>OX422209.1:483384070-484584070 GCA_949130495.1 Sambucus nigra
AGTTTCTTTGCTAGGTGGTGAGGATCACACATGGTTGAAGATTGTATCTTGGTTTTGTTAGGTTAATTCGAGTTAAGAAGTCTGAGATGGTGTGGTTTGGATAGAGCGTCTCTCTCTTTTGAAATAATTCTGTGTCTAATCTTGAGAAGATCTTGGTTGAAGGTGATTGGGTAGGTGGGCGATGATACACACGTTGAAAGCTCTTAGGTTTCCTTATATGAGAGGTTAACGTGTGAAATTTGTATCTTCTTATGGGCTTGGGTGTATATGTTTTAATGGTATTGGTTTGTACAGCTTGGGTTTTGGCAAAGTGTGGATTTGGGTTCATTGATTTGGGCTATAGGTTTTTGTTTTCTATATGGGCATGTGTGCTCTTTTTTCGAAAACTTGTTGCCTTTGTTTTGTTTTTTTTGGGTTGGCCATTGGGCCATAGGTTTGGACTCATTGTACATATTATTTTGGGCTTTTACTTTGGTGTTTATTAAATTCACATTTCATACAAAAATTATGTTTGAGATCAAGGAATAAATAATATGCTGGTGAAAATCGATTAGAATTGAATTTCACCAAGCGTTTATTGTATGCTTTATGCGAGGTATCATCTTATTCACCATCTAAATTTGCAAACAGTGCCTCATTAATAGAGTAATTTGAGATAATTAAACTGGAGCAATTTTGAGTAAGCAAAACCTCATTATTCAATGATATTCACCCAGAAGGTATATTATCCTTTATAGTTTCCCATTAAATATGGTGTAAACATTACCAAATTTTGAAAAGAGAGAAAAATTTAAACATGTGATATATCATTGTAATTTTTTTTTGATAGGTTTTATAGAGACTCTTGAAATATATTATGTCCTTATTAAATTGAGAGAATTGATATGATCCATACTTTATTTATTTTTTGTTAAGGATTTTTATTAATAAACTTCCTTTCAAACCATAAAATCTTATATTCAACTTCAATTTACATAGAAATCATTGCCAAGTTTAATTCTAATAGTAGATCTCATCAAATTGAGCGATTCATTAGAGGAATTGGCTCAAGGTATTAATTCAGTGAAGGATAATGGACATCCTCTCATTGTTGATCAATTTCTAGGCATTATTCTCATTTAATTGGGGGAATTTTAAATTTGCATTGATAACTAATTGCGAAGGATCTGGTGCAAGGCACTTTCTTGCATGAGAGAGATGCATGCACCCATGATTTTTCCCATATGTGGGGGTTCCCTTCATGGATGTGGTTTTGTGTGATTGTTAGTGGCGTGAGATGTTAATTTTGCTCAAACCAAACACAACTACACTTAGATATAGGGTCGATCATAATTTTGTATGATAAAAAAACTTGTAAATGGCTTTAATCTAGATAATTATCATTATTAATTATAGATCTAGTCAAGTATATTTGAGTTTCATTTTAATTCATTTAACTATATATTAAGATTTTAAAACATCCCTAATACTTGTTCAATTTAGATTAATGAATAAAATTGGTCTTTTATAAGGTTTTTCAAACCTATGGTGCTAGATTTCAAGGTTGAATCAAAATTGGGAAATTTTGCTCGATATCCTACGCACCCCTTCTAGGATATATAGAGGTGTTTGCATATATCTAAAACATCACCTCTTTCAATTAGTATGAAAGAAGTTTGCTCTTTTTGGTATTCTCATGTTGTAATAGATCTTTTTTCGTTAATTTTGTGATATTTGACTTTATATATGATTCCTCTTTATCTATTTGCTTTAGATTCGAGTTTTATGGATGGTGTTCTTGGTATACATTTTAATACTTGATATCTTTTGTGGTGTTTTCTCTGTATTCATATTTTATCTCATGTATCTCGCTATGCATAATTAATTATTGGATTTGTTTTGCTCTACTTTTCATGTTGCTAATTGTACTAAAATTGTACTTCCTAATGAGAGGAAAAAAACATTTGAAATACATTGTTGATAGAAGAAATGAGATAAAATAGTCATTTGATGTTGACTTTAATGATTATGGGGAAGACGAAAGTGTCAAATCATTGTGTCAAGACAATGACTAGTTAATGCCTTCACTTCTGAAAATGAAAAAGGTTGAATGTTAAATTGTGTACAAACTCAAGCTCTTTTAAAAAGGAAAAGGTTTACATGAAAAGCGAATTCTATGAGGCTAGACAAAATACCACTCAATGATATGTCCTATGAGAAATCGTTGAATTCCTTGGAAATGAAAAAGATGATCTATTATATTTAGCATGTGACTTGAAAGGTAAAAACAAGGCCTTAAAGGAAAATTTTCATATTTGAGATATTTGAAAAGTTAAAATGATTTTTTTGGTAAAACTCATGATTGTTTCAGAAGACAAAGGCTAGTTGACTATGTAACTCGCTAAATTGAGTAAGGAACTTCTTTCATGTGAAGCTTCTGAATTTAAACTTAATAAGAAAGTGAAATATTGAAGAAATGAACATTATTTATCTAAGAATTTAAAAAAAAAATGATCCTCGTCCCAAGGAAATATGCCTTATGAAAATTCATCTTCATCACGTGACTCGGATGAGATAGATCAGTTGTTTTTGAAAATAAATGGAAACAAAAAAAATGTGAAAGAAAATGTTGAAAAGGATAAAAATGATCAACATGATTCAAATGATCATTGATATTCATTAAACCTTTGGTCGCAAGGAAGGTCATTTTAAATAATTTTGCTATAAGTGGGAAAAGTTCCAATAAAGGAAGTGTTTTTTAAATATAATTTTAAGGACTTGTGATGTAAAACTTATGTGTGAATATTTTGTAATGGATATGAACACCATAGAGAGTTTTGCTTCAATATTAGGGATTTAGATGTTGGTTATATTTCATATGAAATTGACACAGTTGATGATTTGAGAAGAAAGATCCATGCTCTCGGTGACGTGAAAATTGAAAGATATCGCACATGAGATATGTATTTAGAAGGAAGAAGAATATTAGACACCATGTTGATGGTCATCTGAAAATGTAATTTTGTAATTAATATCGGTTGGCTTATTATCGTGTCAAAACAATTGAGTTGTTGAGTCCTTCTAGTCACATAGCCTTGATTCAATGAGTTAGGCATGACCATTTGAGTTAGAATGAACCTTTGACTGAAGATTTTGCAAGTCACTTATTAAAAAGTTTAATTTCCATGCATTCACATTGAAGTAAAGACTATATCCTTTATCGTAGAGATTATGAATTGATTATGGATAAATGTACACACGTGCATAAATATTTTTAAATATGTGAGGATTTTGAAAAGGTTAAACATTTGATTTGAAGAATAGCCTCAGAGTTTTTATAATGTTTGAAATTTTTTTGGGAATCGGTATTGGCATTTTGAACAAGTTAAAGCCTTTGAAAGAGTGTGGTTGGATTTAACTATTTGCACGATTGAAAATTATGACTGTGTGCATGACCCATTCATGAAAGTACAATTTGATCATGTGTGCATTGTATTGACATGATATCTATAGTAATTAATGTCTTGTGCACGACTAAATCAACTGTGTGCATGATGACATGAGATTTTGGCACCCATTTGTCAAGATCTGAAAACCTCATTTGTCTATAGTAATTATGATTGTGTGCATGATGACATGTCTTCTATTTAAAGGCCACTTTCGTACCCATTTGTCAAGATCTGAAAACCTCATAACTCAAATATATTTGTGAAAGTATTTTCCATGTTTTTTTACCTCTGGGTGGGGTTCTTTCCTCACAAACCTTATCTTGTGGTTGATTGTGAATGATTTATACTCATATGCACACATTTAATCATATACATCACTTATATATAATTTAATCTAGCAAATTGAATTATAATTGACTTACTTGTGTTCTATCTACTTTTTTCACCTAGACTAGCCTAATTACATTGTTGTGTGAGTTAACCAAATCTTTTAACAATCAATTTGGCAAAACTTTTGTTAAGTAACTCGATTGTGCAAGAAATATTATTTGAAATCAAAATTTGGTCATAAGATATCTTCAAACCTATTCACCCCTAAAGGTTTGTTTTAGGTGTTTTAATCACATATAATAAACACTTATGCAATTGGTATCGGAGCCAAGTGATCATTTGAGTATAATTAATGTTCTTGAGTTGATTATTGTCTTACTATGTTTTTATTGTGTTTTTTCTCATTTACCTAATTTTCTTATGATTGTATTGTGACTATGGATGCTATGGTACTAAATTTTGATTTACCTTCTAGTATTAATCCTTGTGATGTTTAATCTATGACTTTGAGTCAATGTGAAAATATAGATAAATTGAAAGCTCGATATGATAAGAATATGGCAAAATTATCCCATATTCAAAATAGATATGGGACTTTAGTGCCTTGTAGTTTTTGGCCTTGTGACTGTAATCTTTATGAGACGCGCATTTTCTTGTTGGTGTCCTCATCTTCAGATCGCGAAACATCTTCTCGAGCCATTTGAAATATTTCTTCCCTTTGATCTTGTAAAAGATCTTATAAATTGGTTTGGAGAACACCATGTTAACTGCCTTGAATGATTTTTTAGGATCCTTTTTCTCGGCTCCTTTCTTCTTTCCATTCATCTTCTTTCTTACTTTTTTATTCATCCCTCCTTATTGCCATTCTTGGGCTGATTTTTTCATCTTCATCATGGATAACTCTAGTAATTGTATCTTCGAACTTAGCATATTTCTCGATCCTTGCCATCAGCTCATCGATCATGATGGTTTTTTTCTTAGTATGGTATTCTTAGAGCATAGAACCTCTTGATATGCCTTATTAAAGGATGACTCCACGACTTGCTCGGTGTAATTCTCCACCTTATTGTACACCTTACAGTACATGTTAGCATACTTGGGGAGTGTTTCTTATGACTTTTTCTTCATCGTTATAAGTGGGTCCATCCGCTTAGGATAGGTGCTACTAGTAATGAATCCAGTTGTGAATGATTTAGCCTGTTGCTTAAAAGAAGCTATCAATCAATGATGCAGCTTTATAAACCAGTTTTGGGTAGAGTCTCTAAGACTGGAGGGGAAAATTTGACACAACAATCCTTCGTTAGTGCTCCACAGAGTCATCGCCTGGTGATATTTCCTGAAGTGGTCGATGGGATCAGTTTTATCATCTTAAATCTTGAATCTTGAGGGAGTGAAGTTTTTGGGAGGCTCAAACTCCTCTATAAATTGGCTAAATGGTGACTTCATCTGGTAGATGAGTGATTTTCTAGTGAGCACCTTGGTAGTACCAGTCCCATGATGGGTTGGGTGCCTCTCTACCTCCCTTCTGATAAAGTCATAGAGAATCCTATCTCCTCGTCTGTCATTGGGGAATAGTATCTCTTTAGGGGACCTTCGGTGAAGATAATATTCTTTGTGTTGTTGGGTACTCCTTCCTCGATTGCGATCTCTGCTCGCCTAAGGGCTAGGAGTTTGCAAGTGGGAGCCATGCTTGCGCTTTTCTCTATGGCCTTCCTTCTCCCATGTTTGTGGGTGGTAAATTCCTATAATGTTTGTATTCAATGAATACAAGCTAAATATGGAAAAACATTAAAGAGGGAGGATTAAAAGCACACAACACAGGAATATATGTGGTTCAGAAATGTGCCTATGTACATGGGGTTTGGGTTTCTCTTTCTTTAACTTAGATAACAGGTTAGTAGAGTTTTAATATTTCTTAATGTTATAATTTCACATGCACATCCCCAATAGGGGAGGGTTTACATTTATAGAGGATCTTAAGAGAGTCCTAAACTCTATTAATAGTTATCCCTAGAACTTTAACCCTATTTCTTTGTCATTTTAATCCGTCCTAAAGGATATGCATGCGAGAGTCCCGTGTGACATGGAATTTCAATTATCTTGATATGCAAGGGACTTGTGGGTTTGTGTTGAACACGTGCAATTCAGGTGCCTTCATAAATTTGTCCGCATATATATATATATATATATATATATATATATATATATATATATATATAATCTTGCATAATCATATTATTAATGTTTCTAAGTTAGTTGAGTTTGGGAATATATTTCGTTTAACCCTTAGTATCTATCCTTTATTCTTTGGGCTTTAGTGAGATACTTTGTGGTGTTCGTCTCATTTTTTTTTTGCTTTTCCCAATGTCAATTCATGACAAAAAACGGGTAGAGATTTTTTGAGAGTTTTTTGTTATGCATTACATTTTAAATTACTCATCTTGATTACTTTATATATCTCTTTATATATATTACTTCATGTCGTATATGTTATATGTACAAGTGACAGGTTTCGTGATTACATGTTAAAGATGGATCCAGCCTATCATGCATATCAAGTCTCGAGGGATTGGATACTGGGTAACAATTGGTGTAATATATTGATGTCTCTATTTTTAATATGTCGTGTCTTATTTGGTTTTTTCCTAGAATTTACAAAGGAGAAACTTGTGAGAACATAGTTACCCTTATTGTCAAAATTCTGGATCAAAACATATTTTAGATTTGTCATTTTGATATAAGATCGTCTACATAACTCGATTACACACCAATGACATCAACGCGGCATAAATATCCATCACACCAAAGTTCAAGCCACACAATAAGGTGGTACATGTGGTAAAATCATTCTTTGAAATATAAAATCAATTTTACATTGATGAATTTTTAAAAGATTTTTTTTAATATTTTTTGAATTTTTTAAAGGGGTTCTTTTAAGTTTTTAGTTTCCATTACTTTTAATTGCACTTTCGTGGCACCTAAAAATGACCCTGAAAGATTTACAAGCTATACGGGTCTCAAAGAGTGCAAAACATGAAATGACTTTGGCAATCCAGTGTGACCCGCGCTCAGGCCACGGCTTGGCTGTAAGAAAAAGGAGTCCATGACAATGGTGCACTATGCGACAACCAGGGATAATACATGTCATTATAGAGGCTTATCCCACCGTTGTAGAGGGTTAAGGATGCACTATAGTGGGGGATCGTCGGGGGTTTATGCTGGTTGTTTTTCCTTGGTCCGCAAGTTTATTTTTAAATCGATTTTTATTTATTTATTTATTTAGTGGTTTAATTAGTAGGGTCTCTTTTAACGTATCTCAAAAACTTTTTAAATAGAGGTTTCATGTGAGAGAAACAAGAGTACTCCTCTTTCTATTTTTTATTCATCACAAAACCTTATAGAGTTTTAACCCCAAATTCTCCCAAGCACACTACTTGGTATTTTGTTTTTTTAAATGTTTTTTAAAAACTTTTTGCACATTAAATGCCATATTTTAACTAAAACATAATTCTCACAATTTCATTATAAATATATATATATATGGAGGTTTGGATTTGGTTATGATCAAGGCTTGAGGAGGTTTTTTAGATTGATGATCCGATAGAGTTGGTTTGAGATCCAAGGTACGTTTGCGAGACTAGTGAACTAGAATATAAAATTGAGGTGAATATTTGAGAAAATGAATTAATTTCATAGATTGGTTAATACTGAGGCCCGAGGCTTGTGGTTGTCGAGTCAAAGTTCCAGTAGAGATTGACATAATTAGTAATTTAGAGGTTCAAGGTTCGAAACAAAAACGATTTAGGGTTATAGGCAAATAAAGTTGCAAGTTGTGTATATCGTTTTGTAATCCTTGACGAGGGGACTTGTTTTGTAGGTGGATTCGTGTCGTTTTTCCCAAGAGGATTTTTAGGTTAAATGACGGTTTTCCTATTTGTGTGATTGCATTTATTTTCAGACATTGTTAATTGTTATCACCTCATATGAAATTCGGACCTAATTAATTAATTGGTAAATTATAAAATTAACTTAATTAATTTTATTAGTAACAAATTAAATTGGTTATTTAATTTTCACTATTTGAATTGATATATTGGCCTAATATAAAGAATTAATTGGGACTAAAACTGGAAATGGGTAATTTGAGATTAATTTATTTTATCGACCCATAGAGAAACCTATGCTTTTTCACTTCTTGTTATACAAAGAATGATAATTGAAGTAAATGGAAAACTAAGCATTATAATCTGGAGTGAGATGGTCAAGGTCCATTGGGTACTAGTATGGGAAACTATATGAATCTCTAAGATCTCGGCAATACTATCAGGTGAAACGACAGCATTCATGCGTCTAACCCGAGAAATAATAAACTCTTGATCTACTCAAGCATGAAAATAAAACTCTTGAATCATGTCCACATGAGAGGACCCACTCATAAAGAGAATGGGCTCCCAACCTCTACCACTTAACTAATTTGGCAAAATAGTGCCATCTAACTCACTCAAGTAGGTCATTCTCTCAGCAACAACACACATTACATGATACCATGTATAAATGAACCATGTGACAGACTAGCACCCTTATAATAAATGAAAATTGAAAAAAATACACAAGTGGCACTATGCACCGAGAAATTTTAAATGTTGAAATTCCACATGCGTAACCTAAAGGGAGTGTGAATGGTCTAAAGAACACAAAAAAAATTCACTCCCATAAAAACTCCACAGAAGCCCCAAAGTCAGACTAGTTAATCAATCAATGACATGAGCCGACCATGTTAAAGCAGTTTGAGTGATTTAGGATTCACATCAATAACGACTTAAAGTTAACCATGTGCGTTAAGTAGTTCAATAAGGCCAAAAAATACATACTAGACGAAAGTTTGAAAACCCATTATTCTTCGACTTATATCACCCTTAATTTATGCTTTTTAAAATTTTCATTTTCTTTTATCTTCAAAGTGTGCCCTTGAATCATTTTGAATTTTATTTCTCTCAATTGCACAAATATTTTTAAGTATTTTGTCAATGGTGTTGTCACTACCTTCGGTAGCTCTAACCATCGCTTCCCTATCACTTTTTATTAATTATTCCACATGTGCAATAGTTCTTACAAGCACACCTAAAAAATCTAGTGAAGAAAACATAACTTGATTGACTAAAAATGCGTGGCATGAAAGATTTTTGGATTAAGATCTATGATTAACTAGATTAGAATTATTGTATATGTGAAAGATATGATAAAGAATATGAAACGATTATTACAAGTTGTTTCTAGGTTAACTCCTAAGATAATTATTACGTGGAGTCTACTATAAGCTCAGACTATCCTCTAAAATTCAAAGAACTTAGAAAAGGGAAATAAGTCAAACTATGTTGTTTTTAAGTCCATTATTATCATATACCCAAATGCCAAAAAAATCACAAAAACAAAAACCTTTTTTGTTTTTATTTTTTTCATAAAGAAAACGAAATCTTTTTGTTTTTAGTAAAAAAAAATTTAATTAAAACATTTTGTATTTTTTGAAAACAAATATAAAATTGAAAAACTGTGATACACTCTAGGAAGGATAATATAGAATTAACATGATGAACATAATCCTAACCTAGAGGTGATATGGCTGACTCAATCGAAAGGGTGAGATGGACGAGAGTTGGCACCCTCATCCACCACTCTAGAAAATTCATTCTTATTAGTATTCATTCTCTTCTTTTTACATTTATCATTAGGATGGGAATTGATCATCCTCTTGATTATCCTAAAACAATATGGGATGTTCAAACCTTGTACTCGACACGTTCTTAGAGATCGTAAAAATGTCCATTCAAACATGGAGAAACATACCCACTTTGGACAAGTCGGTGGAAATAGTCTCTAAGGTGACCCTTCCTCTTGGAATAGGTGTAAAAGTAAAATTTTGTAAGATACATATTCTTACTCTAGGGATAATTTCTCAGAGGGGACGATGAAGTATGTTTATTGAGCTTTCAACAAACATGATCTATTTCTTTTACTTAGAATCTTATGACCCACTATAGACTAGACTCATTGTGTCCTTGGAGGATTATAACAGTGCAAGGAGAATTTTTTCTAACTTCTCAAAACTCATGTCAAGGTAACTTTTACCTTCTTGGACTCCATCAAGTCTTTCTTGAGATTCTTGTTTTTATGCCTCTAGCACCTCACGTGCATGCAATAACTCAAGGAAAACCATCTTCAAGATACCAACCATTTTATTCAAGAAACAAATCTCTTTTTACCCCACTTTCAACTTCTCAATGAGAGTATCTTCTCAAGGCTTCACCTTATTCATCAGTGCCTAATATCCCTTAAATAAATTATCTCACTCCCACAAAATTCAAACTTCTCAGTAAGCTTGTCATCCATCTTCTCCATGCTATGTCATTCACCTTCTCTTATTAGTTAACTCCACATAAAGTCACATTAAGTCGCACTAGAATTTTAGTTTGTTAACCTATGTTCTTCCTCAAATTAAAATTCCTAATGTTTAGGGACAACAGTGTACGTCCCTGTTTATTTTAATACTTAGGTTACTAAAGTCTAATTATTAAATTATACATATTATCATTTCAATTGAATACCATTATTTCCATGAGATGAAATAATAGATAAAGATATGCAAGTGCTATAAAATAAGATAAATCCAAAAGGATAAATAGAATGAATCACGACATATTTATTGGCCAATAGAATGAAACCATATGGAAGTCCAAGTCGGTAATTACAACCGATAATATGATGAGCCAGTTTAATGAAAATGGCTAAACAAGCAATTGACACTTATCAAGACCTTGAATGTGGGTTGAACGCTTAAATAGTGGTTATAAGGGCATGAGTGCAACTAGGTGGGAATACTCAATTGGGTAAATAGACAACAATTACAAATAGTAGTTGTATGGAGAGAAACTCTATAAATTAGCAGCTAAAGGACGAAGGAAATTTGAACTCCCTAAAAAAATACATTTACTCGGTTTTACCTATTTTTCGTTTTATTTCCTTTTCTTTTCATTTCTTTAAAGTTTATATTCTTTGAAGTAGTCTATAAGGTAGATTTTCTATAATTATCTTTACATTTTATGAAAAGATAATTACAGTTAAAATTTTAACTATCTTTACCTTTCCTCGTGTAAATTGCTTTACATTCCTTAGTATAACTGTCTTATTTTATGTTGTTTCTCTTACTCTGATATTTTACTTAGTTTTAAATTCTCTCTTTACCTTTATTTTGCACTTAAAAATTTTCTCTTTAGATTCTAATTGGTTGAACTTATTTAGCATTCACTATAAAGTCTTCTTGAAGGGAAGCATAAGTCTTCTTAATTGAAGCACCAAATAATATGAAATTGCCTAATTATAGCAATGCTAAAATAATCTATTGGATGGAAATAGAATAATAGTGGTTGTCATGCTCATATGCAACCAAAAATACAAACCAACTAAGCTAGTTAAACATATTTTTTGCACTCCTAATGGGATACAACTGTTATATGATTGTTTACCATGGCTAAAAGTAGAAGGAGCGATGATGGTAATGATGATGTTGGTGAAATTGGTTCAATTAGTGAACATATCACCATTATATAAAAAAACAATGGTTGAAACTACCCAAAAGTTGAGACCAATTTCTCCAAACCAAGAATTGAATATGAAAATGGACCTAAGGGCCAATAATCCCACTATAAAACTTGTTTAAATGTGTCCTCAAATGCCCAAGATCAATTAATACACCAGTCAAATCTAGTTCTTTATCATATTGAGAATATAGTGCATAATGATAGCACAATTATCATAATAGTAACAAGTAGGTTGTATCCTCCTATTATTGAAATATCTAAAGGTCAAGGATATGCACCACAAGTTGGTGTAAATATGACCACTCAATTCAATCAATTTCATGTAGTGTATTATAGACATAACACTAGAGAAAAAAATTATAACAAACGTAAGGATGGGAAACTACACGAACAATACTGTTTTAGGTGTGAACAACCCACAATAGGATTTAGGAACGTCTAAAGCTTACTAACAAAGGGTTTTAATAACCTAGTAGGAAGAATGCATGTTCCTGAGGTAGGAAGGACTAGTCCATACTACAATGAAATAAATGTAGGTTTTTCGGGAACTTTGAATTATAGGGGTAGTCAACAATCCTATGTTAGAATATGAACTTGGGGGTGTGAAACAATAGGAGAGCTGGTAATGAACTCATCCAAAGGGAAGATAACCAAGTTCCCACGAAATCCCAACTAGTACCTTTTCAAACATAAAAAAATGTTCCTTCTCATATCCGAGACCTACATTGGTGCAACCAAAATCCATGATAAATCCAAAAATTGCCCCACCAAATAGGTAGTTACCTGGGGGAGTTGGGAGAAGTGAAATTATGGGTCTCATTGCTGGTATTCTTTACTATCTTAAATTGTAATGAGGTTAAGGTTTACTAAGAAAATGTGGAACTTATGAAGGTGGACACACTACTACCAGAGGCATCAGAAGGATAAGTCTTAGATGAATCTTGGGAATAACTAGTTTTTGGTAAGATGTGACCAGCTGAAATAAAAAAAAATAGTCAGTTAATGAGTAACATGTCTATTGATCTTGAAAAGTCTAATAAAACTTTGGCAATTGTGTTGTACATATTCAGAAAGTTAGATTTGAATACCATAAATTAGGGTGATTATGTGTTCAAAGAAGATATAGAGGATGATACACCTTAAGACAGGGGTGATCTATAAAGTTCACCAAAATTATATAAAGAACTTATGGTAAACTAGAAGAATCCTTTATTGGAAGTGAACTAATAGGAAAGTGACATGCATCAATGCAAACTTTTGCAAAGAATACCAACAATTGGTTGTGGGACTTTTACATCAGTATAAGGATTGTGTTGCTTAGGAATATGATGACTTGCCTAGTTTAGATGGTAAACGGGTTGATCATAGACTGCCAATAAAAGAAGGATACAAGTTTATTAAATAACTTCTAAGATAAATGAATCTTGAAGTTACAGTGAACATAAAAGAATAAATTGAAAGGTCATTGAAGGTTAGGTTTAATAGAATTTCCAGATATGTTGAATGGCTCTCTACCATAGTACCAATTATTAAGAAAAATAGAAAATTAAGAGTGTGCATTGATTTTAAAATTTTGAATGTAGACACTCCAAAGGATGAATATCCAATGGCAATGGTTAATCTACTGGTTAGTAGAGCTGCTAGCCAAGCTATCATGTCTATGATTGATGTTCACTCAGGTTACAACCAAAAAGGAATAGTTGAAGAAAGTGGGCATAGGATTACTTCTAGGTACCTTAGTTATTTGGGGACCTTCGAATGGATTAAGATTCCATTTTGATTAATGAATGAAGGACGTATCTACCAAAAGGGAATGAATACATTTTCCATGACATGGTTGGCACATTTTTTAAGTGTTATATTGATGATATACTCATTAAATAAAAAAAAATTCCTGATTATATAACTCACCTGAAAACTCCTTCGAAAGAATGAGACTCTATCAACGTAAAATAAACCCTTTAAACTGTTCCTTTTGAGTTTCTGTAGAGAATTTCCTAGGGTATTTGGTACACCAAAATGGGATTCAAGTTGATGTGCATAAGGCTAAGGCCATACTTACAAGCATAACCCCTAAGAACAAAAAATAATTACAAAGGGTTTTAGGAAGAGTTAATTTCCTTCATATATTTATATCTAATGTTTTACGAAAAAAATAAAGTATGTTCTCCCTTCTTGAAGATAAAAGACGAAGAAGAGATAGACTGAAAGGAAGATCATGAGGTAGTTATCCAAACGCTCAAGAGATACTTGGCTAAGCCACCAGTTTGGCACCTCCAACGGAAGATAGGCCATTGAAGCTATACATTTTTATCTCCAATGGCTCAATTGGAGTGTTATGGGCACAAGACTGTGAGAAGTAAAAGGACAAATTGGGTATTATCTAAGAAGAATTCTTAATGAGTGTGCATATAGATACTCTATAAAGGAAAATTTGTGTTTAAATTTGTATTTTGTAGCAATGAAATAAAGATATTACTTGTTTCTTAAATAGGTGTATTTATTTTTAAGTTTAACTTGATTAAATACAGCCTAGCAAGGCCTATTTTGCAATAGGATTGGTAAATGGGTGTTAGTTATATCTAAGTTTTTCTTGTATTATCTACCTCTAAGAGACATAAAAGGCCAAGCGTTGGATGACTTCTTGGCAAACCATCCATGTGAAAATGAGCAAGGAGGTGAATATAAAATAGTATATATATATATATATATATATATCCTTAAACCCATTAAAGTTATGGTTCGATGGTTCGAATATAGAAATAATGTTAGTAATAGGGGTAATTATCGAGTCCCATGGGGATATTAAAACCAAACAAGGGCATAGATTGGAAGAAAACACATGTTCTAATAATCAAGTTGAATATAAAGTTGTCATCATGGGCCTTGAGATCCTTCGAAGCTATAATGATTCAATAATAGAAATTAATGGGGATTATCAACTTGTTATAAGATGGGTAACTAGTAAATATGGATGTGCCAATGATGGTTTAACTTTATATAACTAAGTGGCTTTGAATTTACTTTCTATATTTGATGAAGTCACATTAAATTATATTCTCAGGTTTTTAAATGAGGAGGCCAATATAGCTTAAAATGCTTTAGGTTTTAAGAATGATGATAGCTTTGAAGAAAAGTTAAAACTAAGTTTCATCAGTGGACTATTCCTACTACTTCATAATAGGTTTCTTTGGTTGAAATTGAAAACATAGATGTTCATGAAGATTGGAAAAGACCATTGATTAAATATCTAATTGACCCAAATATTAGGACTGATAGGGATGTTAGGTTAAGAGAAACCAATTATGTTATGTGTGCAGGAAAGTTATTTAAAAGAGGTACTGATGGAGTGATCCTAAAGTGCCTAAGTAAATATTAAGGTTTAACAGTCTTTGTCCAAGTCCATGAAGGCATATGTGGGGATCATTAAGTTGGTCTAAAGATGATGTTGTTGTTAAGAAGGCATGGATTTTGTTGTCCTTCCATCTTAAAATATTGCATTGATTTTGATAAAGGATGAGAAAATGCCAATAGTATGGTCCTTTAAAACATGTTCATGCTATTGATTTACAGTATAAGGTGAAACCTTAGCCATTTAGATAATGGGAAATTGATGCCGTTCATAAAATATATCCTCCATCTTCCAAGATGCACAATTTTGAACTTACAATATCAAATTATTTTACCGAGTGGATAGAAGCCAAGGCTTTAAAGTTAGTTACCCAAAATAAACTAGTAGACTTCTTGCAAAATATTGCGTATAGGTTTGAAATTCCATAAATCATAACCTTGCACAATGAAAGTATCTTTGAGTCAGAAATGGTGTTGGAATTTTCTTTAAGGTTTAGAATAACTTTGACTTAGACAACAACCTATTATGCTTAATTAAATGGTCAGGCACAGTCTATAAACAATGTAACTAAAAATAATCTCAACAAAGTGATCTAGAAAAATCCAAGAGATTAGCATAATTTGTTGCCAAAAGTAGTATGGGCTTATAGCACATATAAAAGGTCAAGTACTGAAGTGATTCCATATACTTTGAGTTATGGTCATGATGTTGTCTTACTAGTCAAAATCACTCAAAATTCATTAAGAGTGATAGTCCAAAATGAGCTGACTATAGAACGATACGATGAAGCTATGCACATGGAATTATAAAATATAGATGAGGATAGAGTCAAATCCTTAAACAAAATATTTCTCAAAAAGAATAAGATAGATGAAATCTATAATAAAATAGTGAAAAAGGGAACTTTACTGGAGGTTTGGTTTAGAAAACCATTTTACGTTTAGGATTAAAATATCCAACCTATGGAAAGTGTTCCCCAAAATGGGAAGGACCTTTCCAAATATACAGAGAAATAAAAGGGGGATCATACCATTTCAGGGACATAAATGGTCATATATACATGAGGAATACAAGCACAAAATTCTTAAAGGCCTATTATCTAACCACTTGGGAAGCAAGACAGTAAAGACACAAAATCATAATGAAATATATTAATAAACATGTATGGATATAAAGACCAAAAGACTAGAGAGCTGTATTAGATATGTTATCACCACTAAAACACATATATTTAAGCATCATTTACCACAAAGTAATCATGACTAAACGTGGAGGTAAAGCGTGAAAAGATCAACAGTCCACTAATTAATTTTTTGCTCAAAAAATTAATTAGTTTGGAGGGTATGTCTACACCATTTATTTACTTTCAGTAGAATGCAACTACGTGGAATTTAAAGATGGTAATTACAATGAGAATGTGATGATCAAGTATAATGAAAATGTCTGCACAAGCAGTTGACACTTGTCAAGATCTTCAACGTGGGTTAAAAACTTAAATAGTGGTCATAGGGCATGGATGCACCTAGCATGAATACTCAATTGGGTAACCACCCGACAGTTAGAAATAATGATTGCATGTCAAGGAACTCTATAAAAATTAGATAAAGGACAAAGGAAAATATTACTCCTTCAATAAAAATCTATATTTACTCGGTTTTCCTTCTTTTGCTTTTATTTCATTTTCTTTTCTTTTCTTTTTATTTCTTTACAGCTTTTTACATCTTCGAAGTAGTTTCTAAGGTAGATTTACTGTAAATTTTATGAAAAGTTCCTTTGCCTTTACATTTCAACTTTCCTTAATTTTTCTTGTGTAACTTTATTTATATTCCTTAGCATAAGTGTCGTCTTTTACATTATTAATCTTACTCTACTATTTTACTTTGTTTGAACTTTCTCTTTACCTTTATTTATGAACTTTACATTTTTTTTCTTTAGATTCTAGTAAATTAAATTTATTTAGCATTCACAGTAAAGAACGAACAAGTCTTCTTAATTGAACCATCAAACAGTTAACAATCGTCTGATTATAGCAAGTCTAAGATAATTGATTGGTTAGAAAGACCATAACATTGCCTATCATGATCGCATATAACCAATTACACAAATTAACCAAGACATTTAAACATTAACAACTAAAATTTAATAAACCACAACATGTCTCGATAATAAATCCCAAAAATGAAACATAAGATAAACCTTCAACATCACAAACTAAAATAGAGTATCACTATCTCCAACAAATGTAAAACTTGGTACAAGCTCCAACTCAGAAGTAAAGTAAATAACTCTCACATATCCTAAATAAAGAGATAACCAAAATAAAGCAAATGATAGCAGACAGCTACATCCTCTAACACATAGTGAGATTTGGAGAAGAAACTCGTTGCTCCAAAAATGAGGAAAGCAAAGTGGGACGATCGTAAACACCTGAAACGTAAGTTCAATAGAGATGGGTCATGCCCATCGCTAGATAACAAAGCTACGCAATCCAAAATATTTATATAAGTAAATAATAAATTCTCCCACATAATTCTCATAAGATGAATGTTCCTCACTATTCATTAATTAAACATTAGGATTTCCACAATTAAATAAATTTCTTTATTAAAAGTAATCGTGATAGTATCTAGACCTCAGTTCCCATCGAAGTCACTAGTCCCATAATACACACACACTAGTCGCGAACTTCCCGTAACCCAAACACACCTACGGTCACGGGTTGTTTAGCCACGGTTGCAGCTTCCAGACCCGTGGGCATGACCCCTCTCAACTTGCAACCATTTATTTTATGTTTTCTTTATTTTTAGTTATATAAAAATCCTTAATAATAATTAGCTAATGACAACTGATTTAATCACATTCATCTTTTAGTTTTCCCTAGCCTTGATCCCTAAGTAAATACTAAAGGACTTAATTTCCCTTAAGGTTACATTAATATTTCAGCCCACTCCCATAGTCCAATTACCTAATTAGACCTTTTAACATTAGTCTAATAACATAATATAAGAATCCAATTAGCACAACTAGTCTATCTATATTATTAATCCATTATCATAAATCCATTTAAACAATATTAATTATATGATTAGTTAATTAAATAAATTTTCTATTTTATTTCAATTAATCTCTTTCTAAATGTATTCCCAATTAATTTACGTATTTTTTTATTTATCAAAATTATGGTGTATTACAAACAGTACCCCTTGCTCATTAGTTCAGTGTTTTCACCCCTAACTACAATTAACCACACCCTTTCATCTTGGGACTTTCAAAAAATGCCATATACATCTTCCAGTATTGGTAGTTGCTACCATCAAACATAGGTGGATGCATAATAGAATGACCCTCAATAGGCATACCCTTGGGATTCATGTTCATAGCTCGCTCTAATACCACTTAAAAAAAGTATTTTCATAACAGTCTAAGTTCAATTGATTAATTAATTAATTAATTATCTCATACATAAAACTAAATTTTTTATAATTTGAACCAATCAAATCTTAGAGAATAAAATTATCTAGTCCAAATTGCATGTAAATTATTATTAATAATGGAACCAATTAATAAAATAGTCCCAAATATCACACAAGCATTATCACCCCAACCCACAATCAAGCCCACTAGTACCGAATGGATGTCTACAAGACATAATAAGGACACAAACATGAATTACATATATGATAACTCTTCCTCCCACTTGGTGAATGCACTATGCTATACGCCTCTACATATTCCTTCACTTGTACTAGAAGACACTACTCCAGTCCAGGAATAAGTTGCACAACCTCCAAAGCCTCTAAATATACCAATCTTGATTAAAGACAATCCCCTTTCACATAATCGAAAGTGCTAATCTCCCACACAATTTCTCGTGTAATTCTTATAATAATATATAATACTTAAAGATATTGTAAACATTAAATCTATCTTGAAATAATAAAATATGACAACATCTGACACTCTCAAAGGACTCTCTCAAAACTAATAAAGTGTTTTGTAAAAGCAGGGCTTCATACTTTGAAAGACACATTTAGGAAGTTAATTATAATTTTAAAGTATAATAGCTTGACTAAAACATTTTTACAAGGTTCAAGGCCCTCATTCGAACAAAGGTCCCCTCTTTAAATGAGGTCTCTTTCACTCGAGGTCCTCTTACTTGAAGTTTCAGTCTTGTGAGGGTAACCTAGATGTAAATTAGGGCCCTTATGAAAAATCTACTTATCTTTAGGGGAACCTCGTTTAAAATATTTTGTCTTACGAGGTCCATTGTTTGTAAAAAATGACCTTTAACAAAACTTCTTTCATTTAAGGGAATCTAGTTCGAATAAGATCTTGTTTTTCCAAGTCCCTTGTAAAACTAAAAAATAGTTTAAAAAGCTTTTCCACACTTTTAAAATCAAGTTTTTCATGTAAATTTCTTACTTAAAAGAACCTCATAACTCCTTTATATTGGGTATTGATATAACAAAACCCTTTGTTGCCCTACAAAATTCAATCGATCATACATTAGAAAAAAAAAGTATAAAAACTAGGTCTAAAGTTTAGACCTGGATTTTTTGAATCATGATACCTTTGTGGATTTTGTAGATGATCCAAATTAAGAGAAATATTTGATGTAGAAGATGTAAATGTTGATTTTCTTCCTCCTCCAAAACCTTGTTATAATTTCTTGAATGCCTTAAAACTTCAATAAACCTTGTGTATGGGCACTGTCTTATAAGAAAAATTTATCATTTGTGAGATAAATCACTTCCTCTCTCGTCACCCTTCATAAAAATGTGAATAGTTTTTCTCTCTCTTTTTATCTCTAACCCTTCAATGAGATTATGCAGTATAAACCCTTTTTTTCCTAGAACTATATATAGGTACTTGTAGTGGCTTGGTTCAGTTAAGGTTTCCCAAATTTTTTGGGCTAACTAGTTGGGTAATGGACTATACTAGGGACCTAAGATTAATAATTAAATTATCTTCCAAGTGAAAATATGAAAATCTCCTTTTACTTCTCATATTATATTTTATTTCCCATTTTATTGTAATTAATTTAACTAAATAATTATAATTGCAGTCCAGTTTTATTATCTCTTAATTACTCGAATGAGGTCTTGTTCGCAAATTTAATAGTACATAATATGATTCCTTGCGTAAAACATACAATCCCCTCTTGGTGAAATTTAATTTTTCATTAAATGATTTTCACCAATATCTTATTTATTAATTAATTTTAAACTTAACATATGATGATACCATATTTTACACTTGGTGCTCTAAAGATGACGCGACTGAAAATGTGTCTCAGAAATGCGTTCACTCTAGGCTCAAGTGTAAGCCTGTCGCTCAAGTAATAATCCGACAAGTCGGGTATCGATCCTCAGGGAAAAAGGACAACGAAGTTGTGACGACGGAAAAGACGGAGGAATCCTAACCTTGACTCTAAAAATAAAGGGAAAATGATTTGATCTTGGGAATGATTACATCTAAGTGAAAAGATGAAATTATAAAAAAAATGCAACTACAATAAGTTACCTAAAATATGAATAAAAATTGATTTTGAAACTTTTGACAAAGTGATGAAAAAAACGAGGACGGGAATACAATCCCCCAACCCTAGTGTAGTGCTGTGGTAATATTAATCATAAATTTATCTGATTGATCTGACCCGAAATTTAGTACTCCCAAGCATTATGTATACGAGGTCCAAGCCCGTGTCATACCTAATTTGAGGATGAGTAAATCAGTATCGCAATAGTGATATTCAAATTGCACTCTAAATCATCACGAGTACCTAGAGGCAAATGTGATATAAAGATCTACAATTATGATGTCACTATGTGATACGATCATAGTCAATCAATGAATTCATCGGATTAATATTACATACATATACTAACACTTCAGGTTAGGTTCATGTACCCCGACCTTGAGAAATCTAGCCTAACATGTAGGAATTCATAATTAATCTAAGAAGAATGATAATCAAATGTGGGAACTACTTAGAAATATAAATTACTCACTAAAATTACTCAATCAATCAATGCAACCATGAATGAAAATGATACTCACAAAAATTACTGAATCAATCTTCAAACCTTGAATTAAAACTGCAATTCCTAGCTAAACTAGGGTTTTTGGAAAAGAAAAAAATAGGAAACCCTACCAATTCTCCGTGTCAATAACAACAATAAATCGGGTCTTAAATACCCTACCAAAATATCGGAAGTCAACTGCACTAGGAGCCTTTTTAGGAAGAGAGAAGATTTCCATATCTCGAAGGCCGGACCGATCCGGGTCTCAGGCGGACCGATCTGCCCCCAAGGCAGATCGGTTCTTTTTATTTTGGGGCGGATCGGTTCTTTTACTGCTCATAACTTTTGTTTCGGGATTCCGATTGGGGTGTCGTTTCTTCCTTTGCGCTCGTGAATGAGATGTCTTCAACTTCTCTTTAGGTACCTCATCTGAATTCCGTGTAGAAATTACGCTTTTTCCCTTGAGACTTTTCCTTCTTTCTTTCTTGATTCTACCGATTTCTTTCTTTCGTTTCTTGACATCGAATACCTGCAAAATCATTACAAAATACCAAAAACTCGGTGTATTCATTAGGATCAGTCAGTAGCACAATTATGAGATAAATCCAACTCAATTACGTTGTTCGAGGTGCTAAAAGTAACTAAATCAAGGGATAAATTAGGAAGAATTTATGCCTAATCAAACCCCCCTAACTTAGAACTTTGCGCGTCCCGAGCAATGTAAAAGAATCCTAGCGTGGCACAACTCTTTTGAAAATCATTTTATTGGGATAAAATACCTTTTTCGCGGGCAAGCGATTGCATTTAGCGTATGCAACAAGCCGTTAAACCCCTAGGTTACCCTAGTAGGACGAGTTGTGTCTCGTGAGGGTTTGTAGAGAATATACCCACAAAATTCGACTCAAAGAGAATTCAAAATATGCAAAAATTGTGCAATTCAAACTTTTCCAGAAAATAGTCATCATCAAGTCATATTTACAAGTCTCAAACCGTGGTGTGTGTGTGCATAGCCAGAAATATAACCGCTAATTTCCACCGATTGATCATTACGTTACTTATCCGAAAACTCGTTTAGATTTCAATTTCTCACGGAATGCTCTCACATACGAATTTCTCGGATTATGGCTATTCTCTTGGTATGCGTGATATAAAGAGTAAATGTAATGGAAGCAAAATCACGCATACGGTTAGAAAGACGGAAACTTTGTAGTGAAAGGACCTCATCAAAGGATTACGGTTTTTAAAAACGGGAACATTGCTTTTATTTTGCACACTTAATCTCCTTTATTATCTTTTGGTGTATTAGCTCTCCATGCGGTAACCAATTTCGCAATTTAGACTCGGTTAGGACTTTTTAGGGTTTTAAGGTATATGGGGTAAAATGACAATTGTCGGGAAGGTTGGAATTTGTAAAAGTCATTAATGATGTCCATTTGTGCATTTTCTGGGCTATTGCTCAAAAAAAAAATTTAAGCATATTTATTTATTTCTTGCCCCTTTTTATGCACTTTTCGGACTTAATTTCTGGATTTTCTCATTTTTCACAATTCCGGCTATTTGGGTTTTTCGGGTTATCAAACAAAAGGGACAGTTTGTTTGGCTCAAATTGGGTTACAAAAAGGGGTAATTTTTCACTACTTTTTCTGGCCAATATTTTTGGGTGACAAACGAGGGCCTACTTCATTGCCCAAAATGCTAATTGCGTTACCATTTGCGTTTTGAGATGAATTTTAAGTTTAGAGATCAATTTGGCACGTTTTTCAAAGCAATATTACACACATTTTTTTAAAACCGATCAAAATGAAAGGATTGAGATCCTTGACAACTTTTTAGGCGCTGAAAAGAACTTTGAGTTAACAATTAACTCGGAATGATTTAAAAACTCGCAAAGAGTGATAGGCTCGAATCTCACCGGGTTTGTTAATCTCCACACTTATTAGTTAAGTCGTCAATTTTCGCTCAATTTCCATCTTTGGTCAATTTTGGCTTTGTGTACGCTGAGTTTTTACAACTTGGGACTTTAATTTGACTTTTAATGATATTTTTGAAAACTTTGAATTCCAATTTTTATTTATTTTGAAAAAAAATATTTTTGGGTTTTTCATTTTTTTATAGGCATTTTGGAAAATTTGTGAAGTTTTAAAAATACGCACTTGTGACCCCCCCCCCCCCCAACTTAAACTTTTGCATTGTCCTCAAGCAAAAAAAAAAGGACTAAAATCTAACTCAAAACGAATAAAAAGTGCGGACAAATAAAACAAACAAATAGAGAAAATGCAATATTTATTACAACAAGACTGTGTTGCATGTGCAAGGGAAAGCATACAACTGTGAATCAGGGAAAAATAAAAACAAAATGCTGCCAACACCATATAAAGCTTCACCGGGGTGGGGGATGGGAGGAACCGAGCGCGTTGGGGTCGTAGGGGTTATGGTAGTAGGAAGGTAGTGGCTCATCAGAATCCCCTAAGCGCCGATAGATGTCTGCTTGGAAGCGGAGAACGATGTTCATGTTGCGCTCGTAGTTGGTCTGAAAGGTGTTGAAATTGGTCTCGAGCGCCGACATACGCGCGGTTAGGTCCGTTCCCGCCCACTCGAAATCTGGGTCGTCCTCCTCATCGGTCGACTCTTCGTCCCACCCGAGATCTCCCATCTCAACGTCTTCACCGGCTGCCCCTATATCTTCCTCGCTGTCGCTTGAGGCAGCCTCCTCTTCGACAACATCACCCCGCTGAGCCCGGAGGACGGCTAGCTGTTTGGCGCTTTTGGTGTGGGTCCCTTGTCCGAAAGGACCGGGGAGACGCATAAGGTCGCTCGGCGGCTCTATGCCAGCATCCTTAAGGATGGACGTGATCAATCGGGCATAGGGAGGTGGGGCGACGCCTTTCTCATCCAAGGAGGCGTTAATGATGTCCGCGTATAAGGTGCGGCCCAAATGGATGGAAGTGTGGGTGTCGAAGAGATGATATGTCAAGGTAGCTTGCCGGGGCCGCATGGCAGAGTCATTGGACGTTTGCAATAGGTTGGCGCACACAATCTGAAATGTAAGGCGCGCCTTCTCGTTGAGTCATCCAACGGCGACGGTTTACCCCGCCCAAGCCACATTCGGTGCAATGCGGGCCATGATAATGTCCTTGTCGACCGGGGGGAGGTTTTGGGGATAAGTGATCTCTTGGACATCCGAGACATCAAACTCGTCTAAGGAAAAAGGTATGGGAGCCCCATCTACGAAAGCTTCGGCCTCGAATTGGCCCGTCCGGATGAGTGTACCATAGAACGAGCGGACTTCGATTGCCCACACCGCGTCGTGAGGTTGGTTGAGGAAACGACACCAACCCCGAGCCATGAAAAGGGCGGTGGCGGAGTTGGGTAGAGATTCCCATTGGACCGTGCGCTCCATATGGAGTTTGCGGCCCATACCAAAGTATTGAGCGCACCAACGCTCCTCTTAGCGGGAGCGGTATTCGCCATGACCGGAGGGGTGGATCACGATGGAGTCGTATTTGGTGGGGGCGGTATGGGGGGCCATGGAATAGGAGTGAAGAAGGGCTGGAAAAATTAGAGAGGAAGAAGGAAGTATTTGGGTTGAAGGTGTGAGGAGAAAGGGAGGATTGGTGGTGAATTTATAGTGGAGAGGGAAGGGGAAAGGTTGGTTTAGGAGGGAAAGGTTTTGGAGGGAAAAGGGGGGTGAATTTGGGAGGGAAGGTTGGGGTCGGAAAGGGGAGTGAATGGGTTGGAGGGAATGAATGGGATTGGGGGGAAAGGGGGGGAATCTAGGGAAGAGGAAGAGGTAGGTCTGCAGAAGGCGGACCGGTCCGGGGTAGGGGCGGACCGGTCCGGCCTTTTGACTTTTCAAACCCTCGACAGGCGGACCGGTTCCTTTAAAAATAAAAGGAACCGGTCCGGGGTCGGACCGGTCCTCCTAGAAAAGGAACCGGTCCGCCCCAGGATTTTTGGGCTGGACTTTTGTTACTTCCGGTTTCGAGCTCTCTTCTTCAAAAATGTTCACGTTCCCGATATACTCTCTATCCAAATGAACTAGGACCCTCTCAATTTCACTGGTCAACACCTTTTGACTCAGAATTCCCAAAACACACGAATGCTTCTCCCGAACGAAATCTACTCCTAACTACGCTCAAAACACACACGACTCTCACACACACAACTCTCACCCCATATGTGTCGGGGGTGCGACGACCTCTCATCTCTCTACGAACTCACCCGACCCCACTCACGGGTTTTGATGTTCTCCTTGTCTCTCCCGTCCTAGGATTATAAGCTAACAATCGAAACAAGTTGGGACCTCACCCATAGATAAAGGATAGACTGGGAGACTCATCGTGACTAACTGGAAAGGGATCCTCGTGATGCTGGCTCAAAGTGTGATCTGCGTGCACTGACTCGGAGGGAACACCTAGTTTTCGTTCAATTTTTAAGATGCATGGGTCGGGCTCTAAGTCAGATGAACCACAACTTTTCTCCTCACTTGCCTTCGGGGCCTCTAGTGTTGTGAGTGGATTGTCACAACGAAGGAATTCATCAATTTTTGCTTTCAATTCACTTTCGTCTAAGTGACTACATGAATCCAATAGGGATTGGCCTTCAATAGTAATACTTTCATCCACCTGCCCGAATTCTTTTTCAAAATCTTCCATGCTCATGTCTCCTAGTTCTCTCTCTCGAGTAGTGCCTACGTCCTCTCTTACTTGCTCGATCTCCAACTCCACCAGTTTTCTCTCTTCTAACCCCTCTCTCTCTCTTTCAATTGCGGTCACTACACACCTCTCCCCCACTTTTCTCTCATTGTCACAACTACCACTATTACTTGATGAAATAGGGCACACCCCTAACGGCTCTCTCTTATGGGACCCCTCATTCTCGTGGCTTGACACTAAGCAGGACCCTAGGGCATCTCCACAATCATTTTCCTCAAAGTACTCCCCTACGATCTCGTCTATGAAGCTCACCGCATGAAGGTTATCTTCTTCCCCCGTATGTTGGGCGACATGGAAGATGTTGGTCTCTAAGGTCATGTTCCCAAAGGTGAGTTGCATTCGCCCATTCCGAGTATTGATGATTGCGTTAGCCGTAGCTAAGAAAGGGCGTCCAAGGATGATGGGAACATGGTTTCTCGAGTTAAAGGAGGGCTCCGTGTCCCAAATGACAAAGTCTACCGGGAAGTAGAAAGTGTCAATTTGGACGATCACGTCCTTGACTATGCCTCTTGGGATCTTCACGGTTCGATCCGCTAATTGGAGAGTGACCTTTGTGGGCTTGAGGTCGCCCAAGTCAAGTTGCCTATAGATAGAGTAAGGGAGGATATTGACACTTGCTCCCAAATCAAGTAAGGCTTTTTCGATTTTGTTTTCTCCAATGATGAAGGAAATGATGGGTGCACCGGGATCTTTGAATTTAGGTGGGAGATCATTGAGTAGAATGGAGCTCACATTCTGTGCTAGAAAGACATTTTTCTTTACCTTCATCTTTCTCTTTACCGTCAACAAGTCTTTAATGACTTTTCCATAAGATGGAATTTTCTTAATGGCATCGAGGAAAGGTAAATTCATCTTAACTTGTTTTATCACATCTAGCACGTCATCACGTGGGTTTCCTTTATGGGAAGGAATTAGCCTTTGAGGAAACGGTGCCGCGGAGGGTGGTTTCACTACTAACTTGGCCTCACTAGCGTCTTCTTTGTCACTCTCATTTAAGGAGACATCTTCGGCCTCTTTCGTGCCGGGTAAAATCTCCTTGTCTTTAAGTACGTCTCGTGGGGGAGGTGACAAGTCAATTACCCTCCCACTACGTAGAGTGGTAATTGCGCTACATTGCTCAGGATGGTCATGGGGTGTCGAGCAAACACTAGTTTGACCTTGGAGAGGTCTTTGGCCCTGGGCAAGAAACTTGCCCTTCTCCTGGACACTCAACGAGGATTGTATTTTTGACAAATTTGCATTTATGTCGCCAATCAGACGATCATATTTGGCATTGGTGGCGGTCTGTCTTGCGATGAATTGATTCATGGTATCCTCGAGAGTTCTCCGTTGTGGCGGGATATAATTTCCGTGAGGTGGTGGTGCTTGCATATGTCCTTGCATGTGTGGAGCTTGTTGAAATTGTTGTGGTGGAGGAGGGGCAACATGCGAAGGAGGGTTCATTGCGGCATGTTGTTACCCGTAGCTAAAATCGGGATGATTTTTCCATGAAGGGTTGTATGAATTCCCGTGCGGGGCACCGAAATTACCCTTAAAGCCTCCTATACCACTAACTTGCTCCTGCAACATTACCTTGTAGGCGGGTATCGTTGGGCATTCCTCAGTTGAATGTCCCGCCTCACAAATCGCACACACCTTCACGACAGGGTTCGAAATGGGTCCAGCTGGTCCTTTTCCATATATCTCGCATAGGTCTCGAAATCCTATCTCAAGAGTCTCTAATCGGCTATCCGTCATAGAATTCTTATCTACGTGGAATAGGCCGGACGCCGTTGGAGCAGTGGTCGCTTGTCTATTTCGATTTTGAGTATTAGGGTCAGAAGTGTCCTAGGATTGGGTAGTCTCGGCGACATACCTCATGTGAAGATCAGCATCGTGGGCATCTAGATCGACAAACAGACCGCTTCCCATAGTTTCAACAAGTTGTTTGGAGTTAAGATTCAACCCATTATAGATGAAAGAGATGATTGGCGATGGATCAAATCCATGATGGGGGCATGAAGCAACTAACTCGTTGAAACGTTCATAACATCAATGGAATGGCTCATTTTCATGTTGCCTGAATGCTTGAATTTGAGCCTTTATAGAGATTGTTCGATGTGGTGGGAAGAATTTCTTGAGAAATTTTGACTATAGCTCAATCCAGGATGGAATCGAGCTTGTAGGTAAAGACCATAGCCAGGCCTTAGCTTTATCTTTGAGCGAGAACGGGAAGATTTTAAGACGGATTACCTCTTGTGTGCAGGTTTGATCATTTAGAGTATCACATACGTCCTCAAATTCCCTAATATGGAGGTATGGCTTTTCAGAATCCATACCGTGGTAATGCGGTAGCATCTGGATCATTCCATTTTTGAAACAGAACTGCCCGGCATTATACGGGAGTATAATGCATACCGGAGTGACAGTGCGCTCGGGATATAAGAATTCTCTCAACGGGCGGTATGGAGGATCCTCCTCACCGGTGGGTGCAATACTATGCTGCGACATCTCTCTCTCACTTAACGACTCGGCGCTCTCACTGGGTGTGCTTGAAGTGTGCTCGGAGGTGTGTCCTACTAATGAGAATGGAGTGTTACTAGAGACTGAGTGCGACGGTGTGGGCGGTGGGATCCAAAACTGTGGGGCGTTTGGAGTGTGGGGACTATCAGGATTATACTCAACAAGTGGATTTTCATAAATGTTGGTTAGAGTATTATGGGGTGTGGGAGTGGTTTCAGAATTTTGCATTAAACTTTAGAAGAGATGATGGTGAATCTTTTTTTTTTTTTTTAATTTTTTATGTTTTTGGATTTTTTGAAATTTTTGGTCAAAGCTTTGGATTGACTCACTCTAATCCTAAGTCTACCTAATTCCCCGGCAACGGCGCCAAAAACTTGACGCGACTGAAAATGTGTCTCCGAAATGCGTTCACTCTCGGCTTAAGTGTAAGCCTGTCGCTCAAGTAATAATTCGACAAGTCGGGTATCGATCCTCAGGGAAAAAGGACAATGAAGTTGTGACGACGGAAAAGACGGAGGAATCCTAACCTTGACTCTAAAAATAAAGGGAAAATGATTTGATCTTGGGAATGATTACAGCTAAGTGCAAAGATGAAATTATAAAAAAAAATGCAACTACAATAAGTTACCTAAAATATGAATAAAAATTGATTTTGAAACTTTTGACAAAGTGATGGAAAAAACGAGGACGGGAATACAATCACCCAACCCTAGTGTAGTGCTGTGGTAATATTAATCATAAATTTATCTGATTGATCTGACCCGGCATTTAGTACTCCCAAGCATTATGTATACGAGGTTCAAGCCCGCGTCATACCTAATCTTAGGATGAGTAAATCAGTATCGCAATAGTGATATTCAAATTGCACTCTAAATCATCACAAGTACCCAGAGGCAAATGTGATATAAAGATCTACAATTATGATGTCACTATGTGATACGATCATAGTCAATCAATAAATTCATCGAATTAATATTACACACATATACTAACACTTCAGGTTAGGTTCATGTACCCCGACCTTGAGAAATCTAGCCTAACATGTTGAATTCAATGAAAACTTTAATTGAAATGTAGGAATTCATAATTAATCTAAGAAGAATGATAATCAAATGTGAGAACTACTTAGAAATATAAATTACTCACTAAAATTACTCAATCAATCAATGCAACCATGAATGAAAACGATACTCACAAAAATTACTGAATCAATCTTCAAACCTTGAATTAAAAATGCAATTGCTAGCTAAACTAGGGTTTTTGGAAAAGAAAAAAATAGGAAACCCTACCAATTCTCCGTGTCAATAACAACAATAAATCGGGTATTAAATACCCTACCAAAATATCGGAAGTCAACTTCACTAGGACCCTTTTTAGGAAGAGAGGAGATTTCCATATCTCGAAGGCCGGACCGGTCCAGGTCTTAGGCGGACCGGTCTACCCCCAAGGCGGATCGGTTCTTTTTATTTTGGGGAGGACCGGTCCGGGGGTAGAACGGTTCTTTTTATTTTGGCCTCCTTCAATTTGCATGCGATCCGGGGTCTTCTGGAGTTTGGCAAGGCGGACCGGTCCAGGGTAAGGGCGGACCGGTCCGTCTATTTGACTTTCTGGCTCATCTTTGACTGCTCATAACTTTTGTTCCGGGATTCCGATTGGGGTGTCGTTTCTTCCTTTGCGCTCGTGAATGAGATGTATTCAACTTCTATTTAGGTACCTCATCTGAATTCCGTGTAGAAATTACGCTTTTGCCCTTGAGACTTTTCCTTCTTTCTTTCTTGATTCTATCGATTTCCTTCTTTCGTTTCTTAACATCGAATACCTGCAAAATCACTACAAAATACTAGAAACTCGGTGTATTCATTAGGATCACTTAGTAGCACAATTATGAGATAAATCCAACTCAATTACGTTGTTCGAGGTGCTAAAAGTAACTAAATCAAGGGATAAATTAGGAAGAATTTATGCCTAATCAAAAGACCCTTGAATACCTTCAGGCAAGAGCAGAGGTCTCATAGCTGACGTCTAACCATAGACATATTGTCATATGGCCCCCAAGACCTCCATTACACTCAAGAAAATACCACGATACTATAGCGGGCCTCAATCACTTCTCCTTTGGCTTAAATATGATCGGTTGATCCAACATATCTCCCTAAATATGCTAAAAGACCTCGATTTTAGGGTTCTGTCAAGTTTAAAGCCCAAAACAGACCTCAGTCCAAAGAGAATCAACCTCCCAAGATTGCCTGACCCTTAGAATAAGTTGTATCATCTTATAGCACCTCAAGGACAACTATGGTAGTCGTATAGCAATTCCCGAGCTCTCAAACATCCAATAGAGCACCTATAACCAATCATGCGAGTATGTGGAAAGCATAACACTATTACACCTACTGCCACTTCTATTGAATGCTCTCATCATCATTTAATACTACCAACAACCATCTTATGACCCCTGCAAATACTTTTACCAACACTCCATCACCTTACGACACTGGAAGACTTAAGGGACACCATAGCCATGTTGTTCCATCTTACTCATTACCTTTCTAGGTGTTTGTGTATAAATAGGGGGTTGTTTGAAGGGTGAAGATACTTTCAAGAAATCAGATTTAGAGGGAACTAAGAGTGTTTTTTCATTTCACAAGTGTCTACTCCTTATTTCATACTCTCAAACCACTGCTGAGGTTCGATATATGAAACTTGGGTCATTTCTAGTTATCAAACACTTTATATATCTTTTTAAATCCTAAATAAGTACTCAGGAACCCTTAGAGAAGTCCATTAAGTTACTTACTAACGTCTTATGGACTGTTGATAAGCGACGCAAGACCTTAGACTCCATTGACTAAATCTCAAGGGATATTTTAGACTATACTAACTCATTTACAATCTAATAAATTAATGAAGCACCTTTGACTGTGGACATTGGACCTCTATTTAAGGTCCCAACCACTTTATGCAATTGTCTAACACTATAAAACACATCTCCTCTTACCCGTCTGAGGTCTAGAGGGGAGCACATGTGGGTCTGAAGTCCTAAATGAATTGGTTTGGTGGTGTCTATGGAAAAGACAAGTTTTATTTCCTCCAAATACACAACTTACTCCCTCCAAAATGGTAACAAATATTGCCTTACTTACAACGTGATAATGGAACGGCCAGCATAAAGTTCTCTAAGAGAAACTGGCTACTATCCTTGGTATGCTCCCTCTATGCTTACAACGTGATAATGGGAAGTCCATAACTTAACGACTTATATGTTGTTATCTCAATATAAAGGCTGATGATTTCTTCGTAGATCAAAAAAAGCCTCATGAGTTCTATATTACCTCCATGAAAGATAAAAAGAGATCGCTCAGTGCTACACAAGTCCTGATAGAGGTCCCAACAAAGCTTTAGAAAGTTCCTAAGGCCTCAATAGAGGTCTTACCTCCACCCTTGCCTATGTATAAGATCCCTCGATAAACTATGATTATGGAATGGATAAGTTTAGATACCTAGGCCTTATAAGATAAGGACAATTACCTTTGCAACTGGGGCTCCTAACGAAGAAAAATATCAAGGAAATAGTAGTCTTAAGGGGAGAATGTACTCCCATAAAGTGGTTATAAACAATATAATCGCTTACTTGAAAGAAATGAAACGAACTTTTTATTACCCATGATGTTTTCAGCATAAGTTTTCTTTAAGAGTTACAAGGAATTTATCCTTGGATCTAAAAATATAAGGTCTAAGGACCCACAAACCGAGTTGCAAGGACTTTACCCTTGGATCAAAACTTGAGCCAAGGTTTAAATGCCCAAAATAAAGAGTTGAAATGACTTCAACCTTGGCATTAGGTTTAAGCTAAGCTCTCGCGGCCCAAACATCAAGTTGCAAGGACTCCATCCTTAGCTTAAGACTAACAGTCAAAGGTCTCATGTCTCAATAAAGACTACGGTCCATAAATTTAGGCAACCTTAAACTCATGGTTAAAGGTCTAAGGACCTAATAAAGACTAAAAATAATTACTCATATTTCCATCAATAATTCCAAGAGGCTAAGGTCTAAGGAGATAAAAAAAATTGCCCATGAATGAGGGTTTTTCCTCGTAGCAAAGCTTTCTTTCACGAAGTTATACCAAAAAGAACGTGTAAACCTTGGCCAAACATCCCTTAATTTTGAAAATTCTATAAAAACTTCCAATTTTGAAATTTTCTAGAGCGCCTAGGGTGCAACCATAAAAAATTGCCCAAAACGTCAGTTTCCAAAGCAAAGCAAAAGTGCAACGTCCAAATTTCAAAGGTCTTAGGACCCTTACAAGGACTTTAATTTTCCAAATTTTATAAGCCTGGAGGTCTTTGGACCTTTATAAGGACTTCAATTTTCCAAATTTTTTAAGTTCGGAGGTCCTAGTATATTTATAAGGATTTTAATTTTTTTAAAATTTAATAAGTCCGGAGGTCTTAGGACCCTTATATGGACTTAAATCTTCTAAATTTATAAGTTTGTTGATATTAGGACCCTTGTTAGGACTTCAATTTTCAAAATTTTATAAGTTCAAAGGTCTTAGGACCCTTATAAGGACTTCAAAATTCAAAATTTTATAAGTCTGGAGGTCCTAGGACCCTTATAAGGATTCTAGTCTTTAAAATTTCTAAGTACGTAGGTCTTAGGATCCTTATAAGGGCTTTAATTTTCTAACTTTTCTAAATTTGGAGGTCAAAAGACCCTTACAAGGACTTTAGAATGAAAAAAATCCTAAGAGTCAAAAGATCTCATGAGACATTTCTAAATTTCAGCATTCAATACACCTAAGCTTAGAGGACTCAGGATCCAATGAGGGGCTTAAGGTTAAGCAAAATTTTAAACCTAATGTGTTAGGACCCTTTACATGTTTGATATTAAGACTTTACGTCCAAAACTTTGGGTGGGCTAAGTGTTTGTACAAAAATTATGGGCTTTCATCCTAACAAGCATAAAAGTATCCAGTGAGCTAAGGTTCTAAGGCTTAATGCCCCACTACAGAACCTCAGTCTTGACTTCGAAAACTGCACAAGTATATGAGAGACCTCGGATCTACTTCAATAAATTTACAATCAAAGTTATTTTGCCTCACTAAATAATATTAGGGGGCTAAGGGTGTACTACATACGGGGAAGACCTTAGACATCTCAGGCAATGCAAAAAATTACTCAGCAAAGAAAAAAAGTAATGCAAGTGTGAAGTGAGGATTGAAGAACAACAAAGTTCCATGATTTCAAAACTACCTTTTCATTAAGATTAGAGATGGAGACTACAAAGAGTGGACCACGGCCAACCAAAAGTTTATAAAGAAAATAAGAAAATTACATATATGCCTTTCAAGGCTTGAGGGTCCACAAGGGCTTAACTTTTCGAAGGCAGAGATGGGTTGCTTGGTTTCTTATTTTTGGGCATTAGGAGTAGAGGCTTCAGCAATATCTCCATCAGTACTTCATTATGAAATATTTTTCCTCTGACTGAGGCGCCTCGGGAAACAAAGTAGATACATCCACATCAAGAAATAATACTTCTTCAAAATGGGCATTGAAGTTTTGAAAGAGGTACTTTTTAAAGACTTCAGGCTCCTGATAAGCATCCAATTGGCTATGTATAATAGTGAGGATTTGCCCTTAAAGTTCCTTGTGCTTGGCCAAGGCATCAGAGTATCTCTTTTGTTAAATCTGACATAGGAAAATCAATCGTTCCTTGTCAGCAATTTGACTATTTCAAAAGATTCACCTCATCATCAACTCGAAGAGGTCTCGCTTTAAATATTTGGAACTGTATCTTCTATCCTTGAAGATACTCCACAATCACCTTAAGTTCATCTTAACCAAAGGTGTACAGATCCTCAACCTTGGCTAGAGACTCATATGCAAAAGTTAATAAAGAGGCACTATCTCTATGAGTTTTCTCGTTCGAAAGCTTCTCATGTTCAAATGAAATGACCTGAACCTTAAAAACATCCATCTCCTTCCTAAGAAGTGCCTACACTTGTAGCCTCTGATTGCAGATTATTTGTTCTAAATGCAGTCGGATGAGTAACTAACTATTTTCTATCTCATTAGCCTTCTTCCATGCTCTACTACCATTAAGATCATCTGTCGGTAGATATTTTGTCAAGCACTGAGTCGATAATAGAAAATGATGTGAGAATAAGGAACATAAAGTGGAAAAGTTAAGGAAAAAGTCAGAAAAATATGCAAGTACCTTGCTCATCAAATGGACCATCTCGTTACCATTAGTTGGGGTACTTCCGCCCCTCAAAGTGGACACCATATCAGAAATGTTTATCATAGACGTGGAATATAGGGCATCAATATCTGAGGCATGAGATTTTATCCCCTCAGCTGAGGGAGGACTCAAATATTCCTTAACCTTAAGGAGGTAAGCTCTTCCCTCCAATAAAAGAAGGGACTTTCAATGTCTTAGGTAGCTTGGTCGCCTTCTGTAAACCCCCTCATCTTGGGAGGTCCCCACCTTCTCCATGGCTTCTTTCTGTGAGACCAAGGGATATAAGTCCATTGGAATAGAAGGATCCCCAGAATTCCCACTTACCCTCAATTCTTCTTATAAAAATGGTAGGTTTTTATAGGCTGCAATATTGAGCCTTCAGCAAGTCCAAGACCCAGGTTAGCCTCCTCCACTAGCTTAACCCCAGAAATTAAAATGTCCACTGGGGCACTGAACTTCAGGTGTTTGGTGGACTTAATCATTTTATTCCCATTGACCAAATCCTCATCAATAATCTCATATAAAAGCCTTCGAGCCATCATATACTCTTCATGTTTCTCTATTAGACCAAAATCAGGTCAAAGTTAGCTTCCACAAGATTAGAAACAAAGATAATAGCATTTAGCCCTTGGAGAATCAACATTACCCTTAGGCTAGTCATCTTTGCCTTCAGAGGTCTAAAGCACCATTGATAAGACTTCAGACATAACTTTCCTCTTTAAAAATTCCATGCCATAAGGGTCAGACTCCACCATGGCCCCCACAAAAATCTTGGGGACCTTAGGGACTCCCACGGGTATCATAGGCTTATACTCAGGTCCCATCCCATAGTTGAAGAGACATCTAGCAAAGATAAGGATCTCAAAGGGAGTAGAGGCCAACTTTTGTGCCTCAATAGTCCTATTTAATTCTGACATTGTGGGCTTAAGAACCACTATAAAAGATGAAGGAAAATTTAAGCCTCAAAATAAAGGTCAAGTCGAGCATTAAAAGAAATGTGAAACTTTAACTTAGTTATGGCCAGAGGGGTGCACCGGAGAGTATGGAAGACATTGAGCTCAGTAGGTCTAAGGTGGTCCAGAATCCCCTAAAAAGAATAGTCTTTCCTTCCAGTTCTTAGGGGAGTTGTTATTATTACCAAAGGTCACCACATTATGCATGGGGACCAAATACTTCAAACCCTTATCATTTGGCATTTTCTACTCCTGGAATATGTATAAGTTGAAGAAATGGGTCGGGGATATATTACACTAACCTTCGTTTGACTCCTTAAAAGCTAAGACTATGTACATCAGTGGTCTCTATGAATTATCCACCAATTGAATGGGGAATATCCTAATAGATTATAAGATCCTCACAATTGGCAAGTACAATGGGTACTATCCCCAGACTAAAGGAAGTACTGATTAAAGAATAAGTGATTCTCTACCATTATGAAGGACATCTCCTTAGGTCTTATATCCCTAAGACCTACATTGCACTCAAGAAAATACCACAGTACTGTAACAGGACTTAGTCACTTCTCTTTTAACTTAAATATTACCAGTCATTCCAGCATGTTTACCCAACCATGCTCAGAGCCCACAGTACTAGGGTTATGCCAAGTTTAAGGCCTATAATAGACCTCGGTCCGAAGGGAAACAACCTTCCAAAGTCGCCTTACCCTTATAAATGAGTTGTATTGTGGCATATCACCTCGAGGACAACATATGGTAGTTTATAGCAGTTCTCCAGCTCTTAGACCTCCGGCATAGCACATGAAACAAGTCTGGTGAGTCGGTGGAAAGCATAAAAATATTCCACCTATCGCCACTATCCAGCTCCATTTGCATTGATGGTTACCATCAGTATTTAATGTTACCAACAACCATCTTACACCCCCTGTAAATATTTTGAACAACACTCAACCTTGTTGACACTGGCAAACCTTAATGACACCACAACCATGTTGCATCAATCTACTCATTCCCTTTTTAAGTGTTTGTGTATAAATAGGGGTTGGTTGAAGGATGACACGTTCAAACAATCAGGCTTAGAGGGAATTAAGAGAGTTTTAGGACTTCGCAAGTGTTTACTCCTTATTTCATACTCTTAACCCACTATTGAGGTCCAATATCTATAACTTGGGTCATTTTCATTTATAAAAAAACTATATATCTTGTTGAGCCCTAAAGTAGTACTTGAAGCGAAGTCCATTAAGTTACATCCTAAGGTCCTATGGACTATTGATAAAGGAAACAAGATCTTAAACCCCCTTGACCGAATCTCAAGGAGTGTCTTATACTATAGTAACTCATTTATAATATAATAAATTAGTGCAGGGCCTTTAACAATGGACTTCAGACCCTCACATGAGGTCCGAACCACTTTATATCATTGTCTCACACTTTAACACATATCTCATCTTTCCCGTCTGAGGGCTAGAGGTAAGTGTATGTAGGTATGAAGTCATAAACGATTTCTACACCCATCAACTTATTTGACACTCTACCAGATTATAAAATAATCCACTGATTCAATTTACTACTAAAATCAAACATATAAGTTTAACAAGGGAGTACCATAATCCGGGATATCTCCGAGATGTAATTTTCAGTGGAATATGATCTTAGGCATGTCCACACAATGATTACTTAGGTCACAGAGATTTAGACCCAATAAATTAGATCGCACTCGTAACAATCAAAGCAATAATTGTGAGAACATTCCAATCCTCGTAATCTTCTGTATTAAGAGTCTATGAACTTTTTCCAAATGCTGTGAGATTGCTTGAACTTTTAAATGGTGCCAAATTTTAGCCTGACATACTTTTGGCACGCTTTTAAACCGTGCCAGATATAGAATCTGGTACGCTTTTGGCACGATTTCATATTGTGCTAGATTTTTTAATTAATAAAAAATATTATTATTTGAAACAAATCAAGAAAATCAGCAAATTTCAAATCGGGTAGGAAAAATATTTACTATATGCAAAAAAAATCAAGAAAAATTCACAAATTGTGAATCTCAGACGTTGTTGATAAACTAATGTACATACAAACTTCAAAATATTACAAGTCTTAATAGTTCACAGACCACAAAAAATTGGGCAAAATTTCTTCTGTTTTCTTGACATTCTAAAGCTTGCTAATATAAAACCTGCGTAACGTAAAGCCCGCACGACCATAAAATATAGCTACAAAATTACAAAAGCCTACACGACCATAAAAGTTAACAATAAAACTACAAAAGCCCGCACGGCCATAACACATAAAAACTAGAATCCTGAATATTAACAACACTAAATAAACAATCCCCTTGTTGTAAACCATTGATTTCTTCATGTGATCCATATAGATTAAAGATAATTATAAAATGTTATCCACCAAAAATATAAGATATAAAAAGGAGATGATACTGTAACCAAGTAAAGTTAAAAAAATAGTATTCAAACTGAAAAAATTTCATATACGAGTTATAATTATCATCATATTCTCAAACTAGAAGTCTCGTGACTACGTGGTCAGTTCCTCCGAGTTACACTGATCCCGTGTGAGGTGTTCGTGCCTCTCAGGGGGCTGTTTGGGGGTTATTTTGGGTTTTCGGCCTCTAATGGCATTTTTTAAGTGATATTTTCAAATTTGCATCATTTTCTCAAATCGTGAGTCCCATAACTATGCAGTGAGTTTCTACGAGTTACACTAATACCGTGTGAGGTGTTCGTGCCTCTCACGAGGCCGTTTGGGGGTTGTTTTAGATTTTTGCCCTCTAACGGCAAGTTTTTAAGCCCAAGTCTAGATATTTTCAAATAATCGTCATATTCTCAAACTAGGAGTTTTGTGACCATGCAATCAGTTTCTACGAGTTACACTGGTCCCGTACGAGGTGTTCTACCTCTCACGGGGTTGTTTGAGGGCAGTTTTAGGCTTTTACCCTCTAACGGCATGTATTTAAGCCTAAGTCTAGATGTTTTTAATTTATTATCATATTCTTAAACAGAGAGTCCCATAACCGCGTATTTAGTTTCTACGAGTTACATTGGTCTAGTGCGAGGTGTTCGTGCCTCGTACGGGGCCATTTGGGGGCTATTTGGGGTTTTCTCCCTCTAATGGCATATTTTAAAGCTTAACTCTAGATATTTTCAAATTATCTCCATATTCTCAAATCGAGAGTCCCGTGACTACGCCGTCAGTTCCTACAAGTTATATTGATCCCGTGTGAGCTGTTGGTGTCTTTTACTGGGCCATTTGGGGGTTGTTGACTTGAACGACATGTTATTAAGCCTAAGTCTAGATATTTACAAATTATTGTCATATTCTCAAATCGGGTGTCCCGTGACTATGCGATCAAATCCTAGGAGTTACATTGGTCTCGTGCGAGGTGTCCGCGTCTCTTACGGGGCCGTTTGAGGGTAGTTTTGGATTTTCACTCTCTAACGGCGTGTTTTTAACCTGAAGTATTGATATTTGCAAATTATCATCATATTCTCAAATTGGGAATCCCGCGACAATGCGATCTGTTCTTACTTGTTATATTGGTCTCGTACGAGGTGTTAGTGTCTCTTTTCGGGTTGTTTATGGGTTGTTTTTATATTTCACCCCCAAAAACCCAATTTTTGAACCTAAAACTTGCATATGATTGTCATTTTATACAACCGGGTGTCCGATAAGGACATGGCTAGTTCGAACACATTACATTCGTCCATATCGATGTGTTTGCACCTCTTTTTGAGCCATTTGGTTGCTGTTTCGAACCTAAAACTTACGTATATTTGCCATTTTGTTAAATCAGGAGTCCGATAAGGACATAACTATTTTCTTATGCTCATGTATGACTATTATAGAGATGTTTATTCCATTTTTAACCTAAAACTAGCGCATACTTGTCAATTTTAATATCAATGAGCATAGTATAAATAGGGAACATATATTAAGCATCAAATAAAGAGGGAGTGATAATAGAGAATGATAAGTTGGTGATCCTCTCCCTCAAACTATTACCAACCTCAATGATAGATAAGTTAGTGAAAATGAAAATAGAGAACGATAATAATATTTTATCCCAATACTACAATAGCGATTGTAATATAAAACATGCGAAAAAATAGCAATTACAATCTTCAAAATGCCAGAAGCTTAGAAATTAGGTCCCTAGTAAGAAATCAATTTAAACTAATATTATACATTAGAAAAGGATTTGCTATTGACCCCAACCATAAATGTATTGGTTGAAATAATCTTTTGCATGAGGATTGTCATAAGTGTTATCTATAAAGAGAAATGGACATGATTTTACCTTGACAACCAACAAGGGGTTGTGACACCCCGCCTATTTAAATACTAGGTGATCAATCCTTTATTAAATTAAATCAGAATATCCAGTTGGTTCATTATTAGGATCACTGTTGAAAAATAATTTCTCTTATTAACCCACCTAGTACTTAATTAAGCTAAGTGTCAAAACCTTTCCAATTTTTTCATTTTTATTTTATTTATTAAATCCTTCCACAACATAGTACAAGAATCAAATATCACACCATCACTGAATTAAAATCATGAATATAATCTGATTGAAATAAACATTCCAGTTTAATGTAATATCACCATACCATCCAAAATAATACAAAGAGTATTAACATAAAACCAATACAATATTCGGAACTGAAATAGGATAACAGAATCTTGGGCGACATGCCCTAAATGAACCAAGAACTAAGAATATAAGAATCAATGGACTGAGTACGTCTAATCCAAAGCTGCATCTCCAGAACACGTCAAGTATCCATCCTCTAAGTCGGGCATCCCTGATGCTGGGCACCTGGTAATATAGATACATTAGAGAAGGAAATATGCAAGTAAACGGGTCAGAGCCCGAGTGTAAAAAATTTAAAAACAACAAGTGCTTAATATTTACAAATTAAGCCAGTATTATATTTCTATTAGTTTTTTGGCTCACCTCTCATCTAGTGTGCATGCTAAACGTAGTTTATTAACTCCCTAATTAAGGTTCGTAAATTATTACCCTATCTCTTCCTCTTTTTTCATATTTTCAGCGCAATATTTAGATTAAATTAATATGTTCATTTATCTTCAAGATAAACTAGACCTTTAAAATTAAGTATTAGTATTCCTTTTTATCTACTAATTCACACGGTAGATCACATCATAGTATATATATCATATTATTATATATACTAATATGGAACCTCCCAGACACAGCTGCGGTGGTATACTCTGCTATCATGTCTTGTTGCATCAATCACTGCATAATGGACAATTGGTTCGGTGTCTCTCCCGAACCATAAATAGCATAACACAAATATTGGAGGTGAGAATATCCCTTAATTAAATGGGTCACGCACATACCTATGCTCCCATTCAACCATCGAAACTATCACTCATCACGATAGAATGTACCAAGTTCCTATGCTCAGTGTAAGAATCTAAATCCCCCCAAATGGGTCCAATCGAGATACGATCGTTAACAACGTGAACCTCCACCGTGATAGCAAGTAGCGTAGGTATGTTTTACACATAATCCAAAAAACATAATATAGCCATTTGTCCCACCTATATGTATATCAATAGGGTATACGCACAACCCATAACAATTCTCTTGTGTAGTATATTTATATCTCGAATATCCTACGTATTTCCAGATTATGACTTTACTTTTAATATGAGCTTTTCTCCACACTCAAAAGGTATTAATTATTTCTCTTATAATTTCAGTAGGTACAAGTCTACACCCTACTAGTCCATGTCATCACAATTTACAAATTTAATTATTTCAATTGGGTTTATTCTTCGATACTCATTAATTCGATTTTAACCCATTATTACCATTCCCTAGGATTTATCCCACATATTAATATTTTTTCGGGTTCTACCTATCACCCTACTGACCTCCCTTAAGTCCTAAAATATTCAATTAGTCACCATAAAATAATTATACAAGACGAAATTTTATCAAACCCTATAAAGAAATAATTTCTCAAATTCCAGGAGCAGCCGATCAATCGATCCATCAGGTATGGGCGATTCTGCATAAATTTGCCTACGGGTTTAATCATTTTCAATCTTCAAATCATATGTTTTAAAGTCCCAAACTTCTTATAATTCATTCTACATTGTATGACAACATATTTAAATGATTTCCAATAATTAAACAATCTTAAATCCTCAAGAAGATTGGATTAAAATATCATTTCCCAACATTTCCAGAAAACTACAATATTATCACATTCATCCAAACATAAAATATAAAGCCCAGATTCTCTTCATTAGATGATTCATATATCGGGGTTATTACTATATGATCATCCCAGATTAATTCTACATATTTCTTATTCCAAAGGATATATTTTAAAACACCATAGCTTATCTTTAAATCATGTAAAAATGCAGGATTATACAACTATCATAATACAAACATAATACATACTAGAATTGTAAATAGTAATCCACTTGCCTCTAATATGTAGGTCTGAAACTTTGATGATGATAGTTACTCGTCGTTCTACTATTTTCCAGCCAACTTTCGGAGGTGTTGGTGGTGGTGGATGGCCTTATCCCTTAGTTTCCTAGAGGTAGCTCTTCCCTTTCCAGAGAAACTTTTACTCTCCTCAAAGTGTCTCACTCGAATATTTTTGGTGTAATGAACATGCATCCTATTCAACCTTAGACTTATAAATAATCATGTATTTTCGTGGTTACTATTCACCGCCCATCTAAAATACCCCTCTAGGGTGTCTATTCGGTTCAAAGTGTCCCGAGACCCAAATCAAACACCCAAGTAGACTTTCTTGACTTTATAAACCCTTCCGGACACTTTGGTGCAATCAAAACGACCATTTGAATGACATATAAATACATTACTTTTAATTTCTTTAATTTTAATCCCGACACGACTCACACGTGCATCCCAAAATTGTCATATCCATCTCTCACGATAATTATATTAAATTATAATCATATATAAAGTCATAACCATATATTACTTTTAATTCATTAAGTAATATTCACATTATTCACATATTACTTTATTCTCAAATAATATTTAAATCAGGATTAATTTAAATTTATCTAACAATTAATCCTAATTAAGCCCAATTATTTCAATTTTAAAATTATTTAAAATTACAGGGTATTACATACTACCCCCTAATAACGGAATTTCATCCCAAAATTCAGAAAAAGCATACCTAGTAAAAATAACTCTGGGTATCTTTCGCGCACATTATCCTCGCGCTCCTAAGTAGACTCATCCATATTATGGTGTGTCCATTAAACACGCACAAGTGGAACTACTTTAGATCTCAGACGTTTCTCACTACAATCTAAAATTACCATCTGGCTGTTAATCAACTTCTTCCAACGCAATATAAGTATGATCCAACTCATCTCAGAGATTCTGCCTCTGCGACAAAATATGGAACACATCATGTATCCTATGCAAGTGCTCTGGCAGCCCAAGTTGGTACGCTACTAGTCCAACCCTCTCAATAATAGGAAATGGTCCTACATATCTTGGAGCCAATTTCCCTTTCTTCATGAATTTCATGATGCCCTTCATAGGAGATACATGCAATAATACTTTGTCCCCCACATTAAACTCCCTGAAGGACCTATTGGTATCAGCGTAAATTTTCTGTCTATCCTGGGCTACCCAAATACGGCTCCTGATCATCTCTATCCTGGTAAACATGTCCTGAATCACTTTCGGTCCAAGTAATTTATTGTCCCCCACCTCTGACCAACACGCAGGAGAACAACAAGGTCTATCATATAATGCCTCAAATGGGGCCATACAAATGGCAAACTAGTAAGAATTATTATACGCGAATTCCACCAAGGGAAGGTACTGCTCCCAACTCCCTCCCAAATCCATAATGCACATGCGTAACATATCCTCCAACATCTGGTTAGTACGCTCGGTCTGCCCATTCGTCTGCGAGTGATAGGCCGTACTTAATCGTACCTCGATACCCATGGCCTCATGAAAACTCTCACAAAATATAGAGATAAAGATCTTATCCCGATCAGACACAATATTAAGCGGTACCCTATATAACCTCACTATTTAGACTATAAAGAGATGTGCATACTACCCCGTCATAAAATCAGTCTGAACCGATAATAAATGATCTACCTTAGTCAAACGATCCACAATCACCCTAATAGAATCGTGATCCCTCTGAGTAGTAGGTAACCCTGTGATAAAATCTATTGAAATGCTCTCCCATTTCCACATTGGAATCTCTAGCGGCAAAAGCAACTTGGTTGGCTTCTGGTGATCCACCTTAACTAACTGACAGGTAGCATATTTAGAGACGAACTCGACAATGCCTCTCTTCATCCCACTCCACCAATACTGTCGCCGCATATCTTGGTACATTTTATCCCCACCAGGATGTACCACAAATCAGGATCTGTGCGACTCTAACATTATGACGTGCTGCAATTCATCCCCCTTCGGGATAATCAGTCTACCATTAAAGCATAAACCTCCCTCGAAAATCACTAAGTAAGACTCTTCTCCCTCGGCCAAAAGTTATCGAATCTTTTCCTGACAAAACTGATCCATAGCTTGATCCTGTCATAATCTGAGGAGTACGGTCATAACTGACATAAGTGACCAAGAAATGGCATCCTGATGGCCTAGTTCCTTCCATTTAGCCTTCCATACTGTGTCTAGTTCACCCTCAGGCCAGTGACTCAACGTGTCTGGTACCACGTTAGCCTTCCCTGGGTGATAATATATCTCAAACTGATAGTCCTTCACGAATTAAAGCACCTGCACTGTCACATATTCAACTCTCTCTGAGTAAACAAATACTGCAATGACTTATGATCCGTGAAAAAAAAATCTCCCCCAATAAATAATGTCTCCATATACATAGGGCAAATACGACTGTTGCAAGTTCTAAGTTATGGGTAGGATAGTTCCTCTCATAAGGCTTAATATTCCTAGAGGCATAAGCTGTAGCTTTCTCTTCTTGTTGTAACACCCCCACTAAGTCCCTGTAATGATGTGTCAGTGTATACTAGGCACTCCACTCCTGGCCTAGGCAGTGCTAGGACGGGTGCTGAAGTAAACTTATCCTTTAATTCATCAAACGTCAACTGAAATGCATCATCCCAAATAAATGGTATCCCCTTACTGGTGAGGTTGGTCATCGAACTAGCAATCTTTGAAAAACCCTGATGAATCGTCTGTAGTAACTAGCTAGTCCCAAGAAACTGCGGACTTCGATCGGTGTCGTGGGTTATCCCCACTCCCTCACCGCTGAGACCTTGCTAAGATCCATGGAAATACCTCTTTCTGACACTATATGTCCCAGAAACTGCACCTCTCAGAGCCAAAATCCACACTTCTCAAACTTGGCATACAACTGATACTCCCTTAGTATCTGCAGGACCCTTTGCAAGTGCCCAGCATGCTCTTCCTTGGTACAAGAGTAAACCAGGATATCATTAATAAAAATAATGGCAAGCTAGTACATGAACTATTTAAATACCCTATTCATTAAGTCCATAAATACAGCTGGTGCATTAGTCAACCCGAATGGCATAACCAGGAATTCATAAGATCCATATTGTGTCAGAAAAGTAGTCTTCAACACATCCTTCTCCCAGATTCACAACTGTTGATATTTGGACCTTAAGTCTATCTTTGAGAAGTATGAAGCTCCTCTAAGTTGATCAAATAAGTCATTGATGTGGGGTAATGGATACTTATTCTGGATCATGACTTTATTAAGTTCCTGATAATCCACGCACAAATGTAGGGATCCATCATTGTTCTTCACAAATAGGACTGGGGCACCCCAAGGTGAGGTACTCTAACGGATGAAGCCCTGTCCCAGCAGCTGCTTAATCTGATCTCTGAACTCCACCGTCTTTGCTGGATCCATACGGTAAGGGACACGGGCTATCGATCAAGTGTCGATGTTAAGTTAATTACAAACTCAATATCCCTACTCGGCGGTATCCCTGGTATGTCTTGAAACACATCTGCAAATTACCTAATAATAGGAATGAAATCAAGGGGAATTACAACCCCCGTAAAGGTCTCCTCCTCTATGTAATTCAAATGGGTGAACGATCCTCCCTCAGGGTGAGGCATTGCCACTACAAATATCTCCTGACATGGGATAGAAAATACAATACTCCTACTAAAGCAGTCAATCGTGGCTCTATAAGAAGTAAGACAATCCATCCCAATGATAGCATCATATTTGCACATGTCTAACACAAGCATATCAGCTGGTAAAAATAGACTCTTAATCTCTATATTTACACCCTGGCATATAAAGAAAATAGGCGTCCCACTACCCATCGGTGAGTCTACATAAGTAATCGTATTGTTGGCCTTGTCTAACAATCCTATGGCCCGTGAAAATATGGTGGCTATGAACGAATGTGAAGCCCCAGTATCAAATAAAATACATCCCATAGCCCCAGAAATAGAGAACATACTCTCAGCGGAGGCTACTAAACTCTTTCTTACTGCACGTTGTACACACGCCCATACTGTAACTTCCCGTGTTGTGGTGGGGTAGGGGCAATGGAAGGTAAGGCAGGTACCTACGTCGGTGCTAGAAGGGCAACTAAAAACATAAGCCTCTGCAGGTCTTGATACGCAACCTGCTGCTGGGGTATCTTGCCCTTATCCGGACAATCCTGACTCCGATGACCTATCTTTCCACAAGTGAAGCATCAACCAGAAAATCATCCCCCATTACGACCTTATTGACCTCGGCCCTGTTGACCATTTCCACCTCTCCCTTAGCCCTGTTGGCCTTAGTGAAAGTGTTACTGGCCCTGGTGGCCCTGCCTATTACCTCCCTGTCTAAAATGAAAACCTCTCGATCTAAGTTGTTTAGAATAACCCCCCTGTTGTGAGTTCTGATCACCTGGGCTAAAGATGATCGACTACCATTGTTTCCCCCAGTTCAGCCTTGCTGACTGGACTCAGACCCCCACTTACCTCCCTTATGAAGACGGTGGTCCTAGAAATGAAGTAAATCCACATTCAATACATCGGTATATATCTGTAGAGAAGGATTGCCCAATAGATGTTGGCGTATCCTCCATGTAAGGCCATCTCTGAACATTTGGATCTTCTTCTCTTTAGTAGGTACCTCATCTGGCACCAAATTAGTCAGCATAGTAAATTCCTCTTCATATTCTGCAACGAATTTTTTCCCGAAGGGTGAGATCCAAAATTTTCTTCCTCATTTCGGTCAGAACAGCAGAAGAAAAATATTTTCGATCAAATCGCACCCAAAAATCATGTATCATCAATGTATCCCTCTCCTCAACTGTAGTAGTGGACTCCCACCACTGAAGAGTTGCTCTAATCAACTTAAATGTCGCTAAAATCCTCTTCTGAACCTCCGTGCATTCGAACATACGTAGGTGCCACTGGATATCCTGTTTCCATTGGATAGCAATCACAACATCGGAACCCCCTTTAAATTCTGGTTGATGAGCCTTTTGAAAGGCATCCCTGACATGATCTCAAGTAGTGGGAAAGGCTGGCGCTTGTACTGGTGGCACTACTTGTGCCAGTGGTGGTGCTTATTGGACAACTGATAAGGCAGCGTTAACGGCTTGAGCAATAATAGCAACAAGCTCTGTTGCATTTATAGTACCTAGGCTAGAGCGGGTTGTAGGGTTGGCTGTGCCGCTATGGGGGTTCGTCGTGCACGTCGAGGAGGCATCTGAAACGAAGGAGAGATATTTATGAGTATTTTAATTATCACCAGAAGAGCTGAAGTCATAAATGCGCAAATATGAATACAACAATCCTAAAGATAGGGCTCTATATCGAAGGACATTTAGCAGAAAGCATAATAAGTCGTACAGATCCTAAGGACACTAGAACCTGATGCTCTGATACCATCTGTGATACTCTTCTTAATTAAATATCGGGTGGTCAATCCTTTATTAAATTAAATCAGAATATCCAGTTGGTTCATTCTTAGCATTACTGTCGAAAAATAATTTCTCTTATTAACCCACCTCATACTTAATTAAGCTAGGTGTCAAAACCTTTCCAAAATTTTCATTTTTATTTTATTTATTAAATCCTTCCACAACATAGTATAAGAATCAAATATCACACCATCACTGAATTAAAATCATGAATATAATCTGACTGAAATAGGATAACGGAATCTTGGGCGACATGCCCTAAAAGAACCAAGAACTAAGAATATAAGAATCAATGGACTGAGTACGTCTAATCCAAAGCTACATCTCCAGAACACGTCAAGTATCCATCCTCTAATCCGGGCGTCCCTGATGCTGGGCATCTGGTAATATAGAAATGGTAGAGAAGGAAATATGCAAGTAAACGGGTCAGAGATCGAGTGTAAAAATTTTAAAAATAGCAAGTGCTTAATATTTACAAATTAAGCCAGTATTATATTCCTATTAGTTTTTCGGCTCTCACTTGAGAATATCACCTCTCATCTAGTGTGCACGCCTAACGTACCTTATTAACTTCCTAATTAAGATTCATAAATTGTTACCCTATCTCTTCCTTTCGTATTTCCCCCGCAGTATTTAGATCACATAAATATGTTCATTTCTCTTCAAGATGAACTAGACCTTTAAAATTAAGTATTCACTCACTTAATTTAATCTATATTTTAGTATACCTTTTTATCTACTAATTTACACAGTAAATAACATCATAGTATATGTATCAAATTATTATATATACTAATACAACACCTCCCAAACACAGCTACGGTGCATGCATACTCTGCTATCATGTCCTGGTGCATCAATCACTGCATAATGGACAATTGGTTCGGCCTCTGTCCCGAACCATAAATCGCATAACAAAAATATTGGAGGAGAGCATATTCCCTAGTTAAAGGGTCACGCACATACCTACGCTCTCATTCAATCGTCAAAACTATCACTCATCACAATAGAATATACCAAGTTCCTATGCTCAGTGTACGAATCTAAATCCCCCAAATGTGTCCAATCGAGATAAGACCGTGCACAACGCGAAACCTCCACCATGATAGCAAGTAGCGTAGGTATGTTATACACATAATCCAAAAAAACATAATATAGCCATTTGTCCCACCTATATGTATATCAATAGGGTATACGCACAACCCATAACAATTCTCTTATGTAGTATATTTATATCTCGAATATCCTACATATTTCCAGATTATGACTTTACTTTTAATATGAGCTTTTCCCCACACTCAAAAGGTATTAATTATTTCTCTTATAATTTCAGTAGGTGCAAGTCGTCACCCTACTGGTCCATGTCATCGCAATTTACAAATTTAATTATTTCAATTGGGTTATTCTTCGATACTCACTAATTTAATTTTAACCCATTTTTTCCATTCCCTAGGATTTATCCCACATATTAATATTTTTTTGAGTTCTACCTATCACCCTACTGACCTCCCTTAAATCCCAAAATATTCAATTAGTCATCATAAAATAATTATACAAGACGAAATTTTATCAAACCCTACAAAGAAATAATTTCTCAAATTCCAGGAGGAGTCGATTAATCGAAGGGAAGGGCAGTCGATCAATCGATCCATCAGGTATGGGCGATTCTGCATAACTTTGCCTACAGGTTTAATCATTTTCAATCCTCAAATCATATGTTTTAAAGTCCCAAACTCCTTATAATTCATTCTACATGCTCTGACAACATATATAAACGATTTTCAATAATTAAAAAATATTAAATCCTCAAGAAGATTGGATTAAAATATCATTTCCCAACATTTCTAGAAAACTACAATATTATCATATTCATCCAAAAACAAACTATAAAGCCCAAATTCTCTTCATTATATGATTCCTATTTCGGGTTTATTACCATATGATCATCCCAGATTAATTCTACATATTTCTTATTCCAAAAGGATAGATTTTAAAACACCATAGTTTATCTTTAAATCATGTAAAAATGCAGGATTCTACAACTATTCTAATACGTACATAAAACATGCTAGAATTTTAAAGATTATTCCACTTGCCTCTAATATGTAGGTCTAAACCTTTGATGATGATAGTTGCTGGTGGTTCTCCTCTTTTTCAGCCAACTTTCGGTGGTGTTGGTGGTGGTGGATGGCCTTGTCCTTGGGTTTCCTAGAGGTGGCTCTTCCCTTTTGAGAGAAACTCTTACTCTCTTCAAAGACTTTCACTCTAATATTTTTAGTGGAACGAACATGCATCCTAATCAACCTTAGACTTATAAATAATCATGTATTTTCATGGCTACTATTCACCTCCCATATAAATGACTAAAATACCCCTTTAGGGTGTCTATTCGGTTCCAAAGCGTCCCGAGACCCAAATAAAACAACCAAGTAAACTTTCTCAACTTTATAAACCCTTGCGGACACTTTGGGGCAGTCAAAACGACCATTTGGATGACATATACATATTTTACTTTTAATTTCTCTAATTTTAATCCCGACACGACTCACACGCGCATCCCAAAATCGTCATATTCATCTCTCGCGACAATTGTATTAAATTATAATCATATGTAAAGTCATAATCATACATTACTTTTAATTCACTAAGTAATATTCACATTATTCATATATTAATTTATTCTCGAATGATATTTAAATCATGATTAATTTAAATTTATTTGACAATTAATTCTAATTAAGCCCAATTATTTCCATTTTAAAATTACGAAGTATTACAGGGATATGTTGTGAAAGTGGCTCCAAGTTTTGCGATGACTCCCACTAAGAAAACCTATTCATAAGAAAAAAGGAATAAAATTAATACAAAGCTTAACGAAACATCACTTCTTCGTTTGCTGCTACAAACTGAACATATGTAGGGTGTTTAGGTCCAGATTGTGTATACCAATAAAGAGATATGAAGTACGTCGAAAACATTGATATACCATTCATTTTAATCTTCAAGTTGAAAATAGCGAAACACCAATAAAGTCTCGATCAGACGACCATGGCAACAAACTCTCCACCTATGGCTTCCGCCTTATTTCCATAGCTACCACCTCCCTCTCACATCCATCCTAAATTAAAACTTTTTTCCAGTCATTTTTTGTATTGTTTCTTATGTGATGTTGCAAAATAAATATGTCATTCCAAATAAAGGTACATGTGTATATCGCATATATTATATTTCTTTTCAGTTAAAGGTAGATATAATTCTCTATTTGTGTTACAAAAACGAAAACAAACGCTCATAAGCTTGGATGGTCAATGCTCCTATGCATAATGTTTTGGAACCTCAAATGTTTAAAAATTGTCCTTAAATGTTTAAAAATTGTTATCAAAGAACCTAATTGTAAATTGCCCAATAAGATATAGGGTAACTTTAAATTATCACGATTATTATATGTTATATTCATATATTTATCTCTTTATTTTACATTTATGAAGAAAAACAGTAAGTACTAAAAATTTTTGACTTCCCGCGCAATCACACCCCATGGCTCCTAATATAAGTTGCTGATGCTTGGTACCTAAAGGTTGAACTCTTAGTAGATAAGGGGTGCAGTAGTGCAATGCTTCTAGCTACGACAACATACTTCAAGAGTATTGAATTGGTTTATAGCCTAATTCCCATTCAATCTCAAAGGGTTTTGCTATGATTACTAAGGCTAATGAACAAGAATTAACAGCCCTATTAAGAATTTTAGTGGATAGAGAGAAATGCCATGTGATTTTTTTTTAAGCCTGTAAAGATTTCGTCGATGTTCTATTGTCCTTGCCAATGGGAACTACAATCTCTCTCTTGAGAAACCAATCTTCAATTATTTGTATAAAATTGTAGAAGATCTGAGCACGTAGAATATATGCATCGATGCATGCAAGCATATGCTTCTTTATCCAAGAAATATATTAGCAACCTACTGCAAAAATTTGAAATTGAATGTTGATAACAGATAGTCCATCAACCACTATATATGAATGTGGCAGGAGATTTGGTGGGTGGTTCAGTATTTACGATGATGTTAGGTGCAGTTATGGAGAATTACTAAGCAAAGAGACTGTACTAAGGGATCCGATAGAAGATGATAGGGTGGGTAAAGATGGAGTGTTTTTAAAGGGATGTGATATGTTCATCATTTGAGAGGATTTGCATATTATGCCTAGTTCTCCTGGAACAGTGGTTAAGATGCTAATCAAGCTTGGTGTTAGAAACGTGACAGATCTTGATGAACAGGTTCTGAATATCAAAATAAAACAGACTGTTGAAGCATTCAATGATCTTTAAGTCTCCTTTGACAAATATATTTATGAAAAACCCAAAATTCACCATACTGATAAGCACTCAAAAGTATTATAATTATACTCCTGAATAGACAATTTTTAATTATTAGTTATTGCTAAAATTTGATTTATGTTGGTATTTATTTATTTTGTAGGCAATAAGCATTTGCGGTGTCAAACAAGCTTAATTTGAGGTAATTACTATAAATAAGTGGTCAAGTACATCAAATGTGACAACAATACGGTTAAAAAAGCTTAAACCCAATCCCCGTACCTATTACCATGTCCCCTAACCAATCCCAGACCTCCCTAATTTGGTCCCGAGCCGCGTGTGTGTTTAGTTCATACCTTTTAGATATTTTGTATTTTTATTTGAGTCGTATATAATTTTTAGAATTTTTATATTTTAATTGCGTGCGTATAGTTATATATATTAGGGTCCATTATTGTGTGTCGAGTCTCTTTAAGAATATCGCAGACGGGTGTATTTTAGTAGGTTTTTCTTTATTTTTTTATTAGTTTTTAATTATATTAGATTAGTCTTATTATTTTTATTTTATTTTATTTTAAGTCTTTTATTATATACTAGAATTTTATTTTTTAGATTTTGATTTTTAGTTTTATTAGTTTTAGTTAGATAATTTTAGTTTTAATTTTATAAAGGTACAGATCTAAACACACACACACACAACTACCATACACCTTACCACACACAAATTACCCCACTTCATCTTCCCCACCAAAACCCACACTTTCTTTCTCTTACCTCCATTAACAAACACAACCTTTTAACTCCGCACCTCAGCACCACTGTAGCCACAACAAAAACCCTCATACCCATAAGCCTGCAACTGCCCCATACCCGGTTTGACCCGTCGGCGACACCTCCAGCAACCTAACACAAAACTTCGACCTGCCGGAGATCCACCACCCGCCTAAACCCAGCAGACCCTCCTTATCCCTCCGGCGGGTGACATTAAAATTGAACCTGTCCACCCAAACCCACTACCCAAATACCCGGGTTGAACCCGCTGTTAAACTCCAGTTCCAAACTCGAAATTTAACTTTGAAACAAAACCTAGACCTACAACTTAGCCAATTCAACCCCTGCTGCCATCTACCCGATCGAAACAAAGCCATACCCGATTCTGCCAAAATTATGAATCCAAGTCAGATCCCAAAACAAACCAAATAAAACAAAATACATTCACCTATGTTCGAAGCTTACCGATTTCATGCCAAAACTTTTATCTTCAAAACCCAAGCTTCTGCCCATTCCATAAATAAAAGTCACATGTTACCTTTTACCCCATTTTCCTAAACTACCCTCATCCATTACATCTTCCAATTTTAACCCTAGCCCTATGTAATCTTTTATAAAAGAAGACTTCATTTCATAAAGGGTATCAAACAGTGTAAGAGTGGGGGGAGATATAAATTTGCAGTAGTGTATTTCTTAGTTTAGGAGCTCCATTTTTGGAACACAATTTTTTGTTTGGTTTTTATTTCTTTTTTTCTATTTTTTTATATAGTGAAAGATACAAATTGTGAGTTGAGCGACATTATTTTTAGTGCTCTAAAATTCAGATTTGTGGGTTACTATTCTTGTCAAGTTTGGAAAGTTAATATCAAACACAAGGAGACTTGGTTATTTATTTATTCTCATTCTTTTTTTTATTATGCCTCTTATTGTGTCATTATTACATTTTATATTTAATAATACCAAAATGAGAGGCTAAATACCCCATTCAAGAGTTGAGATGAAAACCTTAACTTAATTATTTTTATTTTTAGTTTGTTTATTTATTATGCCCCTTTGAATATTAATATTAAAATTTTGTAATTTATATTTACGCCTCGATAGAGGGTGAATAATTTTCGAGAGAAAATCATAAATTCAAATTTTAATATTTATTCATTAATAAAACTAGAGATAGGCAATTTTTAAATGATATTATAGTTCGAATTTCTCTACTCTAAAACTTAATTTTGTTTATGATTTAAAATACTTCTAGTGAATTTTCCCTAGCGGGTGATTTGTTAGAAAATGTTTAAATCTATTTTTTATAAAGTAATATAAATATTAATCTTCTTAAAGGACTATATGTAACTTTACATTTGCAACGAGTGTTGATTTGAGAATTTATATATGTTTTGGGGCATTTCAAATAGATAAACTAATTAATAAAAATAAATAGGTTAAGTGGTGAAGTTTAATCCCTTGAATTATCTCATAATTATTTTCTCCTCATATCTAGCTCACTTTATTATTTTCTTTATTTATTAGTGTAGTTTTAACTTTAGTTCATAATTAGTAGTATAAATATCCCTTCAAAATTATGTCAAAAATCATACTTAGTCTTCATTTTGCTCTTGTCCACATTAAGAAGTGCGGATTGACCACTTTCTTGCCAATATACAATTTTAGTGTGTTTGTATTTCATTGGCCGTCTTTACTCTACAACGACATATACGCAAAAGATGTGTTATTAAATGGTGTCATTGTCGGCTTTTTAAGGGTTGAACTTTTGCTCAAACTTTGGCAATTGACTTTTCATGAAGTGTCGTTGTCGACTTTTCGAGTTGAAGAGCGTTTTGAAGACTTGTACATTTGTTCATTTGTATATATTATTTATTTTTCATTGATTGTTTATATTAGGATATTGAGGCCTTGTACATTTATTCGTGGTGATTTGGACACCAATTTTTTGTAACAAGTAATCATAAAAAAAAAGCGAAAAGGGAAACGGGACAAGGTAGAGAGAGTTCCCTTGGAGTGAAATTTTGAAGCCTCTCTACTTTAGGTCTGTAGGACTCCCAGGGACGACTGAAGTTAGGCGCACTCCCCCCCGGTCGACTCAACTTCGTCTTCACCCTATGTGTGTAAAAGTCGTAGGAGGTACATTTATTTATCACTCGCGCATCTCCTGTTAGCAAGTCCATTTATTGTTTGACTATATGCTCTTATTTGACTTTATTTTTAAAATAGTCTTACTTTGAATGGTTTGATGAATTAATGGAACTTATGGCCTAGACCCGATCATTGAAACGAGAAAGGATTTCATCACCAGACTCAATCACTTAATTCCACTTGCTTGTTAACTCGTGCCATCATATAATTAAAATTAACCAACTAGCAAGCAAGTGGGAGCGCATTTTCCATAGGCGACGTATAAGACTCCCTGATTTTCTCGCATGCGAATTAAATAAAATTTGACTACCCAATCACTTAGTTAAAGATAACAATTGGCTACATGCTAGTTTGGATTTTTCTTTGCTTGTGCGTGTCTACTTCAAATCCTTTGGTAGTCGAATCTACATGCTCCGTCCTAGTGTGTTTCATACCGAGTCCACGTTTATCCCTTTTCAAAAAACTCAACAATATTTTTCATCCTTTTTCTTATTTAAAAAAATTCCAAAACAATTTTTTATTATCCTCATTTCTCAACAATTCAGAAAAAAAAAATCATTTTTCTTATATTAAATACAAAAAATATTTTCCTTCTTTTTCAAAATTCAAAACCCAAAAAGATTTTCTTTCTTTAAAAAAAAAATTAAAAGCCAGAAATATTTTTGGAGAAATCTTTTTCTCCACTATCCATCTCTTCATGGCCGAAGAACATCCCTTATGGGTTGACTTTAGCCATTTCTCGTATTCGCTATGCACCTATTGTTTCCACATCAATCACATGTCCCATGAGTTCCCGTACCTTCCTTATCCATCCGAACCCACCATGGAACTTGTGTATCCATATGACACTGTTTCAGAACCCACTCCAGCTTATTATCATGATTTATCTAATGCCGAGTGGTGTGAGCCACCAAGCTATTCGTGGTGGATTGATCACCCTCCCACGCAATATGAATCACATCCCCTTATTGTGGATTCTCACATATTCCAACAGTCATCATGGCAACTTAGTGCACCCCATCCCAATCAGTCCCCTCACTACACTGCCCATGATTATCGACCTTTTTTCTCTTAGAAAGGACATCCTCTCATATATGACGAACTTGATCCTGCTCCACACACTTCATACGAGTAATTCTCCATACAGTTCTACTAATAGTGAGTTGTGTCCACCTCAGCCATACATCGTTGCACCACCACACATCACTTCACCACCATCATCCACATCCGCTCTAAAAAGCCTCTTGTAAAGTCCATCCTTGAGCAAGAGAAAGCCACTTAATATCAAAATCAAGCTATCCAATGTCTTGAACAATGCTTAACTGAATTTGAGTGTGCAAGAAAGTCGGAGTTCCCCCCAATTCAACCCATTGTTGCAACTAAGTGGAGTGACGATGAGTCATCTTGTGACACGGATTTTGAGTGTGACCAACCTTACCACCCTGAGAATCTCGAAGTTGAGACCACTTCATGGTCCGAGCCCCAAGTTGACAATTGTGTTGACTTATCCATAAAATGTGAGGCTCATCCATGCCCAGAAAATACAAAAGACCCTAATGTCGAGAATCGCCTTTCCCTTCCACTTCCAAATAAGCCCACATTTGAGGTTCGCACACCCGTTATATCCAAAAATATGACCGAACTTATATCTTATGATCCAATTGCATATGTTCTGACATACCTATATCTTTTTTATTAGCTCCGACTACGAGTGACTCCCACTTCACAGAGACTGAATTAAATATGGTTCCTTCCTCTCTTCATATGGATCATTCCCTGTCATATTTGGCTCCCCTTGAGCTGAATATTGATGTTGATTTATCTTTCTTAGATCCTATTGCCTCGTCAGACCCTTTCACCGCATCGAATGGTGACACATTGGTGGAGAAGTTGATCTTTCCATCTCTTGATACCACACTTATTCTTCAGGAGGACCTTAAGGATCATCCCAGCCCTCCAAATGAGTGTATATCCCCTACTCTCGAGTTAGATCATCTTCCTCTCCCTATTGTATCATCTGATCCACCAATTGTCCATCTCTCCCCGCCACCATGTTTGGACCTTATACCTTTACCATTGCCACTTTAGGTCCTTACTTGCACCCACCTTCCATATTTGAACTCCATGAGCCATTTCGTGAGTTCTTCCTCCACCCCACTATTCATGGGAGTATTGGTGGTGCTACTCCCCACTTACATGACATTGAGCTTATGAATCCTTGCGCACCCGTCCCTTGTGGTGCTTATTACTATCTTCAGCTCATCGATGTGTCACAACGTGACCATTATCATCGCCCATTTATAGAACGATCACATGATACCCATGAGCCCCATCACATTCAAATCACTACACCTTTTCGCCTTCCTCACCAAATTGAGCATCACGCTTATAGGGCCCTTGTTGCCCTCACCTTAAATCACAGTATGTCCCGTGATTGGTGCCTCTTCATTATTCGCCTTTCCGTACTTTCATATCCTTTCCTTCCCACCCACTCGTGGTCCACCGATGCTTTGCATCGCGTGAAGCACTTTGCCATACAAGTGCATCAACTCGGGTAGCCTATGTCCAAACAAAACTGATTTTTCAGTCTTGTTTGGGGGTGACTGTCATCACCCACAGCTTCTGCCACCCTGTGTTATCACAATTCATATCTTTAGGGATGAGAACGCTTACGTCTAGCTGAAGATGTTAAACTTATCACTATCGGAAGGCATCCCGTTATTTTTTATTTTTGAGTACAAGTCTTATCCTGTGTGGGGGTGGTGCTTCTCACCACCCAATGCTTTACCATGTTTATAGACTTGTACACATTTTTTATCTCATCACTTATTCAGGTTTCATGTTGGATTCGTGCATTGCAACTTCATTATCGGTCGATTCGGTATATTCTTTTATTCCCTGTTCTTTAAAAAGTTAAAAATATGTTTTTAAACATTGAGGACGATTTTCTCCTTTATTTGGGGGTGGGGTATTTCTCAAAATCGTACCTATTTTGAATTTTTTTTGTCAGAAACAAGTTACATTTTCCACTTTTTACACATTTTTCTTATCTGTAGCGTGATTTATCTATCATCCACCATTAAAAGTCTAGAATACTCTATGTTGGGCCTGAAGTCGATTTTCAAATTTATAAGCTTAAGTAATACTTCATAAGGAATAGTGCACCATGAATTCCTAGACTCAACACTTCTTGCGCACTTATCATGTCATTGCAGTTTAAAGTTGAAGAGTGAAAATATTTTTCATGAAAACCTTAAAAATCATTTGTGGAAACTTGAAACCCATGAGATTTGAGCTTTTCATCATTTTTGAGAATTTTATTCAATCCTCGAGTCACAAGTTGACTCAACTTCCTTTGGATACCATACTTCAAGTCGTTGAATGATCTCATTATTCCTCAACTTTGGGCATAATCACTAAGGATGACATCACTCTCGAGTTATAAGAAACATGTGTCTTCTAGTTTGTCCCGAATACTAATCCTTTACCCCATTTTCCATTTTCCACCATCCATTTTTCATATTACCACATCATTTATACCATCCATATATCATTATTCCATCATCACCCTTGGTTCTTGAGTAAAAGAGTGTTTGAAATTATATATGTAAAATCTCTTCATTCGTTCTCTAAAAGACGGATCGTATCGCATAAAAAAGCAAAAAAGAAAAAGAGAGAGAAAAAAGAAAAGGAAAAAAAAGAAGAAAAAAGAAAAGCATGCGATCTAAATTTTGTGAAATGGAGACATTAATTGTTAAAGTTGTCCACTCTTCTCAAAATCTCAAGAATCATCATATCATCCATATTACCCATCTCATTTCCCCTCATCATTTACACTAAATCTCATTCGTACCTTTGGTGAAGTGTTCGAGCAAATGAAAAGTCTACGTAGTGAATAACTCGACATTCTCGATATAGCGATTTTCATTCCTTGCTTGATATCAAATTCATTATTATATTCATTCTTTCTTATATGTGTGTGAGACATTTGAACTTGTTTAAATTTACTCACATCCTCACACACAAGAAAGATACACTTACCCAAATCTCAAGAGATCATTTTAGAGAGAAATATCCGACGAGATTTGAAAGTTGAAGCAATTCAAGGTGATCTACAAATTGCTCTTATGATACTTAAACCCGTTTTAAGTGATTCACACTACACACGTTGAAATCTAGAAATGATTTTTCTGGGTATTAAGTGAGAGTACTTTAATATACTTCATTATTCATTACTTGTATTCCTTAAATGATGGATTGAATGATATTTCTCTGTCTAAAGATGAGATTGACTTCCTTTTTCAAATAAATAATTTTGTGGGTATATTCACTGTAAACCCTCACGAGACAGCACTCGTCCTCTACGGCAACCTATAGGTTTAACGGCTTATTACACATGCTAAGTGCAATTGCTTGTACCCGCGAAAGTGACACACTTTTGGTTTCTTTATCTTATTTTTTCTTCTTTCTTTCTATTTTTGCTCGAGGACTAGCAATGTTTTGTTTGGGGGTGGTGTGATAAGCACTCAAAAGTGCTATATTTATACCCCGAATAGATGGTTTTTAATTGCTAATTATTGATAAAATTGGACTTATGTTGGTATTTGTTTGTTTTGTAGGTCAATAAGCATTTACGGTATAAAACAAGCTTAATTCGAGGCAATTGCTACATATAAGTGGTCAAGTATATCAAATGTGGCAGCGATGCAGTTAAAAGAGCTTAAACCCATCCTCGTACCTATTACCATGTCTCCTAACAGAGCCCAGACCTCCATAATTCTGTCCCGGGCCTCGTGTGTGTTTAGTTTGTACCTTTAGATATTTTATATTTTTATTTGAGTCGTATATAATTTTTAAAATATTTATATTTTAATTGCATGCGTATAGTTGTCTTTATTAAGGTTCGTTATTATGTGTCGAGTCTTTTTATGAATATTGTAGACGTGTTTATTTTAGTAGGTTTTTCTTTATTTTATTTTATTATTTTTTAATTTTATTATATTAGTTTTATTATTTTATTTTAAGTCTTTTATTAATAGATTAGGATTTTATTTTTTAGATTTTGATTTTTAATTTTATTAGTTGTAGTTAGATAATTTTAGTTTTTATTTTATAAAGGTACAAATCTAAACACACACACACAAACACACATAACTACTATACACCTCACCACACACAAATTACCCCACTTCATCTTCCCCACCCAAACCCACTTTTTCTCTCTCCTACCTCCATTAACAAGCACCACCTTATAACTCCATACCTCACCACCACTGTACCCACAACAAAAACCCTCATACCCATATGTCTGCAACTGCCCCATACCCGGTTTGACCCGCCGGCGACACCTCCAGCAACGCAACCCAAAACTTCGACCTGCCAGAGATCCACCCCTCACCGAAACCCAACAGACCCTCCTTATCCCTCTAGACGGTGACATTAAAACTAAACTTGTCCGCCCAAACTCACTACCCAAATATCCGGGTTGAACCCATTGTCAAACTCCGGTTCCAAACTCGAACTCTAACCTTTAACCCGAACCTAGACCCACGACCCATCCAATCTGACCTAGCTGCCATCTACCTGATGGGAACCAAGCCATACACGATTCTACCAAAATTATGAGCCCAAGTCAAACCCCAAAACAAACCAAATAAAACAAAATACATTCACAAATGTCCGAAGCTTACCCATTTCATGCCAAAACTTTTATCTCCAAAACCCAAACTTCTGCCCATTCCATACATAAAAGTCATATGTTAACTTTTACCCCATTTTTCTAAACTACTCTCATCCATTACATCTTTCAATTTTAACTCTAGCCATATGTAATCTCTTATAAAAAAAGACTTCATTTCAGAAAGGGTATCGAACAGTGCAAGAGTGGGGGGGAGAGACAAATTTGCAATAGTGTAGTTTTTCGCTTAGGAGCTCCATTTTTGGAGCTCAATTTTTTGTTCTGTTTTTAATTTTTTTTATATAGTGACTTGAATGTGAGGTAGATTATATTTGTAAGATACAAATTGTGATCTGAGTGACATTATTTTTAGTGTTGTAAAACTCATATTTGTGGGTTTCTATTCATGTCAAGTTTGGGAAGTTAATATCAAATTCAAGGAGACTTGGTTTATTTATTTATTTTCATTCTATATTTTTATTATGCCTCTTATTGTGTCATTATTACATTTTATATGTAATAATACCAAAATGAGAGGCTACATATCCCATTAAAGAGGTGAGATGAAACCCTTAACTTAATTATTTTTAATTTCAGTTTGTTTATTTATTATGCCCCTTTGAATATTAATATTAAAATTTTACAATTTATATTTATGCCTCGAGAGAGGGTGAATTATTTTCTAGAGAAAATCGTAAATTCAAATTCTAATATTTATTCATTAATTAAACTTGAGATAGGTAATTTTTAAATGATATTATAGTTCGAATTCCATTACTCTAAAAATTAATTTTTTTTAATGATTTAAAATACTTCTAGTGAATTTTCCCTAGCGAGTGATAGGTTAGAAAATGTTTAAATCTATTTTTCATAGAGTTAGTAAAATATAAATATTAATCTTCTAAAAGGACTATATGTAACTTTACATTTGCAACGAGAGTTGATTTGTGAATTTATATATGTTTTGGGGTATTTCAAATAGACAACCTAATTAATGAAAATAAATAGGTTAAGTTGTGAAGTTTAATCCCTTGAATTATCTCATAATTGTTTTCTCCTCATATTTAGCTCACTTTATCATTTTCTTTATTTATTAGTGTAGTTTTAATTTTAGTTCATAATTAGTAGTATAAATATCCCTTTAAAATTATGTTAAAAATCATACTTAGTCTTCACTTTGCTCTTGTCCACATTAAGAAGTGCGGATTGACCACTTTCTTGCCAATATACATTTTTAGTGTGTTTATAGGTACCCCTTACTTCAGCAGATTGGAGATTTGTTGAAGCATTCAATGATCTCTAAGTCTCCTTTAACAAATGTATTTCTGAAGAACCCAAATTTACCACCACCACTATAATGATTAGGTCATTATTGGCAATCATTTCTCATGAAAAAAAATCCAATCGTGGCTAACGAGAGAAATACATCCAATGCAGCCAATAGTTCTAAGATGACTATAATAGTACTACTACATAAGCCAGACAACAAGGTAATGTTTGTAGAGGCCAGGGATGGTTTTGTTGATATACTCTTCAGCTTCCTCACAATTCCATTGGGATCTATGGTTAACTTCTTGGTGGAAATCTTCTTCGGACTCCATAGATAACTTGTATAAAAGTTTGTAGAATTTAAACGCCGAGTTATTCCTATAATTAAAGTGAGATAAGCTTGATGTAGACACTGAATCTATTAATATCCTCTTATCTTAACATGTGCTCTGATCAATGGCCTCCCCCCCCCCCCCCCCCCCCATCCCCACCTCAAATATGCCAAACAACAGGGTTCATGAGAAACCCATTTTACATGAGAAAGAGGTGGAAGAATATCAAGAAACAACATTTGGATAAGATTTCCTCTTTGGGAGTTCGAAGCCATCCCATTAGGCTTAAAAAAAACATGCGTTACAGATGATTATATATTCTTTTTGGTTTACTTTCCTGTATTTTTTTCTTTCAATTTAAAGCCTTTAATGCCATAAACAGGCTACAAACTGTAGGATAATTTATGTAACTGATGCCTTTGCTATTTAGATTTTGAAAAAAATTGAATAAAAACATTATCCATTTATTTATTCTAATTGAATTTTTTGTTCAAATGAAATCAATTTTTTATAGATGGCCAATTATTATTGTCATAATATCTTAAACCCTTGGAACGATTTTAACAAACATTGTATGTGCAAAAAAAATATGTCTTGATACAGGGGCTTTATTACTTTAAGTATGAGAAAACTATAAAAACACATCTTAAAACAATGACTTCAATACCTTAATTATTTGCAATTGATAGACATTTTGCAATTAAATTTATAGAATTTTGATACATCATTTTCCAACAACTAAACAGAGTTGATTGATAGCATCTTACATAGAAATACAAATAACAATAAGAACAATATTAAACGTATATACCTGTAATTGTATCGATGGTAGAATCAGTTTCAGCGCGAAGAATAGATAACTCTTTTGGAAAAAAAAGACTTCTTCAGCACAACAGTTCAGATATTAGAAGACTCTCCACGTAGTCACCCCAATTTCCATCAACTTTGACCATCTTGAAAGTTAAGCAAATAATAAACAAATTTTAAACCAAGATATAACATAATCGTAGATGTAATATAAAAAAGACTTAGAGAGAGAGAGATTAGAACTAAATAAATCAACACCACTCAAATAGAGAGAAACTCAAATCCAACTGGGTTTTTTATAAAGACAATCGAGAGGATACCGAATTTCTTGCCAACTAAAACTCACACCATGGATTTTCTTGTCGACTTTGGTTTCTTCTCCGCCGAATATTTATCTACAATGGTGGTCTTCTTCTCCTCGGTCAGTTTTATCTCGACCTTGGGTGAACAAAAGTAAGTAAGATTCAAATTTGGTACAAAGAGAGCTCGGAGATCTGGTTTTGGGACAGGGAGAATTTAGCAGAGAATGAGCGGGGATCAGAGGAAAATGGCTCCAAAATAAAAAGTCATGACTTTTAGTATTTTGTTTGTCACTTAAAATTATGAGAAATTTGACACGTTTCTGGCATGGTTTAAAATCGTGCCAAATTTTAGCTGGATTTTAAACCATGTTAAAATCATGCACGATTTTAAACCCTGACAGATTCTTCTTGTCCAAGCGTGCCAGATTAGTATTTTTGGTGGAACCTCGTTCGAACGAGACTATAAAAATCATATTTCTTCATATCCAAATATGATGTCACGATGAGAACCATTAGATCGTTTGATCTGTCAAGCTCCCAATGGGGCAGATCAAATGGGGTTAGGGGTTTTGGTGGACAAAAGGGTAAAATCCTAGGAGGTTTTGGGGTATAAATAAGAGAGATGAGAGTGTTGGGGCCATTCCAATACCTCTTCATCAGATTTTCAATCTCTCTCTCTCTATTTCCAAGTCCCTCCCTCAATTTACAACCTTCCTCCACCCATGTCCAAGGTTTATACCTCCATTCCAAGCCTTATTCTAGCCATTTTCAAGCTTGTAAGACCCACTTGAAGCCTAGTTCAAGGAAGAAGTTGGGTTGAAGGATTGTTCTTGTAGTTTGAGGATCTTTAAGTAATTGTTTCCTAGGTTCTCCTCTCTAAACTCAAGGTAATATTTTCCTCACTATGTTTTTAGGTTTAAACCTAACCTATATGTTAGGATGCAAGCTAGAATGTAGATAACTTTACAAAGTTATTTTTTAGTATGTTTATTTAAAGTTTTCTTACAAAAAAATCCAAATTTTAAAGAAGACTAAACTTGAATGGATTTTTGAAGAACAAGCATCATTTTAGTCTCGGAATATGATAAATATGGACATAAAATATGATTTCATGCTAATATCATGTTTAGAACTCATATTATTGGATTTTTAGGTTGAAATCAATCCTCACATGTATAGAGTCTTATAGTATGTTAGTAGAGGACGTATAAAAATGATAAATGAAGATAAAAATGAGTTTCAAGATGAAATATGAAAGTTGATAAATTCAGCCTCTAAATATGTTGTAAAATGTTGATAAAATCAAGAATAATGATGTTAAGATAATATATGATTATAAGGCTAAAATACATTTTGGTAAAAATGGCCTTCATAACGATAAATGTAATTCTTGATAAAGAAATGTGAAGAAATGGGATTTTCTTGAAGTAAAATGATGAGACATGATTTTTGGAGATAAAATGATCATTTATAATGTTATAATGATGTAAACATGTTTTTCACAACGTGTTGGCAAAATTAATGGAAAATGATAATTTTGATAAATTAGAGGGTACTAGTGGTTAGACTTCTTCATTTCACCTTATCAATCGATTTGTTGAAAAATGGATGAAATGAATTAAACAGAATGAAATCGGTATGAAAATTAAACGTGAACTGAAAAATGATGAAGTTGATGGTATAGTGTGGACATTTGATAAATGTTAAAACACATTAATATGGACTCGAATGCAATCGAAAAAGAATTAAGAAGGGACCAGAGCCCTGGGGTGAAAGACCCAAAACCACTAATCAGATCATATGGTGTCGGCGGCGGCGGTGTGGAGCACGTTAAAGTACACAGGTTATTTGTTGCATTGCGAAATAAATGATGAGAAAAATGAAAGATGATAATATAAATGTTGTGCCTAAGAAAATGTGAAAGACAACCTAATGGAAGGTATGTGGTAAATGATACTAAGGATAATGATATAATTGGTTTGTAAGTAAATGGCTTAAAATTTGGTTAACTGTAGTTATGATCCCATAGCTTGGGTTGTATTGAATGGTAGTTGTGTATATATATATATGTAATATTTTCTTATAAAAATTTATAACTTAGCACTCACCACCCTGCTGAGCGTTTTTCTCACCCCTTAGTTTTATGTTTAAACCCCTACCTCTAGGTTACTCCAGTAGGGACGTTGACAAATACGTTGTTAAGGCCCTAGAGGGTGCTAGTAATCGCTAGAGCCTACCATGGCCTTTTAAAAGGAGTGTTTTAGAGCATTTGAATTCATGCAATCTTTTATTCGGACCTTGGGCCATTTGTTATAGTAATACAGGAGTTTTACAGTTTATTTCACTTTCTATTAGCATTGTTGTATTTAACAAAATTTTCCTAAATGAATCTTGCTAATTAACTTAATTACTTAAAGAGGCAACCTATTTCTTAAATTAAAACCTGCTTAATTACATTTCGTTCCTTATAAAATGGTGAAAATTAAAGAATTTTATAAAATAATAAAATTGAACTTTCTCCCTCCCCTCTTAAGACCTTGACTTGGGTGCGGGTTGATCCAACGGTAGCTCAAATCCGGGTCGGAGAATTACATATAATCTCCCATATCGCTCAATGCTAAAATGAAGTGAAAATTGATATTACAACATCAAATGTCACATGGACTAGTTGGAAATGTGCTTTCTAAAATCATTGTCCCACGAGGACAAAATAAATTCGATAGCAAATAAATAATTGCACACTAGAAGCATGATTAACCTATTGGTCCAAACTACTTGACTCCCTGGTAGTGGAGGTAAAATAAAATCATTCCAAAATAACGCTCCGTAAGAGGTTATATATAATGCTCAAGAAGATGTTATAACAAAATATCAACTTTTTCCAAAATCCTTAAAGAGGTTATTGTCTATGAAAATACGTAAGTCTCTGAAGTCACTATAAAGCCCCTGAAGTAGGCAAAGGTACCTAATATTAATGAGATCTTTATGTCTATACATATATAAGAGAAAAATGGGATCAACAAAGATGATCATCGATGATATAATTACATATGTTGTAGCTACACAAATATCAAAGTGTAACGATAATACAAATTCACGTACTTTAAATAAATGTTGACAAATAATATATTGACCAAAATGAGAAAATATCATGATGTCATAATTCGAGTCTCTAAATAAACGTGGTGTATTTGGACCTATAATATAAACCCCAAAAGATTTTAACCCTGAAGGTTACAAATGAGTGTTTATAAGAAAGAGGAGTGATGAAATCACTAAAAAAAGTGCACGGCTTATGGCACAAGGTTTCCTGAAGAAATCGAAATTGAATATATATAAGCATACTGTCTCGTTACGGCCAAAACTATTTTTCAAATATCTAACTAACTTAGCAGTCTTTGAAATATATTATATATGATTATAATTTCTTATATATATGGGACTTAGACAAAGAATACATATAGTAATTCTAGAAGGATTTTCTTTGGCAGAAACAAAGATAAGAAGTACATACACAATTCAAACACGACGTTCACTGTACAACTCAAATCAATCTAAATAGATATAGGTACATTCATCTTAACTTGTCTAATAAACGGTATGAAAAAAAATCATATATGCCAATGTGCTATTATTAAAATGTTCTTAAAAGGATGTGCTCCTGAATAGCTCATTTGAAATGCAAAATATCTAAATAAGGAATTAAAAATGAATGACCTTGGGATAACTAGTTATTGTCTTGACCTATAGATTGAGCACTGAACACAGATCCATTAGTCAAATGGATTAAAAAGTCTTGCATTTCTTTAAGCATATATTGAGCACACCATTTTCTATAGCCATGATCTTTGGTCTTTGGATATTAAAATACACATATCATCCTAAAGAGCCGATGATAAATATAAATATTGTCCAGAAGTATCATATCTACAAGTTATTATTGCATTGTTAAATTTGGTCTAGAAGTACCATACTTGTACATTATTATTTTGTTTTTATACGCAATACAATGCAAAATATCGAATATAGTATTGGCAGTCAATATCTTTGCAATAAATAATTATCATTGGCATGCAAAGCATGTGACTAATATTAACATTATGTGATACATTCATGGAATTATTGGTATAATACTTTTTAAATCTTACGATCCATGTCTAATTAGTTATGTAGATGCAGGGTATCTCTGGGATCCTCACAAGGAATAATTTGTCTCAAACAATATATGTTCCTCTTACTACTTATGAAGATAATGGTGCTTATATTTCCCAAACTCAAAGACTCTACATCGGGAGAGATGTGACCAACATATTTTAGTTCTTTTGCATACATGAACTCCATAAGAGTTATGCAATTAAAGTCATATATATTCGATAAAGTGACATGTTCACCCCTCTTTACCAAAGTCTTATGGAAGTCGAGCTTCTGAAAAAAAATAAGATTGAAGTAACAACCTATCAAATTTATTCACCGAGTCAAAGCACCATTTTTGATTGTTATGTATGAGATAAAAATACATCGACTCAATCATAAAAAAATGACATAATCAGGGTGAGTATCCAATCAGGGGAAGAATCGAAGAACAAGATATTTGGGGACATAAGCGCATTGTACTCTTTTTTCTTTAACTAGATTTTTTTTCATTGAGTTTTTCTATAAAAGGTTTTAATGAGGCAAAACTGAGCGCGTCCAACACCGATTCAATGATCAAAAAAATTGTACTATTTTCTCTTCACTTTGATTTTTTTCCACTCGATTTTACCTTAGTAAGGTTTTAATGAGGCAATAATCATTGAATGATGGAAATAGTGTACATCCAAGAAGGAGTGTTATAAAATAAATAATTAGCGGATGTCCACTTGCATTCCACGGTTAATAAGGAGTCTCTTGAAATACCATCATTTATGCTATAAATAGGGATCATACTCGTTGAGTATACAATGTCAATGGAATGAACAAGTATCTCCCTCTAAATTCTCTCTCTGTCCCTTTTATTTTAAAATATTTTTTATTTCTTCTGACTTTTAAAACATTTTTTTGAAAAACTGGCATTTTAATCTTATGCTTAGTAATTTTGAAATTGACAAATAATGTGAGACTAAAATGTGCATCTTAATGACCAATCATCCAAAAAATACTAATTAAAATTGTGGAAAAATTAATTAATTTTTTAAGGGTTGACATAAATTTAACAAAAGAATAAAATTAGTGTCATTATTTAAATTTAATATTTACGATAGTAATCCTAGTATGTTGATTTTTTTTCAATTAATTGTCAGTAAGTAAGTAAATAAACTAAAGGGCGGATTCGACATTTATCTACGTGCAATGAGGGCAATTGGACATTTGACAATTTAACTAATGGTTTAATCAATCAATTAACACTATCCATCAATTCTGAACCCGACCAACTAATACAAAAACTAGAGGGTCCCAGTGCATAAATACACAAAACTAAGAACCCCAAACCCTAAATAACTCGAACATTAAATAAATTTAGTTATGACACGTGCGCACTCTCACCCTATGCATCAAATTCTAGGATCTTTCCCTCACCATGCCTACATATGAAGGGTCACGCTAAAGGCATCCCCAAGTTTTGTCTCGACACTACAAGAGAAAAACATCACGGATTATGGCGCCCACACAATGTATTCATTTTATAAAATAAAGTCACACCTACAGGTACTGTGAAAATTTGATTTTTGACCCCAAATAAAAAAAATTAAGAAATATGTTTTTAACCCGCAAAATTTACCCCAACTATAATACCACTACCACCAAAACTGTCTCCAACATCTCAATTTCTTTCAAAACAACAAACAACCCCTAAACAACCACCAACCCACTACAAATTGTTATAACTTAAATAACCAAATATATAAACACCTTTGTTTTTTTATTTTCAGCATAAAACAAACAAAAAATGAAATTAAAAAAAAAAAACTTTCAAAAATCTCTGCATGGGTCATACGGTGATAGATTGATTAAAATGGTGAAAAATTTCAGCTATAGAATTCCGAAGGTTCAATATCACGCAGAGTGCGATGATGAATTTCCAAATGTCGTATTGCACGTTCGATGATGAATCACTAAAATTTGTTATTGTTTTTGGCAATCTATCACCAAAATGACTTGAACAAAGACTGTTAACATTTTTTTTATAATTTTGAACTTCTAATTTCATTTTCGTACTTATTTTAGGCTGAGAATCTTATTAAAAGTTTTGTCTTGTGATTTTAGTTTCGAAACCAGAATTTTTAGGTTCTTGAACAAATATAGTTTGGGGCAGTTGTATGGGTGGTTGTGGTGTTACGACGAGAGTAAAAATTTAGGGTCTTTTAGCATATGACCCAAATATTTAGTGTCGGCAGTTATATCTACGGGATGGTTTTGTATCATTTAGTACCTTGTATAATTGTAAAGAAGTTGGATACAGTATTGTGGTCAGTTGCATTTATTAGATCTGCTTTCTCTCTTCGCATTTGTGGCCTCGTTAGAACAAGTTCATGATATCATTGATATGCTGTAGCTGGTGCAATAATGTTGTACATACCAAGTTGTTTGACCATTTTCATTACTAAGAGTTGATTTTATCTCTCTGCTAAAATCAAATATATTATGTCCATGTCACAATGCACTAAATTATCCCTAAAACTATACAGCTTCTTTCATCTAAGCCCTTACAATACTCGCTCTCAATTTAGTCGACAACCTATTTAAAAAACCTTCGTGGGAATCTCTTGTCCAAGTTCATCAAATTTTTGATAGAAACATACCCATAAACTTCATTGTAATATTTTTTTTTTTTTAAATACAGAAAAACTATGTAGGAACCAACAAACAACAAGTAGCGGTAAGGGCTGGTTTTGAGGGGAGGCGGCCGGCTTAGGTCCCCGATTTTCGATGCACGCTTCAAAAATTTATGTGTATGTATAATTACAGCATCATTTTTCAATCGTCACAAAAATAATTTGTTAAAAACTGCACGAATAAACATTTAAACTTGTCGCAAGCCCCGATTTTGGCATCCTTTTCGATTGAAAAAACCTATAATTTATAAATTAAAAAAAAATCGCTTGTTAAATATGAGCCCCCAATTCAAGAGTTGGTCTCTAACCCCTAAAATCTCGAGAACGGCCAAATAGCCGTGTCTAGCTTGTTATAAACAAAAGAATCAAGCACCAACAAAAGTAAAAACAAAATAATCTCATAAAAGCATTGACTATAACGAATGAAATAGAACCAAATTGTCACTTCTACCAAAGCAATGCAAGAGTTGAGCAAAAAATGACCAACCCCCAAGATCTCTCTCCTCTCTCGTCTCCCAACCACGCAACCGCCTAACCTCATCTCAAACTCTTCCTCATTGGAGGTGGATTCGGGGGATAGATCGATCGAGGAGCCCCCTAATATAGTTGAAGTGAGAATAGATTAGATGGTTTTGTAGAGAGACAATGTTCTTAGTCCACATAGTGCATCATTTCAAAAAAATACGGGTGACACGTCGAATCGTCTTGGGAACACATCTGAAAAATTGGCCCATATGTTTTTCCCATCATGGGAATTAGAAATTAATCAAGAGGATTAGACTCAGACGATGAAGTATTGGAATGTGAAGATTTACCACAAAATATATCGGTGGTTTCCATAATGAGCCAAGAGTTAATAGCAGTATAACGAAAATGGAAGAATGCATTGATCATTAAACTAGGGGAAGTTTATCTCGTTTCAAAGGTTAGCTCTAATATTATCTAGACTTTGGAAATTAAAAAAGAGTTTTTTTATTATGGATTTAGGTATTAATTTTTATTTTGTAAAAGTGTCCTTGCCGGAGGATTACTTGTCCATTATTGCTGGAGGTTTGTTGTGCTTAGAGGACCATTATCTTTCTGTTCAGAGGTGGGGGAAAATTTATGTCCATCCACGACTAGTATCAAACATATGAGTTTATGGATCCAGATTCACGAATTACCAGTTGGGAATTATGATAGGGGTATTCTTCAACGCATTATGACATCTATGGGCAAGCCTTTAAAAATAGGCTTACATACGGGATCCTTGGGACGTGCTCGGTATGCCCGACTTTGTGTGGAATTTAATTTGGATAAACCCTTGGCCACAAAAAAATAAAATTGGAACATTATTTATGAGTTAAAAACTAATATATGTTTTTCGTGTGGCATATGGGACATAATCGCGGGACATGTAAAAAATCTCCTATGATTAATACATATGAGAAGGATCCTGGGTATGGTAATTTTAGTAGCGAACATATATGGCATGTGGTGTCCCATTGACCTCCACAACAGAGATAAAAAATGACAACGATGAGTTCTAAAATTACTAGTAGTGCAACTGCAATAATGGAGGACACCGGTGTTGCCAAAATAGATGCTTTGCATGGCCCAACAGAGCGGGTATGGTATGGCAGCCACGTGATTGTGTAGAGAATCAAAATTCTTCAAACTGTAACTCTCGGCATGAAGACAGTAGGGACCCACATGTTAATATCATCCATGCACAAAAGTCGGCTAAGGATCACGACAGAATGGGATAGCAGGTGAAATCTCCCCGGTTGACATCTCAAACTAACTTGGCCATTCAAAAGGATAGCCACACGTGTCGAGACTTATCTTCACATGGAAGAAACTCGATTTTTAACCCTGGAGGTACCCAACCTTCATCCTTATGCACGTTCGCTCTAAAAAAATTACTGCCACATATTGCTATTGAGCAGACTGAGTTGGAAAGTCCAATTGATGCTCATCCACCGGTCACACACCATGGACCATCTGAGCCCAAGGCTCGATTTTTTTACCATCAACCACATCCCGCCGGACTCGCCCACTTTTGAATTATTCCAACGTCTACCATGATGGCCAGGGACAATGCCAGCTCATTATCATAGCCCACCATACCTCCCGGGTTCAAGTTTTCAGCCCAGAACTTACCCATATCCCCTTCGGCCTCCACACTAATCTCCCGAACTAAGAGAAAATCTCGACAGAGATATAGTTATTCAAGGCGATCCCAATAACTGGCTGATCCTGTCATTTTGCACAATGACCCGCATTTTCCATCACCAACTCCAAAGACACCGCGTTCATTTAGAAGTCGCACAGTATCGGGATAGGTATTATAGGGAGACGGAGTCTATATACACGTTTCACACACGCTAAATCCCAAATAAAGGATAGCTCCTGATGAGTCCTCTTCACCTAGAAGAGGAACTTGCGGATGTCACACCCACCAATCCATCTCATGCGAATCCTCCTTTAGACAGCTAGGGGAGAGGGTCGCCCTAATTTTTACCAGGAATTCATGAACTTTGTCACTCTACACCATTCTTATCTTTTGGTCACTTTGGATACACAGGGGCGGATCCACCCCAGGACGAAGCGGGGCGGCCGCCCCAGTTCAGTTTGGTAAAAAAAAAAAAAAAAAAAAAAAAAATTTATGAGTTTTTTGGTAAACAATTAAACCTGGAGGTTTCTTTTAATTAGTTTCAAAGTTAAGGGGATAGTTTGTAATAATCATAAAATAAAAACATAAAAACAAACAAACCTTACCTTTGCAAATTGCAGTCGTCGAACGAACCAAAGAAAAAAAATTTCTAAACCTAAAAATTAGAAACCCTCTTTGCTCTCTCTCTCCCTCCACACTCCGTCGCCGCCGCCGCCGCTGCCCCTGCTCCACAGGGTGGATCCGCCTCCGCTCTCTCTCTCCCGGAATCTCTCCTCTCCCCACCTCCTGCGCAGGCGCAGCTGCGCTGCGCTGCCACTTGCTGCCGCCCCCTGCCTCCGGAGGCTCCACCGGACCACCACCGCCCCCTGCCGCCCCCTGCGCTGCCACTTGTTGTAATTGCTCTGCTGCCGCCACCTGCCACTAGCTGCTCCAGCCTCCAGGTATATTTCCCCCCCCCCCCCCCCCCCCACCGGACCACCACCAAAATATGTTTATATGTGTAATTTGTATGAAATTATTTATACTAAAATGAAATTAAATTTCTTTTGTGTATATCTGTTTATATATGTAAATTAATGAAAATTTTTATGTTAATTTATATGTTGTTTATATGTTAATTTATATGTGTCAATTTATATAATTTTTTATGTTAATTTTTATGTTGTTTATATGAAATTAAATTTATATGTGAAATTTTTATGTTGTTTATATGAAATTAAATTAAATTTGTAAATTTAGGGAATCTATGGAGAAATTGTTATTTGGTGTTTTGTTTACATTAAATGCCCTTATTACTTGTGACTTCTACTTTCTCACAATAATTTCTAAGACACGTTTCATTATACAGATATTTCATCATTATCTTTTATATTTAAATATATTGGAGAGATATGCTAAGAATGACAAAATGTCTATTGCTTGCAATTTGCGACTCCTTATTTTCAACCCCCGTTATTTCTTAAAAAATCAGACAACTCAAGTAGTAAATTGATAAGTTTAATTTGCAACGTTGAACGAAATTAATTTAATCAGTCATAATCAGGCTCGTTTATTTCACGAACCTCAACAGGCTTTTGTATGAAGAACAAGTCATGCTCTTAGTAACTTGATTTTTGTATATTATAATGCTGACTAAAATAATGACCATAATATTACTCTAAAGATTGGTTCAATTATTATAGTAGGCAATCTTGAACTAACAATCGCATTTGCCATACACACGAGTTGAGCACAAGCAACTTGAATGTTTTACATCCTTATGGCCCTACCCCATACGGTAATGTAAATACCATGTCATACCAGACTCCTAATTAGAAAGAATCCGTTTGTTTGTCTATAATTTACCACTAAGTGACAAACAAAGTTTTTTTTTTCCTTTTTTGTGTGTTGCTGTGAATCTGTTCACATTCTAAAAAATTTTAATCGATTTCGCCCCAGTTGGACTAAAATCCTGGATCCGCCACTCGATACACGCATGGATACTAAAAGGTCTATCAGTGAGATTGATCATCTTCCTTTTCATAATAATATTGTATTGCCAGCATTGGGTCAATAGGGGGACATTTTGGTTACGAAACATGAATTGGTGGTGTCCCTTAGTTTTATCCATCTACTGGTAGAGCATGATCCTAAAGCGGGTCCTATGGAATTTACGACTGTGTTCATGATGCCTCAACCAGCGGAATAGGCACAAGTATGGAAAAATTTACATCAATTATCTTCCACTATTCAATAACCCTGGATTCTTTTGTGGGATTTAATTAATATTTTAGGCCCATATGAGAAGCTGGGTGGTCGCCCTTTTCAAGAGACACGGGCGCAGTCACTTCGAAATTTTATGAACTCTTGCAATATCCATGATTTGGGATTTTGTGGCCCATCTTTTACTTGGAAGGCTAATACTTCTTTCAACTATTATGTTCGTGAATGGCTGGACCAGGGTCTTGCCAATAATGGGTGGTTGGGCTTGTACCCGCATACTTTTGTCACCCATTTACCAAATACATGGTTAGATCATTGCCCCTTATTATTGGACAATCGGCCTACTCGATTTAAATCTACTCAAAGCTTTATTTACTATAAAGAATGGGCACAATATCCTTCATTTATTGATTTTCTTCACACACAGTGGAATCGTCGTGTGTTTGGTGTACCTGCAGTTTGCTTCGCTCTAAAAGTACATTTTTTGAATAGGTGGCTATTACATGGAAATGTACCACGTTTGGTAATATGGCCACTGTAATTTCGCATCTTCAGCGCAAACTCCAAACTCTAAGAATCCATAATGATCATTCTCTAGTTCAACACTCTCTTACCAAAAAAACACAGTTATAATCGCAACTTTCGCACAATCTTCTCCTGGAATGTCAGTACTAGAAAAATAAACATAAAATTAAGTGGATCCTTGAGGGTGATAGTAATTCAAAAAAAATTCATGCGTGTGTCACTCACCGACTGCGGGTTAATAACATACATGCTATTTTTAATCTAGATACAGGCTGGCACCGATCCCAACAAGGCATTCACACTCAATTTCAGCAATATTATGGGAATCTTTTTACGTCCTCCAACCTATATTTGGACGTTGTTGACTACCCTACTGTTCCTATCAAGCCCTTGGGTAAAACCAGCTTAATAGAATCGGTTATCGAGGCAGAGATATGGCACACTGTTGTAGCAGCAATTAAACAATTAAAAGCAGAATTAAATTCAGGAACGAAATTACCCAATCGGAGCAAATAATTCTGGGGCAGAAAAATTATATAAGAATTCCGAAAACTGGACAGCGAAGAACACGGCTGAGTCGCGGACTAGGTCGCTCTCTTTAAGGTGTTTCGCGGCTCTGCCTCCAATTGTGCCGACAGTGTGCAGCCCCGTCACCCCCAGGATAAAACAGCCTCAATAATATTACGGATTGACAGCACAAAAAATCAATCCGATCAGTATACACCCATTCTGTATTAATTGCTCGATTCTAAATAATATAATTAATCTGTGTAAGGAACGAGATTAATTATTCTTGGGAAAAATATTCTGGGAGAAAGGAATTTTTTATTCTGGGAGAAGAAATTTTTTTCAGAACTGTGTCAAAAAGCTGTGTTGAAAACGGAGGTCTCAACCTCTTTTTATGCAAAAAGAAATTACCGTTATTGGGCTAAAACGTGGAGAGAAATCTGGAAACGTGGGTGGAACAATTCAATCAGTTAAAGGCCCACGTTTTTTCGGAATTAATTACCGTTAAAAATAATTTTTAAAGCCCAAAAAACGTTAATTTATTTGTCCAAAAAATTAATTCTTAATGAGCCCAAGCCCAAGACCCAGGACCCGGACCCGGACACGGGCACGGGCCGGGCCGGACGGACGGCGGCGGCGCGCGCGCGCGTGTGTGACTTGGCCCATTGGGTCTGCCCCACATACCCACAAAAACTTGAATGCCCAAAGGGCTGAACCTTTGTACCCAAAAAATTGTATATTAACACACCCCATTTTATGTCTCCCACCGATGTGGGACACGGAGAGAACGAAGCAAAGCAAACTTGAAACTTTAGTTTTGCAACTTTAAAACTAACAGCTGTCTTATACAGCTGTTTCCAACAATCCCCCACTTGCAAAACTTGAAAACATTTTATCGAGCAATAATCTATAGAATTGTGCATAAGCAAAGGTGTCTTTCGACTTGAACCTTTACGTAGTAAAGATGATTCAGAATATACTAGAGTAACCGTAGTTTTGAACTCTATCTCTGACAACATCCCACACACAACCCTACTTGGGTGTAAGTCTAATAGCTAGCACGTTACGGCCATGTGCTTCTATCCCAGTATAGTGAACGCTTTAGGAATTTGCCCAAAATATCCATAGGAAGCGGCCACACTTCCACATTCACATAGGTGAGTCTATCAAGAATACTCCTGTAGCTAAGTACCCCACTCAAAATAGAGCTATAGATCTCATTAAGAGTTATAATAACTCATCCTCAACTCGCTTCAGGATATCATGCTCCATAGGGATGGACTCGGAGTAAAACCCCGTTCTATATTAATTAATAATCGCATGATTCAACTCATATCACTTGTGACTTGTTATTACCCTTTGAACATATTTCTTGGGATCTCCAGTCTATATGTTGGGTTACCATCACAAATGACTCATTTATCCTAGGGCTTTAGTCCCATCCCTTTCGTGGTGTTCCACACCTTCTCCCTAGCTAGTCCTTTCGTCAAAGGATCAGCTAAGTTCTGTTCAGACCGTATATGATCCACCCTCACAGCACCCGTAGAGATAAATTCTCTAACAGTATTGTGCTTACGACGTATTTGTCGTTTCTTACCGTTATAATAACGGTTCTCAACTTTTGCAATAGCCGCGGTACTATCACAATGAATCAAAACGGCTGGAATCGGTCTTTCCCATAATGGGATATCTGACAGGAGGTTTCTTAACCAACCTGCCTCTTCACTAGCAGCAGCTAGCGCTATCATCTCAGACTCCATAGTGGATTGAGCCAAAATAGTTTGTTTCTTAGATTTCCAAGAAACTGCACCACCAGCGATGCTAAATATATATCCACTAGTAGCCTTAGAATCATCAGATAGGGTGTTCCAATCTGCATCACTAAATCCTTCAAGGACAGCGGGATGCATATTATAGTGTAATCCGAGGTTCATCGTCCTTTTAAGGTACTGCATAACCCTCTCAATAGCATGCCAATGCTCCATACAAGGTCTACTAGTAAATCTACATAGTACTCCCACAGCATAAGCTATGTCAGGTCTAGTGCAATCTGTAGCATAACGTAAGCTACCAATAATGCTTGCATAAGCATTTTGGTTTACATTGTCGCCAGTGTTCTTAAATAACTTTACATTAGGGTCAAATGGAGTACTAGCAGGTTTACAGTCAAAGTAATTATATTTCTTTAGAACTTTCTCAATGTAATGAGATTGATCCAAAGAAAGTCCCTTTTCTGACCTAGTAATATTAATTCCTAATATTACACTAGCTTCACCCAAATCCTTCATATCAAAGTTGGCACATAATAATGATTTAACATTTTCTACGGCATGATTATTGGAACCAAAAATGAGCAAGTCATCAACATAAAGACATATGATAGTGCAAATGTTCTCAACATATTTATAATAAATGCATTTGTCACTTTCATTAATTTTAAACCCATTAGAGATGACTAGGCTATCAAATTTATCATGCCATTGTTTAGGTGCCTGTTTGAGTCCATAAAGAGATTTATCTAATTTACATACTTTATTTTCTTGACCGTGTACAATAAAACCTTCAGGTTGATCCATATAAATCTCTTCTTCTAATTCTCCATTTAAAAATGCAGTTTTAACATCCATTTGGTGTACAATTAAATCATTTAAGGCAGCTATAGCAAATAGTACACGTATAGACGTTATTCTGGTCACGGGTGAAAATGTGTCAAAAAAGTCTACATTTTCTCTTTGTCTAAAACCTTTAGCAACAAGACGTGCCTTATATTTTTCAACAGTGCCATCAGGTTTTAATTTCTTTTTAAGAATCCATTTACACCCAATTGTTTTACATCCAGGAGGAAGGTCCACTAAATGCCAAGTTTTATTTGTTTCCAAAGAATCCATTTCATCATTAATAGCCTCTTGCCATAAATCGGCATCTAAAGAAGATAAGGCTTCTTGAATAGTGTTAGGATCCTCCTCTAAGGTGTAAGCATAAAAGTCGGGACCAAAATCTTTTTCTACACGAGCCCTTTTACTTTTTCGAATTTCTAAAATGGATTCATTATTTTCTTTATTTTTATTTAAAGAAATATTAGTGGATGACTCGCCCCCACTATTCCTCAATTTAAAAGGAAATTTATCTTCATAAAAATCGGCTTCATTTGATTCAATAATTACTTGATTTTTCAAGTCATAAAATCGGTATGCTTTGCTATTAATAGCATAGCCTATAAAAACACACTCATATGCTCTACTTGCCAATTTAGACCTTTTAAGGTCGGGTATACGTACATAGGCTAAGCACCCCCACGTTCTAAAGTATGACACGTTCGGCTTAATATTTTTCCAAATTTCATAAGGAGATATTTCCATTTTAGTTTTAGGAATTCTATTAAGCACGTGACACACAGTCAAAATAATTTCACCCCACCAATGTGAGGCAGCCCCGGAATTTAATAAAATAGCCACAACTAATTCAGTTAATGTCCTATTTTTTCTTTCGGCTTTACCATTCATTTCGGGCGAATAAGGGGCAGTTTTTTCGTGAATAATACCGTGGGTTTTATAAAATTCAATAAATGGTCCAGAATCATATTCGGTGCCTCTATCACTACGTAACCTTTTTATTTTCCGATTAAATTGATTTTCAATTTCATTTAGGAAAATTTTAAACATGTCAAACGCTTCACTTTTATTTTTCATTAAATACACAAATGAATAATCGGAACAATCATCAATAAAAGTAATAAAATAACGTTTGCCATTTCTAGTTGTGACACCATCCAATTCACAAATATCCGAATGAATTAAATCAAGTGGTTCAGATTCTCTAAAAACAGATTTATGTGGTGTCTTAGTGATTTTTGCTTGACTACACCATTCACATTTTTCAAAATCATTTAATGATAATTCGGGAATTAATCCTAAGGTGCTCATATTTTTAACAAGTCGTTTATTAACATGACAAAGCCTAGCATGCCAAATATTAAATGAACAAGCAATATAAGCAGAAGGAGAAGTTTTATTCATTGCATCAACATTCAATTTAAACATCCCATCAGTGGCATAACCCTTGCCTACAAAAATTCCATTTTTGGTCAAAGTAAATAAATCAGCACCAATAGTTTGAGTAAAGCCAGCTTTGTTGAGAAGATAGCCCGAAACCAAATTTTTCCTTATCTCGGGAGTGTGAAGAACATCTTTGAGGATAATAGTCTTTCCCGAAGTGAACTTCAATTCCACATTTCCAGTACCAGCAACCTCAGTGGAGTGAGAATCACCCAACAACACCTTCTTATCTGCAGTCTCAGAATAAGTCTTAAACAGACTACGGTCATAACAGATATGGCGGGAAGCGCCAGTATCCAACCACTACCCTTCGGCACCGCTAACCATGTTGATTTCTGAAATCATAGCACATAGGTCCTCTTCGGTCAAATTCGCTTGTGCTTGTGGCACATTGCGACATTTGCGAGCCATATGGCCAGGCTTGCCACACTTGAAACAGAGAAACTGTCCCGAGTTGCTAGACTGTCCATTTCCAGGGTTCTTATACTTATTCTGAGTCTGAGTCTGATTTTTAAAATTCTGGTTGTGGCTCTTTTTCTGATTTTTCATATTTTTTCCGTTTGCCTTTAAAACAACTGGAGTGTGGTTCTTTTTCTGATTTTTGTTGTTAGACACAACAAGAATTTCATCTTTATAGTCCTGTTTTCAGGATTCCTCCTCAATTCTCAATTTAGTAATTAATGACTCTAGTGATAATTCTTTAGACTTATGCCTCAAAATATTTTTAAACTCTTTAAACAGTGGAGGCAATTTATCAATAATTACAGCCACCTGAAATTGCTCATCTAAAGCCATGCCCTCGGAAATAATTTCATGGGCAATCATTTGCAAATCATGGGTTTGAGCAACAACAGATTTGTCATCCGTCATTTGAAATTTCAAATAACGGCTGACGGCATATTTTTTAGCACCCGCCTCTTCCGTGTCATATTTTTTAAAAAGTGCGTCCCAAACATCTTTCGCAGTTTTATAATTGGCATAATAGTCATAAAGTTCGTCACTTAGAGCATTCAGAATATAGTTCTTGCACAAAAAATCATTTTCCTCCCAAGTTCTAATTGTTTTGCTTTCCTCAACAGTAGGTGGATTATTAACTACGGGTTTGTCAAATTGAACACATGATGCGACCTTTTTCGTAGTTAAATAAAATAGCAATTTTTTGCTCCAACGTTTAAAATGAGTGCCTTCATATTTGAAAGGCTTATTTAGGTTACTAGAGTTAATTTCGTCCATGGCAGAATAAGAACACCTTAAAATTGTTGTAGCAGCAATTAAACAATTAAAAGCAGAATTAAATTCAGGAACGAAATTACCCAATTGGAGCAAATAATTCTGGGGCAGAAAAATTATATAAGAATTCCGGAAACTGGACAGCGAAGAACACGGCTGAGTCGCGGACTAGGTCGCTCTCTTTAAGGTGTTTCGCGGCTCTGCCTCCAATTGTGCCGACAGTGTGCAGCCCCGTCACCCCCAGGATAAAACAGCCTCAATAAAATTACGGATTGACAGCACAAAAAATCAATCCGATCAGTATACACCCATTCTGTATTAATTGCTCGATTCTAAATAATATAATTAATCTGTGTAAGGAACGAGATTAATTATTCTTGGGAAAAATATTCTAGGAGAAAGGAATTTTTTATTCTGGGAGAAGAAATTTTTTTCAGAACTGTGTCAAAAAGCTGTGTTGAAAACGGAGGTCTCAACCTCTTTTTATGCAAAAAGAAATTACCGTTATTGGGCTAAAACGTGGAGAGAAATCTGGAAACGTGGGTGGAACAATTCAATCAGTTAAAGGCCCACGTTTTTTCGGAATTAATTACCGTTAAAAATAATTTTTAAAGCCCAAAAAACGTTAATTTATTTGTCCAAAAAATTAATTCTTAATGAGCCCAAGCCCAAGACCCAGGACCCGGACCCGGACACGGGCACGGGCAGGGCCGGACGGATGGCGGCGGCGCGCGCGCGCGTGTGTGACTTGGCCCATTGGGTCTGCCCCACATACCCACAAAAACTTGAATGCCCAAAGGGCTGAACCTTTGTACCCAAAAAATTGTATATTAGCACACCCCATTTTATGTCTCCCACCGATGTGGGACACGGAGAGAACGAAGCAAAGCAAACTTGAAACTTTAGTTTTGCAACTTTAAAACTAACAGCTGTCTTATACAGCTGTTTCCAACACACACCTTAAAACGTATGGGGATGAATAAAAGTCCAGGCCTCGACGGGATCACGACCGAATTTTTCCACATCCGTTGGAATGAGGTGGGAGATTATGTCTGCAATCTCATTTATGACTTTTTTCTTTCGGGTACTTTGCCTCAAGAGCTAAACCGTATGCTTCTTATTTTTATACCTAAAATTAAAAATCTAACTCAAGTTCAACATTTCGGACCAATTAGTTTATGCAATGTTAACTATAAAATTATTTCATCTATTTTGGTTACATGAATGTGGCCCATTCTACCATATCTTGTGTTTCCTTACCAAACCGCATTTCTGGCTAACAGATATATTCAGGATAATATTTTTATTACACATGAAATTTTGCACTTGATGCGCAAGTCCAAATCTAAAAAGGGTAGTTGTGTGGTTAAAATTGATTTATCAAAATCTTATGACCAACTAGAGTGGCCTTTTCTTCGGTGGGTCTTAAAGTAACACGGGTTCCCTGATTTGTGGATTAGTTACATTATGGCCTATGTCACTTCCACCTCGTTCTAGACAGTTATTAATGGTCAAGTTAGGGAATAATTCTACCCTTCCAGGGGAGTTAGACAAGGAGATCCTCTTTCTCCATGGTTATTTATTTTGTCCCTTGATGTATTTTTACGCAAGGTGGAGCGAAAGTGCTTGCTGAAGCACATCACATCTCTTCGGACCTCTCCTAAAGGGCCTATAATTTCTAACCCTGCCTTTATGGATGGTTGTATCTTCTTCCTTCAACCTACGTTTTGCACCGTTACTTGGTTACTGGCCCTGCTCACTGATTTTGCCGCAATATCTGGCTAAACCATTCATGGGGACAAATCTATGATTACATTTTGATCGTCTACCCCGCCTATGGTTCATCGTACTACATTGGCCCTGCTTGGATTTCATAGAAGTGAGGGATAAGATAAGTCTCCCACCTATCACAATATGAGTTACTCGTCCGTAGTTCCTTGACCTGACTAAGACCCTCGATAGTCTCCTTCATGCCTGGTATAATAATTTTTTATCCTACGATGGGCGTGCTATGCTCATTAATACGGTGTGTACATCTCCGTCGTCATACTTTATGTCATACTATCCACTCCTTATTTTTCTTCTTAAAACCTTCATAATGAAAATTAAATTATTATTTTGTAACGCGTTTACATTATCCCATAAAACATATACCATTCCTTGGTCGACCATTAACTTACCCAAACAATATGGAGGATTGAAGATTAAAAATGTTCATATGTTAATCACTGCTTATATGCTTTAACTCATTTGGAAAAAAATTCTTGGCCAGAGAATCTATGGTCTCAAACCATTAAAAAAAATACTTTCTGCAGACGACCTTGTTGATGGCTCTACGATACACCCATGCCTCCTAGTTCCGGACTAAAATTTTGAAACTCATTCCTCTTTTCCAGCATGGTATTAAAGGGCGTATTGGGTCTGTACATATATCTTTTGTCCACCATATCTGGTCCTGTAGGAACCTATGAGGCAAAGATTCCCGCACCTCCCCTTGTCAGTCCTGGAGGCTCCACTCAACTATTTTATTCACCATCATCAGTGAAATCTCCCTCTGTTAGAACAATGGATGCCGCTAGACTTTTTACCTTATATCCAGTCCATTTACATTCCAACCACCCCTGGGTTGGATATATCGTATTGGCCTAGTGATAATGTCTCATTTACGATTAAAGCAACATATTATTGGCTTAATTTTATTGAGTATGCTTAACACTGTCCATCCCTGTCGTGGCAGTTGTTGTGGCAATGCACAATACCCCTAAAGCTTAAAATTTTCCGTTGATTCCTTCTTAATTAGGCGTTGCCTATGGAAGACCATTTATTTTATTACCACAAACTCCTGATAGAGGGTGAAAGGTAACACGTGTCAAAACGCTTATCGTTGTTTTCAATTCGCCTCCTGTATACAAAAACCTAAACTTATGACTCCACTCAAAAAAGGAGTATAACGTCCAAGTCCGGGGATAAAAAATCCACAGAGACGAGTTGCTAGAATTTAATTGATTTATTACTTCTCAATAAAAGTGTAAAAGGTAATGCTAACAAAATGTAAAAGATAACTAGCCATGGATAAATTAAACTACGTTAATAAAGAGAATAAAAACTATAGGTTGCGTCGAAAATCCCAGTTATTAAGATTGTATCTCGTTTCGACGGTTAATTAAACCCAAAGTTGTCACACCCCTAAATTCACATAAAAGTCTAATAAGATTTTGGCGTCAACAAATACCCCGAAAATTATACACGCAATGTCGTAAATACGAAGCATATATGATATACCCCGTTAAATCTTCTAGGCATAATAACTAGGAAAACTCACTCGAAATAAACCCGTAAACTCCATCACCAAAGCAAAGCAGCCATTCAACCCTAGGTGAGTTCAATCCAAACACAACCAAGACTAAATTAGCTAGAAAGCGTGGTAAAAGCGGGCATTGAAAGAAAGCACTAAATCTACACTATAAAGCATGGTAATAAAGCAAGAAATACAAACAATGGGAATTTAGATTGATAGAGAAGACGATGGATAGTGTTCTACACAATCTCGACGGGCAAACCCCTCTATACGAGCAAACCCTCGGAGGGAGAAAATGGCACACTCATGAAGTCTCCAAACCCTAGCTCCCAAAGAGAAAACCTAACCTAAATAATCTATTATTATAAGATATCCTACAAAAATAAACCAAGTGGTCTATTTATACTAAGCGGAAATAAGAGAAGAAGAGAAAAAGAAATAAGAAAATAAAAAGGGATAAAATAAAAATAGAAAAATAAATAAAAAAGAAATGGCAGCACAAAGAAAGTCGTGGAAAAGAGAAACAGGGGACCGGTCGATCGCGATTTAGCCACCAATCGACCGGTCGTGCTGATCACTCCCACATCGCTGCAACAAGTAGAAACAAATCAAGACCCATTTGGGTCGTGCAGTCATGCTGCCAAAGTAGAACCCAAGACCAGCAGCAACCATCACTTGTACAACCCAACTCCATTATTGTTTTAGCCGAGACCCATTTCGTGAAAAGCCAAGAACCACCATTAATTCCCAAAGCTTGGAAATGCCCAAAATGGGTACTCCAAGAACCCGAGACACTCACCCATATGCGTCATTCATCACATTCCATGCTCCAATTTCGGAACCAAGTCCTCAATTTGTGCGTGGCCAAAACCCGAGTCAAAACCCAAAATTGTCATTTCTAATTGAAGTTTGCTGCAAAAGATGGGTAAAAGAGAAAAGGACAAGAAGGGTATTAAACCAATTGTTAGTTTATAAATAAAATCTTATATTTCTTCCCCGATAAAAGGTCCGTATTTTCTTCGTTCGGACTCCGATTCGAGCACCATTCGCGACCACGCGAATCTTAGCCCAAGAGCTAAAACTTTCGTGAAGATTTTAGTCAAAAATCTCAAAGTGTGAAATTACTGAAATGCCCCTGAACGTGCAAACTTTAACGAATCTCTATCGGAACGCATCCAAACTCCACACTTAGCACTTTAATACCTACAAATACTCAATAATACCTAAAATAACATGTTAGCACATAAAACGGAGGTTTTCTAATTAATGAGCATAAATATAGACATTAAGATATCTGAGGGGGCAAATATGCATAAATTCGAGGATAATTAAATGCATGATTCGATACAAATCACACCCCTTAACTTACACATTGCTAGTCCCTAATAATGAAATTCAACACAAGAAGAAATAAAAAGAAAATCACAAAACATGAGATATATACAAAAGAGATAAAAATCCACTTTCGCGGGTGAACGATTGCATTTAGCGTATGCAATAAGCCGTTAACCCCCTACGTTCCCCTAGTGGACGAGTGTCATCTCGTGAGGGTTTTCACGGATGAAACCCACAAACATCATACGGTTTCCTCAAAATATGCCTAATCACATGCTACAAGCCCAACTATATGAAAAAGATTTCATACACATTATTAGCATAGTGAATGAGTTCACACAAAAGTCCATATTATTAACATTATAGAATGAACTTCGTTAAATTGAAACTTTAAAATGTGGGAGGGGAACGAGCACATGTAAAGTATGATTTGGCAAAAACTTAAATATATGGGATAATAAACATAAAGCATGCATATGAGTCAATCCTCACAGGGCATTACACTCAACAAATGAAATCACTATGAAATGGGAGGTAATACACGGGACATGCGGCCATAATGAGTAAATGAAAATGAAAACTAGACCACACACATGTCACAAATGAAGAACGCTAAATATAAAATAAAAACTTGTAATCTCAATGAAAGGATATCGCTTATTAAAGGAAGCGAAATGTATTTTCACAGATTATCAAAACTATTTAAACTCTTAAATTAATTTCAACCTAGGATCACATGAGACTTTATATGGTTATAATGTAGGTTTGGGGTTAAGGTTATGAAATGAAAGGAATATGTACGGATTCAAAGTGTTCGGGGATGAAAACTCGTGATAATAGAAAATGTGGACAGTTTCAAAAATTGGAAAATAACTTCCATAAAAGGTGTGAATATAACAATGGGGAGAGTAAACAAAGATTATTGAATCACTATAAATAGCATATACATATTTCTCTTTCTTTTTCTCATTTTTTTCTTTTGTTTTCTTTCTTTCTCTTTTCACGTTTTCTTCACTTTTTCTTTTCTTTTCTACTCTCACATGCCTAAATTTCAATCACAAGATGATAACATCATTCAATCCCAAGTAACATTCCAAACAAAGGTATGTAAGGTAATATGTATGGTATAAAACTCCAATTTGGAGTTGGTTATGGGATTTTGGGTAACGAAACGAAAGGCTAATATTTAGGCTCAAAGGAATTGATGAGAGGAAATACTAAAGGTGAGGTCAAGGCCACTATGGGTGATATAACAAAGATGCCCTATGATCATTTCCTAAAGTTTATGCAATTCTCGAGTCAAAATAAACTTTGAAAACCATGGTCAAGTAAAACATTTCAAAAATGAATTCAATTGATGAACAGTCAATGAAAGAATAGTGAGATTACCAATGACTGTAATGTTTTCAAAGAGGAAAGAATAGTGTATAAACACTCATAAACGAAAAAATCATAAAGCTCACTCGGTGTAAGTATATACAATGCAACAAAAGATTACCGAGACGTGTGATTAAAGTTGAATTCATGAAGTTATTCATAATATCAATAATTGAGGACTAAAGTTTAATAACTTTTAAAATCGAGAATATCATTGAGTTGTCTATTGGATTAGGCAATTATTAAAATTTATCATCGAAAATAAAGGCAAAATCCCAAAAAAAAGAGAAAAAAGAAATAAAATCTTTTTAAAAGTTTTAATTTTTACAAAAAAAGCATGCTTAGAAAGAACATATAATCAAATCAAAGAAACTACCAATAAATGGATAAAATATCCCACACCCCCTAACTTAAAACCTGACACTGTCCTTAATATAAATTAAGAAGCAAGTTAAAGAGAGGAAAATAGTGATATTACCCAAAATGGAGCGATCTCCGAAAAGTACAAGTCCGATGATTCTACAAAATATGTTAGTGCCAAAGCATAACATAAAAGAAGAAATAAAACTTTAACTAATTACACTAGACTATAAGTAAGAATAAAGGAAAATAAGAAAAATAAAATTAACTATTTACAACCTACAATTTTAACTTCTAACTAACTATACACTAGAAGTCTAAATTTTTAAGGGTCCATCCAAAACACGATTTGGATTTCAAAGATCCATGGTGGACCCTCCATTTCATGCATACCTCTCAAAAAATAGGAATTCCATTGAAACAATGGAAGGCATGTGTAAGGCGGAAAAAATGAACCATCCCCAATTAAAAATTTTGGAGGGAGGATGGGGGATTTGGATAAAACGGGTGACAAGTACACATGGGGACCTAAAAAACTAAATTTTCTCCCAAGTATTTTGAAATTGGAATGGGAGGTGGATCACATGGAGGAAAATTTTCCTTCATGGAAAGCAACTCAAGCAAGTAATCCTCATCGGTGAAAGGGTTAAACATTTTAAAGTTTGGCACCGATTCATCGGGTACTTATAACAATTCAATAATGGAGAATGAAAAGGGGGATGAGAGAAATTCAATTTCAAGAGATGTGTTATCATCGCTCAAAATTAGAATTTCGAAGGAGATATGATCATTTTCAATGAAACTTTCTTCTTTGGGATCCAAAGACGAAATCATTTCATTACAAATGGATACTACATCCATATTATGATCACTTTCATCCTCTACTATACCACGGGCCAAGTGAAGGATGGTTTGTTCCAAAGTAGGCATAAAATCCTCATTTAGGTTTAAAACATTCCTCGACTTCAAAAGTTTCTAAAGAAAAATCATTGTCGGATTCAAATAATAAATCCAATTCATGTTCGCACAAATTATTTTATACCCGATAACGGTTTTCAAAATTTTCATCCTCAAGCATGCGCAAGCCCTCACCAAAAGTCATAGGTCGAGATGCGAATTCTTGATAATGAAAAGTTTGGAAGACTCAAAATCATTATTATAGTTTCAACATTCGTATTATAGGGAATTAGAGGCCCAAAATCATTACAATCATCCTCAAAATACACGCACTCCGAATCTTGACTTTCGTTATACTCACCCAAAGATATTTTTATGCAATTTTTTGGGACTCTAAGTGTTGACCAAAAGTCATAGGGGTACGGGGATTTTGAGAATTATCATTACAATTACCGAAAGGATTGGAATAAGATATGCTTACCCCAAAGATGGCTCAAAGTGGTAAATTCCACAAAGTGATGCGCGCGCGAAAAATTCAAGCGTTTCTTGGCGCTCAAATGTAGAAGTTCTACAAAAATGTTAGTGAAAAAAATACTGCGAAATACTAAATCAAATAAATTCTAAAACAAACTCATCCCTGACAACGGCGCCATTTGATAGAGGGTGAAAGGTAGCGCGTGTGAAGATGCTTATCTTTGTTTTCGATTCACATCCTCTGTACAAAAACCTAAGCTTATGACTACACTCAAAAAGGAAGTATACCGGCCAAGTCCGGGTATCGAAAATCTACAGAGACGAATTGCTAGAATTTAATTGGTTTATTACTTCTCAATAAAATTGTAAAAGGTAATGCTAACAAAATGTAAAAGATAACTAGGTCCGGGTAAATTAAACTATGTTAACAATGAGAATAAAAACTATAGGTTGCGTCGGATATCTCTCACCCTGAGTTAATTAGTATGAATGGTTACATGGACTCACGAGTTATTAAGATTGTATCTCGTTTCGACAGTTAATTAAACCCAGAGTTGTCACACCCATATTCTCATTAAAAGTCTAAAAATATTTTGGTGTCAACAAATACCCCAGAAATTATACACGCAAGGTCGTAAATACGGAGCATTTATGATATACTCCGTTAAATCTCCTAGGCGTAATAACTAGGACAACCCACTCGAAATAAACCCGTAAACTCCATCACCAAAGCAAAGCAACCATTCAACCCTATGTGAGTTTAATCCAAACACAACTTGGACTAAATTAGCTAGAAAGCATGGTAAAAACGGGCATTGAAAGAAAGTAGTAAATAAAATAGTCAATCTACAATACAAAGCACGGTAATAAAGCAAGAAATACAATCATTGGGAATGTAGATTGATAGACAAGACGATGGATAGTGTTTTATACAACCTTGATGGGCAAACCCCTCTATATGAGTAAACCCTCGGAGGTAGAAAATGTCACACTTATGAAGTCTCCAAACCCTAGCTCCATAAAAGAAAACATAACCTAAATAATCTATTATTACAAGATATCCTATAAAAATAAACCAAGTGGTCTATTTATACTAAGTGGAAATAAAAGAAGAAAAGAAAAATAAATATGAAAATAAAAAAAGATAAAAGAGAAATAAAACACAAAGAAAGTCGTGGCAAAGAGGAACAGGGGACCGGTCGACCGCGACAAGGGCCAGTCGACCGCGAGCAAGGGAAGAGGCACACTGTCTAATACGCAAGGCAAATTACAAAAACCCGGCAACCACGATTTGACCGCCGGTCGACCGGTTGCGCTGATCACACCCACATCGCTGCAACAAGCTTCTACAAACCAAGACCCATTTGGGTCATGCAATCACGCTGCCAAAGTAGATTCCGAGTACTCCAAGAACCCGAGACAACTGACCCATATGTGTTATTCATCACATTACACGCTCCAATTTCAGACCCAAGTCCTCAATTTGTGCGTGGACAAAACCCGAGAAAAACTCGAGTCAAAACCCAAAATTTCCATTTCTAATTGAAGTTTGCTGCAAAAGATGGGTAAAAGAGAAAAGGATATGGAGGGTATTAAACCAATTGTTAGTTTATAAATAAAATAATAATATCTTATATTTCTTCCCCGATTAAAGGTCCCTTTTTTCTTCGTTCGGACTTTGATTCGAGCACCGTTCGTGGCCACGTAAAGCTTGGCCCGAGATAGGCAACTTCCATGAAGACTTTGGTCAAAAATCCCGAAGTGTGAAATTACCAAAATGCGCCTGAACGTGCGAACTTTGACGAATCTCTATCGGAACGCATCCAAACTCCACACTTAGCACTTTAATACCTAAAAACACTCAATAATAACTCAAATAACATGTTAGCACAAAAAACGGAGGTTGTCTAATTAATGAGCATAAATATAGACATTAAAGTACTCGAGGGGGCTAAAATGCATAAAACGGAGGGATGCGCTTTTTCCAAAAATATAAGGTATGCATATTCCGTGCTTGCAAAAATTTGGGCCATTAAAACTGGATTAGACCTGGCATTTCATATGGGCATTAAATGTATTGAAGTGGAAACTGATTGTCAACTTGTATTTAATATTATTTACAGGAACACAGCCTAGAGTCTAGCTCACAGGGATTTGATCCAATCCATTCATGACGGCTTTAAGAGATTCCTAAATGTGTCCCTATGTTTATGTTTTAGAGAAGATGATGTGTGTGCTCATGTCCTCATTGCTACCTCAGTATCGTGTTTATTTTTTTCCAAACTTTTTGTTCGGGTTTAATATTTTTAATTTCCATTTCTATTTAGTGATGTTTGTAATAGTACTACAGTTCGGTATGCTAGGAGGGATATCACCTGTAAATACCTCTCTTCTGAATAAAGCTTATGTTTTATTTGGCAAAAAGGAAAAAATATAGTTGAGTTGTCTCCATTATATCTTAGGCAGTCTTAAGCACCAAGAGATGGATTAAGATGGACTGCTCAAACTCAACTCAATAAATTGCATGTCCATATATAGGACATAAATTTGGGGATAAAATATTTTGTGCCTCATGTTATTATGTCCTTACTTCCAAGGCTTTATTTAAGGTGCGTGATAAATTACAGCATAATTGACTCAACTCAATTTTGTCACTTAATTACTTAGCACCCCGAAATGACTAATATCGTTGGGTTTCCTCAAAATATGCCCCCCTCTCTTCCATACACACACCTCTTCTTATATTTTCTCTTTTTTTCTCTTTCTCTCTCCTCACACCTCTCTCTTTCTCTTTTCAATTTTTTCAAGAATAAAAAAATAAATACTATAATTGCAGAAAATATATATTTTTAATAGATAAAAATGGGAATTTCATTTGAAACAACACTATTTTAAACTTATTTTAATAGATAAAAAGTGAAAAATTATTTCTATTTAATTTGTGTTCATATCCGTGTTAACATATATTTGGTTGTTTTCAAATAACTCGACGTTTTTCATTAAAGAAAACTAAAAAATAAACTTTTTATACTCTTTTTTTTAAAAAGAAGCATTTTTTCATCTATAAACATAACTTTTATATATAAATAAAAGAATGCTATTTTCATATATAAAAAATTGATTTTTTTATAAAAAAAATTCGTTATAACTTTTTTATATAACATTTTTACTATATTTTTTTTGTAAATAATGAATATTTATATGAAATATAAATGATCTTTTTCCATTTGCTATTGCATTCCCCCTTTCCCATTGCTTAATATGTTTTATTGGTCTTGCCTTTTAGGAGATGTTACCACACTCTACCTTACACCTAGTACCAAATTTTGGCGAGAATACACTTATTCCCAGGACTATCCCCCCCCCCCCCCCCCTTTGAGATTTTATTCAACTAATATAGTAGGATTGCTAAGTGCCTAAAGATACCCCATAGGTCTTTTGCTTATCATGAGCAATCCCCTATGACTTCGTGTTATATTGATGAAACATGTAGCCTTAGAGTATCGACTAGGAGTGTAATCATTTCAATACGAAATTATTCAAAATAAGTAAAAAATAAAGTCTGGTTGGATGCATACAATGAGATAACTTACTTAATTATTATCCTTCAACTTGGATCAATCAAAGCTAATTGAATTAAGAAACAAGTAAAACCATAACTACCAAATATGAATAATTAACAACTATAAATGACAAACTGAAAGTTGACTCAAAAATAAAATTTCTTCAGGTTGACTTCATTCCAAGCCAAGAGTATCTCCTTGCCCTCCATTATTTCCAGGTGATAGTTTCCTTACAGGTAGTCTCTGGTGACTCTGTATGGGCCCTCTCAATTTGGTGTAAATCCGGCACTTCGTAATAGGGTGTTTATGGTGTCTCCGGTATTGTGAAGTAGGTTGCTACGGTGGTGTGATGTTTTCATATGGGCATACCACATGTTCTTGAGAGGGACGAGGAGAATAGGCGCATGTGTGTTTCGTGTTAATTAATTAACAAAGTAATTAATTGATGAAATAATTTAAATTAATTCAAATGAACTATGATTTTCGTGATAAACGTTAGGCTGTTCTTATTGATTATATAAACTATGGATTTACCATTTTCATATATAACTGATTTGAATCGCTTAGATTAATGACTTGCTAGAATTTTGACCCAATTTATTCGTTGTGACCTTCATGTGCTAGAGTTGGAACTCACATTTAGATATCCTCCCTCCAGCTAGTACACATTATCATTTTCAGTTCCAGTCAACTTTAGTCAGGGATTGATGTAGGTCCATTACCTATTTAGACTTTCATTTACTTTTCAGTTAAGAGAGACGTATTTCATTAGACCTTCAGTTAACATGCATTTTGGATAATGGTTTTAGTATGTATCATTTTGAGACTCATTGATTGTCTTATGTTTGAGAGTTGCTTTTGGATGTTGGTCTCTGTCTATTATGGTTTTGAACTTTTTATTTTGAGTTTATTTTTGGAGGACTTTCATATCGTATTCGTATATTTTGTCATATATCTTATTTGTTTCTTTTCATACTGAGAATGGTATTTAATTGCTTTATCAACATGTATAATTTAATAATTATATTTAAACAAGCTTAGTATTAAAATATACGGGGTATTACATTAACCTCTTCCCCTTCCCCTCATATCCACCTCTGTAAGAAAGTTGATCATAGTGGTAGATCTCTGAATCAAGTTCTTTTGCCTCGATTTGATGAGAATATTTTTTGATCAGGGCTCAATCTCGTGCGAATATGGTTTAATTAGGATTTGATTTAGTGTGATTAGGGTTCAACTTAATGATTTTGTTATATTGAAGTTCAAATGGTGCAAGTTTATGTGTGTTAAGGGGGATCTTACGGCTTTTTGAGTTTGATTTTGGGGTTACTTTGGGTGCCATTCACTACACCAAATCTGCCCATTTGTCAAGGTCATTAACCTTGACAAATCCACCTTCTCAAGGTCAATGACCGTGACATTTCGAGTCGAGACAACTTTTTTTGTCACGGTCGTGTCATGGTCATTGACCTTGACACAAAACTCGCGTTTTGTGTCACGGTCGTGTCAATGTCAATGATCGTGACACATTTGTCACGGTTTATAACCGTGACAAAGTCGTGACTTTATTAAAAAAAATTATCACGATCAATGACCATGACAAGATTTGTCAAGGACTTGTCACGGTCAATGACCGTGACAATTCTGGGCAGAATTTAAAAAAAATCTGCTGGGCAGTATGGCCACTGCCACTGCCCAGCATTATATTTGTACCTGTTATAGCAACGTTGTACCTATTCCAAACATCATATATCCAACACAAACTAAAGATAATGCAAATATATATTCATGACAGTATAATCCAAATATTCAAAGTAAAAATAATATACATGACGATATAATCCAAATATAATTAAAATGGACAAACTTGAAAATAATGTTACTACATGTCTTGGATAAAACTGAGGAGGTGAGTAGGCCACACGACATACGAATTGACGCACCCACTAATATACGCCGTGCCGCATTGTTCGCGCAACCACGATAGGGAGTTCTCCTTCCCGGGTATGACATGCGTGACGAGCACCCTGGACTCCATCTCTTGAAGCACACGTCCATGGACTATTCCACCCTCGACGATATTCGGGTCCCTCAACCCCCGCCCTATCCGCTGGCCATCAAATATGTCCAATATGAACACGCTCGGCCAACCAATTGTCGACAATGGTCTGTTAGAGGGCGTCAAATAGGGAAGTGGATCGTCGAAGTACGAACGTGTCGATGATGAAGCAGCGAGGTCCACATCCTCGTCATCCTGCGCCTCGTCCTCCCGCACCTCCTCCTCCACCGCCTTCTCCTTCCCTTTCCCTTTCCCTTTCCCTTTACGGTCTCCACCCAACGTACGCTTCATGAATGCGTACATATCTTGGACCGTCGCCTCCAAACGGGACAGCTTCGCGTCGTGTGAATCCACCGTTCGAGCCAAGCCGGTGCCGCTCGTCTCCAATCCGATGATCCTAGATTTGGCCACCCGCGAGCTCACTCCCCTTGTCCTCCCCTTGCGATCAGAGACAAGCACTTGGTTGAGTGCGTCTGTGGACAAAGATGCCTTGTCGGCATCAGACTGCGACTCATGCACTTCCTTAAGCTTTGCCTGAAAAGACAAAAAGCACATGATTAGTAAAATAAGTAAACTAAAAAATTATAACGTAATTAACAATAATTAAACTGTCGGATTACTTACAATCGTGGCCGCGACGCTCGGGGACACCTCCTTGTCCTTCCCCTTCTTCGTCCGAAGAGCCACATAAGTATCGAGCCTATGTGGCTTACCCCCTGGCCCACTCCCTACCCCCTGAAATAAAATAAAGTAAAGTAAAATTAGTATCGGCCCCGCAAAGTAAAATGATATCCAATAATATATTTCTGTAGTTATAGATAAATTAAATCTTACCTGCATCCTATGCTCCACCTCAGCGTAAGAGGTCCGGCCGGAGTAGTGCACGTCCGTCTTTTTAGCCCGATTTTCCCTCCCCGATTGGCGAGATGTCAATTGTCGATCCTCGATCTCATTGTCAATGAACTTTTGCCATTGTGCCAATGAGATCGGCTCCTTGGGCGGGACGGATCCGCGCCATTGTAAAATGGACTCTCGTGTTTTTCCAAAGTACCGTGCCCGCATATTTTTCTTCCACGTCTTGTGTTGCTCCCTCAACTGCTCCAAGACGGAATCGCGTAGCTTTGGATCCAAGTTGAATTGTTCCTGTCCAACAAATACAATGTTAGTTGCGAATAAATATAAATATAAATTGAAATTGAAATTGAAATATAAATTGAAATATTCATATAAATATTACCTGTAGTGCCTCCCAAACAGCTAACTTGATCTCATACGGCACCTCCTTCCAGCTCATAAACCCCGGGCCGATGACCGTCTTTAGCAGCTCGAGGGATCTCGCTAAAATCTCCGACTTGTTTTCGACGGTAATCCCAAATTTTCCATATTTGGGGAGCCTAGGGGCGGAGGAGCCCTCGTCGCCTCCGCTACCACCGAACCCATACGACATCATCATAAACAGCATCATCATCTTCACCCTAACATCTGAAGGAGACATTTTTGCTGTAAAAAAAATGTTATTAGTACAGATAAAAAAAATGTTAATAGTACACATTTCGTTTTACCTAATTGAATTAATAGTACAGATAAAAAAATGTTCCGTCTATATTATAACGTATGTGTAAGTTCCGTAAATACCATGTCGTTTCAATTTTGTAATATTATGTTTTTTCCAAATATTTAAAGAGTTATTAAATGGGTGCCCCGCCCCCACCCCCACCCCCTGCCCCCGCCACACACACACGCACACCTACGCACACACACACACACACCCCACCCCACCCCTACCCACCACACCCCACCCCCTCCCCCTCCCCCCACCATGACCGTGACAACTACATATATTGTTTATCAATAAAATTATGACATGAGATAGTTATAATTGTAGCATAAATTTCATTATCATGGGTTTTACCTAATTGAATTAATTTCATGAATAAAATTATTATCAATTTAAATGAAAATATCAATTATTATCCAATATTTCTGAATGAAATATTTATTTTGAATGAAAATATCAATTATTATCCAACTATTATCAATTATTTATTTTGAATGTAAATAATATTCAAAACCCCACCCACCCCCACCCCCTCCCGATGTTTATTATCCAATTATTATCCAACTATTATCAATTATTTATAAAATTGATGTCTACTTTTAGTGTTGTGTATATATGTTAGTTGATGCCATTATATATTTAGCCTAATTAGATTCTAAGGTTATCTCAATTTATATTTTTCTTTTTCTATCTAATAATTTTCAACGTAAGAGCACAGTACATAACGTATGTGTAAGTTCCGTCAATACCATTTCGTTTCAATTTTGTAATATTATGTTTTTTCCAAATATTTAAAGAGTTATTAAATGGGTGCCCCACCCCCTCCCCCCGCCACACACACACGCACCTACTTTTAGCCCTTGTTATTCATCAAATTTGAGGCAACTTAATTAGAATATTTGTAGGAATGAAATTGATTTAGATTATGCCTATCTATGTAACTCTAAAACCTAATTGTGATTGAAATCTGATTTATATGGATTAATTCTATTACATTTATAATTTAACTAATAGAGTTGAAATTGGTGGCAATTTACTTTGGTTTGGTTTATTTCTAGTTGAATCTGAGTTAGAATTTTTAGATTATGTATAGGAATTGAATTTTAATATTAATCCTTCATAAATCCCTTGAATACATGCATAAATTTGTAGAGATTGAAATTAAATTGCTTGAGATTGAATTTCTATGGTTCTTGATAGGGAATTGGGTGTTATGAGTAAGTATTGAATTTATATTAGGTTTTTTATGTTGTAATCATGTTTTACTCCCCCACCACACACCACCACACACACACACACACCCCACCCCACCCCCTGCCCCCCTCCACCACCCCCTCCCCCACCACACACCACACATACACACACACACACCCCACCCCACCCCCTTCCCCCCTCCACCACCCCCTCCCCCACCCACCACCCCCTCCCCCACCACACACACACACACACACACCCCACCCCACCCCTTCCCCCCTCCACCACCCCCTCCCCCACCACACACCACACACACACACACACACACACACCCCACCCTACCCCACCCCACCGCCTGCCCCCTTCCACCACCCCCTCCCCCCCCTCCACCACCCCCTCCCCCACCACACACCACCACACACACACACACACACCACACCACACCACCCCTGCCCCCCTCCACCACCCCCACCCCGCCCCACCCCCTACCCCCACCCTGCCCCACCCCCCACACATGCACACACATACACACATATATATATACACATACACACATAAATATACACACAAATATATATATAAATGGAAGAGAGAGAGAGAAAATGGACCTGAAAGTAGAGAGAGAGAGAGAGAGCGTCGAAAGAGAGAGAGAGAGAGATGGAGGGAACGACGCGGGAGGGAAAAAAGAAGGGGGATAGGGTTTTTGCTGCGAACATTGTCACGGTCGTGTCAAGGTCAATGACCGTGACAAGTATTGTCACGGTCAATAACCGTGACAATTAGTTGTCACGGTCGTGTCAAGGTCAATGACTGTGACATAAAACGCGTGTTTTTTGTCACGATCAATGACCTTGACAAGGCTGGCCGGCTGAAAGGTGATAATTTGCCCATTTTGGTGTAGTGATTTTGATTTTGGGGTAGTAAACAATTTTTGATTTAAATTTTAGGGGTTTAAATATGGTTAACGGCGGTGGCAATGTTATTTTTGAGTCGTGGGAATGAGCGCATAAATTGTGAGTGGTGGAGGTGAGGTGAAATTTTGTTTAGGGTTTCAATTTGGGAAAGAAAATGAAGTGAGAATGAAGTTTAGGTCATAAATATACACGAGGGTTAAGTTTAATTTGAAAATAAGGAATTATTAACAGAGAGTTGAAGGTGCCAAAAATTTCGGGATTAAGAAATTAAAGATTACGTCAAATAAGTCACTACGAAACATATAATAATTATTGTACATAATATTTTTAAAATCATATTACAAAGAGTAAATTACTCATTTGGCCACCAAACTATCACGATTATTTTAAAATGTCCCCTAAACAATCAAAAGTCTCAATTGAGCCCTCGAATAATGGTGCCATATTTAACAAAGCCCTTCTCTTTCTCTGCAACTAACTTAAACAACCCCCCATCCAAACCTCCCTCTTTGGTACCCTCCCACCACCCGATGACCTCCGCTTCTGCCCTACCCTACATATCCACCATCTCACGTATGGTTGAAACTCTCTATGTCTCCCTCATTCTCTGGAAAAAAAGCTTAAATTAAAACCAAAACCCCAATATATAGTTGCTTCGAGTTGGGATAATGTTTGGAATTGTAGTTTTAAATAATTAATGGTGGCTGATGGTAGGTTTAATCGTTGATGGCGATATGGGTTTTAGATAGATGTAGTGGTACGACAATGATGTGGTGGTGTACTGGTTTGGGAGATGGTGATAATGGTTTACAGTTTTTGGTGGTTCCGATTGTTGGATTGGGGTTGCAGTGTTACCGGGTTTATGGTGTTGGTGCCAGTAGGTGGTGGTGATGCTGAGAATGATGGGAAAGGTGGCGGTGGAAGGTGGGATTTGGTGGTGGGGGTCACTTGAGAGCAGTGGCGGAGCCAAGATTTCCTGGAAGGGAGGGCTACCTTTACGATAATTTCCGGGGGTTTGGGGGCGGGAGCCCCTGAGGCAAATTTTTTTGAGGTTATTTTTTAGTATTCACCAAATAATTACTTTAAAATAATAAAATATAAGGTGGCTCGGTGGACCTTGAATCATTTCATACACAATCTAAAAACTGAGGGAGTCCGAGACAATACAACTAGCATCGTAAAATTTATACACACAAAAAAAATAGACTTATAAAACAATCTAAAAAATGAGTTTTGTTAACCTTGAACCAACCACAAAGAGGGATACATACTTGTTGTTATTGTTTTTTGAACTGGACAAAACAATGAGTGATTGAGTTGAGATGAGCAGGAGCAACGGTGGTGGTCGGCGGTGGCAAGAGCTGCGTGGGTCTTGATCGGCCGGTTGTTGAGGAGAAAAGGGAGAGAGATGAGAAGATAAGAGGGTAATAACTTTTTAGGTTTAATTCTCAAAAGAAAGAGGCGGTGGGCTGATCTTCAAATGGTTTGTTTTATAACTTTTCATATTTAGATTTTGTCCTCTAATACTTTAAAGTAAAAAAAGGGGGGGTTGAACTTGAAATATACAAAATAACCCTCTATTTTTTTTTAACAAATAGGGCAGGCTGGCACCCACCCCAGCCCATACCTGCCTCCGTCCTTGCCTGAGAGGGAGGTCAATAGAGAGGGAGGTGTGGATGTTGGGGGGGTGTTTATCGGACTTGTTTGTAGAGAGAGGGGAAGGGGGGTTAATTTTTTTTCATTTTTCTATTTTTAATTATATTATACCTTAATTATAATTTTTTTTGCTAAAACAAGTGAAGCCTTATTAAAATAAAGGTATTTTACAAGACTGATTACAAGTAGCTACTCTAAGACTATTAGTATTACAAAAATACTTTCTTAAAAAACAAGTTTAAAAGTTTTGTGGTCGAGTAAAATACATATTATAAAAAGGCCTTGAAACGAAAATATAATGCCCTGACCCGGATTTAAGGGTTAATAATGGATTAACCCGTTCCGGTTCTTACGTTAATTCTGAAGTGCAATGAAACAACCTAAATAATATTTATAATCCAGTTTTATTATTATTTAACGTTACTCTTGTTAGCATGTGATTCCAATTTTTATCAACTACGTGATAGGATCCAAGGTAGGTGCCCCCAAGTCCAAGTAAACAGAGCTACTAATCGTAAATTCAAGTAACTACTGGCCTTGTGATACAATACTCATACTTTCTCTCTCTATTCTATATTTTGACAGAGCTTCAGCTAGGGTTTGTAATATGTGATCCCCTTCAAGGAAGAAGATACATGATATATATAGTGCTTAGGGGGTGTAGTATACCCCCCAAGCATGCAATGAGCATGTGTAGGATAATCTAGCCAATCTTATGTGGACACCTAGCTGTGCCACATGTAGATCACAATGACCAAATATTCCCTCATATGAGGGAATGATCCAGTTATAATGATTTTATCCACGTGTTTTAGTTCTCTCTGTACTCGCATATGCTCGGACTGGTGACATCATCTACTAGAACCTCGCCCTAGCTGGGTATGAGGTTGATGAATCCGATAGGACCATTGATCCTCCAACCATAAGTATAACCTCGGTCGGACAAACCAGTCGAGGTTAGGTAACCGAGCTCATTTGTGCTATTGGCCTAAGCAGAGTATGAGACTGGTTCAAGTTAAACCCATAAAGTTATTGCTAATCTCAGCTGTTATCCAGCCGAGGTTGGTGCTTATGAGGCCGACCTCATCAGGGGTGACCTTATTGTTGACTAGTTGAGATCTTCTCACTACTTGGCCATGAGATAGGACGACATTATTGCTCAGAGTACGAGGGTGCACTTTGGTCATATCAATCACCCTTATTCCTTATCATTCTAGTGAATAGGTGGCTGAGGGGTATATATGCTCGACTGATGAATGGACACTTATAAGTATTTGGTGTTATGGGAATTGTCATTGGGACACATGTCATTCTTGGAACTAGCTGGCGTCTGCCCCAAGGTAATGAATGACGTGGCTGCACATTTAGGGTTTCAAGGAGAAATGATGAGGCGCCTTGGACTTCGCGCGTAATCATTGCATTAATATTTAAAGACTTTTCTCTTTCTTTTTCACTTATTCCCTAATTTGTTTTCCTGATTGTGTGTGTTTTTTGCAAAACCTCAAATCCTCCATAACCCACCTCCCAGCACACCTGCAAACTCAAGCTCTTCTGCCTTAAACCTTCTTCTTCCAATGTCTATTTCCACTCAGGTATTTCCATCTACCTTTGATTTCCATTATTGGTTTTTGGTTTCTTTATTTGGATTTTTCGATGAGTTTTCTCTTTTTCGGTGAACATTTCCACCACTATTTGGTGGTTTTAAGGTTAGGCCATTGGTTGCTTAGTGACCTTTAGTCCACCTTTGGTTGTTCCGAGGTTGGTTTAGGTTGAAATTTCCCACTTTTGGGTTCTCCGGTGACACTCCGATCACCATCTCCAGTGTGTTGTTTCATCACTATTCTTGGTGTTCTTTATAAAAAAAAAACCTTTGAATTTCAAGCTTTAATCCTTTTACTTAGGTGTTAGAAGTTGTTTACATGTTTGCCTATTTGTCTTTCATTGGAAGTGTAGTGTCGTAACTCGGATGTTACAACCTCTGTATAAACTTGCAGAGGGGTTTCCAAATCTAAGAAATAAGTGCTTCGACAAAATCAGACAGATTGAGTTAGCTCAAGCCAAGAGTCGAAAGGCCGAGGCTTTCCAACTTCGTCCAATTTTTCCACCTCCCTTAGTTGTTATATACCCTAATCTTGCCGAGGTCTGTGATGCTATGTCTAAATCATCTGCTGTAGACCCTATGTCCACCTCCCCGGGCGAAAGTGTAGACTCATATGAGGAGGCTATGGACTATTCCCCCAAACGAAATGGGGTGTCTCAAGATGAGGAGGTTTCTTCACATGTCTCATCTTCTAAAGGTGTTGGGCCTTCACCCAATTCTTCCTCCATAGAAATTATAGTACATAGCATTTCCTTTCCTCCCCCTATTGATTCCATTCCTCTATCAACTACCATAGGGGTTGAGTTCGCAGAGAGGTTTCCTGGTGGTATACCCACTGATGCTCAGGCCGAGGTTATTATAGATGACGATGATGAGGAGAGTGAAGTTGACACCTCTATAGCTGCCGAATATGAAAGCTCTGTTACCGAATATGAACTTTTAGTTTTCAGACATTTGTATGGCATTCCTTCTTCATTCTCCTTGAGGAATCCTCTAAAATATGAGAGGTCTTTTGATGGTCGAGAGGGAGAGATCTGCATCTATGATCATATGTTCAAGCTGGGTTTTTTCCTACCCATTCATCTGATCCATCCTTTCATACATAAATCTTTCCCCCACCCAACTATCTCCAAATGCGTAGAGGGTCATGATAGGAGCTATCGTCCTCTGGAAGGTTATTCATCATACCGACCTTACAGTTAGAGTCTTCATAAGTTGCTATACCCCCTCTTCTTCCAAAACTCATCCTGGCTACTATCACTTCGTAGCCAGAAAATCTGAGAAGAAACTACTCCTAGTCACTCAGACTTCAAACCACAACTAAAAACCCCGATACTTCTTTATGTCGGGTGCTTGGAAATTTGGTCCAAACCAGGAATGTGGAGCCTCTGAAATGAGGACACCTCTGAGATGGGCCAAAGCCTCTTTACTGGCTAAGGCCTACCCTGGGTTAAGTCCTAAATACACCAAAGCCATTATCGACCTTCGTAACCAAGACGAGAATGATTGCCTCGTCAAGTATAAGCATCTAATGACTCCCTATTACGTTTCTCAAACAGGTTTAGGGGGTGGTCCTTTGGAAGAGCTTCGGAAGTTTATAATTTTTATTACCAAGTTATATATCATACTTTTTATTTATCTGAGCTGCTAACTACGTTCTCCTCTTGCAGAGCGACCAACAGTATCTTAGACGACCTTTAGGAGATATCAGTTGATTAGGCATAAATTCTTCCAAATTTATCCCTTTAATTTAGTTACTTTTAGCACCTTGAACAACGTAATCGATTTGACTTTATCTCATAATCTTGCTACTGACTTATCCAAATGAGTACACTGAGTTTCTTATATTTCGTACAAATTTTGCAGGTATTTGATGTCAATTAAAGAAAGAAAGAAACTGGCAGAATCGAGAATGAAAAGAAGGAAAGTCAAAAGGGAAAAAATGTAATTTTTACTCGAAATTCGGATGAGGCATCTAAATAAAAGTTGAAGAGCCTTCAATTACAAGTACATAGGAAGAAGCAGAACCTAAATCGGAGTCCCGGTGTGAAAGTTAAGAGCAGTCAAAGTTTGAAGAAAAAGTCAAAGAAAGCCCGGACCAATTCGCATTGCCAAATTCCAGAGAACCCCAGACCGAAGATGGATCGAAGCTAAAAGAAAACAAATGAATCGATCCGTGTCGGATCGATCCGCCCAAGAAATAAAAGAACCGATCCAGATTCCATCCAGACCGAACCGCGGGAGGACCGGACCGGTCCGGCTGCCGAATTTTAATTTTCTAAACTTCCTCTAATGGAGAGTCCTAGTGCAGCTAAAACTCTTGAAGTTTTGTAGGGTATTTAAACCCGTTTTATTATCATTCTAGTACGAAGAATTTAGCTAATTTTCCATTCTTTCTGTAAAAACCTTAGTTTGAAGATTGATTACAATTTAGTTCCAAGTTTGAAGATTGTTCAGATTTCTGTGATTACAAGTAATTTTAATTGCTACTTTTAGTGCTTTGGTAAGATTAGTAGTTAATATCTTCTGTCCAATCTCCTTTCTACATCATTCTACAATTCTTCCTTAGTTTAATCATGGTTTTCTGCAATTCAAAAATTGTTTTCCTTAGCTTGAGCATGTTAGCTTAGATTTTAGAAGGTCGGGATACATGAACCCAACCTAATGTGATAGTTGCATGTGTATAAAATTAATCCTCTAAATTTAATGGTTTGATTACGACCGTATTGCGTAGGAACGCGACAATTGTAGATCCTTGGATCTCGTTTGCTTTCGGGTAACCGGGATGCTTTGGAATGCAATTCGAGTGTAACTATCGTAATACCGATTTACTCTTCCTCTGATTAAGTATGGTTCGGGCTTAAACCTCATATGCGTAATGCTTGGGATTACTAAATTCTGGGTCTAATTAATCATTTAAATTTACGATTAGTATTATATCTGCTGTAATGGCATAAGTTTTCAATTCAGTCCCTGTATTGTTTTGACTTAATTCCTTGAATGAAACTATGTTTGTAATATGTCATAGGGAGAATTTTATTTTTTCATGATCCCACTTGGTCTATGACTGATCGAAGAAATTGAAGAAGTTGCGACAAAGCTTCAAAGATTTAATCATGTCGATGTTTATTTGGTGCAAGTTTAATCGTCTTCAAAGTTAATTTCATTCCGAGATCACTCATGTATGAATGCGTATAATTAATGGTGCTCGGAATTATTTTATAAAAGATAAGGATGTAATTTTTAAAAAGAAAAATGTTTTTAAATGCTTTAAAAGTGTTTTAATGGTTTAAACTTCGTTTCATGATGATAAGCTTGAAATAGAATTTGACTAATTTGAATCTCTTTGTTAAGAGACGTTTTTATCTGAAAGCCAAAGAAAGTCAAACTTTCGCAAGGTCGCTCAAGCGACATTGGATCTCGTTCGAACGAGATACAATGTCGCGCGAATAATATTCTTAAGTCATTCGAATGACACATTTTTTGAGGCGGCATTTAAATCCTATTTAAACAGTGTTTGCATCATAATTTCGAAGTGTGCTTTCTGTAAAAATAGTTTTACAAACCAGAACCTTGTTTGGACATGTTTTCTAAGGTTTAAAAGTCTTAAACACATCCTTAGAGTTTGCAAAGATCCGAGTTATCATTCTTATATGTTTACGTGATCTTGCTGCACCAAAGTTGTTTGTTCTACACATTGAACACAAAGGGTTTTGCGGTGAAGAAGCGACGGACATCGTGTTAGACATCGTAGACGTATCAAAGCCATATCAGTGGACACCGAAACATACATGGACGCGTGTGTTGTGGACAGATATCGTGGAAGACGGAATTTCTGCGTGCGCGCTATTAAAGAACGGTTGAAGATCAGAAGGAGCATCAAGACCTATGGGGATCGAGTCTTAGTGTAAGGCTAATTTGTCTTTGTAAAACCATTTTTCATAATGATTGTCTGGCTTGGGCCGTCCGAGGTTATTTTCCCGTTTTTGGGTTTTTTCCTCGTACATCCGGCGTTGTGAGTATTTTTTACTTTACTTTACTTGCTTTAATCACTAGATGCATGTTTAGGATTAATCAAGATAAAATTGGTTTAAAGTGAGAATTGGAATTTCACAACTTGGTTTGGTGCATAATTAAAAGTTCTATCTTTTTCGAAGAAAAATTGGTTTTGTTGAAAACACACATATCGGGACACTCACAAATGTTCACAAATTGGTATCAGAGCGGGTTACGCTAATTTATCGCGTGATCCTGATTTTTCGAGGATTTACTTTCTGATACAATTTGTCTACTCACACACTTTTCAAATTGGTATCAGAGCCGGGTTACGCTAATTTATCGCGTGATCCTGATTTTTTGAGGTTTTAGTTTCTGATACAATTTCTCTACTCACGTTTTCAAATTGGTACAGAGCAGGAAAACATATTTTATTTGTTTCGTGATCCCGTGTGTTTATTTATCTCTCCAATGTTTGTTTTCTCTCGATGGATTCTCTAATCGTTGACGATCTACATCGTTTGAATTTAAAGTTTGCAAGACGTATTGAATTTTTGGAAAAAGAAAATTTCGATTTTAAAATAAGATTGAATATTTGCAAACGTTTCAAATTAAAAGAGATATTTGTCGTGGGAACTTTAGTCCCTTGTTTAAAGCTTTTAATATACTAAAATTGGGCAAAAAGGAGAGTGATGATAGAGTCCTCATTTTAGAAAAAGAGTTAGAGGATTTGAGAAATTCTAGTGTTTGTGCCGTTGAGGAAAATATTTCGATTAATGATTTTGTGAGAAAAGGCTCTTAGGGTTAAGTTTGATCACATTGAGGGAGATCGAGATAACCTTCTAGGGGTAATTGATAATTTAAAGAAGGAGTCCCAAAAGTTTGAGGAGTCTAATCTTTTGCTTGAGTCGAAAGTTTTGAAGTTAAAAAATGATTTAAATGACTCAAGTAGTGATGGTAGCGGCTTATCTTGTTCTAGTGGTTCGATTGTAAAAGCCAAAACCATAGTTTGTTTTATAGCATCAACCACATCTGAGGGTATTAGAAAAGGTCAACCTAAAGGTCTCGTTCCTCGTCGTGTTTTCATATGTTCGCATTGTGATAGGAAAGGTCACCTTAGGAGTTTTTGTTTTGATCTTAGAATAGACCCTAGGAAGATTCAACGTAGTGTCCCATTAGTTCCCAAAACCCATTTTGTTAGGTATACACATGTTTGGTTTAGGAAATCCGTTTTGGAGATGCCAAATGCTTCTTTGGTTGATTCTCACATGCATGCACATGATTGATCTCTTGCTATTACTTATGGTTAGTTGCTTGCATGTTTTGTCATACGCTAGCCCTTGCATCATGATTTATTATTTGCTAGTGATATGACATGTTTATCTCTTTGTATTTTATTTTTCACTTGTTTGAGTCTTATTTGAAAAATACAAAAAGATTTTATTTTTGAGAAATGTTTTGAAAAACTGAAAATAGTTTTGTTTTCTTGTTTTGTTTTTTTGTTTTTTGAGTTTACATGTTTGATGTGGCATATTGGTGTGCTTGGACCCCCCCCCCCCCCCCCATCATTTCATTATCCATGTGGCTAGGACATTTGATCATTATTATTGATGCTTAGAATGATCTTAACCATTGTTTATATGGGGTTGTTTCGAAGTTGATATGCATCTTGATTCGACTTTGTATATATGTCAACATCGCACACATGCACGAGTTTATATGGATGTTTGACTTATCTTGCATATTTGAATTTGGTGAGGCGTTATTATCTCAATCTTGTCATCTATGCGTAAGTAAACTTAAGGAGAAGTGTGCATGTAATAACCGTATATCGTGAGGATTTGAATTAAAAAAATGATGAGTGATTCACGAGAAAGGGCTGCGAGAGTTCAAAATTAATTCTTCATGAAAGCCACCGTTTAAAAGAGCCCAAAATAAAAAGCAAGATGCTAAGAAAAGGGCCAATAAGATTTTCTATAAGTTGAGAATGCTAGAAACCTCAAAAGAACTTGAAAAATTATGTTTATATAAGGGTGTTTGATTGGAGAAAATTTAAACGGGTTTGTACATCTAATCTTAATGTTGAAACATTACAATTTGATGCTATTATTTGTAGAATTGTCAAAATTCTGGATTTGTGTGCATATAGTATGTTTAGTTCATTAAGCTCACTCTTTAATTATTTTTTGGCTATGATAAAGTTTGATGATTTATCGCTATCAATTAGAGCTTCTTGATCGTTTCGATGTGTTGGAATTGTGACTCATTTGTTGTAGTTTCACGCCCATTCATTCCATGTCCATGTTTGAGCACATTGGTACTATATTTGCATGTAACTCGCATTTTTAGTTTTAATGAGTTTTTACGTTTTGTACGAAAAGCCTAATGTTTTGCATCTGTCAGGCCCTTCTTGGAATTTTTTTGTGGAAATTTTTTCACTGGCAATTCTTTATATTATTTCTGGGAATCTGGGAAATTTTGACAGGTCGCGCGAAGTCGTTCTAACGACATATCATCTCGCGGGAACGACTTCTGTACTTCGTTCGAGCGACTTCCTCATCTCATTTGAGCGAAGTCCCTGGCTCGTTCGAACGACAGGTTGAAAAAATACCTTCTGATTGGTTTGCAGTCCTCTGACTTAATTTGATATATTTTTGGTACTGCAGGAAGCATTTTTTGGATTAATTGGTTTATATGTAGGTTCTTTTATGTTCCAAAGTGGTATTTTGCATATATGTCTATTTATCACACTTGATTTGACTGGTATACTCTTTGTGTGATTCATTGGTTTACTAGCTATTATTCTATAATTACATGATCTTATTTAGCTGGTTAATTCATGTTTATCTAGCGGTTTTCATTTTTTATCTTTTCACCGGATTGTCTATTCGAGACAAAAAGGAGGAGAGATGTATGTGATGTAGGGGGAGATTTGTTGAGCGCTTATATTTGTTTCAAATTGGTAACAAATTGGTATCTAATAATTGCTTACGTGTTTCAAATGTTATGTTCTTATTGAATATATAAATTGGTTTCATTTGTTCCTCCCTACTTCACTTGGTATTTGTTTGTCTGTTTCATGTGTGTAGGTATGCTTCAGCGATTCGAGATTTCAAGTCTACATCACATTCAAACAGTTCATGCTTTCCGGTGCTACATATTCTAGTCCGTATCCTGTATTTTTTATTTTGAGTTTATGGGATGCAATTTAGGCGTCATACGGCTTGACGGCCCGGTTAGGCATTTCACTGGTTTAGTTTTGTCCCGGAATAGTCAAAGGGGGAGATTTGTAAGGACATAAATTTTCAATTGAGTCCCTGTATTGTTTTGACTTAATTCCATGAACAAAACTATGTTTGTAATATGTCATAGGGAGAATTTTATTTTGTCACGATCCTACTTGGTCTATGACGTATTGAAGAAATTGAAGACGTTGCGGCAAAGCTTCAAAGATTTAATCATGCCGATGTTTATTTGGTGCAAGTTTAATCGTCTTCAAAGTTAATTTCATTCCGATATCACTCAGGTATGAATGCGCATAATTAATGGTGCTCGAAATTATTTTATAAAAGATAAGGATGTAATTTTTATAAAGAAAAGTGTTTTTAAATGCTTTAAAAGTGTTTTAATGGTTTAAACTTCGTTTTATGATGATAAGCTCGAAATAGAATTTGACTAATTTGAATCTCTTTGTTAAGAGACGTTTTTATCTAAAAGTCAAAGAAAGTCAAACTTTCGCAAGGTCGCTCGAGCGACATTGGATCTCGTTCGAACGAGATACAATGTCGTGCGAACGACATGCTTAAGTCGTTCGAATGACACATTTTTCGAGGCGGCATTTAAATCCTATTTAAACAGTGTTTTCATCATAATTTCGAAGTGTGCTTTCTAGAAAAACAGTTTTACAAACCAGAACCTTGTTTGCACATGTTTTCTAAGGTTTAAAAGTCTTAAACACATCCTTAGAATTTGCAAAGATCCGAGTTATCATTCTTATATGTTTACGTGATCTTGCTGCACCAAAGTTGTTTGTTCTACACATTGAACACAAAGGGTTTTGCGGTGAAGAAGCGACAGACATCGTGTTCGACATCGTAGACGTATCAAAGCCATATCGGTGGACACTGAGACATACGTGGACGCGTGTGTTGTGGATAGAGATTGTGGAAGACGGAATTTCTACGTGGGCACTATTGAAGAACGGTTAAAGATCATAAGGAGCATCAAGACCCGTGGGGATCGAGTCTTAGTGTAAGGAAAATCTGTCTTTGTAAAACCATTGTTCATAGTGATTATCTGGCTTGGGTCGTCCGAGGTTATTTTTCCGTTTTTGGGTTTTTTCCTCGTACATCCGGCATTGTGAGAATTCTTTACTTTACTTTACTTTACTTTATTTAATCACTAGATGCATGCTTAGGATTAATCAAGATAAAATTTGTTTAAAGTGAGAATTGGGATTTCACAACTTGGTTTGGTGCATAATTAAAAGTTGGATCGTTTTCGAAGAAAAATTGGTTTTGTTGAAAACACGCATATCGGGCCACTCACAAACATTCACAAATTGGTATCAGAGCGGGTTACGCTAATTTATCGTGTGATCCTAATTTTTCGAGGATTTACTTTCTGATACAATTTGTCTACTCACGTTTTCATCTGCAATACACTAGGGTTGGGGGATTGTATTCCCGTCCTGTTCTTTCATCATATAGTTTACAGTTTCAAGTCAATTATCATCAGTAATTTAGAGTAGCTGCATTTCATTCATACTTTCGTGCATTAAATAATTATTTCCAAAAAATTGCATTTAGTTGTAGTAAATTCTCATACCAATCATCTTTTTCTTTCTCTTTAGAGCCGAAATTAGGTTTCCTTCGTCTGTCCGACGTTGTCACAATTCCATTGTCCTATTTCCCTGTGGATATGATCCCGACTTACCGGGTTTATTATTAACGCGACAGGCTTGCACTTGAGCCTAGAGAGTACGCACTTCTGAGACACATTCTTAGTCGTGTCAAGTTTTTGGCGCCGTTGTCGGGGGATTTAGGTAGACTTAGGATTAGATCGAGTCAATCTAAAACTTTGACAAAAAAAATTCCAAAAATCCAAAAACATATAAAAAAAAAATTGAAAAAGCATAAAAAGTTTCATCATCATCTCTCATAAGCCCGTTAATGTAAAATTCTGAATTCACTCCAACTCCCCATAATACTCCAACCCACATTCACGAAAACTCGATTATTGAGTAAGATCCTGATAGCCCTCACACTCCTAACGCTCCACAGTTTTGGGTTCCACCTCCCACACCGTCCCACTCAATCTCAAATAACACGTCGTTTTCCTTCTTAGGAAACACTTCAGAGAGCACTCCAAGTATACCAAGTGAGGATACTGAATCTTTGAGAGAGAGAGAGATTCCACAACACGGTAGTGCAACTGCCGACGAGGGAGAGGCCCCGTATCGCCCTTTGAGAGATGTCTTATATCCCGAGCGCACTGTCACTCCGGGATGCATTTTACTCCCGTACAATGCGGGACAATTTATCTTCAGAAATGAGGAGATCCAGATACTTCCCACTTACCATGGAATGGATTCGAAAAAGCCATATGCCCACATCATGGAATTTGAGGAGGCGTGCGAGACTCTCAGTGATCAAACTTGCACAAAAGATGTGCTCCGCCTTAAACTTTTTCCATTCTCGCTGAAGGATAAGGCTAAGACCTGGCTATGGTCTTTACCTCCAAATTCGATTTCATCATGGAACGAGCTACAATCCAAATTTCTCAAGAAGTTCTTTCCTCCACATTGAACGAACTCCATCAAGGCTCAAATTCAAACTTTTCGATAATTAGAAAACGAGTCGTTTGATCGATGCTATGAGCGTTTTAATGAGTTAATTGCCTCGTGTCCCCATCATGGTTTTGATAAAATGCAAATCATTTCCTTTATCCATAATGGGCTGAACATTAATTCCAAGCAACTCGTTGAGACCATGGGTAGTGGTCCGTTTGTCGACTTAGACGCCCACGATGCTGAGCTTCACCTGAGGTATGTCGCCGAGACTACCCAATCCTGGGATACATCTGACCCTAATGCTCAAAATCAAAATCATCAAGTGACCACCACTCCATCGGCGTTCGTCCTATTTCATGTAGAAAAAAATTCGATAGCGGACAGTCGACTTGATATGCTTGAGAAAGGACTGTGAGACCTACGTGAGGAATGTGGAAGAGGACCAACTGGATCCATCCCAAACCCCATCGAGAAGGTGTGTGCGATTTGAGAGGCGGGTCATTCAACTAAGGAATGCCCGACTATACCCGCCTACAAAGTGATGCTTCAAGAGTAAGTCAGTGGCATAGGAGGCTTTAAGGGTAATTTCGGTGCACTGCAAGGGAATTACTACAACCCTTCATGGAAAAACCACCCTGGTTTTAGCTATGGGCAACAACATGCTGCGATGAATCCTAATTCACATGTTGCCCCTCCTCCACCACCGTATTTTCAACAAGCTCCACACATGCAAGGACATGTGCAAGCACCACCACCTCAAGGAGCATACATCCCTCCACCGCGGAGAAGTCTCGAAGATACGATTAACCACTTTATCAATACCCAGACTGCAACTAATGCTAGGCATGAGCGCATGATGAACGACATGAATGCAAACATCTCACAGTTGCGATCATCGTTGAGTATCCAAGAGAAGGGCAAGTTTCCTGCCCAGGGCCAAAGACCGCCCCAAGGTCAAACTAGTGTTAGCTCCACCTCGACAGAACATCAGGAGCAATGTCAAGCTGTGACCACCCTTCGTAGTGGGAGAGTCGTTGATTTATCACCACCCCCACACGATGCAACCAAAGACAAGGAGATTTTGCTCGGCACGAAAGAGACCGAAGATGTCCCCTTGAATTAGAGTGAGAAAGAGGACACTAGTGAGCCCGAGATAGTAGTGAAACCACCCACCGCGGCACCATTTCCTCAAAGGTTGATTCCTTCCCATAAAGGAAACCCCCGTGATGAAGTGCTAGACGTGCTAAAGCAAGGAAAGCTGAATTTACCTTTCCTCGATGCCATTAAGAAAATTCCAGCTTATGCAAAAGTGATCAAAGACTTGTTGATGGTAAAAAGGAGGATAAAGGTAAAGAAAAATGTCTTTCTAGCATAGAACGTGAGTTCCATCCTACTCAATGATCTCCTGCCCAAGTTCAAAGATCCCGGTGCACCCACCACTTCCTGCATCATTAGAGAAAATAAAATTGAGAAAGCCTTACTTGATTTGGGAGCAAGTATCAATATTCTCCCTTACGCCATTTATAGGCAACTTGATTTGAGTGACCACAAGCCCACAAAGGTCACTCTCCAATTAGCGGATCGAATTGTGAAGATCCCAAGAGGCATAGTTGAGGACGTGATCGTCCAAGTTGACACTTTCTACTTCTCGGTAGACTTTATCATTTGGGACACCGAGCCCTCCTTCACCTCGAGCAACCATGTCCCCATCATTCTTGGGCTCCCGTTCTTAGCTACGGCTAATGCAATCATCAATACTCAAAATGGGCAAATGCAACTCACTTTTGGGAACATGACTTTAGAGACTAACATCTTCCATATCGCCCAACAGACGGGGGAAGAAGATGATCTTCACGCGGTGAGTTTAACAGACGAGATCGTAGAGGATTATTTTGAGAAAATTTATTGTGGAGACGCCTTAGGGTCATGTTTAGTGTCGAGCCACAAAAGTGAGGGAACGTACACCGCATTCGAGAGGGAGGTTGAGGAGTTGAGAGAGTTATTTGATGAGAGAGTGTCGGACAAGGACGCGGGAGATGTAAATTAGGTTTCTAGATTCGAGGAGTTACCACCAAGGGATATACGCATGGTTCCCTCTAACGAAAAATTTTCAACCCTCGAATTGAAGAAACTCCCCTCCCATATTAAATAAGCATACCTAGGAGAGGATGAGACATTTCCTGTTGTTGTCTCCTCTAGCCTAGACGAAGAGCAGGAGGGTAAATTGCTAAAGATTCTGAGGAAGCACCAAAGTGCTTTAGTTGGTGCATTACTGATTTAAAAGGAATAAGTCCTTTGATTTTCACCCACAAGATCCATCTCGAAGAGGATATCAAGCCCACGAGAGAAATGAAAAGAAGGATAAACCCTAATACTAAAGAAGTGGTGAGGGCCGAAATAATTAAGCTATTGTATGCCGGGATTATCTACCCAATCTCGGATAGCAAGTGGGTGAGCCCTATTCAAGTTGTCCTGAAGAAGTCGGCATGATAGTGATTGCGAATGCTAAGGGAGAGCTAGTTCCCCAACGTACCACCACCGGGTGGCGCATTTGCATTGATTACCGAAAACTCAATGCGGGAACTAGGAAAGACAATTTTTCCTTGCCATTTATTGATCAGATGCTTGAGAGAGTAGCGGACCAGCCTTACTATTACTTCCTTGATGGTTATTCCTAATATAACCAAATTGAGGTAGATGTACTTGACCAGGAGAAAACAACCTTCACTTGCCCTTTTTGTACGTTTACCTACAAACGTATGCCATTCGTCTTGTGTAATGCACCCGCTACCTTTCAAAGGTGCATGTTGAGCTTATTTAGCGACATGGTCGAGAGAGGACTTGAAGTGTTCATGGACGATTTCAGCATTTTTGGCACCTCTTTCGATCTTTGTCTTGAAAAACTGGAAAAAGTACTTGTCGGGTGTGTGGAAAAGAACTTAGTCCTGAATTGGGAGAAATGCCACTTCATGGTCACCGAGGGAATAGTTCTTGGCCACATAGTTTCATCTAAGGGGATAGAAGTTGATAGAGCTAAGATAGATGTCATAGCCGATCTACCCCCACCAAAATCGCTCAAATACGTGCGCTCCTTCTTGGGCCACATAGGGTTTTATCGAAGGTTCATTAAGGACTTTAGCGCCATCGCCAGACCCTTAAGCAACCTACTTATGAAGGACAACCCATTTGAGTGGACGGAAGCATGACAAAGCGCTTTTGAAAAACTCAAAACCATGCTTGTGTCCGCCCCCATCATGCAAGTTCTGGATTGGTCTTTACCATTCGAACTTATGTGTGATGCTAGCGACTATGCGATAGGGGCTATTTGGGCCAGAGAAAAGACAAACAGGCTCATGTCATCTACTACACTAGCCGGACTCTTATTGGACCACAACTCAATTACTCTACCACAGAGAAGGAGTTGCTAGCGGTAGTCTTTGCCCTTAACAAATTTCAGTCCTACCTTATCGGTTCTCCCATTACTTGCTTCACCGACCAAGCGGCATTAAAATACCTACTTGCAAAGAAAGATGCAAAGCCGCACCTTATAAGGTGGATCCTACTCCTACAAGAGTTTAATCCCTCCATTAAAGATAAGAAAGGAGAAGAAAACGTCGTTGCCGACCACTTATCACGACTTTCGTTCGACGTACCTAGTGATCCAATACCTATAGACGAATACTTTCTGGTTGAGCAACTCTTTGCTACCTCTTCTTTGCCCTGGTTTGCGGATATAGTGAACTACATTGTCACGGGATCCGTCCCTCCCGAATGGACACCGCAAGATAAGAAGAGGTTTATTACTTGGTCACGCATGTTTTTCTATGACGATCCCTTACTGTTTAAATATTGCGCCGACCAAATCATCCGACAATGCGTACCGAATGACGAGATCCCTAAAGTCATCCAATTTTGTCATTCAGAAGCTTGTGGAGGCCACTTTTTGACGAAAAAGGCGGTCGCTAAAATTCTGCAATGAGGCCTCTATTGGCCCATAATATTTTGGGATGTGAACAATGCTTGTAAATCTTGCAATAGATGCCAATGGATGGGAGCTATTATCCGACGAGACATGATGCCTTTTACCCCCATACTCATTATTATGATCTTCGACTGTTGGGGTATTGACTTCATGGGCCCTTTCCCCCCATCCTTTGGTTTCCTATACATCCTTGTAGCGGTAGACTACGTTTCTAAATGGGTGGAAGCTATAGCTACCAAGAAAAATGACAACAAAGTGGTGATTAAGTTCCTACAGGAACACATTCTTTCCCCCTTCGATGCTCTGAAAGCGATAATTAGTGATAATGGCACGCACTTTTACAATAGGCCATTCGCGAAGCTCATGAGAAAGTATGGCGTCGTTCGCAAGGTTGGAAAGACTTATCACCCACAAACGAATGGGCAGGACAAACTAGCGAATTAGGAAATCAAGAACATTCTCGAAAAGACCGTCAATCCTACCCAAAAAGATTGATCACTTAGATTGAACGATTCGCTATCGGCCTATCGGACCGCATACAAAAATCCGCTCAGCATGTCCCCTTTCCGGTTTGCGTATGGCAAACCTTTCCATCTTCCCGTGGAATTAGAGCACAAGGCGTATTAGGCAATTAAAGAGTTAAACAATGTCATGGATAAGGCCAGTGAAGCTCGTAAGCTTCAAATAAATAAGTTAGAAGAGATACGCAATGATGCGTACGAGAATGCAAAAATTTCCAAAAAAAGGATGAAACTCGCTCAAGATAACATCATTCGATGCAAAGAGTTTCTTACCAGACAAAAAGTAATTCTCTATAACTCCCGACTTCATCTCTTTCCGAGAAAGTTGCGGTTACGATGGTCTAGCCCGTTCGTTGTGAAGAATGTTTCCCTCATGGAGCAGTTGAGTTAGACGATCTGAAAGGGGGAAATACATTCAAAGTAAAAATGGATAATGCCTAAAGCCATATCTAGAGGCGTGTGTGGAAGAAGTTGACACCGTTTGGTTGTCAGACCCCATTTACGGGGTAGAGTGAGCTGCTACAGTGAGGTCGTCGCACCCCCGACGCGTATGGGGTGAATTCTTGTGTATACTAGACGAGAGTCGTGTGAGTAGTGAGAGTCCATAAGATTAAGGTACAATAAGGTGAGAGCATTCAAATGTTTCGGGAAATTGAGTCAAGTTGTGTTGACCATAGATATCGAGAGAATTTTGAGTCCAAACTGATAGGGAGCATGATGAGAATTGAAAACTTTCAGAGGAGAGCGATCGCGATTAAGTTAGGGGGAAATCCAGCTCAACGCATGAACCCGGGTCGGTTATTTTATTTTTGAGCTGGACCGGTCCAGCCCGGATCGGTTCCTTTATTTTAGAGCCGGATCGATTCGATAATTTAAAAGCTCGAAGATTAAAGGACCGGACCGATCCGGTACCCAGTCGGATCGGTCCGCTTTCTGCATAAATGGATTTCCCCTATTCCTTAGGGGCACCCCCTTCTCCCCAATCCCTTCCCTTCCCTTACCTCCCAATTCATTCTCCCATAACCAACCCTTCAATTTCCCTCCCAAATACACTCCCTCTTTCCCTACAAACCCTTTCCCTCCATTTCCAAAACCCTACCCACCCCTCCCCTATAAATACCCACCCATAGCCTCTACTTTTCTTCACACCTTCAACCACCTCACTCCTCTCTTCTCTTTCCCTAATTTTTCCAGCAAACCCTCCTCATTATCATGTCCCAACGACCTGCCCCTGCCAAATATGACTCCACTAAAATCCTACCCTCAAGCCATGTTGAATTTTGTTCCTGTCAAGAGGAGCGGTGGTGCAATCGGTTCTTTGGTCCGGATCGCAAACTCCACATAGAACGTGTTGTCCAATGGTCAGGTCTGCCTAATTCGGTCACCGCCATCTTCATGCCTAGGGATTGGTGTCGATTCCTTAATCAACTATACTAAGTGATTTGGGCAGCCGAGGTCCGATCTTTCTATGGCTCCCTTATTCGAACGGGCCAATTCGAGTCTCAAGCATATGTTGATGATATCGTCATCCCTTTTTCATTGGCCCTTCTCACGGCCAAGTTGGAAGAATACGACGTTCCCGATGTTCAAGATTTCACATACCCAAGGAATGTCTCCCCAGTCACCAAAGAACTGATTATGGAGCGCATTGCCCCCGATGTTGCATGGAGGGGGCAAACTGTCATTGTTGGTCGTCTTAACGAGAAAGCACGCCTCACCTTCCAAATAGTGTGTGCAAACATTTTGCAAACGTCTAACGATTCAGAGATGCATCCCCATTAGCCACATTGACCTACTACCTCTTCGATCCCAACACTTCCATTAACCTGGCTCGCACCCTATACGTCGACATCCTCGTCGCAACCATGGATGAGAAAGTTGCAGCACCACTTCCATATGCACGTTTGATTACCTAAATCCTCAAGGACGCTGGCATTGAGGCCCCGCTTGATCGTACTCGCCTGCCCGATCCTTTTGGACAGGGAACCCGCATGCGGAGCGCCAAATATCTAGCCGTCCTCCGGGTGAGGCGGGGAAGTGATGATGAGGACGATGCTGCCTTGAGTGAGGACGAGGAAGATAAAGAGGAAGAAGAAGAAGAAGAAGAAGAAGAAGAAGAAGAAGAAGAAGAAGAAGAAGAAGAAGAAGAAGAAGAAGTAGGTGCTGATGTGGAGATGGGTGACGTAGGTGCAGATGAAGAGTCGACCGAAGAAGAAGACGACCCAAATTTTGAATGGGCGGGTAGCGGCCTCACTAACCGCATGTCGGCCCTTGAGACGAGATTCAACAGCTTTTTGATCGACTACCGTCACGATACAAGTATGATGTTTCGTTTCCAAGCGGACTTGTATCGACGCCAAGGGGATCCCAACGAGCCATTGCCATCCTACTTCTATGACCCCTATGGTCCCGACGCGCCCAGCTTTTCCCAACCACCACCCCAGTGAAGCCTTGGTTGTTTGTGACAGTTTGTAGTTGTTTCCCTTGTCCAGATGCTGTATGCTATTTGCTATTGTTATACCACAGTCCTGTTTTATAAAAATCTGCATTTTCTCCATTTGTTTGCTTTATTTATCGCACTTCTTATTTTGCATTGTTTAGATTTTAGTCCTTTTTGCTTGAGGACAATGCAAAAGTCTAAGTTAGGGGGGTCACAATGTGTATTTCTAAAACTTCACAAATTTTCAAAAATTCCCAGAAATTTCAAAAAAAAAATCCAAAAATATTGAAAAATCCAAAAATATTTTTGTTCAAAATAAATAAAAATTGAAATTCAAAATTTTCAAAAATATCATTAAAAGTCAGATTAAAGTCTCAAATTGTAAAAATTCAACATACACAAAGTCGAAATTGACCAAAGATGGAAATTGAGCGAAAATTGACGACTTAACGAATAAATGTGGGGATCAATAAAACTCGGTGAGATTTCGTGCCTATCGATCTTTTTGAGTTTTTAAATCAATCCGAGTTAATAGTTAACTCAAAGTTCTTTTCGGCGCCTAAAAAGTCATCGTAGATCTCAATCCTTTCATTTTGATCGGTTATGGAAAACGTGTGTGGTATTGCCTTAAAAAGCGTGCTACAAATCTCTAAACTTAATTAATCTCGAAACGCATATGGTAAATTAATAAGTAATTCGGACAATGAAGTAGGCCATCGTTTGTTACCCAAAAATATTAGCCATAAAAAGATGTGAAAAATTAACCCTTTGATAACCCAAATTGAGCCGGATAACAATTATCCTTTTCGTTTGGTACCCCGAAAAACCTAAGTAGCCTGAAATTGCGAAAAGGGAATATTCACTAAAGTCCGGGAAGTGCATAAAAAGGTGAAAGAAAAAATAGATATGCACAACAAAAACAGCAAGAAAAGAAATGAAATGAAAAATAGAAAAATAGAGAAAAAGAAGAAAAAATGAGCAATAGCCCGAAAAAAGCACAAATGGACATCATAAATGACTTTTCCAATTCGAACCTTTACTACCATTTTCATTTTACCTAATATACCATAAAACCCAAAATAGTCCTAACCGAGTCCGAATTACAAAAATTGACTACCGCGTGGAGAGTTAACACACCAAAAGATAATAAAAGAGATTGAATGCGTGAATAAGGAGCAATGTTCCCATTTTTTAAAACTGTAATCCGTTAATGAGATCCTATCACTATAAAAATTTTATCTTTCTACTTGTGTGCGTTACTTTGCGTCCATTATATTTACTCTTTATATCACGCATACCGAGAGAATAGCCACATCCCGAGTGATTCGTTTGAGAGAGCATTCTGTGAGAAATTGAATCAAAGCAAATTTTCGGATAAGTAACGTAATGGTCAATATGTGAAAATTCGCGGTTAAATTTTTGGCTTCGCACACACGCACTATAATTTGAGACTATTGAGTATGACTTGATGATGACTATTTTCTGGGAAAGTTTGAATTATATAATTTTTGCGTATTTTGAAAGTTCTTTGAGTCGAATTTTGTGGGTATATTCTCTGCAAACCCTCACGAGACACAACTCGTCCTACTAGGTTGACCTAGGGGTTTAAAGGCTTATTGCATACGCTAAATGAAATCGTTTTCCATCGAAAAAGGTATTCGATCCCAATATAATGATTTTCAAGAGTTAAGCCTTGCTAGGATTCTTTTACATTGCTCGGGACGTGCAAAGTTCTAAGTTAGGGGGGTTTGATTAGGCATAGATTCCTCCAAATTTATCCCTTTAATTTAGTTACTTTTAGCACCTCGAACAACATAATCGATTTGACTTTATTTCATAATCTTTCTACGGACTTATCCTAACGAGTACACCGAGTTTATGGTATTTTGTATTAATTTTGCAGGTATTTAATGCCAATTAAAGAAAGAAAGAAACTGGAAGAATCGAGAAGGAAAAGAAGGAAAGTCAAAAGGGCAAAATTGTAATTTCTACTCAGAATTCGGATGAGGCATCTAATTAGAAGTTGAATAGCCTTCAATTACGAGTACATAGAAAGAAACAGAACCTCAATCGGAGTCCCAGTGTGAAAGTTATGAGCAGTCAAAGTTTGAAGAAAAAGTCAAAGGAAGCCCGAACCGATTCGGGCCGGACTGATCCGCATTGCCAAATTACAGAGAACCCCAAACCGAAGACAGATCGAAGCTGAAAGAAAACAAATGAACCGATCCGTGCCGTATTGATCCGCCCAAGAAATAAAAGAACCGATCCGGATTCCAGCCAGACCGAACCGCAGGAGGATCGGACCGGTCTGACTGTCGAATTTTAATTTTCTAAACTTCCTCTAATGGAGAGTCCTAGTGCAGCTAAAACTCTTGAAGTTTTGTAGAGTATTTAAACCCGTTTTATTATCATTCTTAGTATGGAGAATTTAGCTAATTTTCCATTCTTTCTGTAAAAATCCTAGTTTGAAGATTGATTACAATTTTAGTTCCAAGTTTGAAGATTGTTCAGATTTCTGTGATTACAAGTAATTTTAATTGCTGCTTTTAGTGTTTTGGTAAGATTAGTAGTTAATTTCTTCTGTCCAATATCCTTTCTACATCATTCTATAATTCTTCCTTAGTTTAATCATGGTTTTCTGCAATTTAAAAATTATTTTTCTTAGTTTCAGCATGTTAGGCTAGATTTTAGAAGGTCGGGATACATGAACCCAACCTGATGTGATAGTTGCATGTGTATAAAATTAATCCTCTAAATTTAATGGGTTGATTACGACCGTATTGCGTAGGAACGCGACAATTGTAGATCCTTGGATCTCGTTTGCTTCCGGGTAACCGGGATGCTTTGGAATGCAATTCGAGTATAACTATCGTAATACCGATTTACTCGTCCTCTGATTAAGTATGGTGCGGGCTTAAACCTCATATACGTAATGCTTGGGAGTACTAAATTCTGGGTCTAATTAATCATTTAAATTTACGATTAGTATTATATCTGCAATACACTAGGGTTGGGGGATTGTATTCCCGTCCTGTTCTTTCATCATATAGTTTACAGTTTCAAGTCAATTATCATCAGTAATTTAGAGTATTTTCATTTCATTCATACTTTCGTGCATTAAATAATTATTTCTAAAAATTGCATTTAGTTGTAGTAAATTCTCATACCAATCATCTTTTTCTTTCTCTTTAGAGTCGAAGTTAGGTTTCCTTCTTCTGTCTGACGTCATCAAAATTCAATTGTCCTATTTCCCTGTGGATACGATCCCGACTTATCGGGTTTATTACTAACGTGATAGACTTACACTTGAGCCTAGAGAGTACGCACTTTGAGACACATTCTTAGTCGTGTCATCGGCCCCCAATCTTTCCAAGCTCATCGATAGATGAGGCGATAAGACTTTCCCTTCCCCAACTCAAATGAAAAATAATGTCGACACATCCAAGGCCGATGCTACTGCTAGGAAGAGGAAAACTCCTACAGACCCTATTTCCATTAGGCCACCAATATCTCAGAATATAGACCGTGGCATTCCCATCTCCACCGATGATGCTTTAGTTGCTCGTCTATCCTAGCTAAAGATCGGTGATAGCGTAATTGACCATAATGTGTAGGTCGTTGATGCTATCGACGGGATCGTGGCTAGGAAGATAAACGTTTTCTTCAATCTTTGGATGTTCTCAAATAGGGAGAGTTTTCCCTTCATAGGACAGTTCAAGTACTTTGATGATAAAATTTCTTTTTAAGTGTTGTCTATGCATTCTTTGAATCATCAATACTCATATGCCTAATCTTTTCCTGGAGGGAGTGATGTCTCTTCACTGTTTGGCTGACTGGACCTTAAAAAGGATGCCCCTGATCCAAAAGGGGAGAGATACTGAGAAGACAGAGGGTGCCCTCAAGGTCGACCTTGAGAAGGTAAAGGGGGACCTGAAACAGGAGAGGAAACAAACTACTCATCGTAAAAAGGACCATGCCAAGTCTTTTAAGGCCAAAGATGAGAGTCTCCAATCAAAGATCAATGAAGCTATCAACTCTGCACTAGCTGATGCTGAGGAGAGAATCATTGCTGACTACAAAACGTTTGATAAATTTATAGGTTTTGGCTTTTACTATCTCGAGAGGGTTATAAGGGCAGCTGGCTGATGGGCTGCTCTTAAGCACGGGGAGTCTGGAAGCTTATCTCCAGATGACTTCATTGATCTTGGCTTTAGCGACCCTCCTCTTGCCCAAGCTCTGAAGGAGGTAGATGATGATGGAGCTGCTCCCGCAGAGACAAGCCCTTTGGATGTCACTGAGACTAAAGACGTTGCCAACCCTGAGGGCGGGGTCAAAGTCACCGACGCTGGACTTGATAAGATATCCCTAATCGGTGATGGGTCAGCTCCAGTCGAAGGACAAATTAAGCCCTGAAGGCCTCTTTGTAATTTGTTTTTATTCTGTAAAGCTAATTGTAACTCTTCCTTTTACGAATTATGGTTGTAACATTTTGGTTTTTTGGATGTAAACTTTCATAACATCACTTGTCACCAATGAATTGGAATCCCATTATGCCTTATTTCTATTACGTTTCCATCATGATATTTTGTTCCTCTATGATGTTCCATTTGTTCACCATAAAAATAAAACAGCAATAGAGACAACCAACAAAGATATATGTTTAGGGTCTGAGATCACCAATTAAATGGTGTTTAGGGTCTGAGATCACCAAATAATTTGATGTTTAGTCTCATAATTCACCAAATTAATGATGTTTAGGGTCTGAGATCAACAAATAAATGGTGGTAGTCTCATAATTCACCAAATTAATGATGTTTAGGGTCTGAGATCACCAAATAAATGGTGTTTAATCTCATAATTCACTAAATTAATGATGTTTAGGGTTTGAGATCACCAAATAAATGGTGTTTACTCTCATCTTTTTTTATGTTATTGATAGCCAATAGACGAGGTTGTGCTCGTTTCGGCTATCGTATCACCGATAGCAGACAAAGCCTTCTTCACCACGAATGATGTTTTGTAGCTTAGGGTATATTTAACTCATGAATGAACAAAGGTGACGAGGAAACACTGATATTCTCATTAATATTCACTCCTTCATAATCTGATACATCTATTATAATAAAAGTAAGACAACTACAATGTTATAAATAATATTTCTTCAAATGGTTAGCATTCCAAGGGTTTGAGAAGGGTTTTCCTTTTAGGTTTTCCAGTCGATAGGTGGATGGTATGACTTCATCGATCACCCTATAAGGGCCATGCCAATTTGGATGGATCTTGTTTGGTTTTTACCATGTCTTCTTGAGAACTAGGTCTCCCATAATTATCAGCCTCTCTTTCACCATCTGATTATAAAATCTGGCAGCCCTCTACTTGTAAGCTGCTTGCCTCACCTCAGTATCTTCTTTTCTTTCCTTAATCAGATCAAGATCAAGTCTTATTTCTGTCTCATTTCCCTGAGGGTAATATATTTGAATTCTATGAGTAAGAAGACCAATCTCGGTAGGGATGACAGCCTCTGAACCATAAGCCAACATGAATGGGGTTTCCCTTGTAGGAGTTTTGACTATCGTCCTGCAAGCCCATAGCACAACGTGCACTTCTTTAGTCCATCTTCCCTTTACCTCTCCTAGCTTCTTCTTGATCCCATCAAGAATCGTTGGATTTGTAACCTTAGTTTTCCCATTTGCCTGGGGTTGCCCAAGGGTGGAGAAGAATTGTTTGATCACAACCCTTTTGCAATATTTCTCTAAAGATACATTCTTAAATTGAGTCCCATTGTATGAGATTAAGGTATTTGGAAGACCATACCTGCAGGTGATGTTTTTCTAAATGAACTGGAAGGTCTTTTATTTTGTAATAGTGATCATCAACTCACCTCTACCCACTTAGAAAAATAGTCTATCGCTACAATCAGGTATCATCGATAGTTGTTCATTGCCCTTGGTAAAGGTCTCACTAGGTCGATCCCCCATACTGCAACGGCCAAGGGGACATGATGGATTTCAGAGGTTGATTTGGTTGGTGAGGGATAGTAGCAAACCTTTGACATTTATCGCATCTTTTAACATACGCTGCGGCGTCTTTGGCCAGGGTCGGCCACCAATACCCCTAAGTAACAATCCTATTAGCCAATGACCTTCCTCTAATATGATTAGAGAAAAAACCTTTGTGCACGTGTTAAAGGATATATGGCACCTCAGATGGATGAACATATATGAGTAAAGGAAGTAAAAACCCCCTTTTATACAAAATGTACCCTATGACAGAGAAGTTTGCAGCTTTGTACCTTAATATTCTTCTCTCGACTTTTGATGATGGCAGCTCCCCTTCTCGAATGTATCTGATGAGAGGATCCATCCATGAGTCTCCCCTATTCACATTCAAATAAGATTCAGATGCACCATCTTCTTCTTCAATGGTCGCTCGAAGTAAGATTTCCACTGGTACTGCTCTTCTGATGTCAGTTCTTGTTGCTAAGGCTAGATTCGCAAGTGCATCACCTCTACCGTTTTCTAGCCGAGGTATCCTCTTCAGCTTTACCTCTTTGAAACTTTTTAACATCGATCTTACTCTTCCCAGATATTTAGCCATTCTCTCGTCCTTGGCCCCATATACTCTTAAGATTTGATTTACCACCGGTCTTAAATCACTATGTACTACGAGTTGGACGACACTAAAAGCTCGAGGTAAGGAGAGACATGCTATCAGAGCTTTAAATTCAGACTCATTATTAGAGGCCTTGAAGTTAAACCTCAGAGCATACTCAATGTTTGTGTCATCTGGTGCCGGCATTATCAATATAGCACCACTTTCATTCTCACAAGAGGACCTATCGATAAAGAGGTTCCACACAGCATCGGCCTCCGAGAGGTTTCCCTCTGACAGGGATCCTTATTTGAAGAGATATATCCCCTCTTCATTTTTTGACACTTTCCCTTTTACTGTCCTTATCTCAGCCTCGTCCAAGGTTGGGCATAGAGATCTTCCTTACAGGCTATCTACCTTCTCAAAATTCTCATTTTCAGCCTCGTCCTCGTCCTAAGTGAACTCGACCATGAAGTTTGCTAATGCTTGCCTTTTGATTGCCACCCTCGGCTGGTAGGCAATGTCAAACTCTCCTAGCTTAATTGCCCAAGCCATTAGTCTCCCTGATTTCTCAAGTTTGTGGATGACCTGTCTGAGTGGTGAGTCAGTGAGGACGACTATTGAGTCAGTCTAGAAGTACAGTTTTATCTTTCTAGAAGCGTGAATCAGAACATAAGCTAACTTCTCCATCCTAGGATACCTTTGCTTAGACCCTTGGAGTTCTTTGTTGTTGAAATACACTGGCTTCTGTACCCCATCCTCTTCTCTCACAATAGCAGCGCTAATAGCCGACTCTGAGATGGATAGGTACACATATAATTTTTCACCTTGGATTGGCAGTGAAAAAAAGCAAGGGAGAGCCGAGGTAGGACTTAAGCTCTCTAAAAGTCTTGTCACACTCCTCACTCCATTTAAAAGCTTTTTTATGAATTTTAAAAAATGGAATACTTTTATCTGTGGCTCTAGAGACAAACCTGTTCAGGATAGCCACTCGTCTAGTAAGCCTTTGAATATCTTTAATGGTCTTCGGGGTCTTTATCTCTAGCAAAGATTTTATCTTCTCTGGATTAGCCTCTATACCTATTTGATTGATAATAAAACCCAAGAACTTTCTAGCTTTGGCACCAAAAATGCATTTAGCCGGGTTAATCTTCATTTTGTACTCGTCCAACGTATCGAAGGTTCTTTTAAGGTCGGACATATGAGTGTCGTCCTTCAGACTCTTCGTCATCATGCCATCAATATAAACCTCCATGGACTTTCTAATCTGATCTTCAAACATCTTATTTACCAGACGTTGATACGTGGCCCCAGCGTTCTTAAGGCCGAATGGTATAACCTTGTAATAATATGTTCCCTTGATTGTGATGAAGGCTATTTTCTCTGAGTCAGCCTGGTCCATAAATATTTGGTTGTAACCAGAGTAGGCATCCATGAAGCTCATCAACTCGTGACCTGCCATAGCATCTACTATCTACTCAATCCGAGGGAGAGGGAAGCTGTCCTTGGGCTAAGATTTGTTCAGGTCGGTGAAGTCTACACATATCCTCCACTTTCCATTGGCCTAAGGCACAATCACTGCATTGGATAGCCATTCAGGATATATAACCTCTTTAATGAAGTCAGCCATTTCAAGCTTTTTAACCTCGTCCATAATAACATCATATTTCTCCCGGGAGTAAATCCTCCTCCTTTATTTAACTAACTTTGTATCTCTTACCATGTTGAGCTTGTGACATATTATCTGAGGGTTAATACCTGGCATGTCTACATGGATCCAAGAAAATATGCTCTGTCTTCTCCTCAGCAACTTGATCATCTCGTCTTTAATCTCTGGCTTAAAGGCTTTGTCGTCCTGGATGGTTTTTTCTAGCTCGTCCTCGTTGAGGATGATAGATTCTACCTCTTCCACGACCTCCCCCTTTTTAGCCTTTTCTCGTCTCTCGGATCAAGTGTGTCCATGTTATAGGTGGTAGTTACCTTTTTGTATGATTCTCTTTCCCCATTCGAGTTAAAGTAGCATTCTCATTGAAGGCACGACCTCAAATTCCTTGAGGGCTACTCGTCCCAATATGAGTTTGTAAGCTGAAAAGATATTCTCGCCCATAACAAAAAAGTTGATTTTTATGGTTAGCCACTTCGGCCACTTGTCCCCCATTCTTACATCCATCTCGTACATTCCCAAGGATAAATTTTCTCCCCACTGAATCCTATGAGGGGATGATGGTATGGTACGAGCCTGGCTCGGCTACGTCAATATGGCCAGAACATAACATCTACCGAGCTTCCCCCATCAACTAAAATCCTCGATACTACGCATCCATGAACCCCTGTTGTGATGATGAGAGGGTCATCATGTGGAGCTAAGATACCCTTAAAGTCTAGTCTTGAAAAGTCGATTACGAGGGTGTCCATGTCCACTTTCTTCCTTTTCTTTGATTTAACATTAATGGAGGTCGAGTACACAACCTCGGCCTTTGTTATTTACTTTACCTCAGCCACATGGGCTTTACGATCGGCCACTTCCGAGCCTCCTCCAACTAGGCCACCACAGATCATTCCTACCCCAAATGAGATCATGTCAAGCGTCTTCACTGGGATATTATCGTCCTTTGGTGGAAGATCTGGATCATCACTATCATCATCTGAAGGATCATCTCGTCTGGCTGGGACATCTTTCAGCATTTATCATTCCTCCTCTTTCTATGGTCGGCTCATCCACCCTTGGAAACACCTTTTTCATATACTTTCTCAATTTTCCATCCTTTAACATTTTCTCAATCTCGTCCTTCAGAGCAAAGCATTTGTCAATCAAGTGGCCGTGGTCTTGGTGGAATTCACACCACAAGTTCTTGTTCTTCTTATGGGGAGGAGATCTTAGTTTTTTAGGCCACTTTAAATACCGATTACTCTTTATCTCGTTTAAGACCGAGTGTAGTCTGCAAACTTATTGTGTGCCTAACTTTTCATCCCATCTTTATTATTTTTTGAAACTTACTTCCACTGCCACTTCTTTCTCATCCGCATACTTAACAGCCATTGCCTCTTCAGTATTCATAACTTTCCCAACTGTTATAAGAAACTCGACCATTGACTTAGGAGGGTCTTCAACAAGCTTACACAATAGCTTTCCCTTCTGGAGGCCTCCTATGAGGGCTGTCATAGCTATGTTTTCCTCATAGTCTTTCACTTCCAGTTTCTCTTTGTTGAACCTCGCGATGTAATCTCTTAGACTCTCATTCTTCCCATGCTTGACATAAAGCAGATGAGTCATCTTTTTCTCAGGTCTGACCCTAAAATAAAAGTTATGGATAAATTGCTCGGCCAACTGTTTGAAGCTCTTGATAGAATTCTTTGGAAGTGAAGTAAACCAAACGTGCGCAGCCCTGGTCAAAGTTCTTGAAAAAGCACGGCATCTCATCTCATCTGAGATGGAGTAGATATCGACTGCCGATTAATACATTTTAATATGATGGACAAGATTAGTGCTTCCATCATACTTAGGAGTCACTACAGGCCGCTTAAATTTGGCCGGGGTTGGGAAGTTGACTATCTTTGCGATGAAAGGTGAACCCTCTGAGTACCCCCTCTGCAGAGGCTCTCGACTCTTTAGAATTTCGCCAATCTTGTCTTCAAGCCTTTAAATTGAATCATTCTAGGGTTTCGTAACATCAGCCTGACCGATGTTGTCCCCTGCCACTTCCAATGGTTGTACTGAGGGTTCTTCTGCAGATAATCTCCGTCGGCTATTAACTTCCCCATGACCCCCATCTCGGCCATGCTGGGGCTGACAATCAACCCCTTCTCTTCTGGACCCTGAAAGGCTTCTTGACCTCGAGAATCTCTGCCTTAGGTCATTGACTGGGCCGAACCTTTCAAAGGTCGACCCTCTGCTCAAACGATCAAATGTTGAGCCTCTCGAGCGATCTTCGGGGTTCTGTCTCTTACACCTTCCTCGGCTCTCTTCGAGGGGTCGTACAATATTGTTGGAAATCTCATATGGCTCCCAACATTCTACTGGAGCATCACCGTTCTCCACATCATCATACTAGTCCTCAAGGCAAGGTTTTCATTGCCTTCCCAGGCATAAATGCATAGGGTCAGCAACGTCCCTCTGCCTCTGGGGAGGAGACAGATCTTTGTGTGGTGCTTGGGGTGGTCCCCTGGCCTTCTAGTGTTGTTCTTGTGAAACTACCGGAATGATCATCTCCGGTGAGATTTGTGGTGGCCTCCTCATCATATTTTGACTAAGGGCAACGAACTGCTCATGCATCACTTCTTGGCTGGCCACCAGGGATTTTAAGGTTGCTGCCACCTCAACCATCTCGGACAGAGGCGGTGCATGACTGGAACTAGGTCCTCCAGTACCAGCCGGTGGAGGAGGTGGTGGCAATTCAGGTGCCATGTGTTTCCCTGAAAATTGAGCTATGATTTAGAAGACTTTAGAGCTTTTGGACTTTGCAAGACCTCTTTCAATGGTGAAACAACTACACACAAGGGGGAGGACTAGTTCACTACCAGAGATTCCGGTGAGGCCAAGCTATAAAAAGGAAGAGATGAAGCTTCTCGTTCCCACAGACGACGCCAAACTGATGCTGCTTGAAATAGCACCACCAGATCAAGGTGTTGGAGAGCTCAAACAGGTATAACAATGGTAGCATGTAATCAATATAAATGTAGAATGATATGGGGAGAAGAGGAGAAAGATATCAATATAAGTGGTTCAGCCCATATGGGCCTACGTCCACTGTGCAGGTGAGCGATCTTCACTATAAAAGATGGGCACTAATGGCCTTGTGATACAATACTCATACTTTCTCTATCTACAGTATATTTTGATAGAGCTTCAGCTCGGGTTTGTAATATGCGATCACCTTCAAGGAAGAAGATAAATGGTATATATAGTGCTTAGGGGGTGTAGTGTACCCCCCCCCCCCCCCCCCCTTAAGTATGCAATGAGCATGTGTAGGATGATCTAGCTATTCTCATGTGGACACCTAGCTGTGCCACATGTAGATCATAATGAAAAAATATATCCTTACGTGAGGGAATGATCCAGTTATAACGGTTTTGTCCACGTATTCTAGGTCTCTTTGTACTTGCATATGCTCGGACTGATGACATCATCCACTGGAACCTTGGCCTAGCTGGGTACGAGGTTGATGACTCCGACATGACCATTGATCCTCCAACCACAAGGATAACCTCGACCGGACAAGCTAGTCGAGGTTAGGTAACCGGGCTCATTTGTGCTATCGACCTAAGCAGAGTATGAGACTGGTTCAAGTTGAACCCATAAAGTTGCTATTGATCTCGGTTGCTGCCCAACCGAGGTTGGTGCTTATGAGGCCGATCTCATCAGAGGCGACCTTATTGCTGACTAGTTAAGATCTTCTGACAAGTCGGCCATGAGATAGGACGACGTTGTTGCTCAGAGTATGAGGGTTCACTTTTGTCATATCACGTATAGAAAATGACCATGGTAATTTTGCCACCATATATTCATAAAAATTCTTATTTTTCCTTAAAAAAATATTTTATGTCATAGTTAAGGGTCAAAATTACCAGATGAGCTTTTTTAAATCCATCTTCATTTTTTGAGAACTTAATTAACACTTTTAATATTTCAAAGGTTATTTTAAAATAATCGTAATAGTTTAGGAGTCAAATGAATAATTTACTCAATTAAAAATAAATGTTCATATTTAATTACAAAATTAAAAATGAAGACAAATAAATATTTTTCAAAAAGAAAAAAGGTTTATTTGATGTTTGACACCCATTGATTCTTTGTAATTGAGTTTAACCCTCATAATTTTTAGTTTTTGAAGTTTGCTCTCAAAATGACTTTTTGTGACAAAAAAACCGCCATAAGAATTTATATCAAATAATTTTTACGATATTTTTTTCGTCAAAATTATTTTTGAGGCCAAATCTTAAAAAGTTTCAACAAGAAAATAAAAAACAATCAATGCAAATCACAATCACGTGATGAAAAATTAGACCACTTGGGTAGGCTTGTGCCGTGAAAAGCATAAGTTAACACTAGATCTTGATTGAAATAAAAAATTGCATGAAAATAATATGCGAAGACAGAGTCCTAATAATGGCAACTTTCACAATCTTAGAAAAGTGAGGAGACTATCGTACTGTCTGCACAATTTCTGACGAAACTCGTAAACACCACGACTCCTATTCTAACGAATATTTTTTACCGGTCAGGATCAATCTCAAATGAAGTTGGTCCCTACTCCATCTCCACCACCAAATATAAATCCCCTCAATATATAGCAAACTCTTTTCTAACCATTCAATTTCTCTATCACACATCTCCCTCCCTCCCTCCCTCGTGTTTCACAGGGTAAGTAACACCTACCTCTGCTCCCTTCAATTTAGTCATCATTGCATATATATACATGGTTTAGAATACTAAAATTTATGCATTCCATCTGGGTTTTGATTTGGAGATCAAGAAGGTTAGTTGAGTTGAAATTTTGACATGTTTGGGTAATGAATTCTGGTTTACTTTTGATTGTTTGGTTATGTGCTTGTGGGTGTGTTTTTGTTGAGATGCATAACCCATATATAATTTGTTGACCCACATAGAGAACAAATCTGGATAAAAATTGGTTCTTGTTGAACCATGTTACCACTTTCTTCATGTTCTCTTACTCTAAGCCTGTATTGGCTAATAATGATTTGTTTGGGAGTGTTTCTTGTGAGATTAAGATCTCTCGCTCTCTCTCTCTCTTAGTGGTTTATGTTTACAACAAAAAGGAAAAAGGCTGAGAAAGGTTCTTCTAGCTAACTACCTAAGTTAAAATGAATAAAAATAAAATAAAAAATTGAGTATTAGATATTGAATTAAGCACTGATATTAGTTTATATTTCATGTTTCTTCATCTTTGATATAAGGGTAAGCGGTAGAATCCTATAAAATTGTTGATTTTAAACCATACATAATTCACTATTGCTCGCGTCTTAGTTATTAAGGTCTTGTTTTTGCATTTTTATTGTGTGTGTGTGTTTGGGGGGGGGGGGGGGGGGGGGGGGGGGAGGGGCGAAGGGAATTACATAAGGAGGATTTTTGTTTGAAATCTTACGTTAATAATTACTTAGGCCCCGTTTGGTTGTCCCAAAATTGTAAATTGGCTCATTAATAAATTGCCCCACCAAACATCAATTGCGTTTGGTTTCATTAATGAAATGATTCATTCCCCATTTGAAATTGGAGTCACATGAATTGCATGTTCCTCTCTCTCTTTCCCTCCCCCTCTCTCTTAATTTGTTTTATCCTTTTTTCTCATAGAACCTTAATACCAATTTCAGATTACCAAGCATTGCGTAAAATTAGATTTAAACTCATTTTCAAATCCACTCATTTACAATTCACTAATTCACAATGAATCAATTCACATAATCAAATAATTTGGGCAACCACACAGGGCCTTAGTAATTGCCACAATTTCACTACAACTTCGATGGATAATATATGATTGACCAAATTGAAACAATGTTATCTCATTCAATCAAGTCTTAGTATTTGTTCATGTGGGCCTACTGATTTACTCAACATTGTCTATTTTTGGTAACAGAACTGGGAATTATGTTCTCTTATTTCATCTTAAGCTAAAATGTGCTTGGCTTTATATTTTCATTCTTTTGTTCATCTTAAGCCAAAAGTTACTTGGACATATAATTTCCTTAACAAATGCAGGATATAGTTCATTTTGGGATGGAATAGTGAAGATTGATGTTAGCAACAGTCATATAAAGAAAAAAAAAATCTATTTCACGGTGATGTTAATAACAGTATTGTTTTGAAAAGATAGAAGATGTAATCTCTGTATCTTTTCTCCATTCAATTCTTATGAGTTTTACTGCTCATTTTCATTATTAGCATTTAATTTTTCGTATGCGTTCCCATTTATTCTCATGTGTTGGTGCCCAGAGACATAAGTAGCTACCAATATTTGTCCCCATCTTAACTCCCTTGTGGGGTTTTAACCTATAAACGTCGGTTCTTGTTAGAGAGATTCTTCCCCAGGCATGGGGTTTTAACTTTCAATTGAAAATGCCTTGGTGCTAAATAGAGAGTTCATCCACTTAAAGCAGTATGTTGAACTTCACATATTCTGATGCAATACAATTGTTTAGTGGACATATAGTCTGACATGATGCTATGTTTTTAGTTCTTTTTTTATTACTTGTGCTATATGTTTAATTGAAGTTTTAAGTACAATTATTTGTTTTCCATCTTTGATTTTATTATTTTATTATTTTATATGCCATCATTTTAGATTTAGGTAGATGCATTCATTTCTTTCTGCATTATAACACTTTAATTCCATGTCATCGTGTCAAAGGTTTTGCTTGAATGATTTAGTAACATGGATTTATTGATCCGCAGTTTTTAGTAACTGCGACATGCGTGACCTTGACCTTCCTGTTAAGATATATTTTTCACTGGTATCCTCTAATATTCTGTGCCAATAGCAATTTTGACTTTTCTAAGAAACTAATGAAAGATACTTTGTACCATTTCAGTTATAAATGATGCAACGGGAAGAAATACTCGATCCAGACTCTGAAATTAAAGTAAGTTTTGGCTATCAATGCAATGGAAAGAAGGGTAACTCTGTTGACATATATGAGGGATATGAAACCCCTCCTCGACGTGGACTCCAAAGAGCAAGCAGTTCCTTTTCTTGCCTCTCTGGGGCAGCATTAAGTGCCAACGCCACGTTGGCTAACACGAATATCTGCAACGGGTTATTTGGGGCCGAAATCCTTCCAACTTGGGACTCCCCCAACTCGTTTCGGAAGATTCCCTCATCACCCTCTTTTCCAAAGTTAGATTTATTATCTTCTTCTCTCCAAAGTAGCATGTCAAACCTAAGCTGTAGCCCATCCTCTTTGAGTGGGACACCTGAACAGGACTCCTTTTCCTTGAAATCCATGAGTGCTCCTTCTAGAAACGAAGGCTTTCTTAATGCTATGGAAGTTGAAGTTGCAGGTGGGGCTGCTGGCGAAGATAGAGTCCAAGCGGTTTGTTCTGAAGAAAATGGGTGGCTTTTTTGTGCGATCTATGATGGGTTCAATGGGAGAGATGCAGCTGATTTTCTGGCTGGAACATTGTATGAGACTATCAGGCTCCACCTGAATTCATTAAACTGGGAAGCTGATTCACTTAAAGGTTCTGATTGTTTTGGTTCAGGTGGGTCCCTCAGACACATTCTTGAAGATAGTAATCTTAGCAATGGTAGCTACCATTCATTTGTCGATTCCACTAAGAATAAAGTACTTGATTGCCTCCAACAAGCTCTCAATCAGGCCGAGAATGATTTCTTATATATGGTTGAACAAGAGATGGAAGACCGCCCTGATATAGTATCTGTGGGGTCTTGTGTTTTAGTTGCGCTTCTTCATGGGAGGAACTTGTATACACTGAATTTGGGTGATAGCCGAGCCGTATTGGCCACATACGGTGAAGGCATTGGCGTGAATGACCGCGGCCTGAAAGCTTTACAGCTTACTAATAGTCATACGGTTGACAATGAGTTTGAAAAAAAACAACTTCTTAACGATCATCCTGATGACCCAGCAACGATTGTGTCCGGAAAAGTCAAAGGGAAGTTGAAGGTTACTCGGGCATTTGGAGTTGGTTACTTGAAAAAGGTAATGAATTATATTCTATTGTGTTTTTTGGAACTCGTATACAAGTCATCACATTGTATCAACAGATGTTTATGCTATACTTTTAACTTGGGAAGCAACACTTTACAAATACAAATTACAGCAAAACTGCTGGAAGCACCACCCATAATGTGATGCGGCATACTTTTTTCCTCTCAACGAGATAGTGGTGTTCATAGTTACCCCAAAACATGGTGTTGTGTTCTGGGGTTAAGTGTTGAAAATTTCTAGAAGTGACCTGTGAAAATTTACTATTTTAACTAATATTAGTAATAATGCTTTTTTTTATTATGTTTTTAATTTCAACAACCAACCTCCGAAGTAGTGAATCAACTAAGCCTATAGTGAATCTACTAAGCCTACCTGTACCATGTACTAACGTGACGCACATCCAGATGACAATGGATGCCTTATTCTGATTGAGAAATCGATCTCGATTAAATGCATCATGTAAATTATGCCAAGGATCTAGACATAAGAGATTGAACACTAAAAGATCTAAAATTAACATGTCAAAGTTTTGTCCAGGTGTAAAGAACAAAGGTAGAATAATTGATCGTTATTTGTCATATGAAAACGTGTATTTAGTGGTATCAAAATGAGAAAAGTTGTGATGGTATGATGATTGCTTTGGGTGTAGTTGACAAATAGAAGGCCCAAAATCTACATTCATCATTTTAATTCACACATTGCTGCACGTGAATTAATTTGAACTTACTCAATGAGGATTAGTTATTTAATAGTTTCTCTTTGTGCAGAAAATATTGAATGATGCCTTGATGGGTATTCTCCGGGTTCGTAACCTTCAAAGCCCTCCGTATGTGTCCATACAACCATGCCTGAATGTACATGAAATTTCAAACTCTGATCACTTTGTTATACTCGGGAGCGATGGTTTATTTGACTTCTTCAGCAATGACGAAGCAGTAAGGCTAGTCCATTCTTATATATTGAGAAATCCTTTTGGTGATCCAGCAAAGTTTCTATTAGAGCAGCTTGTGCTAAGAGCAGCCGATTGTGCAGGTATGATTTTCCTGATTTTTTTTGGTGCGATGGCATGTGCCCTCGCCCAAGCTACGGTTGGTCTCGGGTTTGAGACATGGGAGCGGCCTTTCCATATTCATATATGGGGGGTAAGGTCAGCCGACATCTGCCTTTCCCAGACCCCACAGTTAAAAGGGAACCTTGTGCATTGGGTACGACCTTTTTTATTTATTTATATATTGACGTTTTCAACAAAAAAAAAATATTCAGTAAGACAGTTATTGTTGTCACACACTCACATCCCTGTCCTAAAGTGATGGGAGGGACAGTGATACTGTAGTATCAATAACTGTCATAAAAATTCCCCCTTGAGAAAGTAACTGAAAACTATTTTAAATGTTTTATAGGATGTAGAGTATTCTATGCAAAAATTATTTATAAAAGAATAATATAAACGTCTTGAAGAAATGCAAAATCTATAATTTGATGTTGTTAATTATTCTATACCACAAAGTATTATCAAAGTTCCAATATTTTATCATCTCAATAAACAGTTATTCATAACATAATAATATGCACTGTTGCAGGTTTTAGTATGGAGGAGTTGATGAGTATTCCTGCTGGTAGGAGAAGAAAATACCATGACGATGTAACAGTTATTGTAATTAAATTAGGGACAAACAAGCACACTTCAAAGGCGTCAACTTGCCTGTAGGTTCTTTTTGCCCCCACTTTTTTTTATCAGACTTTTATAGATCTGGAGAAAGCCTGTAATAGAGTAGTTGGATATTTCTATGTTCTGGTCATTAGTTTTTACCGTAGATATGCTCAATTTTGTGGAAGATGTTCTCTCTTAAAATGCATTCAGTTTTTTTTAGAGAAGAGTGCTATCATTTGTTGTATTCATTAAGAAAACCGATTCTATACAATTTTATGTGGTTTGTACTTTGGGATCCCGTTGTTCTTCAGAAGGCACATTGTGATCCAACATTTGCATTTAGTTTCACCTTTTTGCGACATTTTTCGGAAAAAATATCCCAAAAAACCATATGAAGTGTCACAAACAAGCGGGTAATAGACTCGCAAGTGTAAATACTGAAAACTCAAGACCCCAAAAAGTGCATTACAAAGAAATACTGGACGAAAACTATAACAACCTTGCATTTCTTTTGTACCGTAGGTGCTATATTGGATTTGAAACAGGTTTCTTATCAATCTAGGGGGAGATGCTACCCATTTTTTTCCTAATACTGGAGGGAGATCCTAACCCATTTTCCCTAATACTGCAATAAAATATTCATTCTCTTCATGAAAATGGGAAGTAGAACCAATATGGATTGTGATGTGCACAGATGCTGGGCCCCACCCTATGGGCTGTCCAAACTGTATTTCATTAAAATGATAAAACTATGAAACATTTTCGTATTTATAGCCATTGTTTTTATAAAATGAACTTGAAATCAAAGATTGTAAAAGTAAAAATGGAACTAAAATTATTATTTTTCATGAAAAATAATTTCATGTCAATCAAATGGATCCTTTATTAAAAGTATTTGCTTTTCAAAATTATTCGTTATGATTGGTCCAGCAGGACGTATCATGTCTAGGCTTTTTATTTTAATGGCCCTTGTTCATGCTCATCTTTGTGGCCTAATGGCCTTAGGAAATGATATTACTATATATAGTTTCATAAACTTTGTGAGTATTACATCCTTTTTTAATTGGGTTATCATTACCTGTGTTCCCACCAACACTTGGTGCGCGCTAGTACTTCAAATTTGCTCGAGCATCTTATGCTTTGGATTTTGACCCTGCTTATTATAGCTTTATGCAAAGCATCCTTTTATTCCTTGCCTTCTTCCTCTTTATTATGCCTTGCAATACAGGGCAACTACACATACACAAAATACAATACACACACACACACACACACACATACTTACTCGCTACTCAAGCCTAAATGGCCCTAGCCAAATACTAAAATTTAGGGCCTTTTTAGTATATATTTAGTAAATTATATAATTAATGTAAATTCTGAATATTTTTAATTGAATTAATTTTTTCTTGCCTTTTGAGATGCAAAATCATAATTATTTTGAGGGAAATGCTTTGGATCCCAAACAATTTCCCCAAATCCTCCCCCACATAGAATTAAGTGTTATAACTTGTGGTATGGGTCTCGCCAAGGCACAACTCATTAATGTTGTTTGGGAGAAATTTGGGGGATTTGTTTGATACCCATAGCATCACTCTTATTTTGAATTCAATACTTTCTAAGATATCATTTTCAATTGATAATATGGCCAATCCGCTCAATCTTTCTGGCAACATTGATTTTATTATTTTCAATTTTGAAAAACTACTTTCCATGGAAGCAGCCGCGTCGGGTATTGTAAATAATTTTATATAAGTTATATAGGTATTTAGAAACGAGTCTATTTTCTTTAAGTAATCCAATACTTACATTGTGGATTTTACTTTCGGTTTCATAATTCTTTTAAAATTTTAAGCTTACAAATAGATCATTATCATGTCTCGAATCTCCCCATATTGTAGGACACGTTCAAGATTTAGACAATATTTTTATATGTTATAATTGTCTAATGATTTTAACTTTTTAAAATCAAACAAGAACCCAAATATTTCTTCGTATTTTTTTAATTGTTCAAATCTACTATTAATAGAGGAGAGTGCTTGATCTACTACACGTAAAAAGTAACTAGTTCTAAAATTCTCTTCCGGTGATTGAACTACTTCATCACTTGAATTTTCGTCAAACTGATTTTTTTACAAACAACACTTTTTCAGGAAATGTGGATTCCATCTTCATATCACTTGCAATTTTTTTGACGTGATTATAGTTAACTCATATCCCTCATTTCTATATTTTTCAAAGAATTTGATAAGACATTTTATATTATTATGTTGTAATTTTTTACTAACAACATTAACAATAAATAAAATATCATACCAAATAATCATCGATAACAAAAACTCATAATTTTCTAAATCATTTTTTTCTAGACCCCGGGCCTGAGCTTTCGTTATAGGATCGACATCTCAAGAATTTGCTAGTTCATGTTACTCGTCTCTTATTTGTAGAACTTGAAATCATATCATTCAAATTGATTCGATGCGACTCTCTCAATGTGTTTGTGACAACGACTCAAGGGTTAAAGACGGTATATGCTTTAATAAAATAGTCCATCATTCGTTTGTTCATTGTTGTTATGAACTTCTGTTCTTTTTTCCTTTTTCATCCGAACTTTCATTTATAGTATGTAACCCTCTAAACTTCCGAAACAACTACAAGTAACTCCATTGTCCATTCCGTTAACACGGTTAAATTTTGGATGGAACACGAATCATATGCCTACCATATGACATTTTTAAAGGGGTATTATAGTCTTTTTAATCAAAATCATATTTTCTCTATTTCTCTTCTCCTCTCTTCCACTCACATGGCAGCCATACCTCACTCTTCCGTGGAGCTTCATCTTCTTCTTCTCTCTCTCTCTCTCTCTCTCTCTCTCTCTCTCACACACACACACACACACACGAAAGCACACACACACACACACTCACGGATTCGAAACATATACCAGATCTAAAAACCCATTTCGTGGGTTGTTGAGAATGAGGGGCTGAATGAAATATGTGGTGGTGTTTGGTTGAAAGGGGTGGCCTGCGGTTGGGGAAGGAGGTGTGCACGGAGGGCGATAGGAGGTAGTTTTTTGGGGGGGACTGAGGGCGGTGGTTTAAAGAGGGGTTTTGGATGGTGGTTTAAAGGGGAGGTTTTGGCCAGTGTAGGCCTGTCAACGGGTCGGAGACGGGTAGGGTTTAGGAAGATCCAGATCCGTGTAATCGGGTCTTCATCGGGTTCGGGTTCGGGTTCGGGTTCGGGTTCCGGTTCGGGTCTTCATCGGGTTTACAATATTGGATCCAAACCCGGATCCGTTTGGTTCTTCGGGTCTCGGGTCTGGTCAAATATGTACATTTATTTTATATTTATTTTATTTTATCTCCCTTCTTTATTATTTAATCTTAAATTAAAATATTTTGTAATGTATTGTAGAATATTATTAGTATAAAAAAAACATTTATGACTTATATTTATTATATATAATACTTACATGTTATATTGATAAGATATATTTATAAATATATATAAATTTATAGTATATATGTATATATATACAAAATAATAATGTACAATTCGGGTCGGGTCTTCGGGTCCGGGTCTTGTATAAGATCCAGACCCTACCCGTTTAATAAACGGGTATTCGGGTATTCGGATCTTCGGATCTCGGATCCAAAAAAATATGCTCAGACCCTATTATACGGATCGGGTTCGGGTCATAAAATGCAAAACAAGGCATTTATTGCTCCTCACTAGAGAGCCTATCCACGTGTACACTCAAATGCTCTACAAAGAGCTAAACCTAAAATACCTCTCCCTCCTCACCCTTTTCATTTACCACCAATGACCCGCTCAGACTTTTCGATTTCCCCACATTCTCGGTTTCCCCTCCTGTTTACATTCTTAAATATATCCAGCCCTCTCCATTCATGTTACAACTTCGCTCTACGTTTTTAATGCCGAAAGTTGTGAAGACTTTTCGTCCCAGGTTGGCCCTTCATATCCCCCTCTCTTATATTCCTTTTCTTCAAGTCTCCCTCTACACAAAAGAAACTTTTCAGTACCTTTCCATCTGAAGTTGGAGCGATCTAGCACTGGTGTAAAAGGATGAGACAAAATGGACTGCAATCCTCTCCAAAGAGGCTCCAAAGTTTTTTTTTGTTTACGGATCTTTCTTGGTTTACAGATCTTTTTTGTTTATGTTCCCTCTTTTTCATACATTTTTTTGGACTCACGATAATTTATTTGGGTTTTGTTTTTTGATTCTTTGTAGGTCATGGATCCTTGAGACTTTTTAGGTCCGGCTATTATTTGATGTTTGTCTATTATCATCAAACTGAGATAGTATTCATTTGATCACCTTCTTGCTGTTGAAAGAAGCTATTTGCCCTCGAAAATAGTGACAAATTGAAATGCCCATTTTTTGGGTTTGTGTTTGGGGCAGGTTCAGGTGGGTCTCAGGTGTGGTGTTGGTTGTTTTGGGAGTTTGGGTGGTATCGGATTTGGGTAAAGAGATATATCAGGTGTGTGTTCTGTGTTGCTTGATTTTTGTGTGATAGATTTATGTATGATGATGCTCTTAATAGATGTTGCTACTACTTTGTTAGTAATTGTTCAGCAAAGGGGAAGGTATCAACAAGGATAAAAAAATGATGAAATTGCTTTTTTCTCCAAAAGATCAACCATGGAAGATTAGATTCTTATGTGGAAAATTAATGGTAAGCCCTGAAAAGATTAGGAAGGGTTAGAACTGATGTGAGACTTTGACGGTTTAGTAACTATTTGTTTTTTCATTTATCACTTATGTGATCTCTTTAGTTTTATGATGTGCATAACGCATTTGATGAAATAATTCAAAGAAGAAATAAAAAATTTCTCTTTTTAATTTATCATTTTATATCTAACATGTGTGTTCCTGTTTGCTTTGTGGTGACTAAGTTTTATGTGTGTATTTGGATGCCTGAACCAGTTGTGACAAACAAGGTGGCTACAAGATGGTTTGAATTTGGTTTAGTAGAAGCTTAGGTTGGAGGAGGTGGGTCCGGAGTTTTATGGGTTGCCATCGATTTGGCAGCCGGTTCGGAGCAGAGGGTTGGATGTTGCATTTGATGGCTTCGGCCTGGGAAATTGAAGCGGGTTCATAGCTTAAGGTTAACCATGTTCATGCGGTCCAGTTGGATCTCATTTAGCTGGGAGATTTTTCATGGCAGTTGGCATAAATTTTAGTTTCAGAGCATCATCTTCATCAAGTTGATTTATGATCCCCTGTTTTCGGTAAATGAAGATTCAAATAGATATAACGGTTCAGTCCGATTTTAATTATCTTATCATCGAAGGCTTGACCCACGCTTTCATTGGATTTTGGACATAAAGCTTTGGCAAGGAGAATAGTTCTTTTGTGAAGACTTTTACGATATGTTTTTAATTGCCTAATTAAATGGGTCTTTGTTAAGGCTCATTTTTAGAATTTTATTTTGAAAATTTTATTTCTCCATCTCTTTTGTCAGTTGGGGGTAATCACATTCATCCACTTTTTTTTATTTCCTTTAATAAAACTTTTCTCTTGGAGAGCATTAATTAAAAAAAACTATGGGAACCCGAGGCCTATTTTCATACCAAAGTAACTGCATATGGGTGAGTAATATAATAAATAACTTTGTATAGCTTATTTAAAATGATTTCTTACTCTATTTTAATGCGGTTACTGAACGCAGAATGTTTGGATATATTAATGAATGCATAATATGGTGGTGGCCATTCTTTTATTATGGATACCTGTTTACCATGGTTTCTGAGTAATAATTTTGAAATTTAATGGAATATATAAATGATGCAAAGAAATCTAACATGTGCGATTTTATAATCTTTACTTTTTTTGAACTCATTTATAATTGCAAAGTTGAATATCAAGATAATGATAATTCGTGAATTTATCATTTTTGGTCCATAAAACTCATTGGATATTTTAGTTAAGATATAAGTGATTTTGTTAATTTTTTTAAGAAAGGGAAAAGTTGCTATTTATTTTTTAAATTAATTGGAGTTTCAGATTACGTGAGATTGTTTTACGGCGTAATATGCAAGCCAATAATAAATTTTCAAAAACATAAAAAGTGTCACGTGGCACTTTTATATTTCATCTGAAACTAATGCACTAACGATCTCTCTCCCTCATTTCGAAGAAATAAGTTTACCTCTGCACTCTCTCTTCCTCTTTCAATTCTGTTTATATTCTCCCACTTTTTTTGGTTGCTTTTACACCCACCCATCACTTCAGTGAAATGCCAATCTAAAATGTAATAGTGATACACAAGAACTTTCATGTAATATATTATGATTTCACTTCTTCTTTCTTTTTCTTTTGGAAAAATATTTAAGAAACTGCAAAATCATTACAATCTCGAAAAAATGACCACAAGATTATTGGAGTATTCAAGTAAGCTCTTTGTTGAGTATATTTTTTAGAAGATAATTGAGTACAGAACTTCAAGAACTTTATTGCTGGAGCCATCACCCAATTTTATGTAATTTAAAAGATTTTTCTATTAATTACAGATTATTAAAATTATTTAAACATTTTTTTTGTAATTTACATTTATTTTCATAATTTTTAGATTTAAAAATATATTGATAAGGTTTCCCCTGATTTTTTATAAGTTTTCTGTTATTTGAAATAGTTTTTCTATTATTTTCGAATTTTCAAAAACTGTTTAAACATTTTTTAATTTTATATTTATTTTCATAATTTTTAGATTTTAAAAATATTTTCTCTAATTTACAAAAAAATTTAACTGTTTTTCTAGAATTTTTGGATTTCTAAACATTTTTTTCGTGATTTATAAACAATAAAATTAATAGATTGAAGGTATTGTCTATATTTTATCAATTTGGATGTTAAGGTAATCGGAAATCATTATCACAAACGTCTCCCCCGCGTATCGCGCGGGTTTACACCTAGTTTACATATATTCCCCACCACCACCACCCCCACCCCCCAAAAAAAAACAGTTGCTCCTTATTTAAAAATTTATTTATTTTCAATTTTTCAACATTTCTAGTATTTTTTAATATATAATTTTTATCAAATGTTTTTTGTTTTTTTTTCCATTTACAAATTTTGCAAAAAAAATAATAGTTTCTCTTTGTCTTCTAAAAATGTTTTTATTTTCCCCACATTTTCTAGTATTTTAAATATTTTTTTGTCAATTTATTATTATTATTTTTTTGCCATTTACTGATTTAAAAAAAACAACAGTTTCTCCATATTTTCTAGATTTGTTTTCTTTTTCTAGTGTTTTCAAACCTTTTCAGTTTTCCCAGTTTTTTTGAAAAAAAATTAGTATTGTTTTTATTTTTCTACAAATTTTGGATTTTTAAAAAAAAAATCTTTCTATTTTTCCCGTGTTTTTTTGAAAAGGTTTTTATAATTTTCCTAACATTTTAAGTGGCTTTTGAAAATTTCTAGTTTTTTAAAGTATAGTTTTCATAATTTCGAGTTTTTTATTTTTGGAATTTTCATGTTTTAAAAAATGTTTTTCCATTATTTTCAAATAAATTTTAGTATTTTTATCGACCATTTTAAATTTTTATAAGAAATTTTTTTGTTAGGAAGAAAAGTTCCTCATGTGCCATGCACATGACTCAATTTTTTGTCCAGAACATAACGGTGTTAATGGAATGGGATTACTGTTTTGGACTTTCACGAGGTTAAATGCCAAAAATGAAAATTCAGATTGCTAATGAAAAATGAGATAAAGTGCAGGGGAAAAAGTGCAATTAATCCTTGTTGTTATTATCATTTTAAAACATTTTTATTGGGTATTTCTTCTGTCAAATCATCATTATTTTTTCCCGTTTTATTTTCTTTCATATTTTTAAAAATATCCACATTAAAAAAACTATCATTAGATAATTGACTATCATTATTTTTTTTTATCTATGTTTTCACTTATCACACTAGTTAAATTATATAAATGGTCATTTGCCACATTATCATTTGAAATGCTTGTATTTTTTTTAATATTATCAAAAAAATATTTATCCAAGGCTCCTTTTTGAGATTGATTGAATTCTTCTTGTTTTCTTTTTTTTTTTTACGTTTTTTTCATCACGACTTCCATATTTTTTAGTAGACATTTTACAATAATAAATTCACGAAAAATATCAACTACAATTTCAAACACAAATAAGATAAAAAAAAATAGTAAAGAACGATGGAACCTAATAGCACAAGTTGTTCAACCCAACGAAGCTTTACCTGGGTGTAAATTAAATTTCATGTTCAAATAATAAACCTACAGATCTGAAAAAGGAAAAAAATAATCAAATGCGAATATCAAATTTCGATGGAAATAAACAAAATATTACAAGAATTAAGAATGTGAAATGCAAGATATTTTTTTAGAGAGACTTTGTTAAATCAACAATGAAGTTCTTTCCCCCCCCCCCAAAAAAAAAAAAAAAAAAAATCTGATATGTGTCTATGGAGGGAGATAGAAAGAGAGACAAAAAGGTAAAATTTTAGGGGGCAGAATAGGTTTTTGTTAGGAAATGAGAGGAAAGAGACGATGGAGAGAGGGAGAAAGTGGATAAAAATACTTTTTGAGCTTTGACGTGTGACGTACTCAAAAGTCTAAAAAATAGAGTTTCAAAGCAATCATTATCTAGAAAGTACGTGCAAGTGGCTACTCTCCCTATTTTCACTTCTCATATATCGGAATAGGTAATGTATATGTAAATATATAAAAAAAAGGGTGGGGGGGTGGGGGGGGGGGGGGGGGGAGCCCCATAAACCATGGGGGGCCTTAGGCAATGACCTTAGTTGTCCCATGGTTGGACCGACTTTATCACTATTAGTTAGATGTTTTTTTAATACACTTTAATACCTCCATAATTTAACCAATTTAATATCTTACCTATTATTAGTCAAGTTTGGATATGATTATAAAATGATAAAAAAAAAGTTGTTATCCTTGCATTGTTAATAATGTTTAGTTGATTATAATTGGAGATCTTTGTCTCTAATTTAGTATTGATATGACAAACATATGCTCGAATTGAAATATTAAGGCTTTGTATTGAGACCTTTTATTGTTTTGTCTTGTGTGACTTACACTAAGAAGACCTTGTGAGCAATTTTAGAAGCATGAGTTTAGACCATTGATTCTTTAAATTAAGAGAAGATGTAACCTTAAATTTAACAATTATTGTGGACTAATAGTAAGATATTAAGGTGGCTTAAAGCCTATAAGTGAGTGTTGATAAAGGTATAATGTATGTTATTGTTTGTACTCAAGTGAAGAAAGGCCAATGTATTTTGTGTGTAACAACTCCCATTTTCTCACGTAAAGGCTGACTAGGAACGATACGTCGAAGATGGGGCTTATCAACAATTTATACCATTCTCAGCACTGAAGGAATAAAAACTTCTTTCATTTTATATTAAAACCCACAATGAATGAAAACACTAAACAAAATTTCTTTTACATGAATTATAAAAGCCGCGTCACCGTACAATGTCCATAATGTAAAACTAAATATAACTAACAAAAATGAACACTTGGGCTTATGCCCGTACAATTTCCCAGAATGAAATAAAATGACAAAGAGATTGAAGCTCAACCTATACTAGAGTCCATGGAGCGAAATCCACTATATCCAATGCAAGTGCAAGCCCGATCCATCGTCATTCCTGCTTTACCTCTCATTAAGAATACCTGGGGGGAAAATATTTATAATTTGGATCAGAGCCCGAGGTGTGCAATGATTCTTCACCAATAAATATGAAATTTATTACTATTTCGTACTTCACGTCTCCCCATCGACGCTCAAATGTAACGAGTACCTCGCCTCTCATCTAGAAGCAATCATACTCGTCTCCCTAAATGAATATCAATTGTAAACTTCCATTATTTAACCATCCAAGTAAACAATAAACCACTTCTATTATGCACTAACTACAAGTGGTTCCTCGTATTTGACACCTTATCCCCAAATATATTTCACAATATAAAACTCTCAATATACATAAAATAAGTGCAGTTCCTTACATTTGATAACCTGTGACCCTCGTCTAGTTCTTCAAATCATTTAATTATTAGATTCATATTTCTTGTCGTTTGCCCCGTTAGACTATAAGTTTTATTTTCTTAGGTTACCAAATTATTATTCTCATTTAATAATTGGTTACACCATTTCTCATTCTATTTAATGTTTGTCTACTCCCATAGACTATTATTATTATTATTATTATTATTATTATTATTATTATTATTATTATTATTATTATTATTATTATTATTATTATTATTATTATTATTATTATTATTAATTGTTTATGACATTATTCATTAGGACCAATCTTCGCCCTTGGTTATCCACATCATTTTATTAGCCCAATTTCATCATCATTAAATAATGTCTACATCTTTAGACAAAAAGAAAAACATTATGGGATACCATAATGGGTAAATGGGTGTATATATATATATATATATGACACAATGGCATTTACCTTTGGTATCTCGTTCGTGCTCTATCGGCAAAGTTCAGAGGAATCTCTTATCCTAAGTGGACACCACAAAACACATACAAGTTGGGGGCGGTCCATACGTAGGACACCTGTATACGGCCCATACCCAGCGGTGATACAGGAACGGTCAACGCCAACCCTACCTCTAGTGGGTGGAGCCTCCATGTACACTACAAGAAAAACACCTTTTTATGACACACGAAAAAATAACTTAATGACTTTTATTACAAAAAGGTCATTTCTATTATTAATATGACAAATTTAGTATAAAATGTCATTTTATATATATTAGTATTGTTTTTTATGTCACTTAAAGTATAAAAATCATATTTGATTATAGATATTATGACCTTTATTTTGAGAATTTTCAAATTGGATTCATATTATGACCTTTTTTCTCTACCCAAAAATTTTAGAACGCTCTCTTTTTCTCCCCTAAAATTTTATACCCCCCAAAAGAAGAACCTGCTCGTCTCCTCACTCGCTCTTCCCAATGACGACCCTTTGATTCTTCCATATTCTGCCTCTTCTAACCTAAACTCTCTCCGTCGGCGCCGCTCCCCTTATCCTTCCTTCCTCCCCTGCTCGTGCCAAACCATCGGTTGATCGCAGTAGCATTGCACGCCCCAAACTAGCACCGCTCCTCTCTGTCGAGTTTCTCTCTTGGGTCAGTGATTCACATCGCACAACAACAGCAACCTTCAAGTAGGTATGGAAAAACATTCAAGACTTTAAATCAAGAAGATTTCTCTCTGGTTATTTGACTTTAAACTTTCTATCATTTTTTTCTTCATTTCAATGTTTTAAGACTCAAGTAGCATGTACGTAACTTTACACTGTTAATGTTAAACTACACATAAATAAATAAGTGTATATATTAAATAATAATTGTATTAGGTACCACTTTATACTGTTAGTCTGTTTACAATATTTTTTTAGTTTAAATTAGTAAATTGTTAAAATCTAGTAAGTAATTGTTATAATACAACTTGAAAAAATACTTGTCATTCACTTAATATATTTTTGAGGGCTAAATTATTGCAAAAGATATAAATAACCCTACAAACAATCGTGTCGGGGGCTCCCTCCCCCGAACCCCGCCACTACTCGAAACTTTTGCACCCCCTAATTAAAAATCCTGGGTCCGCCACTACTTGTCAGTTTGCACTCTCCCCCATATATATCTCAAATGTCTCCCTCCTTCCTTCTCTCGAGCTATGTGGTACGTTTTTCTCATCTGGGTTTCTTTTTATTTTGAGTTTTTTTGGAGTGATCACTTTTCATATGCTTTCTTTCAATTAATATGGTTATCTTCGAAGCACAACTTTTAGAAATCTTAATATTGGAAAAATAATGTGGTCAGACTCGGTGACTCATACAAACATGTGTATGAAGCTACTAGGAAAAGAGTAAAAAATATTTGTGACAACAGCCTCTACATTCCTAATGTATTGAATCTTCGGACTCGATTGTATCTGGAACAGTGTGGCCATCCATATCAAACACCCCAAGGTATGTAGCTTACCTCTATCCTCATTCTTATATCTTGAGTAATATATTACAAAAATGAATAATCACCATTCAATCAATACATTTATCTATTATGTATAGTATTGAAGAAATCATATGTATCTATTACGTATAATATTGGATTGGCATAATCCGATTTATTATTTGTGTAATCTATTGATCAACTTTATAATCAATTTTATTATTTTGATTTTTCTGATTTAGATTTGTTATTTTCATCATTTTATAGATTATGGTTTAGAGTTTTCTTCTTAAGCGATCATATATGTGTCACCTGGCGGTGCGCCCAGAAAAGAGAGAGAGAGTGTACCTATAATTTAGGCGATAAATTTTAGGTGCACCGTTAGGTGACACATGTTCGGTCCGCATTCTTAAAATGCGGACTAGTCCGCACAAGTGCATTATTATATATATATATATATATATATATATATATATATATATATATATATATATAGTTAACTCTTAGGGCTCGAGATGATGGTTGAATTTTATGTATATTAGACGCTTATTGTTTAAGTGTGAAATAGTTAATATTTACTTAATGCCTTTATTATTAGTTTGTATAGTTGGTTAAGTTTGTAAAATAGTGACATGTCTGTCATTCAAGCATAATGATTCTTTATCAAACTCATCAAGGATAGGTTTTCTTTATCATAGCAATATCTCTGTAGTTCTCACATTGTAACACTTCATGCTTTTCGAATTATAAATTAAAAAAGAGTTCCCAACTTATAATATGTTTGAAGATAATAAAGTGTATATTGTGATTTTATTGAAATGAAAAACATAATATATATATCAATGGACGAAGAACAATTGAATTCTCTTATTTACACTTTATAACTATAAAGTTGTTATGTTTAACTCAATTTTATATTCGACTTTGAAAGTTATGGTTCCTGATACTTTTATACATATTCCTGCACGATTAATATGACTTAAGGATTGTGTTATTATTTTGTTTCGAAATCACATTCATACAATTAATATTTACAATCTTAATATATGCACACTTTGAGAAATGGGAACAGGCAAATCGGGGAGGTTTATGCATAGATTATCAAACGAGAACTTGCAAGGGTTTGAATATTTTCTTAAATTTGCAGAAAGAATGATGTAAATAGTAAATTTGTACGGTGTTCATGTACATTATGTGAAAATTGATTTAAATGGAGTTTAAAAGAAATTAAAGGTCATTTATATGCGAACTGTATGGACCAAAGTTATTGTATATGAATATGGCACGAAAAAGTTGCTCCCAATTCAGCTTTCTCACATTTCAACATAGGTGACCCAATCCATCACGCTAATTTGACGGAAAATCCAACTGATGTTCACTCTCCCCAAGCTAATCTTCCTCTATCGGTACCTAATGCGGACATGTATGTTGTTAAAGATGCACACAATTCACATGTTTCTTGGCCTAAAGAGTTTGTGTTGTCGTGTGTTGAGGTAACTTCCCTTACTTTTTTACATTCCATGTCACATTTAACAACTTGAGTTCATTATCAAATCAATGTTTCATTCTAAACTATACATCAGCTCCACTCTTCTCCGCCGGCTGTTACACTCGAGTTCATTATCAAACCCTAACAGCTTGGCCAACCATGTAATTTTGTGACCCTTTGCTCCAAAAGTATATTAAAATTGGATAAATAGGGTTCAAATTTATCCAATAGACATGCCTGCGCTAGGATGTTATGTATAAGAAGATGAACCTTTTTTAAGTGATGTGTTAAGGTCCTTTTCAGATCCATGTTTGGTCACTTTGCTCTTGTCTTCAACACTTTTAAACTTTCTATGAATCTTCCTTCATTTAGATTCAAGGCTATGTGAACTAGGCACCCTTATTTTAAGAATATGGTTTCTAATGCTTCGAAAATATTCTAAGAAAAGTGATCAGACATGGATCACGTGGTCGGTCCTCTTGTTTTCGTGAAATAACATCTGTCACCCTATTGTCTACTCCTTTCTTGTAATTAATTTTTCAATCAACTCCCCAACATTTTAGTAAGTCATTTCTGTTGGATATTGGTAGTCACCCTTTAACACCTTGAAGTGATATGTACAAATTATAAAATGATGTCCCAGTAGATAATCCTTCCACTTATTAATGTCCATCTTAGTGGCAATCATTTCTTCCTCATATAAGAGTCCAAAATCCTTAGGTCCAAGCGCTTTGCTAAAAAATGCAAGAGGTATGCTATGATGCGTTAGAACAACCCTAACACATTTGATGATGGCATAAGTCTCCAATAAGAAGGGTTTTCTAAAATCTAATAAGGCCAAAACATGCACCTCTATCATAGCAGTTTTTAATTTGATGAATGCCTCCTCATATGCAAGTGACTACTTGTATGCATCCTTCTTTAATAAATTAGTGACTAGTTTAACAATACTCCCATAACCTTGTATAAATCTTTTGTATAAACATATGAGTCCTAGGAAACCTCTCATGTTCGTTAGTGAAACAGGCCTGGGCCAAGACTGTATATCCTCCACCTTACTAGGGTCTGAAATGACCTTCTCACTGATAATGTGACCCGCATACCTGACAGTGGGTTGAGCAAAATATCACTATCTAAGATTTACAAATAGTTGGTATACTCTCAAGGTATGAATTACAAACTATAAGTGCTCATAATGGTCTTGCTAACTTTCGCTAAACACAAGTATATTGTAAAAAAACAAAAAAAATTATTTAAGTATGACCTAAATATTTCATTCATAAGGATTTGGATGGTGGTTGGAACATTATTGATCCCAAAGAGCGTCATCTTGAACTCATAATGTCCACTATCATTTCTGAAAACAGTCTTTTGAATATCCCCTTCTCTCATTTCGTTTTGATGGTACCATTCTCTCAAATCCAATTTAGAAATACAAATTTGGCACCAAACAACTCGTCCAAAAGTTCCTTAATGGTAAATATAGGAAGTTTATCTTTGATTGTGGCTCCATTTAATTTCATGTAATCAACACATAACCTCCATTTACCATACTTCTTCTTAACTAGAAAAATCGGGGAAGAAAATGGACTATGCCTTTCTTGAAGGATACCAGAGTCTATCATTTCCTTCACTAATCTTTCAATTTATTTTTTAGGTAAGAGGGCACTCTATGTGGTCTCTAGTTTGTAGGAATTTCTCCCTCGTTCAAATTAACTTGATGATCATGAGACCTTTTGGTGAATCGGTTGGCTAGACCCCTGATAGCTTTTAGCTGAAGAATCGAAGCTAGCCTTAAACGTCTGCCATTGAAAGATTTATTTATTTTTCCTTCAATTCAACCTTATATTGCTTCCACCATTTACTCTATTGTTTCCACATATTCCATTATCTTTCCACACAGGTAACTGACTTCTTACAATAAATTTTCTAGGTTTTTTTAACTTAGGTTTCAATTTTTTTGGGGGTACATTATTTGACAGTATGTTATACAAATAAAATCTAACTGTAATTGTTTTTTTATTATTGTTTACGTTAATTTGAAGACAACTATTGGTTGCAGTGCAATTTCTTTTGTATGTTTTTCTTTTTCTATTATTGTCTAGGCTATTTCTGGTTCTAAAATTGCCACTTAAAATAAAGTAGAAAAAAGTTTACTTACTGAATTGGATATCTTATAAGCTCAAGTCACACCGAAAATAATTGGTCGTTGTTAATCTACAATCATCAGCTTGTTAGATCAAGTCACCAAACATACTTACCTAAAAGAGTAAAGATTAAACATCAAATATAATTATGATTTAATAAATGTGTAATATAAGAACATAAACTCAACTATTCAAATGATAGGACAACCATATAAATGTTTGAGTCATTAGAACTTAAATTTGAGGATACACTAATTAAGTTGTTAAAAATAAATACTCAAATGATAGGACAATCATACAACTTAAGATCCAAAGCTACTACTTTCAAATAAAATTGAATCACTTAGTTATACTCACTGCTCCTTTTTTAATACCCTTTGCATTGCATATCATAAACTAAATCATTTGGACATCAATTGAGTTTTATTTTGAGTAGTCTAAGAATATTAATACATACATCAATAACTAACTCATTACTTAAATAATAAAGAAAAATTCGTTGCGAACTGCAAACAAGCCAAAAACCCGAGACCAAAGATGTGTACAAGATATTATTGGAATTTTCTGGCCTGAAGCAGGCATTAATTTCCAATCCAGGATATAATCGCAGAGTTTCAGAGTGTCAAGCGGTTGCTAAAGTTCTATTGTGTGCCACAGGAAAAGAATATGCTGAGCCCATTATGGCCAATGTTGAACCACAAGAATATGAAGCTTACAAGTTCAAATTAGAAATCGATCTAGCTAAAAGAGCTGAACACTATTTTTCTGAAAATATGCGGGTTCTCAAAGGATTTGAAGTATAGGCTTTGGGTAACTTCAAAGATTTTGGAAAGCTTATCTCAGCCTCTGGTTTCAGTTCTATTTAGAATTATGAATGTGGTTGTGAGTCACTAATACAACTGTATCAGATACTTGTGAAGGCCCCTGGTGTATATAGGGCTCGGTTTAGTGGGGCCAAATTTCAAGGCTGTTATCTAGAATTTGTAGATGGGGCCCATGTGGAGGAAGCTGCAACATTTTTCAGGAACGAGTATCGTAAGGTCCAGCCCCAGTTAGTGCCCCAAATCAACCACAAAACGGCGATACTTATATGTGATGTAGGAAATTTTGCCCGTATAATCTGATTGTGTGCGATTTAAATGTTTAATTGAGAGTAGAAGATCAAGGTCTACTTTAGGAGTGGAAGATAAAGGTTTGCCTCATCATCTTGAAGTTGTGAGGTTATATGAATGTGAGAGTTTGGAGAAGCTTCCTAATGGTCTAGATAGCTGCACCTGTGTATAAAAGTTGAGTCTCAAACGTTATCCAAAATTAGTAGTAGCATGCTCAAGTTAAAGAATGTTGATGAACTCCATCATGATTAGATTTCTCTTGCATCTAAAAGGATTGTTGACAAACCCATTATATATTTATTAACATCACACGCTCAAAGACATACATTGTACATTCAGATCAAGTTCCTCGCCAACTGCTCTTCGATGAATTTTGTCTATTTTGAAAAAAGCTAATAAATACACCTAGTTTATAGTTAATTTCTTAGTTTGTACTCAACTTGGACTAGTTAATGCTAGAATAATTGTAATTTGACCTTTTGTATTTGTATTTTGACATTGTTTATCAGGTAAAAAGTAAGGAAAAAAGAATGATTCCTTACTTTTGACAAGTGGTGATTTCTTAGAAAAATTAATGGTAGATGTTTTGCTTCTCTAATTCAGTTGAAATTATTTTTCTAGTTTTCTTCTGTATTTTAAAGTAACTAATAAGTTTCTTAACTATAGGAATACAAAAGTATCCAGTGGGGCACACAAGTATCCAACGACTGTCTGGCATAGAGAGAGGCATGAACACCCAATGGGGCATAAAAGTATCCAGTGGGTAGTGACCACATTCTCACTGCCTCCTAGTTATGGAAATTAACTAGTATAAGCTTGTTTTGGGGTTAAAATTTAGCATTAAGGGATGGGGGAATTCAAAACAATGACCAAGTGGCCCGGGTAGTGGCACAGGCACCCCATATGGCATAAAAGTAACCCGTGGGAAGTGAGTGCATCCTCTACGGGCTCGCAATTGCTGAAATTAACTAGTAAGGGCTCGTTTTGTGGTTAAAAGTGGGCATTAAGAGGCGAAAACTAAAAACAATGACCGAGTGGCCGGAGAGTGGCACGGACACCCCATGGGGCATAAAAGTAGCATGTGGGAAGTGTTAATGTTATCACTGGGCTCCCGATTGCTAAAATTAACTAGTATAGGCTCGTTTTGCAATTAAAATTGAAATTATGTGGCACAGATACAACATGGGGTTTAAAATAAACCCGTGGAAAGTGACCGCGTCCTCTCCGGGCACTCGGTTATCAAAATTTACTAGTATAAACTCATTTTGGGGTTAAAAATGGGCATTAAGGGCGGATACAAAATAGTGAACAAATGCCCTTGGGAGGCACGGACACCCCACGGGGCATAAAAGTAAGCCGTGGGAAGTGACTGCATCCTCTCTTGGGCTCTAAATTGTCGAAAGTAACTAGTATAAACTCGTTTTGGGGTTAAAAGTGAGAGTTACGAGGCGAAAACTCAAAATAGCAATCGAGTGGACCGAAGAGATGCACGGACACCCCATGGGACACAAACGTAACCGTGGGAAGGATCGCATGCTCACCGGGTTCCCGATTATCGAAATTTACTAGTATAGGTTCATTTTGGAGTTAAAAGTGGGCGTTAAGGGGCGAAAACTCAAAATAAACTATAATTTTTATATTCCAAATAGGTGTAAGCGAAATTTAAAACAACGATCAAGTGGGCCAGGGAGAGGCACAGGAAACCCCATAGGGCGTAAAAGTAACCCGTGGGAAGTGATCGCATCCTCTCTGGGCTCCCGGTTGTCAAAATTAACTACTATAGGATCGTTTTGGGGTTAAAAGTGAGTGTTAAAGGCAATAACTCAAAACAGCAGCGGAGTGGTCTGGAGAGAGGGATGAACACCGCATGGGGCACAAACGTTACCAGTAGGAAGTGGCCGCATTCTCATCAAGCTCCTAGTTATGGATATTAACTAGTAGTATAGGCTCATTTTAGAGTTAAAAGTGGGCGTTAAGGGGCGAAAACTCAAAACAAACTATAATTTTTATATTCTACCTAAGTTGTTATAACCAACCTAGAACCTAAAGGTCATTATAGCCTTTGACTCTTGGTGAAATGCTAAGTATAAGTTCATGTGTGGTTAATTATTTAGCTAGTAAATGAGAAAGGTCCAAGCATCTTCCTGTCGGCGAATCTAGCCTCTCATGTGTGTATTCTTTTCATCACCATGTTGATGTTTATTCTTCCCATTAAGTATCAAGTAGAGGAAGATGAATAGATGATTTTAGAAGTTGTATTTCTAAGATAAAAATTGAGTTTTCTATATAAATAAGCGTGTGTGATTTTTTTTTATATAAACTCAGTTTTCAAATTTAACACTATTTGCTTTCTTTTACACGTATAGTTCGTTTAATTTGTCAACGTTTTGCGTTGCCTATAGTGAATTCTGTCCAGTTTCCTTTTTATGTTGATGTTCTATTGAGATTCCTCTTTGTTTACACTTTATGTTTAATGACTTTTTCCTATCTAAATATTTAGTTGATGTGTATAACAATTTTTTTTATTAGGACTTGCGATATATGCTTTGTATTTTTGTGAAGTTATCTATTTGTTTAGTATACTAGACTTTCATTGGTGATGATGCTAAGACGATCTCTCTCATGTATCTCTTTCGAGTCTCCCCTATACCAGCTACTCTATCTGTCTCCTAGTATTATGTAAATTAGCTTTGAGGATAAAGTAATTGAGGGGTGTTTAGTGTTATGGCTCTTTTGCGTTGCTACAGGTGTACTTTAAAGACATTCATAATGTATTTGTGGTTGTCATTATTTACACTTCGGTAATTATTTGAACGCACCAAAATTCTTGAAAAAGTTCCATCGAACCCATCTAGACCTGCTGCACTTGACTTATTTATAGTGAAAACTACATCTTTAACTTCTTGTTGCATTGGCATCTGAGTAATCGCTGCATTATTGTCTTCTGAAATAAGACGAGGAATAAATCTGAACATATCCTCATCCATGTGTATCTCAGCTAGACTTCCTAAAATATTTTGGAAGTGCTCAATAAATATTTGATTAATCTCATCTTCAATTGATAACCACTAATCTGAACTATCTTTAGTTTTGTGGATCCTCAACTTATTTTGCTTATGTTTGGTCACTGAGTGAAACACATTTGATTAGTCTCATCTTCAGTTGATAACCATTGTTTGAGCCATCCATTTAACCTGAGCTTTTTGTTTACAATATTCCTCCTCATTTTTAAGATGATATTAATATTGGGAATTTTCTTTATGGTATTATTCTTTGCTAGTCTCAGCCGGATTACAATCATACTCAGATTCTTTTTCAAGAAAAAAGTCCTCTGACTTCTTAACTGATTGAAACACATTTTGAAATACCTATTTATTCCATGTTTTGAAAGTTGTTTCAACACTAATCAGCTTAGCATATAAAATATGCATTGGGCTTCCATCCTAGGTGTTCAACCAACTTTGAGCGACCAATTGCTTGAACATCTGATGTATAATCCACATAGACTGGAACCTAAATGGTTTTGGAACCAAATCTAAAAGTCAAGTCTACGCATCCACATTCGGCTCCATTAAGGCTATAAAGCCAAGTCTATGAAACTTAATAAGTCTTTTAAGTCTTCAAATTGATGATTTGTTTCCAATACCTCTAGCTTATTGTCGAGATATAGTGTGGGCTTGAGTGTGCTTTCATTTTATTTTTTCATTTCCTTGATTTTTATATCATGATACAATATTGCCATTGTTTTATGCCTGCTACCCTCTTATTTTTATTTTGTTTTATGCATATAAGTGTCTTTATAAATTGCATGTATAGCATTGATTTTTATATAATATGATATTTTAGTATTATTTTTGTATTCTGTTATTCCATTATCAAATGTAGTAATAGATTTTATTCAATGAGAATTGGTCATATTTTCTGTTAGAAGAGTATATGGCTTACTGTTAAAAGAGTCTATATCTTCAAAGCTTCCCCATTTTTTTATGATTGTCATAACTGATCCAACCAACACCACCGTGAATCAGGAGGTCCTACAGGTGTTTTCCAGGATAAGTAGAGTCCACATCGTTGATTATAAATTAAATCAAGTAATGCAATGGGTGGGTCTTATGCAACCCTTGATTTACGTACCAGGTAGGTCACCGACTCTCCTTATCCGACATAATGGAAGAATCTCACTACCATTAGTAGTATTGTTTTATGTTTAGGTTTTGTGTTCATATCTAATTTATTAATTTTGTTTTTCATAACTAACCATAATAATGTGTAGTGTATATTTTTCATAAACACAAACAACACCATTTAGAATATAACATGACAAGATCCTCTCATTTCCCCTTTCTCTGTGAATCCAAGCAAGCCTTGTTCAATACTAGATCTATTATTCGATAAGAAATCAAAATGATCACAATTTCGTATTTGACCGCTTTGACAACCTTATTCAATTATGAATTTCTCTTTGCCTTTGGTCAATTGCGACATTTATTTAGAAAATTCATTATCTCTCTCACTCCACCAATCTTCAGGGTTATGCCCCAATCTGCTTAGGGATTGAGGATTTCTATACTCGTCGCCTCTATCTCCGTATCCAAGACTATTTTGTCCGACCTATATCAAGCCCTCCTGATGCTTGGTTTGATGTGGTAGAGTGTGTCTCCAAGGACAATAACAAGATGTTAAATCGAACCACAAAGATTAGTAGGTTCCTTAACTTGGGATCTTATAATTACCTTGGATTTGCTGCATCAGATGAATATTTCACCCCCCGTGTAATCGAGTCTTTGAAGAAATTTTCTCCGAAAACCTCCAGTGCTCGTGCTAATGGAGGGACTACAAGGCTGCATAATGACTTGGAGACCTATGTGGCAAGTTTTGTTGGAAAACGAGATGCTTTAGTTTTTAGCATGGGTTATGTAACTAACTCTGCTATCCTTCCCGCCTTGATTGGAAAAGGGGGGTTGATAATAAGCGATTCCCTGAACCACAGCTCTATTGTCAATGGTGCTCGAGGGTCAAGATCTTGTTGAAGAATTTTTAATTATGCAGAAAATATGAACAGATGTTTGGATTTGAGGCGTAATAGACTACTGTCCTTAAGGTGTTATTTGCCCCCACTCGTACAGAGTTTGCTAACGGGTCTAGGCAAATTACCTCCAAGATACAACAAATCCACGGGTTTATTCAAGTAGCAAACTTGAATAATAACCCAGAACACTCTATGAAATTGGTAAGAAGAAATAATAGAGAGAAAGAGAATTTTCAGAATTCATTATGACAGGATTTTGCCTTCTATATATAGCCTCTTGTGGTGTCTGTTCATGAAGAGACACCACATCCAAAGGTCATTTAATCACGGCCCTTGGATATATAACTATATTTTTAACGTTCCAGATTTGAACTAAAAAGATGCGACTGTACGGATTAATACTTAACAAAGTGGCGCCAAAATCCGACGGTTCAGATCCACTCGCGCCATAATTATGTGTCATTTATTATGGATTTAATCTGGACCGTTTGATCTTTTGACGTTGTCAAAAATCAAAGGCTCCTACTGCTCCTCGCGACGATGCGTACGTGCGCCTTAAACGCCCAATCGCACTTTCGCACACGCGCGCGCGCGTGTGCGGATGGTGCAAAGCACCATCCTTGGACCTAAGGTGTACACTAGTAGCATACACTTCAATGCACACAAGTAATCTCTTATGACACAAAAACATTTATTAACCCACTGACTTTTTCACACTTTTCCAATGTGGGACTTTGGTTTTCCCACTTCCCTTTGTCTTTTCTTATTCCAATTAATTGATGGTTTTAACCTTTCATTTTCTCTAACCATTAATACCCATTAATATTAAAATCATCCAACAGATCTACCATTCAAGGAACTTATTCAATATTTGAGCTACACACCATCCCACTTGGAGAAGGTTTTGAGAGGACATATTGCTGAGGGACAACCTAGAACACATAGACCATGGAAGAAGATAATTGTTATTATGGAGGGAATATACAGCATGGAAGGAGAACTTTGCAAACTTCCAGATATTTTTACCATATGCAAGAAATACAAGGAATATGTATATTTAGATGAGGCTCACAGTATTGGAGCAGTTGGGAAAACAGGACTAGGTGTCTGTGAGCTTTTAGGAGTGGATACCGCTGATGTTGATATCATGATGGGGACTTTTACAAAATCATTTGGATCATGTGGTGGCGATATTTCAGGATCTAAGGAACTTATTCAATATTTGAGCTACACTTGTCCTGCTCATCTGTATGCCACATCAATATCACCTCCAGCTGCTCAACAATTTATTTCTTCCATAAAGGTTATTCTCGAAGAGGACGGTTTTTGTAGAGGGGCCCAAAAACTTGCACGGATACATGAGAATAGTAATTTTTTTAGGTCAGAATTGCAGAAGATGGGTTTTGAGGTTCTAAGGGATAATGACTCACCCGTGATGCCTATAATGCTTTATAATCAACAAAAATTCCTGGCTTTTCACCGGAATGTCTTAAACATAATGTGGTTGTTGTAACGGTTGCTTTTTCAGCTACCCCTTTACTTTTGGCCAGAGCACGTATTTATATTTCTGTTGCCACACGAGGGAAGACATGATCAAAGCCTTAGAGGTCATCAGCAATGTTGGGGATATGGTGGGCATAAAATACTTTCAAGCCGAGCCCGAGAAACAGAAGCTCGAAGAAGACAGGGTCAAGTTGGAGTAAAGAAATATTTTGGTTTAGATAAAGTGGAAAAGACTCTAAAAGAAGCTTTGAAGTTGTTGGTGCAACTGTTTAATTATATGAAATACATTATTTTATTGCCCTGTATCTTGATCAGATGTGGCCTGTTAGTTTGTGTTATTTGTGTACAGATGCATATGTAATTCCCTAGAGTGGTAATACTTATTCTATTATTGTTGTTTGAATTTTAAAAAAAAAATAACACGACTCAAAATAGTGTTTTAGAGATAAAATAAATATGATCCATTGAAACACGACATGGATGACTGATATTTTTTTTACAAATAAAAAGACATCATACGATAAACACGATAAGAAAAATAAAATATGAAAATTGAGAAGATCAACTGATATCCACAATTAGGTCCATGTCCTCCCCATGTCGGGGTGACAGGTCAGCACCAAACTCATGCAAATATATATTTTATTTGATTATACAATTGATATTAATCTCTTCACATGAATCTAGATGAAATTAGGATGGCAATTATTCTTGTTGCCTGCCTTTCCCTCGTATATATTTGTCAGAGAAACACAACACTTTCTTGAACATCTTTCACTACCATTGACTTTTCAATTTCTGTCTTCACCTTTCTTTTGCCGTAGAAATAAGATGGCTGCAGCTATTCCAAGCTCAATCTTCTTATAATTTATTTTATTTTGGGCTTTAAACTGGAATATGACTATGTGAAGATTTTCTTTCTTTAAATTTGAATCTTTTTATGATGTAATTAATATCACCTTCTTCATCACAGACAAAATATTTCATGAGATAAACAAGATAAACTTTTGTTCATGATTTTCTTCTCTTCAAAGAATTGTATTTTATTCTTATGGTCTTATTTAGTGCAATATTTTCTGTTTAACCACAAACTATCATCTATTTACCATGTGAAAATGAATGTGGAGCTGCCGACTCTTGCATCGACATCCGGCACGAGTTGATTATATAGAAGGCAATCAATCTTTTTAATAACAATTTTTTACTTCATAGATGAGATAAATAGCCTACTGGCACTCAACATGGATAATTATCTATTTATATGTTGTGCAAGGTTGTCATGATTCCACATCTTCTTTTATAGAACACTAGATAATTGAGATTTGATTATCTCAATTGGCTAGATAATAAATGACTTTTGTGGCCTGAGAGGTATGGTGGCATAGTACTCTTTTGCACTAATTTGTTTCAAAGATGAAACTAATAATTCAATAATTTTTTAGCATGACACATAACACAAATTGAAGAAATCTAATTCCTTACTAGTATGACATTCTCCCCCTTGGCATGTTATTCTCTTCAAGAGCATGTAGTTGTACTCTTATAGAATATCATCGCAAAATCTGATGATTATGTCATTTCAGTAAACTATGATAAATGTAACCTATTGAACTGATAAATTTATCATTGCCAAAACAATAATGACTTTAATCTTGGTTCAGATAGATGTAACAAAATTGGTTTCAGAACTCAATATCATGTTTGCATCCGGAAAAGGACCCCAAAAAATGTTACGAAGGAAGTACTAAAAGTGTAAAGATACTATAAACTATAACATCTAATTTATATTTTTCGCATTTTTTTTAGTGAACAGAGGTCCAAATATAGCATAATTATACATTTGAAATAAAATGCATAGATTTTCTCTTATTGCTAGAATTTTTATTAAAAGGTTGATAGTACTTTCTATGTCAGTCATATGTAGAGATTAGTGCATATATGGTGTCGACTAAAAGAATACCAATTTGTTTACATCAAATATAGATAAATTTTATACACACGCGTCACGAAATCTCTCATAATTGAAGTCGTGATTTTTTAAGTTGTAAAATACAATTTTCTTATTGTTTCAAATGAATTTTATTTTATTATTTTCATTTTAGTGAGTCTTTTGTCTCCTGTTTCATAGCCAGATGAAGGATGTAAGTTGATCAGTTTGTTACGAAGCCTCTTGACACCTGACTCATTCAAAGAAATCTTATGCAAAATTAGTTTATTCTTCTCCTATTGTTGTTAGACGTTTGGATTGCTTCTGTTTTGGAAAATCATAGTTAAATAAGGTAGTTGTTGTCATGTTAGTCAGCTATGACTAGGGTAGCATATTGAGTAAACATATTCTGATATTAGATTACTATAATTATATTAGTTCTTAAATTTAGGACAAGTTCTATTGTGCCAAAGCTTAACAATTGATTGGTATGCGCTTCCTATGTTTAGAACCTTAATCAGATTGTTTTATGCTTTAGGTTAGGATACATGAAGTCATTTGATTGCTCTAAATTTTGGTATGGAAATAGATAGAACCATTGAAATAAGACAACATTTTCAATTAGAAAAAGAGACCTGTAGGTTGTCGTTTCAACTTTTTATGCCTTACTTTATTGTGGTTTCTTTGCTTTTTGGAGAGATTTCCATTTTGTTTGTTAAAATGCCTGAACAAGGTATGTGGTTTCAATGAGCTATTTTCAGGTATGATCACCTAGTACAAGGTTTCTGGTATTTTTCGTTAAAATGATTAGATAATAATAGAGCTTGTATTTCTTATCATTCAATCATGCTACACTACTATTGTAATCCCCTATTATATTTTCTGATCTACATAACTGGGGGCTGTGATTTTTTTAATTCTATTCACTTTGCAAATGCGAACATCAATTGCTTAAACTTGCTATTTAGATAGCTGAGTTTTTTTTTCCTAGTGCATTTTATGAGCATCGCTTTACTTTTCTCTTTGGTTATGGCAAGGGTGTTGATGACCCTACTCTATGGGAAGGCAAGGATGGAGTTTGAGAATAACAACTGACATCAATAATTCATGGGCAAGGTTCAAACTTTTTGGGGTCTAGCTCCTTGTTATTTCATGGGAGAAATATGATTTTGGTGTCATGTTCCCCAAATTATATTTTATGTGAAATGCATGATAAATGATTAATATAGCTGGATTGATATTTATATTTACGCAAAAAGTAGTTGTGATTTTATTTTCACATTACCCACATTGATTTGCTGATACCTATTGAAGAAGTTCAAGCATTTCTTTTCCCCTTTTATAGTATGATCTGAATGACGATATAAGTTAATTATGTTGATGGTTTTGGCGGAATTAGTTCATTATTTGGTTTAATGATTCTTTGTTAATCAGCATAAGGGTTATATGGTTTGCAAACTTGATTGCATTGATTTTATGTGCAGGCGTCAGTTCTGATTGGTTATGATGTCAGAAACCTGACTACATAAACATTAGAAATTTAAAGCAATGAGGAAGTCATTGCAGTAAACCAAGGTAAAACTTCTTTGTTTGGTCTGTGTGGGTGTTTTTTTTTTTTTTGGGGGGGGGGGGGGGGGGGGGGGGGGTTGTAAATCAATAAATTGTGGCTTGCTTGTAGTTTATGATTAACTTATTGATCTCAAACTTTGATTTTCATTTTCTTGTTCATAATGATATACTCTTTCTTAAATGTAATTAAATTCCTTTTATTATGTGAATTTATAACATTTATCAACGGTGTCGTTAAATTCTTACATTAGCTATATATTCAATGTGTTAAAGTTAAGTGATGTACAACGAGAAAGGCGAGCAAAGAATAAGTTCAACCACAAGCTTAACAATTTGGGGTATGCTCGTTTTGAGGAATTATAGTATGTGGTTGAATTCTTGTATTATTTCTAGAGTATACAATCATAATCAATTCATTGTGAGGATGTTGTGTCGTGTGCTTAATTTTTGATATTTTATTTTATAATTGGGACAAAAAAAGAGACATGGAAATGCATTTGATGAGGATGATAGGTCTCTAATGTTTATAATTTCCCAACAATCGAAAAATAGAGAATAACAAGACGATGCAACCAATGAAGTTGGTGAAAAAAATTGTGAGTTTCTTTCGAAAGTTAAGAAAACATAATTTTTTTTAATATAATCTTCATAAATTTGGATATATACTACATATGAGGACTGAAAAGAATATGATTTAACAACACTCTTGATAATTTTCTTTATTGTAGGACTCTTTGAAGAAACAAGTCCATAATGGGAGCTTAGTAACTCAAGGGACTTTAGACATCTTATCGTTGAAATTTGATACTCTAGAGTAACTCAATGGACTCGCTACAAATTACTTTCACATCCCTAGACGGGGATCGTAACATGTTGAAGAATTAGATTTTTTGCTTCATCAAGAAGAGTAGGCAAAAGAAAAAAGATCGAAAACTTCCGGAAGAAAGGGACTAATTGAGGATATATATGCGTGATGTTTGGATGTATATTTTTTTGGAGACATTTTTTTAATGATGTACATAGTGGGTATATCTAGCTATAATACATGCAGTCATTATTTTTTGTGAATGATGTATATGGTGGGTATATTTAGTTGTATCTTATTTTTTTGACATGAACAAATGACTTGGTTTGGTGCATTTTAGATGTACGTGAGTTCGAATACAAAAAATTTCAAGACAATTTTTATGTTTTTATGAATTTTAATTTGTGTTTAGATTTATTTGTCAATTATGACATTAATATTGGTTTTTAATTTTTTTTATTATATGTTTAATTTATGACTGTTTATATTAAACCCTCATGTGATGAAATTTTTTATGACCTTTTTACAATTTTGAAAACTATTTATCATGACACTTTTTAAATCAAATATGACATCTTATAGAGTATATTATGACCTTTTTTTGTAGCAGATATGACACTTTTGAAAAAAAAGTTATATATAACCATTACCTAATATGAAATTTTTTATAGGTATCAATTATGACACCCAAACTTATGACGCTTTTTATTAAAAAATAAAGCGTCATAAATTGCATTTTATGACACTTAAAAAGGTCATAAAAAGGCTTTTTTCTTATAGTGGTAGTACCTAAATGTACTGAACATCGTCAAGCCCACCTGTGCCTACGTGTGGTACGCGGCCTGACGCGCGAACCCCATGCCGATAGGACAGTCCACTGGTATGTCCACACACAATATAATATAATACATATTATTATTCCCATATAATATGTATAAGTAGTTTCTTTATAACTAATTTAATCCAAGGATATCCCGGTCCATATAAATTATAGCCTTCTTGTCTTAACCATAGCATTTATTCAATTATTCCATAATTCATATTAAACCGTTATCCTATGACTATTTTCCATATAAATATTAAGTCTCATAAAGTCCTCTTTGGACTTAAATCACACTTGCTTAATAATTTATTGCTCTTTAAATACCTTGGCATAGTTATTTCCCAAACTACCCTTTTCAAAATATTATAGGTATAGTTATTCTCAAACTAACCTTTCCCACATATTCTTAATAATTTTAGCATGTTATCCCCTTGACTAACACTTTAATCATTCCGGATTATTAATAATTATACACTTCTTGATACCTTCTTAATAAGGTTTATATGTACATATATAAGGATTTAACTAATTGTGGGAAAAATGATTATATGTGTATATATAAGGAATCCTCTAATATAATTTAGTAGTATTACCCAACTACCACACCCGGAATCACTCATTCGACCCATATCTAAATTCTTCCGAATTTATTGCACAGAATCCCACTATTATGTCAAACACCCTTTTATAAAATTCGATACTTGATAATTTATTATATATGATAAATTAAACCGACTACCCCGTGCCTAACTCCCATAGCACTAGCCCTTAATACCTGAGTCAATTTTACCCAACTCTAACTTTAATTAATCATACCTTAATTAATTTATTGGAATGGTGTCCTTCAACCAAAATGCTCGGACTCACTCATTTGTCTCATATTATAGCCTTTTACAATTTATCTCACAATTTTCCGCAAATAAATTTTGGCACACTTATAAATCTAGTGTCCCTTTATCATTCAGTATAAGAATAATTCGAGTCAAATCTCCGACCCTTAATTCAATAAATTGCACTCCCATTAATTTTTATCTAAATGGTGTCACTTACTAAAAATACTCAAACTTCCTCAAATCAATCCGTAGTTTAACTCTTTTAAATTCATTTCACCCAAATTTTATTACTTAATTCATCACTATTTATAAGTTAAATAAATCTCAAAACCCAGATCTCAGGGCCAAGTTATTTTTATCCATGTCCCAAACAAAACCCTCATGACGAACTGCTACGGTTATAAAGGACATTGTCGCAATTCTCCTCAACAGTGGTGATTTTGACCAAAAAGTCACCGTCGTTCAAACGACGTCTGATGTCGTTCGAACGACATTCAGCGTCATTTGAATGACCCTGCTGGTCGTTTGAACGACCTTACACCTTTTCCATACCTTCGTCTTCCTCATGTTCAATGTTTCCAGTATTCACCCAACATCAATCCACAACAGCACATTGTCTATTATTCATTTGCCTAGTTACGAATTTCCTTCTAAACATTTAACCTTGGAGAGATTTAAAGATCACCACTAAATCCAAAATTTGAATTTATACCAGTATTGTTAAATTTCTTCCCAAATGTGATCTCTCCAAGTCAGTTTCAAGAGATGGATTTATGGATTCCTACTACAGTTTATATTCACACATCTACGAATCATATTGTCTAAAGATCCCAAATTTTGTAGTCTCAATACATAATTTCTACAGTTGTTCTAAGCATGGAAGATAACATTAATACAAGAATAGTACGAATTTGAATAAATATGGCAAGAGAATATTTGCCTGGAATTGTGTAGAAATGCATTCGTTCCTTTTCCTAGGGTGCTCTTCCTCCTCACAAGCCTTGGCTCCTCTCTCTCTTGAAGTGGGGCAACTAGGGTTAGGTTTTGATAGGAAGGGGGGGGGGGGGGTATTTCCCTTCCCTCAAATCTTATATTATTCACACTTTCTAAGTTGGGCTTTAGGAGCTAACTTTGGACCCCAAATGTGCCCAAATATAAAATCTAACTAGCCCGATAACTATCCAACTCATATATATATATATATATACCCTGGGACCATTTTTAAGGGTTTAAAATACCCAAACGAGACCGTAATACCTCTTAAAGTGCGTTCCAAATATCTTGTCCCAAAAATATTAATTGTGTCATTACACACCCAAATAATTTTTATAAAAATAAATAAAGCCCATTTGATTTATTTCAAATCTTTAAAGTCAAATTCTAAAAGTTATAAATAATATTGAGTTTAATTACTCGAAATTCCAAATTAATTAATTTCACCGAATTAATTTAATCCTTATTAAATGCATATTTTATTCTAAAAATATATGGGGTATTACATTCTCCCCCTTTTACAACGGAGTTCCGTTCACGAAATTCAAGGTAGCATAAAGTCATATTTTATTTGCACCGTTCAATTATGTTTATATCCAGTTAGTCCATACTCATATCCTATGAGATAAATGAAAAGGTTCATCTATGACATCATTGAGGTGCCCATATATTTCACCTTACATACATGCACACACATACCATTAACAAATATGAATGCCACACATACATCTAATATGTACCATTAATACCATGCAGATCCGTTCCACAAGTATACGACCATATACGTACATAAAATAATCACCCTACTATCCAACTTCTCTCAACTCCCGACTTTTCCAACTTCGTGTCTGGAACGTCTCGCGAGCGAAATCCAAATAAGAAACCCTCCCGATACACTACTGCCTAGTTTAGTCAGTTATCGAAGTCCATTGACCCAAGGCAAAGGAAAAGACAAAAATAACCATTTACGCTAATCATGTAATTTTCAATATTTGTTATTTTTCAAACCAACCACTTATTCTGTTATAAGAGTTATACTAAACTCCTATAGAGTCAACCGACCTTATCATACTTGACATTTTAATTATCACAACTTAGGTAGGGCATCCTCCGTCCGTATGCACTTAATTGTTCCTAAGTCTCCAAAGGTATACCAACTCAAATCAGGTCTACTATTACAATTTTAATGATACAGTCACTATGCTAACATTTCACGCGACCACATACCATCTGAAACGTCGAAGCTATCACTAGCCTTATTTCTACTTTATTGCCTATACTTGTTAAGGCAATACTTTCCCAACTCATAGCATCGCTTACTCTCGCAAACGATTATCCTTTTCCTAAAATACTTTTGCTCCCATCTGAGCCTCACCCGATTTATTCCATAAATTTGAGTTTATTCACACGTATCTACCTCCTTGAGTTATTGTTATTTTTTTAAATCACATTCACATGTTGCTTCCCTAAGCATTCTCAACTCTCTAAAGATTCTTGCACGACTTAATTTCCCCTTGAAATTTATTGTTTCAAAGTTAAGCTCACCTATAAAGTTTTTCTCATAGTAATCCTTACGACTATGGTGAACATCCATTTTTAACCAATCTTGTTTCTCAGATGACCGCAACCCATAGCAATCCACATAAAATTAACATACCCCAAGAAACTATAATTCCATTATCACGAAAAAAATCTTACTTCGAAATAACTAACAAACAAGTCTAAAATACACATAAGTCTACCAGCATAAATGCCTATGTATCCATACACTAATGAAATAATATTCCTCCTCACCCACGACGGTCAATGTACAATATTTTCCCCACATACAAAGTCTATCCTTTCCAAGGTATTAATAAAACCCAAGTGAACTCTAAGTCCCAACATCAAACAAAACATATCCCACACACTCCAAAGTAGGAAAAACACATATTTACCACGGATACTATCACTAATCTCTCTTCCCTAAAATTTCATCTATAATTCGATGCCCATCTCGCCCTGGGTCCTAGTTTACACAAACTACCGTCTATTAACGCCTTAGTGTGCATTACCATGTCCTCAAATTCTTCCATAAATTACTAGGCACCAGATTGCCTATCTTCTCGCAATTCTAGCAAGTGACCATACTAAGATTTCTATGGCTCTCTCTCCAAATCTAACCCTTTCCACGAATGGGTAGTAACCGATTGAAAATAATACAATGATTCCTAATCATAGGGCTCTACATTAAAGGACGCAACACAAAACACGACAAGCTCAGACATAGATCCTAAGAACACTAGAACAGTGCTCTGATACCAACTGTAAGAATCCCCATTTTCCCATGTAAAGGCTGGCCAGGCACGACACACTGAAGATGGGGCTTACCAACAATTTACACCATTCTCAGCACTGAAGGATAAAAACTTATTTTATTTATATTAAAATTCACAATGAATGAAAACACTAAATGAAATTTCTTTTAAATGAATTATAAAAGTTGCATCACCATACAATGTCCATAATGTAAAACTAAATACAACTAACATAAATGAACACTTGGGCTTATACCCGTACAATTTCCCAGAAAGAAATAAAATGATAAAGAGACTGAACCTCAACCTAGACTAGAGTCAATGGAGCGGAATCCACTACATCCAATGCAACTGCAAGCCTGATCCTGTGACACCCCGCCTAATTAAATACCGGGCGATCACTCCTTTATTAAATTAAATTCAAGGTGAATAGTTGGTTCATTCTTAGCATCACTGTCGCAAATGAAAAACTTTTCCAATTTAAACACCCTAATCAATTAAGCTAGGTGTCAAAACCATTTTAAACAATACCTTTCAAATTTTATTTTTAAAGAAAAATTATTTATTTATTTATTAACAACATTTTCAATAAGTAAGAATCATACCACAAATATCCTGGAACATAATCCCATTAATTTAAACATTCAACATTCAAAATCCCAACATTTAAAACTTAAAGTAAAACATTCATGCTGAATAAATCCCAAAGTAACAGTACTAGAAATAACTGAAATACAAATGTCCTAATAAAACAGATAAATAGTGGAAAGGGCGACACATGCCCAATAAGGAGAATGATAGAAGTGGAATCAAGTAAATGAAATCGTCTAATCAAGTGGACTGCAACTCCCACCTAAGCTGCAGTACGTTCCTTCCAAGGGATCCTAAGCAAGACGCCCCTGTGGCTGGGCACCTGTAATATATACATATATATACAAGAGAGAAAGAGAAATAGAAACGAGTCAGAGCTCGATAGTTTATATGATTTAAAAATTCGTTTAGCAAGTATTTAAATTGATTAAAGGCTAATGCAACAACATATTAGTGCGACACTCTCTTGAGAAATTCTCACCTCTCTTCTAATGTGCACACCTATCGCACTAACCTTCCCAATGGTCCATCTCGTCATATATCACACTATCTTTCCCCAATGATTTAACTTACCTTAGTTTATTCGCAGGATATAAAACTGAACAATACAATTGTTTGAAAAGAAGATTTCAATTAGTATCCAAAATTCTCGTTTTAACTTTATTAATTTATAAAGTTTTCCAGTGTCATATTATACTTTCTCCAAGCAAGTATTACAATTTGAGTCATCAACCATGTCCTACATATCAAATCACAGTAGGCAGTTCCAGATTTCAGAATTTCATATATATATATATATATATATATATATATATTAACTACTCGTATAATATATATATTATAACAGCACCCCAAATAAAAACTATGGTGTGGGCATACTCTACTATCCAAACCCCGTATCACTCGTATTAAGGGGAATACAAATTCGGAATCACTCTCGAATTGTATTAACACATACACAAACAATATTGAGGCGAAGCATAGATTCCAAGTCTCTAAGAGGATGGTACATACCTTTGTCTCTTAGGACCGTCTGAACTATCCATTGGATAGCCTGTACCAAGGACATCTACCTTCTAGGGTACGAATCAATATCCCCCATAAGGCACACATGATAAGATCGTCCCAGCGCGGAAACCTCGGGGATAGCATGTAGCGTGGGTATAATTTCCACACATAGATAGTATATGCATACACAATCATATAACTATACTAATATTACCATATCAATATTAGGTATATCTCAAATCCCATAGTTACGACTTTTATCCTTATTTTCACATCTTTAGTAAACACATATAATGGTTCGTTTCTAACCTTGATTCGGTATTATTCCAACTTACCACATAACTCTCATGGCTTTATCCTCCCAATTATAAAATTCATTAGTTATTCATCTATTCTCTATCATAACTATTTGACGTAATCTCTCACTTTAAATACGTAGTTTCATCGTTCCTTATATAATTATCCCACAATTACAATTCTCGTCATATATTAGAGGTCCCAAAATTTATTCATATACCCTACTAGTCCTCTTTATCTCCTAAAACATATTTATAAGGGTGACCATGAATTATTCCACATTAAAGTGAATTTCAACTATTTAAGAAGGGAAAACATGAGTCTGCCAGGAGGGGTCGATCGATCGAGGTCTGGGGCTCGATCGATCGAACCTTCGATCGATCGAAGCTCTGGGCTCGATCGGTCGATCAAGCAGGTCTGCGAAATCTGCAGTTTTGCAGTTACGAGTTTCATCTTCTAACCTCAACAAATTCCATATTTTTCATACCCAAACGACCCAGAATTCATACTAATAATATCATATCATCATATTAAGAATTCCCTACGTAAAGCATGTGGGTTTCTATCACTAATTATGGGTTAACAGCCCCAAAAATTTATATAAATATCAAGAACCCTCAAAATCTCTTAAACATGGTTCTAACAATTATTTTCCAGAAATTCCTTCTTATAAACATCATAATTCATGGTTTAATCCTCTACATGACAAAGGGTTTCCAGAATCTTCATTCAAACCATAACTACATGAAATTTCCTAATTCAAATCGGGTTTTTCTTCCATATAAACCATCCTAATCATTCCTAAACCAATATTAAAGATGCATCAACGAAATAAGCAAGATAAACACTTGCCTGGGATTTTCAGAAGTCTGGTTTGGTGCCAAAATTGGTGTGGTTGCGTTCCCCGTCTCGCGATCTACGCGTTGGCGGTGGCGGCGGTGTAAACGGTTGAGTTTTGAGCTTTGGAATGCTTTGGAAGCTCTCTCCTTCCCTCTCCTATGGCCGTCACTTGTCTTTGGTTTTTCTAAACCTAGAAGACAACCTTAGACATCTGATATAACCCTTGAAATTTTGTGGGTTTAATTACCCAAAAATGTAAAATGACCAAAATGCCCTCCCGGGGTACTAATTAAGCCTAAAATTGCCCCGAGACTCAAACTAAACCCCGGGTACACTTTTCTGACTATCTCGACCCTTCCAGACACGTTGGCGCACTCAAAACGACCATACGGATAACTAAAAATATTTCACTTTTATTAATCAACATTTATTCCCGACGCGACACATGCGCGTCCCGACTTAAATTTTCATAATTGTCATTTTATTCACACGTGACAATACTATAAAAATAAATCTCATATATTTCTATACTCATCCAGTAACATTCAACAAATAACAAATTTTCAATAATTACTAACTCTCGTCACGCTAGTAAATATTTAAAACAACATTCCGGATTAAAATTAATTTAATTATCTCAATTAAATTTAATTAATCCCTAAATTTAAAAGCTAATTAATCCCTAAATTTAAAAGCCATGAAAATACGGGGTATTACAGATCCATCGTTAGTCCTGCTTTACCTCTCATTAAGAATACTCGAGGGAAAATATTTATAATTTGGTTAGAGCCCGAGATGTGCAAGGAGTCTTCACAAATAAATATTCAATTTATTACTATCTCATAATTCATGTCTCCCCATCGACGCTCACATGTAACGAGTACCTCGCCTCTCATTTAGAAGAAGTCCTATTTGTCTCCCTAAATGAATATCAATTGTAAACTTATATTATTTAACCATCCAAGTAAACAATAAATCATTTTCATTATGCATTAACTACAAGTGGTTCCTCGTGTATGACACCCCTATCCCCGAATAGATTTCATAATATAAAATTCTCAATATACATAAACTAAGTGCAGTTCCTTACATTTCATACCCCGTGACCCTCGTTTAGTTCTACAAATCATTTAATGATTAAATTCATATCACCCGTCGTCTGCCCCGTTAGACTATAAGTTTCATTTTCTTAGGTTACCAAATTATTATTCTCATTTAATAATTGGTTACACCATTTCTCATTCTATTTAATGTTTGTCTACACCCTTAGACTATCCAATTATTATTATTATTATTATTATTATTATTATTATTATTATTATTATTATTATTATTATTATTATTATTATTATTATTTGTTTGCGGCAATATTCATTAGGACTCATCTTCGTCCTGAGTTATCCACATCATTTTATTAGCCCAATTTCATCATCATTAAACAATGTCTCTCTCTCTCTCTCTCTCTCTCTCTATATATATATATATATATATATATATATATATATATATGACACACAAGGGCATCTACCACTGGTGTCTCGTTCGTATTCTATCGGCAAAGTCCGGAGGAATCCCTTATCCTAAGCGGACACTACAAAACACATACAAGTTGGGTGCGATCCCTACGTAGGATACTTGTATACGGCCCATACCTAGCGGTGATACAGGAACGGTCAACGCCAACTGTACTCTAACACCCAGCCTGCCTGGAGAGAGCGAACGGAGCGCTACTATCGATAAAACTAACCAAATCCACAAATAACAAGGTATAGAGCATCTAAAAATCCCACAATAAAATAATAAGAAACAACTAATCTCAAATCTCTTCAATTAAAACAACAAGTCTCTCGAATTAAAACAACTATCTATCTCGATACTAAAATGAATCTCCAAAGCTCTGTACATCAAAATAAATAAATACAAGTCTTCTCTCTTGTATTAAAAATCTTCCCCAAACAATCCTCGCTAAAATCAAACTCCGTAGCGCCCCAAAATCCGCGCTAACCTGCCACTAAAAGAAAAGATGGGGAAGTACACAATACGACAGGAAAGATGCTCAATAATTTTTAGCGATGAATAAAACTTCACAATACGAATACGAATATTCAATTCAAAAGCAAATTTCATAAGAAATTATATCAATATAATTTCTCAACAACACATTAACTGGGTCACCAGGCCTCACCGCTGTACCACGCCTATGCATTTTTAAGCATATCCGGAAAAAGGAATATTTGCGGGTGCCCAACCTCAGTGCCATATTAAAATCTCATGACAACATGCTCAACACCAAATATAATACCACATGAATCGAAATTAGATTCCAAATAATATTTTCAGATTTCCAAATGAATTTATCAATTCAAATATGAGTCAAGAAAACAACGAGAATAATACTCGCGAGATTATGGAGCATATTGTGTAAAACCCCATACCTTAAACCACAAAAAAGAACCAACATGAATCATCACATAGTTACATCCTCAAAATATAAACACACCATCACGTTCTTCTCGCGAAAATAATCAAATCTCGTTCTAGTCCAAACTCGAGAAAACACCAAATAAGCATTCTAATCTAAGGTTGAAATCTTGAATAAGTTTGGGGCTATGGTTTGTACATGAAAGGGAGTAATTTTGGAGAGGTCTTCTGGTTGAAAAGTTTGAGAAAAAGTGATTTGAAAAGTCCATCCACGAATTTGTTGATATATAAAAGATTAAGAATTTGATTAAGAAAAGAGTTTTAATCAGATACAAACACTAAAAATTTTATTTTGGACGATCGGACCGTTGGAATTGGATGAAATTTTATAGAGAGTTAGCTAAGGACGAGAGGAAGCTGTCGAAAAAAATTCAGCTCTATCGGACCGTTCAATATTTTTAAATATTTTTTTTTATAGAGTTGTATGTTTTGAGGACTCTAAGAGAGTTTTATGTTTTGAGGACTCTTCTATATAATAAAAATTCAATTAAAACTTCATTTTAATTCCAATTTTGAAAACGTTTGAAATTCTCATGTTTAAAAATAAAATCCAACATATTTGAGCAATAAAAATAATTTTACCAAAAAATTTATTTTCCTCTATATTTTGAAAATACCCCAAAAATACGAGAGTTGTTACACTTCCCCACTAACAATGGAATTTCGTCATCGAAATTTGCCGAATATCTAACTCTAAAAAATTAAGCCAACAATCTCCAAAAATAATTTCCTCACATCTAATCTAGATGCCTAACGCAAAACGATTCTTTAAAAATTTCTATCTCCAAATCCGCGCCACAAAAACGCAACAGTCCCAAAATCCAAGACCCGAGGGTTGGTCGTATACCTAAGCTCTGATACCATTATGTGTCACACCCCGCCTAATTCTGGCGTCGGCTGCCACCAAAACTAAGCCGAGCATGAGTAAATAATATACCATTCTTAGCATGAGATAGATATGAGACATAAATAAATCAGTCCATAAGATAAATAATTGAATCAATCTCAAATGATCATCAACAACTAAGTGATAAAAGATCCATCACATGCTAACTCCAAAATCCATTCTCCAATAATGATTAAATAAAAATCAGAAATAATCTCAAAAGAAATCCTCTAAACAACTTTGGAACCGAATGGCCTGATAAAACTCAAATGAAGTCTCATAATTAAATACGACTGAAAGGAAAGTCTAACTAAACTATGCCATAAAAAGAATAACTCCAGCTGCACCTCCAAATGATAATATCCAAAAATCTTATGCAGCTTATCCAATTCTAATCCTGAAAAAGATTAGTCAACGCATGGGTCAGTGTAAGGCCCTAAAACATGATTAGGAATGTTAATTACATGATTAATTATAACTTAGGAGTTATAAGTTATAAATTGGTTATGTGTGTTAAACATGTTAATTATCATGTTTAGGGGATGCATGCTCATGTGATATATGTGTTGTTTACATTAGGTGCTAATTGAGCTTATGATCGGGGATACCATGTTTAGAACATATGATCATTTATGTGGTTAAATGCATAATAAATTATTTTTTTAATGCATGATTATGTTTATAAAAGTAAATTAGGGTGTTGATACAAAATTGTCAATGTTTGGTCTCCAAATGTGAAAGTTTGAGATTTTCGGTAAATTGCTACTTTCCTGTTCGAGCCCAAATTAGGAGTATTAATTTTATGATTTTGGGAAACCACAAAATATGAAAGTTGTATATGTTTAAGTTATCTACTCATAGACACAAAGAGGGAGTAAATCTGGGCCCATTATAGTGAGTAATGGTAATTTTACCAAGGTGGGACAAATGTGTCATTAATGGAATTGTCTAATTCGACCTTCCAACCAACCAATCACGTGTTACCACTACCTCTAATGCTATTGGACCACTATACTACGTATTTATGATTATAAATGAGAGGTATGTCTTCTTCCTCATAAGAAATAACAAGTTTTGCCTAAAGAGAGAGAAAGAGAAGAAAGTTAAGAAAGAAATCTTTGGAAATTTTCTATAAATCGAGGAATCCTCGTAAGGTAATTACATCTTTATTAAAGTTGGTCACATGGATGAGTTCTATACTTGACATGTTTTTATTTTTGATTTTGATATAGATCGTAATGATACCCATATTGCTGAATTGTGTTGGAACAAGTATGGGTTAAGAACATAAGTTAGCACTGGACCTAGGATCATAAATGAATACTTTAAAGTCCTAAATTTACATCATCTTTTCATAAATAATTTTGATTCATAAAATTTATGATTATGATGTATACTTATGCTAAAACATGTTTATTATATTTTCCATGAATTATACCCAAGGTCAAGGTTATGTACGCTTAAAAATGTTAAGTTATGCCTTAATGTTCTATTTCGACCTACTTATGCTAAAAATGGCATAAATCATGGAATACTTATTGGAATTGATTGATTCAAGTTGGAGAGTAACATATACTCATAAATGTATAACATATCCTAAAATTGTGTAAAAATACCAAGGAATGAACCCTTGGTGATTGTTTGAAGTTTCGGTTTAAAATCTGCCCTAAAGTAGCAAGAATGCATACCAGGTGTTTGACGTTTTGCTCGACATAGAAAATGAGCCCTAAAAATTATGAAATATTAATTTTTTATTATTCAACATTTTTACTGATATTGGGTGGAATATCATGCAAAGTTATATTGTATAAAAATTATGAAAATTCCTGGAAGTTGAAGTTGTGTTGTTGTTTTTCTTGAGAAACGGTTTGGAAAAGGTTGTAATAAATCAGGCATAACTTTGTCTAGCAAATTCGTAATTTAATTCTCTAAATTGTGTTAGAACCCTAATTAATTGAGTGTTATATAAATGTGAAGTGTCATATTTAATTCCTCCTTAGTTATTTCTGATTTACCAAATGATGTGATGTATTACTGGGTTTAATGTTAATTGGTGTATTCAGATACTAATGACGTGGACTTGTTAAGTGGGGAAGCAGCTAATACTACCATACCAAGGAAGTAGTTTGGTATTAATCTTAGAACCAAATCCAAGGTTAGTGACCTGTCCTATGAAATATATATGATTATATGTTCATATGGAAATGTGTAGTTCAATACATGTGTTAAAATGCTTATGGGAGTGATGTTGTATTTAGGAAACATATGCATATGATTGAAATGTTAAGTGATGTTATTTAATTTTAAGGACTGTGGTGGGTCCTATAGGATGTGGCGGTCCTGTTAATCCAACTTATAGGTTTGTGTACTCTATCCTAATAAAGGGACGTGGTAGTCCCCAATAATTGTGGTGGATTAATTGGACTGTGGCGGGTCCAGGCTTGAGAGAGTTTCACAATTCCTGTTGGGTTATAGCATTAGAACAAAATAAAAATGGTTATTCAATTTGTTTATAGGTGTGGTATATGGTCATTCACTAAGCTTATATTGCTTACACTCCTGTAATGTTATGTTTCAGGTATGCTTGTCATTTGGAGTTCACGGCCAAGTTAGGACCTTAAAACGGGGGAGTGACGGATATCTAGTATGGTTTGAATATCAAGATTCCTTTTGTGTAATTATTAAACGAAGGATCTTGGTTATGTAAAGTTATGTTGTACTTATAAGTTATAAGTAAAGGCAGTTATGTTCTCATCTACACATACTTTTGAAAAAAAAGAAATAAAATCTTATGTTATTTTCCTTAGAGATTTAAATTAAAGCATTGTTTAAGGCAATTTATCTCTAATTAACAGGATGAGTTTAACTTAATTAAGTCGGGGCGTGAAAACTTGGTATCAGAGCGTGGTTATTATGTTCTGTATTGGGTGTGAGGGTCTAGATTGGCAGTGGACACTAGAAAGTGAGTTTGCTATGCGTCTGGATTTTGACTAACAATGTTAATATTAAACTGCTGTTATTATATTTTGTTTAAGTTAATTATATTGCAGTGAATGATGGATCCACATGAGCCGCTTGATGGAGAAGAGGGTGAGGCATCTTATGTTTCTAATAGTCAACAAGGACATAGACATATTCAAGTGGAGGAACCAGAGGTGCAACAACAACCTATTGATGGTGTGGGAAGAATATTACGTGCTGTGGCACAACTTATGGAACAAGCAAGAGATGGAGAACATGGTGGGTATAGGGAAAAATTGCATGAGAGGTTCATGAATTTAAATCCGCCAGCATTTGTTGGGACTACGGATCCATTAGTGGCAGAGGGGTGGATTAGAAAGATGGAAACAATATTCAAGGTGATGGAAGTGCGAGATGAACAAAAGGTTTTGTTAGCAACCTTTAGGTTAGAGGCTGATGCAAAGTTATGGTGGGATGCAACAGAAAGGTTACTTACTAAAATGGGGGGAGTGGTGCCAATAAATCCTCCACAAATTACATGGGAGAGGTTTATGAAGGTGTTCTTTGAAAAATATTTTCCAAGGCTTTATAGGAAAGAGAAAGAGGAAGAATTTATCACGTTGAAATAGGGGAACCGAACAGTGGCAGAGTATGAAGCTTTATTTATATCCTTATCTAGATTTTCACCTGACTTGGTGAGGACGGAAGAAAGTAAATGTGATCGGTTATAAACCGGGTTGAGTGTAGATATAAAAAGTATGAAGATCACTGATTATGTGGACTTGGTGGATAGGGCCATGGTGTCAGAAAAGTCAATAAAAGAAATGCAAGTTGAACACTCGAAGAAAGCTAGACATGATGGTGTAAGAGCATATAGATGGGAGGCGGGAACCTCAACTCAGAGTGTAGCACGAGGAGTACCTAAGGGCCAAGAATTTAAAAATAATAGAAATGGACGTGGAAGATTTCAAGCTCGGGGTGGAAGGACTGGGATGAATAGGTCAGAAAATGCATCTGTGATGGGACCGAGGGCCATATTTTGTTATAGATGTGGTGGTCAAGGGCACATGTCTCGGGAGTGTACAATATCTGAGACGACACCTTTATGTTTCCATTGTCATCAACCGGGGCACTTACGAAAGAATTGTACAACGATGGGAGCTACAACTTCAGTTGGGAGTGTGACAGTAGGAGATAGGATTTCTACACCGAAATTACATAGGGGAGGTAGAGGAGGCGTGTCTCAAAACCAAGGCCAAGGCAGAGTGTTTGCACTGACGCAACAAGATGCACAATCTATGCCTAACGTAGTGACATGTACAATTCCTATTGGTGATAAAGATGCTTATGTGTTGATAGATCCTGGTTCTACCCATTTTTTTGTGTCTTTGCTTTACCTGTTGCATCTTAATAAACCATTATCATCATTAGATTCTGGTTTAGCTATTGTTACTCCAGTGGGGGGGTTGGTTTTTATTGAGAGGGTGTATAGGGAGTGTGTGGTGCGAGTGGGTGAAAAAGAATTACTAGTTGACTTATTACCTCTCGATATGTGCGACTTTGATGTAATATTGGGTATGGATTGGTTAGCCTCATATCATGTATGTTTGGATTGCTTTAAAAAGGAGGTAATTTTTCGATTACCGGGTGAACCTGAATTTAAATTTATCGGGGAACGAAATGTCACCCCAACATGTTTGATCTCTGCTACAAAATGTTATGAACTGCTAAGGAAAGGATGCGAGGGTTATCTCGCTCATGTGGTGGACACACGACAAGAGGCTGGAAAACTATCAGATATACCAGTCGTTAATGAGTTTGCAGATGTCTTCCCAGAAGAACTCCCAGGGTTGGCACCAGACCGTGAGGTGGAATTTTCGATTGAGTTGGTACCAGGAACTGCACCAATATCTATTGCACCATATCGTATGGCACGTGAAGAATTAAAAGAGCTAAAGATACAGTTGTAAGATTTGTTAGATCGTGGTTTTATAAGGCCTAGTGTATCACCGTGGGGAGCCCCAGTATTGTTTGTGAAGAAGAAAGATGGAACCATGAGGCTGTGAATCGATTATCGTCAATTGAATAAGGTGACTATCCGTAATAAATACCCACTACCCCGCATTGATGCCTTGTTCAATAAGTTGCAAGGAGCCAAAGTGTTTTCCAAGATCGATCTCTGATCCGGATATCATCAATTGAAAGTAAGAGACCGTGATATTTCTAAAACTGCTTTTCGTTCCAGGTATGGACATTATGAATTCCTTGTCATGCCATTTGGGTTAACAAATGCACCAACTGTATTCATGGATTTGATGAACCGTATATTTCACCCATACGTGGATTCTTTTGTTATTATCTTCATTGATGATATTTTGATATATTCTCATAGTAGGGATGAGCATGAACACCACCTGCGTGTTATTTTACAGACCTTGCGAGAGAAGCAGTTGTATGCTAAATTTTCTAAATATGAATTTTGGCTAGACAAGGTAGTATTTTTGGGGCATGTTATTTATGCTGATGGTATTTGTGTTGATCCCAAGAAGGTAGAAGAAATAATGAATTGGGAAAGGCCAACTAGTGTGACAGAGGTACGTAGGTTTTTGGGATTGGCGGGCTATTACAAAAGGTTTATACCGGGGTTTTCTTCTATTGCATTGCCATTGACTAAGCTAACCAGAAAGGAGAATAAGTTTGTGTGGAGTGGCAATTGTGATAAAAGCTTTGAAAATTTAAACGGTAAGTTGACATCAGCTCCGGTATTGACTATCCCAACAGGTACAGAAGGTTTATTTATTTATAGCGATGCTTCGTATCAAGGACTCGGTTGTGTGTTAATGCAGCATGGAAAGGTAATCTATTTTGCTTCTCGACAGTTAAAGATACATGAACGCAAGTACCCTACTCATGATCTCGAGTTAGCTACAGTAGTTTTTGCATTGAAGATCTGGAGACATTACTTATATGGTGTTAGTTGTGAAATTTTTACTGACAATCAAAGCTTAAAATACTTGTTTACTAAAAAAGACTTGAACTTGAGGCAAAGAAGGTGGATGGAACATATAAAAGATTATGATTGCATGATACATCACCATCCGGGTAAAGCTAATATTGTTGCCGATGCTTTGAGCAGAAAATCTCGAGGCATAGTATCTTGTATTTATTGTATTCGAGTTGACCTGCTGAGAGAATTAGGTTTAATGGGGGTGGAATTAACTTTGAATGAGTCTTACGAAATAGTATCACATTTAAATGTTAGACCCACATTGATATTCTGGATAAAACAAGTACAAGCAGGAGATACAGAATTGGAGAAAGTTAGAGATAATATGAAAAAGGGTAAAGAAAATGAATTTTCTATTCGTTATGATGACATTGTTATGTACGAAAACTGTTTGTGTGTACCTAATGTGCCTGATTTAAGAAGAGCAATTTTAGAAGAAGCCCACTGTTCTTTATATGCTTATCATCCAGGGAGCACGAAACTATATAAAGATCTAAAATAATGTTATTGGTGGCCGGGAATGAAACACGACATTGCAAATTTTGTTGCTAAATGTCTAGTTTGCCAACAGGTGAAGGTGGAGCATCAGAAGCCAAGTGGTTTACTACAGCCCTTACCTATTCCTGAGTGGAAATGGGAGCATGTTACTACAGATTTTGTTATAGGTTTACCAAAATCATCCCGAGGATTTGATTCTATTTGGGTTGTCGTTGATAGGTTGACTAAGTCTGCACATTTTTTTCCTGTTAAAACTACTTACTCCATGGATAGATATGCCAAAATATAGGTGGATGAGATTATTAGATTGCATGGTGCACCAGTTTATATTATTTCTGATCGAGATCCTAAGTTTACTTCTCACTTTTGGCCTAGTTTACAACAAGCTTTAGGGACTAAATTGAAATTTAGTACAGCTTTTCACCCTCAGACTGATGGACAGTCAGAAAGAACGATCCAAACACTCGAAGATATGTTACGAATTTGTGTATTGGAGTTCAAGGGAAGTTGGGATGAACACTTGCCACTAATAGAGTTTGCTTATAATAATAGCTATCATTCGAGTATTGAGATGGCTCCTTATGAAGCTTTGTATGGGAGAAAATGCAGAACTCCAGTGTGTTGGACTGAAGTAGGAGAACGAAAACTACTTGGGCTAGAAATTGTACAGTAGACTACTGAAAAGATCAATCTCATCCATAATCACTTAAAGGTAGCGCAAAGTAGACAAAAAAGTTATGCATACAACCGAAGGAAAGAATTGAAATTTGAGGAAGGTGATCGAGTATTCCTACGTGTTTCTCCTTGGAGAGGGGTTATGAGATTCGGGAAAAAGGGAAAGTTAAGTCCCAGGTACATTGGCCCTTATGAGATAGTGAAACGGGTTGGAGCTGTAGCTTATAAGTTGGCATTACCACCAGAATTGTCTCGAATACGCGATGTTTTTCATATATCCATGTTACGTAAGTATGTGCTCGATCCTTCACATGTGTTTATTTCACAACCGATAGATCTTCGAGATGACTTGACCTACGTGGAGGAACCCATTGCTATTGTAGATCGAAAGGAGCAAGTGTTACATAATAAAAACATTTCACTAGTTAAAGTGATGTGGAGAAGTCAGAATGTGGAGTATGCCACCTGGGAGGGAGAGAATAACATGAAGGAACAATATCCTCATCTATTTGGTAAGTTTCTTATGCGTTAAATTTCGAGGACGAAATTTTTATAAGAGGGGTAGAATTGTAAGTCCCTAAAACATGATTAGGAATGTTAATTACATGATTAATTATAACATAGGAGTTATAAGTTATAAATTGGTTATGTGTGTTAAACATGTTAATTATCATGTTTAGAGGATGCATGCTCATGTGATATATGTGTTGTTTACATTAGGTGCTAATTGAGCTTATGATCGGGGATACCATGTTTAGAACATATGATTAGTTATGTGGTTAAATGGATAATAAATTATGTTTTTAATGCATGATTTTGTTTATAAAAGTAAATTAGGGTGTTGATACGAAATTGGCAATGTTTGGTCTCCAAATGTGAAAGTTTGAGATTTTCGATAAATTGCTACTTTCCTGTTCGAGCCCAAATTATGCGTATTAATTTTATGATTTTGGGAAAACACAAAATATGAAAGTTGTAGATGTTTAAGTTATTTACTCATAGACACAAAGAGGGAGTAAATCGGCGCCCATGATAGTGAGTAATGGTAATTTTACCAAGGTGGGACAAATGTGTCATTAATGGAATTGTCTAATTCGACCTTCCAACCAACCAATCACGTGTTACCACTACCCCTATTGCTATTGAACCACTATACAACGTATTTATGATTATAAATGAGAGGTATGTCTTCTTCCTCATAAGAAATAACAAGTTTTTCCTAAAGAGAGAGAAAGAGAAGAAAGTTAAGAAAGAAATCTTTGGAAATTTTCTATAAATCAAGGAATCCTCGTAAGGTAATTACAACTTTATTAAAGTTGGTCACATGGATGAGTTCTATACTTGACATATTTTTATTTTTGATTTGGATATATATTTTAATGATACCCATATTTCTGAATTGTGTTGGAACAAGGATGGGTTAAGAACATAAGTTAGAACTAGAGCTAGGATCGTAAATGCATACTTTAAAGTCCTAAATTTACATCATCTTTTCATAAAGCATTTTGATTCATAAAATTTATGATTATGATGTATACTTCTTCTAAAACATTTTTATTATATTTTTCCATGAATTATACCCAAGGTCAAGGTTATGTACGCTTAAAAATGTTTAGTTATGCCTTAATGTTCTATTTTGACCTACTTATGCTAAAAATGTCATAAATCATGGAATACTTATTGGAATTGAGTGATTCAAGTTGGAGAGTAACATATACTCATACATGTATAACATATCCGAAAATGGTGTAAAAAAACCAAGGAATGAACCCTTGGTGATAGTTTGAAGTTTCGATTTAAAATCTGTCCTAAAGTAGCAAGAATGCATACAATGTGTTTGACGTTTTGCTCAACATAGAAAATGAGCCCTAAATTTTATGAAACATTAATTTTGTTTTATTAAATATTTTTACTGATATTGGGTGGAATATCATGCAAAGTTATATTGTATAAAAATTAAGAAAATTTCATGAAGTTGAAGTTGTATTATTGTTTTTCTTGAGAAACGATTTGGAAAAGGTTGTAATAAAATGGGCATAACTTTGTCTAGAAAATTCGTAATTTAATTCTGTAAATTGTGTTAGAACCCTAATTAATTGAGTGTTATAGAAATATTAAGTGTCATATTTAATTCCTCCTTAGTTATTTTTGATTTACCAAATGATGTGATGTATTACTAGATTTAATGTTAATTGGTGTATTCAGATACTAATGACGTGGACTTGTTAGGTGGGGAATAAGCTAATACTACCATACCAAGGAAGTATTTTAGTATTAATCTTAGCACCAAATACAAGGTGAGTGACCTATCCTATGAAATATATATGATTATATGTTCATATGGAAATGTGTAGTTCAATACATGTGTTAAAATGCTTATGGGAGTGATGTTGTATTTGGCGGTCCTGTTAATCCAACTTATAGGTTTGTGTACTCGGGCCTAATAAAGGGATGTAGTGGTCCCCAATAACTGTGGTGGATTAATTGGACTGTGGCGAGTCCAGGCTTGCGAGAGTTTCACAATTCCTGTTGGGTTATAGCATTAGAACAAAATAAAAATGGTTATTCAATTTTTTTATAGGTGTGGTATATGGTCATTCACTAAGATTATATTTCTTACACTCCTGTAATGTTATGTTTTAGGTACGCTTGTCGTTTGGAGTTTACTGCCAAGTTAGGACCTTAAAACGGGGAAGTGACGGATATCTAGTATGGTTTGAATATGAAGATTCCTTTTGTGTAATTATTAAACTAAGGATCTTGGTTATGTAAAGTTATGTAGTACTTATAAGTTATAAGTAAAGGAAGTTATGTTTTCATCTACACATACTTTTGAAAAAAAAGAAAAAAAATCTTATGCTATTTTCCTTAGAGATTTAAATTAAAGCATTGTTTAAGGCAATTTATCTCTAATTAACGGGATGAGTTTAACTTAATTAAATCAGGCCGCGGCAGTCAGAGCCAATGCCCCGAGCAAGAATACACACTACTCCCCTCAAATAGGATCCTTGAATCCAGACAGTAGCATTATACGCAATAAATATCACAATAGAATATTTTAAATTAAACGGGATAATTAAACACGATAGATATAAATCACTAACTACTCGCATAAATCCCCATTTATAAAGGCACACCAATATGATTTTAATTTCCCAAGTCCCATGATGTTAATTTCATTAAATTAACCAGCTTTTATCATAACCTTATTTTTATTATGGTGGTCCTCCCGCCTCGGGTGATTTCTCCACCAAAATACACATCTCCTTGTCAAAACGCCGGCTGACCCGTTTAAACTTTCAGCCCTTACTGATTGACAAGGTTCCACACACGACACGACATAAAACGTCGGCTGGTCCGTTTAAACTGTCGGCCCTCGCTGATTATGTCGCCAATATATTTTAATACCCGTCTTATTATCTTAGGTATTAGTTCTCAATTTCTCAATTCACAATTTATAATTTACCCCACCCATTTATCGATGTGAGATCCTCAAAATACCCCTTAGTCCCATACCTAAGGGTCCTCAAGTCATCAATACATCCTAACTTATGTATAGGAGGATTTTCTAACATAAATCATAACCTAGTCTCATACTTATACGAGCGTAACAACAATAAAGTAATAAAAATCAGCCCACCCCCAAGGTGATAAAAACACAATAATCTTCCCTCACTAGTCCCATTCCTAGAAGGCATTCTAAAAATATAGGGAGAGCAATAATACCCAACATCTCGTCGTCACAAGGCAATATAATAATACCAAAAAGCCACACAACCACGCATAATTAATCAACGTATAAAACTACGCATGATAGTCCAATTCAATTAAATCTTTAATTTAATTATCACAAAGTCAACAATACCCAAATAATCTCATTTAATTATTTTAAATTAAATATACCAATTTTTCATCCTCTATACATCAAAAACCAAATTTTATTATCTCTACACGTGTTACATGAGTTATACGAACCCAAAAATAATTTATTTTAAAGCCAGGGTTTTTCTACATGAAACCTACACCAATAAAATCCAAAATCACTCATGAATCCTACGTACCCAAAGGGTTATGAATATTATTCAGATTAAAAGATTTTATAAAATCTCCCCATAATTAGTATTCACTTTTCTAATTACATTACTAATTATTTTTAAGAAAACATGTAATTAAGTGTTTAGGCGACACTTAGAACGCATAATACTAAAGGAAAAGAATAGAGTATTCATGCCTGAATAAAAGTTAGTTTAGAAATCTGATCTTGAATGTGTATTCCTTTAAAAAATTTGACAAAGATTCGTTCTTGACGCGTCTTGAGAAAATCCGGTTAATCTTGACAAAACTTGAGTTCAAAATTATGTAGAATGGGGCTAGGGTTTTGAGGTTGAAGAAGATGAAGAAGATGAGAGGATTTTGATTTTTGAGAAGGTTAAAATGTGTTTTAAAAGATCTAAACTCGTCACTTTATGTTTATATACCCAAAAGAATTAGAGTCCTAATCAAATACAAATACTCGAAAAAATCATTACGGATGCTTGGACTGTTAAAATTGCTTGAAATTTTTGTATGTTGTAGCTTACGGCGAGACAGGACTTCTGACAAAAATTCATCTTGATCGGACGGTCAGATTTCTGAAAATATTATTTTTATTAGAAAGTTTTATGTTTTGAGGACTCTTAGAGAGTTTTATATTTTGAGGATTCTTCTAAATAATAAAAATTCAATTAAAACTCCATTTTGATTCCGATTCAAATTCCGTTTGAAAATTTATTTTTCAAATATAAAAACCAACACTTTAAATTATAAAATTTATAAAATCCAAAATTTCATTTTTCTCCGATTTCCAAAATTAATTTAAAAATTTCCATTTAAAAAATTCGGATTGTTACATACTTCCCCACTAGCAAAGAATTTCGTCCTCGAAATTAGACGAAGCATACGCATCGTGTAAATCTAGAAAAAGAAAATATGGCTCATATATGCCTACACGTAGAATGCCATAATTGGGCGCCCATACACCCAATTCTACGCGCACCTACCCCACCGACAACAAAATAATATATATTGCCTATATACATATACATAACTATGAAAATAACGGCGTACCACACGCTTCCAGAAATCCCCACTCAATCCTATATCCGAAAGTCATCAAAATGCTAACATCCTCAAATTAAATCTCAACATCAAAACTCGATACATACGATACCTAACATCTGCACTAAAATCTCTAAAATAATTATCGTCTCCAAAATAAATTTTAAGGATCCTCACATTAAGCCTACTAATTCTAAACTCAATGCCTACGACATCCTTAGTACAAAGCTTCACATCTCCAAGAAACACATATAACACGTATGATGGACCCTCTACCTTAAGGAGTACGAATCAACAAAGGGAATCAAAGATCGGCAACGCGAAAGCTAAACAGACTCATAACCTACGAGACCTAAGACCATGCTCTGATACCATCTGTCACACCCCGACTAATTCTGGCGTCGGCCGCCACCAAAAAAAAGCCGAGCATGAGTAAATAAAATACCATTCATAGCATGAGACAGATATGAGACATAAATAAATAAGTCCATAAGATAAATAATTGAATCAATCTCAAATGATCATCAACAACTAAGCGATAAAAGATCCATCACATGCTAACTCCAAAATCCATTCTCCAATAATGATTAAATAAAAATCTGAAATAATCTCAAAAGAAATCCTCTAAACAACTTTGGAACCGAATGGACCAATAAAACTCAAATGAAGTCTCATAATTAAATACGACTGAAAGGAAAGTCTAACTAAACTATGCCACAAAAAGAATAACTCCAGCGGCACCTTCAAATGATAATATCCAAAAATCTTATGCAGCTTCTCCAATTCTAATCCTGAAAAAGATTAGTCAACGCATGGGTCAGAGCTAAAGCTCCGAGAAAGAATACACACTACTCCCCTCAAATAGGATCCTTGAATCCAGACAGTAGCATTATACGCAATAAATATCACAATAGAATATTTTAAATTAAACGGGATAATTAAACGCGATAGATATAAATCACTAACTACCCGCATAAATTCCCATTTATAAAGGCACACCAATATGATTTGAATTTCCAAAGTCCCAGGATGTTAATTTCATTAAATTAATCAACTTTTATCATAACCTCATTTTTATTATGGCGGTCCTCCCGCCTCGGGTGATTTCTCCACCAAAATACACATCCCCTTGTCAAAACGCTGGCTGACCCGTTTAAACTGTCGGCCCTCGCTGATTGACAAGGTTCCACACACGACACAACATAAAATGCCTTCTGGCCCGTTTAAACTGTCGGCCCTCGCTGATTATGTCGCCAATATATTTTAATACCCGTCTTATTATCTTAGGTATTAGTTCTCAATTTCTCAATTTCTCAATTTATAATTTACCCCACCCATTTATCGATGTGAGATCCTCAAAATACCCCTTAGTCCTATACCTAAGGGTCTCCAAGTCATCAATACACCCTAACTTATGTGTAGGAGGATTTTCTAACATAAATCATAACCTAGTTTCATACTTAGACGAGCGTAACGACGATAAAGTAATAAAAATCAGCCCACTCCCAAGGTGATAAAAACGCAATATTCTTCCCTCACTAGTCCCATTCCTAGAAGGAATTCGAAAAACATAGGGAGAGCAATAATACCCAACAACCCATCGTCACAAGGCAATATAATAATACCAAAAAGTCACACAACCACGCATAATTAATCAACGTATAACACTACGCATGATAGTCCAATTCAATTAAATCTTTAATTTAATTATCACAACGTCAACAATACCCAAATAATCTCATTTAATTATTTTAAATTAAATATACCAATTTTTCATCATCTATACATCAAAAACCAAATTTCATTATCTCTACATGTGTTACATGAGTTATACGCACCCAAAAGTAAATTATTTTAAAGTTAGGATTTTTCTACATGCAACCTACACCAATAAAACCCAAAATAACTCATGAATCCTACGTACCCAAAGGGTTATGAATATTATTCAGATTAAAAGATTTTATAAAAACCGCCCCATAATTAGTATTCACTTTTCTAATTACGTTACTAATTATTTTTAAGAAAACATGTAATTAAGTGTTTAGGCGACACTTAAAACGCATAATACTAAAGAAAAAGAATAGAGTATTCATGCCTGAATAAAAGTTAATTTTGAAATTTGATCTTGAATGTGTATTCCTCTCAAAAATTTGACAAAGATTCGTTCTTGACGCGTCTTGAGAAAATCTGGTTAATCTTGACAAAACTTGAGTTGAAAGTTATGTAGAATGGGGCTAGGGTTTTGAGGTTGAAGAAGATGAGAGGACTTTGATTTTTGAGAATGCTAAAATGTGTTTTAAAAGATCTAAACTCGTCACTTTATGTTTATATACCAAAAAGAATTAGAGTCTTAATCAAACCCAAATACTCGAAAAAATCATTACGGACGATTGGACCATTAGAATTGTTTGAAATTTTAGTATGTTGTAGCGAACGGCGAGATAGGGCTGCTGATAAAAATTCGGCTTGATCGGACGGTCGAATTTCTAAAAATATTATTTTTACTAGAAAGTTTTATGTTTTGAGGACTCCTAGAGAGTTTTATATTTTGAGGACTCTTCTAAATAATAAAAATTCAATTAAAACTCCATTTTAATTCCGATTCCAATTCCGTTTGAAAATTTATTTTTCAAATATAAAAACCAACAATTTAAATTATAAAATTTATAAAATCCAAAATTTCATTTTTCTCCGATTTCCAAAATTAATTTAAAAATTTCCATTTAAAAAATCCGGATTGTTACACCTACCTTTAGTGGGTGGAGCCTCCATGTAGTACCTATATGGCCAATACATCGTCAAGCCCACCTGTGCTGACGTGTGGTACTCGGCTTGACGCGCAAACTTCCAAGCCGATAGGACTGTCCACTGGTATGTCCACACACAATATAATATAATACATATTATTATTATTATTATTATTATTATTATTATTATTATTATTATTATTATTATTATTATTATTATTATTATTATTATTATTATTATTATTATTATTATTATTATTATTATTATTATTCCCATATAATATGTATTAGTAGTTACTCTGTAACTAATTTAATCCAAGGATATCCTAATCCATATAAATTATAGTCTTCTTGTCTTAGCCATAACATTTATTCCATTATTCCATAATTCATTTTAAGCGGTTATCCTACGACTATTTTACAACTAAATATTAAGTCTCATAAAGTCCTCTTTGGACTTAAATCACACTTGCTTAATAATTTATTGCTCCTTAAATACCTAGGCATAGTTATTTCCCAAACTACCCTTTTTAAAATATTATAGGTGTAGTAGTTATTCTCAAACTAACCTTACCCCATATATTCTTAATAATTTTAGCATGTTGTCCCCTTGACTAAAACTTTAATCATTTCGGATTATTAATAATTATACACTTCTTGATACCTTCTTAATAAGGTTTATATGTACATATATAAGGAGATAACTAATCTTGGGAAAAATGATTATATGTACATATATAAGGAATCCTCTAATATAATTTAGTAGTATTACCCAATTACCACACCCGGAATCACTCATTCGATCCATATCTAAATCCTTCCGAATTTATTGCACAAAATCCCCCTATTATGTCAAACACCCTTTTATAAAATTCGGTACTTCATAATTTATGATATATAATAAATTAAAATGACTACCCCGTGCCTAACTCCCGTAGCACTAGCCTTTAATACCTGAGTCAATTTTACCCAACTCTAACTTTAATTAGTCAAACTTAATTAATTTATCAGAATGGTGTTATTCAACCAAAATGCCCGGACTCACTCCCTTGTCTCATATTATAGCCTTTTAGTATTTATCTCACAATTTTCCACAAATAAATTTTGGCACACTTATAAATCTAATGTCTTTACTCATTCAGTATAGGAATAATTCGAGTCAAATCTCCGACCCTTAATTCAATAAATTTCACTCCCAGTAATTTTTATCTACATGGTGTCACTTACTAAAAACACTCAAACTTCCTCAAATAAATCCTTAGTTTAACTCTTTTAAATTCATTTCACCCAAATTTTATTATTTAATTCATCACTCTTTCTAAGTCAAATAAATCTTGAAACCCACATCTCAAGGCCCAAGTTATTTTTATCCATGTCCCAAATAAAACCCTCATGACGAACTGCTACGGTTATAAAGGACATTGTAGCAATTCTCCCCTACAGTGGTGATTTTGACCAAAAAGTCACCGTCCTTCAAGCGATGCTTGATGTCATTCGAACGACATTCAACTTCGTTTGAACGACCCTACTTGTCGTTTGAAGGATCTTCCACCTTTTCCATACCTTCGTCTTCCTCATGTTCAATGTTTGCAGTATTCACCCAACATCAATCCACAACATCACATTGTTTATTAATCTTTTGCCCAGTTTCGAATTTCCTTCAAAACCTTTAACCATGGAGATATTTAAAGATTACCACTAAATCCAAAATTTGAATTTATACCAGTATTGTTAAATTTCTACCCAAATATGATCTCTCCAAGTCAGTTTCACGAGATGGATTTATGGGTTCCTACTACAGTTTATATTCACACATCTACGAATCATATTGTCTAAAGATCCCAAATTTTGTAGTCTCAATACATAATTTCTACAGTAGTTCTAAGCATGGAAGATAACATTAATACAAGAATAGTACAAATTTGAGTAAGTATGGCAAGAGAATCCTTGCCAGGAATTGTTTAGAAATGACTCTTTTCCTCCTCCTAGGGTGATCTTCCTCCTCATAATCCTTTGTTCCTCTCTCTCTTGAAGTGGGGATACCAGGGTTAGGTTTTGATAGGGAAGAGGTGGGGGTTATTTCCCTTCCCTCAAATCTTATATTATTCCCAATTCCCGAGTTGGGCTTTAGGCCCCAACTTAGGACCCCCAAATGAGCCCAAATACAAAATCTAACTAGCCCGATAAGTACCCAACTCATATATATATATGGGTCTAAAGTACCGAAACGAGACCGTAATACCTCTCGAAGTGTGTTCCAAATATTTTATCCCAAAAATATTAATTATGTCGTGACACCCAAATAATTTTTTAAAAAATAAATAAATCTCGTTTGATTTATTCCAAATCATTAAAGTCAAATTCTAAACTTTATAAATAATATTGAGTTTAATTACTCGAAATCCCAAATTAATTAATTGCACCGAATTAATTTAATCCTCATTAAATCATTATTTTATTCTAAAAATATACATGGTATTACATTATGAAACATATTCAATTGAACTAATAATTTCTTAGGTCAACATAATCCTAGATTAATGGCTTAGTGAGGCTTTTAGAGTTTTTTTACTTATTCGTTGACTGTAGACAATGATCATGTCGTTCGCGATAATAACATCAATGAACTTTAGTATTATGTTCCTACTTAGTGATTGGAACATCCTTGATTCATTCAAAACATGTTACTTGATCCTTTTGTGTTTAGGAGGTTGTTGTGGTCATGAGTTTCTAGAAGATCGTTAACTCGATTGATTTTCATGATCGAACCATTAATTTTGAGAGGTTGACCAATTGATTTGTGAGAGTTTTAATTATCTCATTCGTGCATATTATATTAAACAATATGGAAATACCAAAACACAATGATATTTGGATGAGGGGACCCTTACAACAATGGTTAGGTGTTACAACCCATGGTGAGGTGGTTGTACTTTTGTGTGGATATTGAATATCCCTGACATGTGAAAATAATCCCAAGTATCATACATTCACGAGTAAAGAATAGATTATTTGTCATCAAATATATCAAATGTGATAGTTTGATTGCCCATCTTAATATCTTGCTTGTTGGGTGAAATATTTTCCTTTTATGTATGGATGAAATGACGTGTAGACCTAATAGTAATGACACATTATCTTAATGATAATATCATATACGTTGTAGTAGTTTTTCTTGAGATGATTATCAATGTGTACACATATTTGAGATATGTCACCATGCCTCTATCAACTCACACACGTGTGATTCATCTTAGCGCTTAGATAACGAGCAAGTTTAACATGTATATTTTTGGCGATTAGATAGCGAGATTAAGCATGTATATCCGCAGTGCATGAAAGGAAACTAAATATACACCTATGCAATATATGTAATATGTCATCTTAGTTAGAGATAAGATAAGATATTATTGCAACAACCTGTATATTTTAACACTAGGGTTATAAAACCCGTCAAAACAATTAAAATATCATTCTTAGCATGTACATAATCAAAAGAAACAATATATAGCTAGGATGCAATAAAACTGAAATGATATGAATCATCACCACTTTAACTGAAAAAGAGTAAAGGCATTTCAACATCAAGAGTATTACAATAACAATGAAACATTGAAATGGAAATACATGCTAAAAGTATCCTTCGAATACAAACTGATATACATTAGTATGTCTAACTCGACACACACTAGTTGAAAATAAAAGATAGAAATTGTCAAATGAACCTATGTCCAAGCTCCTAAATGGTGACTTTGATAAGGAAAAGAGAGGGAAACTGTGTTGGCTGGGAGGAAGTCAAACCACGTGGTACGACCCAAGTACTTGATATGTTTCAACTATATAAACAAGTTAGAACCCAACAAGGTACCAAAGCTACCCAACTAAAAAAATCTTACACACACACACACACACACACACACACACACACATATATATAAGTCCACAAGGTTTCTTACCTGTTATAATATCCACGAGTATAAAATGGAACCTTATAATTCATTTAAATTAAATCATTAGTTTTAACAATTAATTAACCTCTTAGTTAATCAAACTATAATCGCCGCATGCCCTTTCTCCCCAGCCTACCAAAAAACATGCAATACATATAAATAATTCTATCACACAAACTAGGCACCACCATTTTCTAGCATGGGCCAAAGAAAAGATGTGTGGCACATAAATAAAACCGCATTTGAATCCAAATGCACCATTCCCTAGGATGGTCCCATTACTCATTCAGGGTACACACATTAAATTTTGCTCCATCCTATCAAATCTGACTACTATCACGGGCATGCAACAAATAAGGATTTCCTCTCTCAGTGCACACCTATATAACCATATGAAACCGTTAATATAAATTTATTATCATCATTATTACAGATATAACATTACACAATCTTGAATAACTTATTTCTATAGTTAAAATGTCAAGATATTCAATTTCTCCCACCCGTCATACCATGTCAAAACTATCTTCTAATTATCATTAACATTAGACAATCATCTCGTAAATAATTTATATTAACTATAAATGTGAATATTATTAACATGGGGGGATCTCAACTTCTAAGACTTTTCATTAAAGGAATAATTTATTTAAATCATTCCTAAAGCCCCCACTCCTACCCTTCTCTAGACTTCTTACGTGGGACATCTCATAAATGAAATCCAAACAAGGAGTCTCTCCCCCCCTCGGATATATTTTTATCTAAATAAGGTATTCATTGAGACACTAAAATTAGTTATAGGAAATTAAGGTCATTTATTAAAGTTTAACAAGTTAAGTTTCAATTCGTAAACCACCACCACCAACAACCCCATCATGTAAACCAAACTCTATATTACCATCCTCCCTTTTAGCCAAACATTCACTACTAGAAATATCAACAACTTATGTGAGATATTTTAATGTGTTTAATTCCATTTGATCAATTCAAGTCCCAAACCAAATTCTAACAAGTTAATCGTGTAAGAAGGTTTAAATAGAATAATAATCCATAATCACGGGGTAATTGTTAATTATGTAACTTTATATGAATTTGAGTGTCAATTACTACTTACCATACTTTGAACTCCATCATTTAAGTGTTATATTTTAAAAGTACAACCTAATAATCCAATGGTACAACCTTACATAGCATTAAACCAATTATCCATGATAGCCTAATTTTAATCCTAGTTTAATTATCAATTAAAAAATATAAATATCATAAGGACACTAATCCTTAATCAAAATCCTAATAAGCTAGGCTAATACCAATTTGTCCAAATTCATCAATTCTTAATTCAATTAAACCTTAATCAAATCTTAAATCATGTATATATCATTTTAGTTTTATCGTAGAAAGTAAAAGTAGATGACGGACTATAAACCCTAAGGGCTTCTAATCAATTTTAGGACTAAGAATTAGATTTTTGTGAAATTAACATTTATAAATATAAAAGGAGGGCGTAGAATAGTAACTTTCCTCAAAAATTCCAAAAGTTATATTAAAAGTTAAGTAGTTTCATCCCTTAGAAAAATGACCTTGAAATCTCTAAAACTCTTCTTGCAATTTATTTAATCTGATTTGATTTCCTTATTGAATCCTCACTTGCATTTAGAAAACTCTTGATATTTGATAATGTATTTGATTTATTGGGAAAGAGTTTATGAAAAGAAAAGGTGTTTTGACTAAGAGGTAAAGAGCCTCAGAGGGTTGTGAATAAGAAAGGTCAAATTCGTGTATTAGGTTATAAAATAAAAAATGTTTTCTGACTACCCAACGGACTACCCACGAACTACCCGTAGTCTAATCACTCCTGCAGTCACAGGGTGCTTATCCGTTGTCGCGATAGTGAGATCTGCCCCACAATGACGATGGTCCTTGTCGTGGTTGTGACTTTAATGAAGTCCAGGGTTTCATTTTAGTGTCTTGTTTATTGTATATATTTCCCATGTTTTTAGTTCATTTAAACCTAAAACTTGCCCTAAAAGAAAAGATCAACGACCTAATTAACCTTGGGGTTTTGCCTACATATCACCCCTATCCATTTAGAGTTTTCTAATACACTATGGCAAAGCCCAAATACCAATTATGATTTAACTAAAGCCCAAATTCATTTAACAATTTACAATTTAGTCTCAAAAGTTCAAATGAATCAATTTAAAGTCCGATTTCGCATAACGTTATCATATTACCATTTACCATTTCCGCATTATTTAAAAAAACCAAATTATTATCCTCAAGTTAGTATGGAAACTATTAATTTAATCCATTAAAGATACAGGGTATTACATTCTTCCCCCCCTAACATAAAGAATTATGTCCTCTGAATTCACTGAAAATAAAATATATCTGCCTTAAAATAATCACGGATATCGATGTCTCATCATATCCTCGTGCTCCCATCTGGAATCGACCTCACTTTGTTAACTCAATTGCACACGAACTAGGGTATATCCTTAGATCTCAAAATCTAAACTCCGCAGTGTCACGACCCCGTCCCAAAATTTGTAGTAGGTAACGAGTGTCTTGACATGCCACCAAGACAACAAATATTCGGTATGAAATTGTTTGCTTAAATAAATGCAATAACAATATAATCACATGGTTATGAATCGTAAAATACTGAAATTAAAGGAATTACGTCATCAGTGCTTTCTAAAAGGAAATTTCATTTATATTAAAAGTCACAACGAGTTACAACTTAAAACGAAATTTAAAAATTATTATAAGAGAGCCAAACATGATTTATGATAAAACAAACATAATAACAAAAAGAGCTCTAAAAGATGAATCTTCAACACAGTCCTTTTTTGTTCCCTCCGCGAACCTACTTATTTCCTGAAAAATGGTTATTTATACAACATCAGCTAAAAGCCGAGTGAGATTTAATCTCCAGACATCCTAGGGTTTTTCAAAAAATTGATACCTATTCAATTTCCAACATAAGGCATATACATATATGGACAAGAATTTGCAGTAAAATATATAAAGTAAACTGGCAGTATATATTTTCAGAATAACTAGTCCAGAACAGAATAGATAAAACAATTTGAGCATTATGTCAATTATTCAATTTTATTTTGATGGCCATGTACGCTCTAATATTGAGATAAACAGATAGTGTTACCAAATGTTTCCACCCGACAACAACACAGACATGAAATCATGATATCTGAAACAATGCCTTATTTAGGGCACACTAACGATAAACCAGTTGGGAAGGTACCACCCAAATATTTCCACCCAGTAGTCAAGGCCAACATAGTAAGAGAGTTTCCATAGGCCGAAGCAATAATTTCAGAATTCAAATTAGATGTATATATCGAGAGGTATACACATATAACACATGACGGAATCATTGGTATCAGATGTATTTGGAAATAAAATCATTTCACAAAATATATGTAGTTTGCATAATATCATATAACCAAAATACACAAGGAATGTCATAGTACTCACATAGAACCTAAGTCCGAAGTCACAGATGTTGAGTCTTGGATCATTCGTTAATTCTTAAGACGAAACTTCTTCTTAACTTTCCCGTATTTTCTCTCACTATTTCTCTATGATATTTGGAATGAATTTCGTGTAAGAACTGATCCTAAGGCCTCTATTTATAATTTCCCAAAGTTATTTGGGTGTTGACATGTGTCCCGATGACTAATCATCCAATTTGGTGAGTGAGCGTTAACGTGTCGCGTAGCGGGTTGTCTTGCAGTCTCAATTCACCAAACGTCAACACGTGTATTGGCTTTCTCTAATTGCATGACATGTGTTTTGTCTTTTCCTTTAAAGGTGACACGTGTATGGTGGAGGTGTCAAAACCAAGCACGAGGTGTAGAGTTATTAAGGGTATTAAGGTCATTTTACACATGAAGGGTATTTTTGTAATTTTACACCATACATTTTCAATATTTCTTAGAGGTCCTTGAAAACATTTTATTTACAAAATGGTACTTTATATATTTTCATTTTAGTTTCTAAAACTTTCATTATTTCAAAATCAAGTCCCTAAAGTTTCATAAAATTTTATTTTCTACCTCAAAACTTATCATTTAGCTTAGGATATGCTATAAGACTTTGATTTAATCCATTTTGATGAAGAAGGAGGTTATTTCAAAGTGCTTAAGTAGTACAAACCAGCCTCCCCTTCAACCAATCAACATATTACACATGATGTAGTAATAGGATAAAATACAACTTAAAGGATGGACAGATTTTCCCTTATTTCGTAATTTTGGCATAACTTCTTACTTGGACCTCTATTTAACACATTGTTTGTTGTGTTACAAACCTAATTTATATATCTACAACTTTATTTTTTTTTACCTCAAGTCAATTGTTATATTATAATAGTCAAAACAAGTTTCTAATATGAACATTCCTACCGAAAACTTTATAATTTTATATTTGTAACTAATTTCATATTTCATGATTTATGAAGGGAGGATTAGACTAAAAATAATAAATTAACATTATCCATAATAACATATTTTCCATATCTCATATGTAATAATAAAATATTTAAAACAAACTATATATGAGGATATAAAACTGGGGTCATTACACGCGGTCTAATGTCCCCCTCAATCAATATGCTGGTATGCAACCTCATCCCATAAGAATAAAAGAAGCATGGAAACTTATTAGGCATAAATATTGTATATTTATCCCCTTAATTTTGGTATTTTTATGATCCCGTGCATTGTAATTAACTTGTTTTTATCTCATAATCATGCTACTAACTCTCCTTGGCAAGTACCTCGTGTTTTGTGTATCTATTATGTGTTTTACCAATATTTCATGCAAGTTAGTTCTAAAGAGAACTTGAAAGAACAAAGAAAACCCAAGAAATGGAGTGTTCATGGAAATTTTAGTAATTATGTAGCTGAGTCTGTAGGTTGGACCTACTGGAAATTTGAAGATCTCAAAATTACAAGAGCACTGGAAAAAACGGCACCCCAATTTGGAGCTATGGTGAAAGAGTTATGCCATTTTGAAGATTGAGAAAAAGTCATAAAAGAAGAAAGAAAAAAATGCAAGTAGATCCAAACCGATCTGGTGAAAAGAAAAAAAGAAAAGGTTCGGTGTGGTCAAGTTTCCTGCATAAGTAGAACCGATTCGGTGAAGTGGAAAAAAGAACCGGTCAGGTGCTACCAATTTCTCTGTATAAACCAAATCGATCGGGTAGGCTGAATTTGATTTTTTTTATTTTCAAAAATAGAGTTTTGCATGGATCAAACTCTTAATTAAAATAATGTGATATACTTATTATCTGGTCATACTAGACATTAAAGAGTTCTCTTTTTGTAAGATTTAGAGAGCTTTTGAAACTAAGAACCCTAGGGAATTACTTTCTTTAACAATTGTTCAAGTTTTAAGCATTAATTCAAGACGTTTCTTCATTCTAAGTAATATTTTCCTCATGCTTTCAATTGATTTCATATTTGTGTTTGATGATTAATAGAAATTAGGTTAAAATTATTCTTTACAAGTTTCATCCCATTTTTCACGTAATTATGAATTCGTGCAATATAGATTTCTTGTTCAAACATAGTTTAATCATATCTAACTAGATTTCTAAGTGTTGGGGTGCATGAACCCAACCTGATGTAGTTTGCACGTATAAAAAATTAGTTTTTGAATTAAATAATAATTGAATCATGTTGTGTAGTGATCACAACTATCGTAGGTCTTTTAACTTCGTTTGCCCTAGGTAACTAGGGTGTTTAAGGATGCGATGTGCGTGTTGACTACTGCAACACCGCTTTATTCTTGCCCTTGATTACATATGATGCGGGATAGTACCCTCATATATGTAATGCTTGGGATTAATAAAGACTGAGTTTAATCAACTATATAATCCAAAATCTAGTTTTCTATTTGGTAAATGTACTAGGGTTTGGGTGATTGTATCCTGACCTGTTTTTTATCATTCATAGTAAATCACCTGCAGTAGTTTTAATTTTGGGCACTTAGTTTACTTAGTAATTTTAATTTTAGTTTGCATTTAGCTAGTTTAATTCAATACCAAAATTTATGACCTTTTCATTTTTTTCTTGAACCAGTTTAGGGTTAGTCTCCTTTCCTTCGTCGTTATGAGAAATCGTCCTAATTCCGTAAGGATCGACCCTGTCTTATACGGTTTATTACTTACTCGACATGCTTGCACTTGAGCCTATATAAGCACACACTTTAGACACATTTTCAGTTGCATCAAGTTTTTGGCACCGTTGCCGGGGATTTAGGTAGATTTTTAGGTTAGGTTGAATTAATTTCAAAAATTGATCCCAAATCTTAAAAAGCCAAAAATAAAAAGAAATTTAAAAATAAAAAAATTCAGAAAATTGAAAAGCAAAAAAATATAACATCTCTCAAGACCCTTTCATGCAAAATCCGCAACAAACACCTCAATCCACTCCTATACGCATTCACGAAAATCCCATAGTTGAGTACGACCCTAATAGCCCCACACACCTCATGTCCCACAATTATGGGTTCCACCTCCCACACCTCCAAACTCCATCACAAATCATACACTGAGTTACACTTCTAAAACACTGAGTGAGGATTCCGAGTCAATTGGAGAGAAACCACTGTCGGATATCGCCAATTTTGGTACGGGTGAGGGAAATTTACCATATCATCCCATGAAAGAACTCTTATTTCTCGAGCAAACTGTCACCCCTGGGTGAATTTTACTTCCAAACAATGCAGGATAGTTCCGCTTTCGTAATGGGATGATACAGATTCTTACCACATTTCACGACATGGATTCGGAGAAACCATACCTCCACATCCGCGAGTTCGAAGAGGCATACAAAACCTTTAGTGATCAAGCTTGCACACAAGATGTCGTTCGCCTAAAACTTTTCCTTTCTCCTTAAAGGATAAAGCTAAGACCTGGATTTGATCTTTACCACCAAAATCAATTATATCATGAAAGTATGTGCAATCCAAGTTTCTCTCGAAATTCTTTCCATAACATAAAACCAACTCCGTCAAGGCTCAAATTCAAGAATTTTGGCAACAAGATAATGAGTCATTTGATCGGTGTTGGGAACGCTTCCAAGAGTTAGTTAACGCTTGCGCACATCATGGATTTGAGAAGGATCACCTTATCTCTTCCTTCTAACAATGTCTTACTATAGCGTCTAAACACCTAGTTCAAACTATGTGTGAAATATCGTTTTGGGAGTTAGATGCGAGCGATGTTGAGGCTTATATTAAGTATGTTGTCGAGACTACTCAAGCATGGGACACATCTGATCCAACTGCCCAAAACCGACCTTGATAAGTGTTCACCACTCAATCTGTGTCCGGTCTGTACCACTTGGACAAAGATACCTTGTTAGACCGTCGACTTGATCAATTTGAGAAAATATGACAGACGTACTCGAGGGATGATTAAGAGAAACTACCGGATCCACTCGAGCTGTGAAAGAGAAGGTGTGTGCCATTTGTGAGGCAAGCCATTCAACAAAAAATTGTACTACGATACCCGCTTACAAAGGCATGCTTAATGAGAAAGTGGAAGCAATTGGGAGGATTTAAAATGAATTTCAATGCCGCGCATGGAAATGCTTAAAACCCTTCATGGAGGAAGCATCCTGGTTTTATCTACGGGCAATAAGAAGTTGCGTTGAATATAAATTCAGATATATGGAACACGTTATGTGCACCATTTAAATGATCTGGCAGTGGTAAATGATCTGTAATCATGAATGAGCCAACGAACCTCAAGGCCAACTTCTATTTTTTTCCCTAAATGCATCACCTATATCATAAAATACACTTTCAGAAGCACCTGGTCACCTACCTCGAATTGAATATTCTTCCTCTTCAAATTTTCATAACACTTTTACCGACTCTGGGCAGTCTTGATCTTCTTTCGAATCATCTTGATCTTCTCCATCATCTCCTAAACATACTCGGGTCCCAACACACTGCTCTTGCCTGGATCCAACCAATATGCAGGTGATCTATAAAGTTGCCCATATAATGCCTCGTACAGTACCATACAAATTGACTTCCAATGGTTGTTGTTGTAGGTAAACTCCACCAACCGTGTTACCATCATCTTTTGAAAGATTACCTAAAACCAGAATAAATTTTGTAGATCTTTGTCCAAAATGATAGACAAAGGTATATCATGCAACTGGACGATCTCCGCTACATATAACTACGCATATTTTTCTGTCGAGAAATATGCGCTAACATGCAAGAAATGGGCCACCTTTGTCACACGATCCACGATAGTCTAAATGGAATTGTGACGCCGAAGCATTAACAAAAATTTTGTGATGAAGTCCATAAAACTACTTTCTTACTTTCACTCGAGAATGGGTAAGGGCTGAAGTGTACCCCCACAGTTATTGATGATCCCTTTTCACCATGTGGTAAGTACTACGCTGGGGCACAAACATAGCAATGTCCCTTTTTATACCTTCCTACTAATACTTCCTTCGCGTGCCCTAGTAAATCTATTTTCCACTAGGATTCATAAAAAACTAATAACCATGGGCCTCATACATGACTGCCTTATGCAATTCTTCATCATAAGGTAGCACTAACCTCCCCTTATACTGTAATCCACCATCTTAATGAATGGTGTAAAGAGGTACATTGGTAGTAAGAATTTCTGCCACCTAGTCCTTATAGGGAAGCATCGATATAAACCAAGTAATCAACCCCACTCCTAGTTAGATCCAAAACTGGAGACAAAGTCAACTTCTCCTTGAGAGTGTTGAAGACCTGCTGAAAACTCTCATTCCATACAAACTGAATCCCCTTTCAATCCGTGTTAACTTGGTCATTAGCCCTGCTATCTTCGAGAATACTTGAATGAACCTATGAAAGTATCTGACTAATTCAATGAAACTATGAAACTCTGTAGGTGTCACGAGTTGTCCCCAAACCAATATGAATGACACCTTACTCGGATCCATTAACAAACCCTTATTAGAAATGACTTGGACTAAAAACTTCACCTCACACTTCCAAAACTTACACTTCTTAAACATAGAACACAACTTATTCTCCCACAATGTTTGGAGGATTATCCTTAAATACTCGGTGTGGTCCTCCTATGTTCATGAATAAATTAGAATATCATCGATAAAAATAATGATGAACTAATCCAAATACGATCGAAACCCCAATTCATCAACTCTATAAACATGACTGAAGTATTGGTCAACTCATTGGTATGACCCTGAACTCATACTAATTATATCTTGTTAGAAAGGTAGTCTTCAATACGTCCTCCTCCCATGCCCTTAACTGATCATAACCCGAATGGAAGTCGATCTCCCAATAGAAAGAAACACCCTATAACTAATCAAACACGCCATTGATCCTTGACAAAGGGTACTTTTTCTTCAACTACAACTTAGTCAACTCATGGTTGCAATGCATAAATGTAAAGAACCATCCCTCTTCTTCATAAACAGAGCATGAGATACTCATGGAGAAGTGCTAGCCCGAATAAATCCCTGCTCCAACAGCTATATAATCTTTTCCCTCAACTCTCTTATCTCTAAAGGCACTATGAGATATGGTGACATAAGAATCGAATTAGTGCCAAGAGCCAAGTCAGTCACAAAGTCAATCTCCTGAGAGAGAGGTAACCCTGAAACCTCCTCAAATACATAAAAAATGTCATGAATGATGGGTATCGAATATAACGGAGCAGTCATCTCCACCCGACTCTCCTCATTAATAAAGTATAAATGAGTGATGGAACCACCCTCAGACCAAGGCATCACCACTATATACATATTCTTCCCTAGTATCATGAAAAAATAGCTCCATTAATATAATCTATGTAAAACTCATATCTAATCGTCCCACCTATCCCCAAAATTACATCATACGAGTGGGTATCCAAAACCAATAAGCCATCCATAAATCACAATCAAACAATGCCTATCCCAATACCCTCATACGTCTTCTAGGTAATTATCAAAATGCCCAAATGAGTATCTATAGATAAGTCTCTAACATATGGTCGCGGTAATAAACCATATAACTCAATGAATATATGTGATACGAATGAGTGTGTGTCGTGTCGTTGTTAAATAAAACTCAAGCTAAGGTCTCATAAATATAAACTATATTTAAGGTGCCATAGAGTTGAGGATAAAGTTGTGTGGATAGAGGGACTGGGAATACCGCTAGTGCTCGAGGCCTTGGTATAGGAAGCTATTGTGGAGATAGTATGTGGGGGGCATAAACCCTATTGGCCCTGATGTCATTATCCATATTACTGGCCCTACTCCCCCTTCCTCTTGCACCCATACTTGGTTAAACTCAAGATCTGCGTTCCTTACTCTATACCTAAATCACACACCCGTGAATGGGGCGCAAGGAGCCCCATACTGTCTCTGCTATTGCTGCCATTGACCTACCTTAGGGGGTTCTTATAGTTGTTGTTAGGATCTCTGTTGTCTTGGCATGGACCTCCTCCCGTGATCTTATCTCGACTGGCCCTCAAATTCCTTCGATCCCTACTAAAACTACTCTCTGTACCAGGGACCACTCATTAGCCTATTTCACCTAACTTCCTCTTATTCTCTCTTCAATCTCGATGATGAATTAGTTCAATATCTACCACCTCGGCATAAGTATTGCATGTCGGATTACCCATGATAACCTGTTTGATGTGCCATGTCAAACCTGCATAAATAACTAAATCTTCTTCGTCTCCAAATTAACATCATTTGGCGCAACCAACAATAGCAACATAAACATCTTCTCATACTTAACCACTATACTAGCACCCTGTTTCAAGAGAATAAAATCCATCTTCTTCTGCACCCATAATGATTGAGGGAGATACCTCTCATCGAACCTTGCCACGAACGGAGCATATATCAAACTCTCTATCTATGTGTTATTGAAGTCACACTCTACTAATACTGGAGGGCATCCCTTATCAGGATAAAATTTGCCATTATCTACTTTTGTGCCTCAGTTCAACCCAATAATCTCAAGTGAGGCTCGATGTCCTTACGCCACTAGTGTGACCTAGTAGGATCCAAAGAACCAACCTATGTTGGTGAACTATTCTTTATAAATGATCTACGGACCTTATCCTAGGTCGATGTCGGTGCTATCGGTTACTCTACTTCTCATGGACTCTCATGTTGGACCACTATCAACCCCGACGCTATAGACTAGCGTATGCGTTCATCAAGATCCTGAGGGGTAAAATGATATTGAGCCTCAAAATTTAGCGCCAGTACTTTCGGTCCTTGCTCTACTAGGGTCGTGGTGTCAACCTGTCCTGTATATTCCTTACTAGTACACGCACTTATCTTTAGTGGCATTTGAAATTCCAAGATAAAGTCCTATTAGTAACGACTCATAAATAAAGTACAAAATAATGGTACATATTAAAGAATGCTACATCGAAGTCTAAAAGAACCTATAACCCATTAAGCCTAAGACTATGCTCTAATACAAACTATAATAACCCATATATTTTAACAATGGGGTTGATCATGTTCTAATATTAAAGTATACAACTTGTCGAAAAAAATTAATATCATTCTTAACATGTACATAATCAAAGGAAAAAAACATGACAATATATAAATATGATTTGATAAACCTCAAATGCTATGAATCAACACCACTTATATTAAAGATGATTAAAGGTAGCTAAAGAGTAGTATAAGCCAACCATAAATCTCAAAACAATAGTCTAAAATTCCATCAACAATGCAATACTGAAATGGAAATACATTCTAGAAGTCTCCTATGAATACAAACTGATATAGAGTAATAATCTCTAACTCGACACACACTAACTGAAGATGAAAAATTGTTAGTTGTCAAAGGAACCTACGTCCCAACTTCTGAATGGTGACTCTGATGAGGAAAAGAGAGGGAAACTATGTTGGCTGGTAGGAAGTTAAATCACATGGTCCGACCTTAGCACCTGAAATGTTTCAACTATATAAATGAGTCATAACCTAACAAGTTACCAAATCTACAAAACTTAAAAAATGTTATCTATATAAATGGTAAGTCCATAAGGTTTCTAACTTATTACAATATCCATGAGTATAAAACGTAATCTTATAATCCATTTTAATTAAATCATTAGTTCCAACAATTAATTATCCTATTATTTAATCAAACCATAACAATTATGTGCTCCTTAACAACATGTGGTACACATAAATAAATCCCTTTGCACAGACCATAAACCTCCATTCGCTTGAATGAGACAAAAAAAATACGTGTGATGCACGAATAAAATTGCCTTTGAATCCAGACCCATCATTCCCTAGCATGAGCCCATCACTCACTCAGGGCGCATATATAAAATCGTGCTCCATCCTATCAAATATGACTACTATCATGGGCACACAATAAATAAGAATGTCCTCTTTCAGCACACACCCATATAACCATCTCAATCCATTAATTTCAATTACCTATTATCATTATTACCATATACCATTATATAATCTCAATTAATTTAATTATTAAGTTATCATTTCAACATATTCAATTTACCCCACTTGTCATACCATGTCAAGACTACCTTCCAATTATCACTAATATTAGCTAATAATTTCATAAGGGATTTATATTAACTACTGTAGACACCACATTTTAATACCCTCCTATGAATCTCCTTAGGTCCCTAGCACTTCCTCCTTCACCATAAACCCTAGGTCATACTCCGAGTACTGATCTAGAGGCCACCCATTTGACTCTAATTAACTTTCTCGTATGAGAAAAATCTCAATCAATCTTCGAAGTTCTCTGAATCCCCTTTCCTATGGTCCATCCCATGCACGAATTGGCCTTACGATTCGAACGAACGGTCCATTTTATTGTCAAAAATCGATCTGGAGGCCACTGGGTGCTCCCGGGCTCCGTTTTGACACCAATGAACTTCATCGGCTGAGAAAAATCTCAATGAATCTTCAAAGGGATCTGAATAAACTTTCCAACAGTTTGCCTCATGCGTAAAATGGCCTTACGGTTTGGAGAAATGGTTCGTTTTCCCTCGAAAGCTGATCCAAAGGCCACCGGGCGCTCCCGAGCTCCATTTGACTCCTATGAGCTCTTCATCTCAAATGAGACTAAATGATTATTCGAAGAACTATGAATCCCCTTTCCAACGGTCTTCCCCATGTGAAAATTAACCTTACAGTACGAACGCACGACCCTTTTTATTCTTAAGGGTCATCGGGAGCTTTCGAGCCCTATTTGACCAAGGTCAACTCTCCGAACTGAACGAGACTGAATAAATCTTTAAAGGTCTATGAATACCTTTTCTAACGGTCCATCCTGTGCACAAATTGGACTTACGGTTCGAATGAATGATCCATTTTCCATCGGGAATGTCTTGTCTAAAAGACCGTGAGGCTCTTTTGAGCCCTGCTTGACCACAGTTAACTCCCAAACCCGAGAATGACCCATGGATTCTTAAAGGGATCTGAATATCCTTACCAAAATTTCATCCCGTGTGCAATTTTGACTTACAAATTGCGTTTAAAGATCACTTTTTTGGAAAATTTGCATGAGAGTGCCGAATGACAAATCCATTTCTCTGCCTATCGATTGTGTGTCTAGGGGTTCCTATTGATAGGCATGTCAAGGATAATGCCGATCAGAACCTCCTTGATCCTATATAAAGGGAGCGTAATCTCACATCAAAAGGAACCTAAGAAACATCCCTTTTAGTAATCTCATCAACATTCTCTCAAAATTAGCATGGTTTTCATAATGAAACCTCTCCCCCACATTCCATTTTCATACTTTCCTTACCCAATTTAGCAAAATACTATCGCCTGTCCTCTTACCACCTTCATCCACTTACAGGAGTAGCCCTTTAACAATCAAGATCAACCTTAAAGCTTCCGACGAAGGTCCAAACCTTTCACTCTCTTTTTAAATTCTCTTATTTCCGCATTAGTCATTTAATTCTTACTTTAGCATTTCATCTTTATTATATCACACACATTAATATACAACTTTTTATTAGTAGTATTGCACATACTATATTTTCTATAAAAACCCCAAAAACATGAAAATGTGGGTTTTCTTGTAAATTCCAAACGGGGGTTTCCCACTACATTTTCTCACACTAAAACATCCTTTTTTACACACACACATGTAATAAAGTCCACCGTTGGATTTATGGGATAAACCCAACCCCCGTGTTACATGCAAACTACGTGAACTTTGATGCCTTTTTAGTCTACGTAGGCGTCTTGGGTAAAATTTGAGATTCGAGTCCTCATTTCCTATTTTTGTTCATACATTATTTTTCATATACTATATTTGTGATCCATGCTTGCGTTTTGTCCAACCTATACACTCATCTTTGTATAAATGATTGATGACGTGACAAATGCACACATTGTATTTTTAATTACTATTTTTAGGAACACTCCTATGGATGACCTCACCCCTCCTTTATCTATGATGCAAGTCGAGTAATTCCATTCTCCATTTATATATACACGCACAAACACTTCATGGAGTTATTAAAGAGAAGAATAACACATGCCCATGAGAGACGAAAGGGTAGGATGGGTGCCTAACACCTTCACATTTCGTAACTTAGCCCCCGAATCCTTAAACTAATTGGTTTCATAAGCATCAATATGTCTTTGATGTCTTTATCTCTAGGCGATGACAGTTTTTTGCCTGTTTTTTGCAATTTAGTCCAACGACTCTATCTCTATACATCACCCCACATTTAACGACGACCGAAGCGCCCCGAGGAAGGGCACGAACCCCATCACTGTGCATGCACGCACATCGACTCGGGAGACGGGATGGCCACAGTGGCGAGTCCGCTGGGGAAGATTTTTATAAGAGGGATAGACTCTATGCTTACACGGGTGTTATCATTTTTTGCATGTGTTCTTATGCACATACCTATATGTTCCCTTTTTCCTCTATTACTTTTTGAATATATGTACCTCGTGTTTATATCACTTTTCACCTCACGAAGTTGTAAATACCCTCCATGTACACCTCACACTACTAACACTTGTACATAGGATCACTATACCCACGTGTTTCACACACCACTTAGAATATCCATTCGTAGGTTTCACTAGCACACACCTCCACTTACCACACTTGTATATATCCATGCTCACTTGCACATATCACACGCCACTTACGGTTAATCCATGCTTAGGCTCACTACTACACACTCACTTATAGATATTCACATATCACTCAATCATATGTATCCATGCTTAGTATAGTCTTCATACTCCATGCTGGATTAACTTTTACTTGTACATGTTTCCCCTATAATACTTATTTTACCCATCATGCCAAATAAAAGACTCTCTCTCCATAATATATTAATTAAAGAATCATGCATTTTGCACACTACATCACCAAGAGCATAGCTATTGACCAAACTTTTGTCCCATACTGGGGGGTCAGTTTGTGATGGGCGCTGGTCGGACAAGTCGCAGTTAACCTAAGCTATATGACTCTCACCTTCCATTATCCTAGTACCTTCGACATATATCAAACGATTCTCCCTGCATCGTACGGCGTGACCGAACTCACGATAGGAGGTATATAGTAGGAACTCATTCACGTACATCGAGTATATCAAATTCGCTCTCACACGTACTGTCTTCATGAGGTAAATAATGAGGCAATTCACGTACACTCATGTATATTAAATTGTTTGTCCACGTGTACCGATTTCCCTCAAAAGTAAAAAAGTATATCGTGGAAGTCATACCAAAGGGATAAACCCTTCCACTAACCTAACAACTGCATAAACCTCATATAGGCATCAGACCTAGGGCACTCATATTTAGTTTTCCGATTGCCACACGAAACTCTGTCGAAATGTTGGGTCGGCATACCACCCAAATTTTTATGGAATTTCATCATTTTTTTTCAAAACAGGACCCTGTCCATGAGCTTGGAAACAAGTCAAATCATGTCTTACCTATTTTTCAAACCCAATTTTCCTAGGTTCGGGTCTTATTCGACATTTCTTTTGCATTTAGGTAAACCGAATATAAATGAAAAGATAATAATAATAATAATAATAATAATAATAATAATAATAATAATAATAATAATAATAATAATAATAATAATAATAATAATAATAATAACAACAACAACAACAATAATAATAATAATAATAATAATAATAATAATCATGTTGAGACCCTTCTCTTGTTTTTCCTCCTCTTTCTAAAAAAACTGAAATACCAAAAAAAAATTCCCATTTCCTTCAAAGATGCCAAAAACCTTTTCCCTCCTTTTTACCAAAAATGACAAAAACATTTTCCTCTTTACCAAAGTGTCAAAGACATCTTTCATTTTTTTCAAAAATACCAAAAAAAGAAATAATCATTTCTTTCCATTTTTAAAAATAAATTCGAATCATTGTCCTTATCAAGTCGATCGCATCCCCGATTCTTGGCCTGGCTCCCTATTGGCTTCGATCTTCCGTCAAACTGCCCCGAATCTCCGCCAATTCCTATGATACTTCATCCGAGTCCAGGGTCTACCTTCACCAGTCCTTCATGGAAAATTTCAATCAAGCATTGAACGTGCATCCTAATTTGATGGCAGTCCTAGTCCAACTCAGTGCCAAGATTGACAACCTTCAAACCGAGGTTCATGAGATGCAGTGAAACTGGGCCCAAGTTCCTAAAGAGCTCGAGGCCATTTCTTCTCGAGCCATGGGTTCACTCACTCCCGAGACTATTTGGGTCCTAGAAGATTATCAACATGCTCCAGATGTCTCACCTGCCAATGCGCCATCGCCAGCTCAACTTCTTATGCCAAACCTTGCCCAGCTAGGGGCTAACTATCCAGTACACGAACTAGATTAAGGAAGACCTTAAGATGTTATCAAATAAGTTTGACCAAGTTAAGATATCTCAAAACCACATCCTGAATATATTGTATAACGCAGGCCCACCAGGCCTTCAGATTAATCAATAAGGGTTCACTTGACCTCTTTCTTTTATTTTTATATTAAAAAAATTGGCGCCTCTAATCAATCTAACGGAAAAGGTTGTACTCGTGCACAAAGTGAACATGGTAGACACGGATCCAAGGTCCCAATCCAAAATCCCTCATGAGTGAGTGGTGTATCTCTGTACCACAATATCATAAAAGTTCATGCCGATAATGACCTAAAGATAACCACGTATGTTAAGCAGTCCAATAAGGCCAAAAAATCATATACTAGACAAGAGTGTGCAAACCCATTGATCTTTAGCTTAAATCTTCTTCAAACTTATGTTATTTTTACATTCATATTTTTCATGAGAATATGCCTTTGCATAGATATTCAATAATATTTTTCTCATCAGCATAATGACTTAAGTCTTGTGCCAATGGTAACTATCGCCTCTTTAAGTAGATCTTACCAATGATTCTCTTTTTATTTTTATCAATTATGCACACATGAAATGGTTATTATAAGCGAACCTAAAAAAATTATCAAAGAAAAATATGACCTGATTGAGTGAAAATGCGTATCATGAAATTTTGTCCGATCGGATCGATGATACACCTTATAATAACTCGTGAAGTTAAGTGTATAATATTGTAAAGACTTAGACGTAATTGATGTTGGTTGATCCTCGGATAACTCTAAGGTAATGATTAAGTAAAGTTTTACAATAATCTTACATTAACCTTCAAAATTCTAAAAACTAATAAATGGAGTAAGGTCAGATGATGTTATTTTTATATCCTCCATCGCTGAATACATAAGAGCAACAAAAATTACAAGCACAAAAATATATTTTTACTTATCTTAAAAAAATTCAAAAACAAAAATCATTATATATTTTTTGAAAAATATATAAACCAAAATAAAAAAAAATATTACTCTATAGGAAGGATTACATATAATGATCGTGAAGACATGAATTCTAAATAGGGATGATGTGGATGACTTACTCAGAATGGTGATACAGATGAGTATCGCAACCCTAAGACACCTTACTAACAACCTTATCCGTCTTACCTTTTGCCTTGAACACTAGTAAAGGATGCAGTCATAGACTTAAATTCTCCTATAAATATTTGGGATCTTATAACCATGTACTCAACATGTTCTTGTAGCTCGTAGAAGTCTTCGTTCAAACATGGAGGAACATACTCACTTTACACATATTGATGACAATAGTATACAAGGTGAACTTCCTTTTTTGAAATTTGTGAAAACGTATGGTTGTGGAGGATCTACCTTCTCCATCTTTGGATCAAGTCTAGGAAGGGGGTTAGGAGGTGTCCTTGTTGACCATTTGACAAGCAAGATCTCCTTATTTGGCTTGAATTCGTATGACATGTCAGAGCCAAAACTAGTTTTGTCCGTCGAGGATTGACATGGAGAAAGGATAATTTTCTCCAACTTCTTGGAATGAATGTATATGTCAACTTTTATGTTTTTAGACTTTATAAAGTCTTTTTTAAGATTCTAGTTTTGTTCTTTTAGCACCTCACGTGCACGTGACAACTTGAGGAATGTCTTATTCAAAGTAGTAATATTTTCATGCAAGATCTCAATCTATTTATGTCCTCCTCTTACCTTTTTGATGTGTGTAGATTTTCCTCCAAGGCATTTAGCTCACTCTCACAATTCTTCATCTTTTCAATCAGATAGCCATTCACCTTCTCTATCCCAAGGGACAACTCACGAAGTTCATTGTAATTATCTTAATTTTTTTTTTATTTTCCCTCCATAATAAAAACTTCTTCCTCTTATGCTAAAGTCTCTATCAGGGCCAGGTTCAACACCATTTTTACCAACCTTATCTTGAACAAGGGATATGGTAGGACTAGACATATCCTTAATAGCGATGAACGCGATGAAGTTGCATTCAACATGATATTCATTGTCTAAGTAACTATCACTATGTATGATATATATATTGAAATTTTCTCATACTTATTTTCCTTAGCCTAATGGGACACTCATGTGCCACATGACAAAAACCTTGGCATTCAAATCACTTCCAAGAGCCTTCTTACGATTTCTCCTCACCTTGAGACTTATGGTAATGTCTACCAAAATACTTATCTAAACTATTGGATTTAGTATTTTCTTATCCCTTATTATTATATCTAAACATCTTAGGATTGAATTTGAGAAAAAATTTGAACTATTTTGTCAACAGGGAAAAATAACACCATTCTCATCAAAGTCATTATGCGATATGGAGGAAACATTATTTTTAGCCTTCAACACGATTCCTTGCCTTTTTTAGGCGTCGAATAATTTCTAACAAAACGTTTTAGATGGAACTTATGATATCCTCTAGTTTCATGTAATCTATACCACTTACAATGCTTAAGAGTGAAACATGGGGAAGAAACCTAGGTGGTAGAGACTTGAGGATTACCCCAAACACCCTAGAGTCTAGGATCTTCTCACCCAAATTTAAGTTAGAGTTCATGATATTAGAGAGTTTAGTCTAAAACTTATCGAAGGTCTAATGGTCGAGTATTTTAACAACTCAAATCGGGTGGCGAGATATTGGAGATTAAAGACACGAATGATATTAGTACCTTCGTGAGTGACTTGCATAACATTCCATGACTCCGTGGACATAGTATAGAAAGAGCCCGATGAAACTCTTCTTAGGTGATAGCATACAAAATCACATTCCATCCCCCAGAGTTATAGTTGGTTAACCTTATGAACACCCCGATTTGCAATCGAGGTCTGGGTTATTTTTTCAAAATTGGTAAGAAACATTAAAACCCAAAACACAAAATATCCTAAGGACAAGAGTGGAAAACCACCCAAAGGAGGGGGGGGGGGGGGGGTGAATTCCCATGAATGAAACTTTAAAATTCCCAATGCAAAAATAATAAAAAGAAAAAATACCCTCTCAACTGAATGGTTAACCCCTCCCCCGGTAATGATTGCAAAATTTATGCAATCTTACCCAAGACCCTACACATGTACCCCCACCCTTATCCTCCCTACTTGTGGCAATGGTCAAAGGAGGACAATAGGCCCCTATAAAAGGATGTCCCCACCAACCTTTAAAAAAAAACTAACATTGATTCGATTTTCTAACTTTCTTCAATCCCTCGTGCGAGAGATACTCAAGCTCATTCTAAAAAGTCTCGAGTGAAGTTCGTACTTCGGAAAAGTCGCTTACCCTCTGAGTGAAGTTCATACTCTTGGAAAGTTAATTTCCCCCAGTGGATTTCGTAATTCTAAAAATCATTTCCTATGATAAATAGAGGCAATCCTCTGCGTGCACCTCATAAAAGCCAGCACTTCTAATTGATCTTTTGCCTAACTTAACAACACCACCTCACAAGAGGCACTTTGTCGAGAAAATTCGGCTCACGTGACAAGGGTAATGAAACAATGAATAATTCGGTTCTATAACCCATATATATATAGTGATAAAATTTCCACATCTGTTTATCTCATTTAGTTCGGTCCCCATTCATTTTACAACATTTATATTTTAAAGCCTAGTTTTCAACCCAGGACCTCTGTTTGTCAAAATAACATACTCACATGTTAGATGAATGCTTTTTAAATGATATGAATAAATAGAAACATGAAACATACTTTCTAAAACCGTTCTTAGAAAAATGCCATTGAGCCGCGTCAGTCTGAAACTTTGCAAAACCAAAGTCTAAAATAAGACTACCCTCACCTCTTCTCTGAGCAAACCCCGAATATGTGTTTTCCTGCAAATACTTGTTAAGCATCGTCCTTTAATTAATGTATTTTTAACATATAAATATATCAATCCAAGATAACAAAAATTCTATATTAAGTACTAGGCTCCCTAAATACTGTAATGATGTACATTGTACACCCATTACCCTATTGCCTATACTCGTAAATATCTCGTTTGTTGGAACTATGTTGACTTTTATTTCAAAACCTCTTGGGTGCATGCATATTATATTGAGACAAAGTCATGAATACCAAGCCTCATAATACGTATCTTAATGTATTACACTATACCAAAAGAGGAAAATTGTAACGAATTTTTTCCCCATTTGTAACGGATTTTATCCGTTGCACATTTATAATGCACAAAATTCGTTAGTTATGGAAAAAACCATTAAAATGTGGGATATACCACTCTCCTAACTCTCGCCCGTCTCTTTCTCTATACCTCCTCCCCATACCTGCCTCTCTCTCTCTCTCTCCAGGTTATACCGCCGATTTCTCTCACCTAGTCTCTCACCATTAAATCAGGTAAGCGTTTCCTTTTTGTTTAATTTTCTGCTCTTCTAATTTCTATTATGCATACACAACGAACAAACACTGTTGTGATTCAATTTCCATTGACTCGTGTCTGCCTGGGATCGTTTTGATCAGCCTTAGTTCGAATGGATTTATTTTTTGCTCTTCGGCAGCCCTAACAAGTCACTCAAAGCTCTGCTCTTTGCCCCATGATGAAATTGACGGAACGTTTCATAGCGTGCTGTTGAAATTCATCCCAATTTATAAAATTGAGAGCACATATGTTACTCATTTATAAAATTAAGAGTAGGAAGAATTTCTTGCAATATACAAAGTCCTGTTATTGATTCCATGTATTTTTTTAGAAGATAACATTGAAATTTTTATGGTTTTTTCTTCTCTGTCTATGTATCTATATAAATCTGTTTAATTCGTCAAATTAAACTTTGTTTATATATTAGGAGTTTTACTTTTTATTTTCAAATTATATAACCATTGTTTATTGTGTTGATTTCATATTATGACCACTAATAATATTGAATAGTTTGATACATGTTGTTTTACTAAAAAATTTATTTCTCTAATAGTAATATGTTATACTTTTCCAAAATGCGTAGATATTTAATATTAACTTATGGTAGCTAATGTTAGTGACAAAGTTAAAATTTAAGGTTAATACTTTATCCATGCAAATAGTTATACTGTGTATGTATTTATTAACCGAAGTTGTTGATACATATTTGGTGTTACAAACATGGGCTTTAGGATAAGTATCCATTTTAGGTTGAGACGATAGGGGGAGGGTCATTTTCTTATATTTGTATCTTAAGTTGATTAATATTTAGTTTTTATCAATGCACTTATTGCGATACACATATCAAGTTTTATGGTAAATAAAAAGGAACCCCATGAATGTTCACGTTAGATGTAAATAGAAATCATGATGAATTATGCGTTTTAATTACTTGATATGATGAATATGGACAAATTTTCCTTTTTATTCATCAAAAGTTTGTTTAGAATTTATAAATCATGAATTTAGCATAAGTCGTGGTATAATTAGTTGCCATAAATAGACACCAACCATTATCGAAGATTATAGTTGCAACTTATTGTTAATGTGTTCTTTATCTCGTTTTATAGAATGTCACGACTGATTAACAAAGGCTGGATGACCGAAGAGAATAAAGGCATCTTTTCGTATTTAAAGGGAATTAAAGAGTTTATTGAGTTTGTGGAAGAGAACAATGATCAGGGGCTAACAACGATACCTTATCCATGTTCAAAGTGTCGTAATAAATTGCGTCTGAAATTGAAAGAAGTAGAAAGACATCTGTGGAGGAATGGTATGCATCAATTGTACACTGTATGATTTTTTCACGATGAAAAGACATCTGTAAACACTATTGATCCCCCATCGACTGAACAAGTTGAGGAGAACATAGTAGAAGAAAACATCGAGGAACAAGGTGGTGGGGTGAAAAATATTGTTAATGTTTGTTACGGAGTGCATGGGGAACCTTATGTAGATGTTGAATGCGGCCAGTAGGGAGTTTCCAAAGAAGATCATTTAGAAAATGATAAGTACAATGAATATAAGAGATTATCAGTTGAGAAATTTTATCCTTCATGCGAGGGTATTGAAACAACTCTTTCTTCAATTGTAGAACTTCATAACTTAAAGAAGCAATTTGGTTGGTTAGGAAACAGTGTCATGTCACTCTTGTCTGTCTTAAAAATTTAGCTCCTAAAATGTAATACACTACCAGAAAAATATCCAAAGATTAAGAGTATGATGAAAGACTTAGGGATGAAAGCCAATTACATTCATGCATGCATCAATAATTGTGTCTTATATTGAAAGGAGAATGAATATATGGATGAATGTCCCCAATGTCGAGAATCAAGGTATTCAGTTAATGTGAGGAAAGGGGGAAGGATTTCCAAAGAATCTAAAAAGGTATTGATACATTTCCCTCTATTTCCAAGGTTGGTGAGATTTTATACTCATCCGTGGATAGCCCGAGAAATGACATGGCACCATAAGGCAACCACTTCATGGTATTAGCATCGACATCCATGTGATTCCTTCCAATGGAGGAGCTTCAAATCAAAATGGCCTGAATTTTCTAAAGAAGGATGCAATGTTTGGCTCTCAATAACAACCAATGGGTTTAATCCTCGTGGCATTCAGTCTGCCAGTTATAGTTGTTGGCCTATTATCACGATGACGAATAATATTTTACCTTTATTGTGCATAAAGAGCGAGTTTCAAATGTTGTCTTTGTTAATACCTGGTCTGAAGGCACCAGGTCAAGACATCAACATTTTTCTTCAGCCATTAGTTGATGAGTTGAAGGAATTATGAGAAGTAGGTGTTCCGGCTTATGACATGTATGAGATGCAACCTTTTACATTGAGAGCTCTGTTAATGTGGGGGATTCATGATTTCCCTGCATATGGGAATTTATCTAGGTGTGTTACACATGGTTATAAAGCTTGCTCTGTTTGTGGGGATGATACTCCATCCATCCGACTAACGCACAGTAGTAAGATATTTTATACAAACTATCGTATTTTCCTTGACATGGATCATCCTTTTCGAAAAGGTGGGAGTTTGTGGCTTATGTCAACAGAGTATACACCTCATCCACATCGGGTGAATAGGGATGAACTTTTAAAGAAGTTACGTTGCATCGAGTATATATCGGGGAAGTCTTCAAAATTTTCCAGTAAGAAACAAAAGATGGGAGATGCAAATGAGAATTGTAATGTTGAAGTTAAGGAGGCATGGAATAAAAAGTCAATTTTATTTGACTTGGAATATTGGAGTACTCATAAAATTTGACATGTTCTTGATGTGATGCACATCGAGAAGAATGTTGCAGAGCATTTAATAAGTATAATCCTCGATGATAAAACGAAAACTAAAGATACAATAAAAGCGCAGAAGGATATGAAATACTTGGGCATACATAGTGGTCAATGGATGCGAGAAGATGAGCAAACCGGGAAAGGGATGAAATCTAAAGCATCATTTATATTGGATAAAGAAGAGAAACAACATTTTTGTCTAATTTTGAAAGAGTTAAATCTACATTCCTTCTTTTCTTCCAACCTGAGGAATATCGTCACCCTTAACCCACCTAGTTTGCATTCAATGAAGTCACATGACTATCACGTTATTATAGAGTATTTGTTGCCCGTATTACTTCAACATGCATTTTCAAAATACAAGATTTGCGAAGATCTATTCAACAGTTGAGCTTATTTTTCAAAATATTGTGATCAAAAGTCTTAATTCATGAGCATATGCAAAGGGCAGAGTTTATGGTTGCAGAGGCATTGTGTGTGTTGGAGAAACACTTTTCGCCGACAATTTTTTATATTAGTATCCACCTTATTATTCATTTAGCCGATGAAGCATTGACTTGTGGTTCTACAGGAATGCATTGGATGTATCCGTTTGAACGGTAAACTCTTTATATTAATTTTTATTTTCACACGAACACAAACACAAGCATATACGTATAGATCATTGTTAATGAATATGTCACATATACTTTTTTTTATTCACACGAATAAGAAGATGCAGGATTTTAAAGATATACCTAGCAATAAGCGATGCATTGAAGGTTTAATTGTCGAGTCCTATGTTGTTGTTGAATCTGCTAGGTATTGCATGGAGTACATGCCTAATTCTCTTGACGAAAACCACAAACGTACTCATGAAGCATTTCTAGATGAAGATAGAGAGTTTTATGATGAAGGACCGTTGTTAGATGATAAAATTGTGATGTTGGAACCTAAATAATTTCAACAAAACATCGATGGGTACTATTTTGACTTGACGTTGATGATCTTGAAAAATTCTACAGGTTTGAGCAATTTAATAAGTATTTATCGAAATTCACATTTAAATACTAATACGCGAACTTATGTGAATAAATTGCAGCGAGTATAAACGTTATTAAAATCCACTTGACATGGTAAAGGAAATGGGAGCCAATTGATCGAAGTAGAGATGCAAACTTCTTTCATTCCGTGGTTATATGATAAGGTGCTCTTGATTTTAATAGTATATTAAGTTATATTCCTTATTATCCAGACTCACTTTATAACTATTAATTTATTCATATTGCACAGCTAGTCACTTCTGTAGAGACAAAGACAAATGCTATATTGTGGTGATTAGTACAAGGGCCAAAACGCAAGGTGAAAACATTTAAAAAATACCGCACCAATGGTTTTGTATTCTCCCCTAAGTATCATGACGATACTGTTCTGACACAAGACAATGGTGTTTGCATGAAGGCTTGGACTCAATTTAGGGCAAGGAAAAGTGATAAAAATCTTAAAAATTCTTGGACAATGTATTACGGAGTTATCAGGAAAATAATTGAGTTGGATTATACGGTATTTAAGAAGCTAGTGTTTTATTGTGATTTGGTGAGGGTGGAGGACAAGATCAATGGCTGTAAACATTGTCCAGACTCTACTTTGGTGATGATTAATTTGGATAAGTTCAAGAGTACCAATAATGAGCTTGATGAGCCTGTAATTCTCGCTTCTGATGCCAATCAAGTCTTCTACTCAAAAGATCTAAATACTCCTAATTGTTGGGATGTTATACATTCCCAAAAGATATTAACCACTCGAGTAGACGAGCTACGGATACCAATTGTGTTCCAATCTACTCTTAAAGATGAACCTCATTTGGAGAACTTTCTAAAGCAATATGACAAAGTTTGGCTGTTGTTTTTTCACTAGTTATTAATGTGTTTTTGTTGGTGAATTGGTGTTAATGTTTTCTTATTGGTGAATTGTAACATTTTTAATTCAATTGAGTGAAATTTTTCGCATAAGTTGTTGCCATATTTTTTTATTAGTTTAGACTGATCCTTTAAATTCAACTGTTCTTGCCACAATTGTTGTCTTTATATTATGATTAGTAATATGTTAATAAGAAGAAATGATGCATTAGTTGTTATATGCTTTTAATTCAATGATTAATATTGTTTATCTTTTATTTTACTATAATGTTACCATAGAACTAATGTTTTGTTTTGAAATTTAGGAAAGTTAAAATGTCATCAGGTATAGGTTCAGCACAACCTTCCTCCTCAATGGACCAAAATCCAAAGGAAACAATCAAAGTCATTGTCAAATATTATGGGTCTATAGTCGGTGATAATGAAAAGCTGTGGAGTTCTCGTACCGGGGATTTTGTGAGAACTAATTTCCCGATTCACTTCTCGGATTGGAGATAAGTGCCAAAGAAATGTAAAGATGATGTTTGGAATACTTTAATGATAAATATGATATTATACTTCATTTATTCATTTTTTATTCTTATTCTTCTTTTTCTATTTTTATTCTTTTTTCTATTGTTATTTTGTTAATTCTTTTTGTTTTGCTCAATGATAACAGAGAGAATTTGATCTTAATGTTCCCTCGAAAGTGGCTCGCCCATTAGTGGAGAAGTCATGGTCTTAAAAATTCAGGACGTTCAAAAATAAATTACGATCTCATTTGCAGGATGATGGTGCTGAGCCTGAAGGTGTTGACCCTGAAATATGGAAGAAATTTATGAAAATGAAAAATGGGGAGAAAAAGAGGCAAAAAAACAAAAAAAATATTGAGAACCGCTCTAAGTTGAAGTATACCCATTGTCTCGGGCATCGTACCTATGCCTAAAAGAATTACTTATTGGTGTGTATCATTTTGTTTTCCTTTTTAGATTAAAAACGTTCTTAGCCAATTTGTTAATTTTAACTTTGTACAACAAAAAACTAAGCCTGAAGTAGAAATTGGGAGGGTAGACAATTTGTTGTCAGGACATATACGCTATGATAAAACTGTGTTGGAGAGTGCGAAGAGTTTCTATGTGAGTTTAATATTTTATTATTGAATATTTCAATTTTTAGTTGGACTTTTATCAAATGATTCAAAAATTTATTAATAATAATATAGGAGGAAGTGAAGGCTGCGGAAAAGAAAAGAAAATCCATAAGTATGATTGGAGAGGGTAGTAGGAATACCTTTGAGAATTATGACAACGATGCGTTAACACAAGTGTTTGGAAAGGATGTTAAAGGCCGAATGCGTGGAGTGGGATCCTACATCTCTAAGAAACTATTAATATAAACGGGGGTGGCGAAGGCGAAATTTGTACAACATTTGAAAGGAAATGAAGAAATCGCCTCGATGAAGAATGAGATCTCTAATATTCACTCACAGTTGAAAGAGGTTACTAGTATGCTGGATATGTTTATGTCAAAATTGAAAAATGGAAAGGAGAGATCCCCTATAAGGGTGACTCCATAGAGCGAGTTTGGTTCCACACTTTATCTCAAAATTTGAGTAATCTTGTCAACACTCCCACTCCAACTCTCAATCCCGCTCATACTCCTAACCCCCCCCCCCCCCCTCCTCCACTTAAAAAAAATCCCCCCGTCATTATACTTAATAGGTTTGGTGCAAAATTGGCAATGGGGCATGTTGGGATACATAATGGTGACATGTGTCACTTCAAACGCATTGGGCTTTGGGAAAAGGTAGTTTAGGTTGAGACAGTGCTTCAACCTTATTTTTATCTATATAATGCTCCTCAAAATGGTCTTGAAACTTTGGCAGGCTTTACAGATGGAGGATTTGTTATTTGGATGGAAAGTTGTTTGAAGTATGTTTAGAATGTTTATCTTAGTTTAACACATTTTAGTTTAGGAAAGATACTTTTGGATTAATGTTTTGGATAATAGTTCTTAAATATTAGTTTAGGAAAGATACTTTTGGATTAATGATTTGGATGAGAATTATTAAATTTTATATATGCTTGTTTTTCTCATTAATCTCGCTTGCCATGTTAGGTAAAAGACACTTTTGGGTTAATGATTTGGATGATAATTGTTAAATTTTATATATGCTTGTTTTTCTCATTAATATCGCTTGCTATGTTAGGTAAAACCTTTTTAACTCCGCCAATGCAATGTTTTATCTTTGCATTGCCAGTCCCAAGCCAGGATAAAGGAGGAGGGGAGAGTTCATTACTGACGACTTGGGAAGAACCTTCTCAGATAAGGAAATTTTACAAACCTTTATAGAAGCCGAGGCGACTATAAATGCTGGATGTTAAAGAACATATTAGGTCAATTGAGATCCATGTATGGATTGATCACCTAGGAAGAAGATCTTACTTATCAGAGGACAATGCCACTTCAGTGCGAAAAGAAATGGCTAAACTGTGCCGTGAAGAGGCCTCACGCGTTGGCCTTGGTCAGTTACTTTGGCATACTTGATGCTTTTTTGATTTCTTGACTGATATGATATATTCAATCGATTAGACCTACTTAATAGATTTCATGCGTCCTCATTTATCCCGCTTTTGTGCTTGATCTCGTTTTAGTTTTTTTTTTATATATACATAACTGGCTCTTTTGCTAGAATTCTGGAACAGATTGGTCCAAATGTCTCGATTGTTGCTAATGCCCGCATAAGAGCAGGCGTGAGGCTTATTAGTTGTATTGTTCTTGATGATAGGGTAACATCAACACCAACACCAACAACGAAGAAGAAGATGTCATTTTTTTCTACTAAAATCGCGTGAAGAATACACCTATTTTCGTCTACTGAAACTGCAAATTGCAAATACCAATGGATTTTTCTTAAAAAAGGTGTGACACCCCGCCCAATTAAATATAGGATGATCAGTCCTTTACCAATTTAAAACAGGATATACGGTTGGTTCATTCTTAGCATCACTGTCGAAAATAATATAATCCATATTAATCACCTATAATACAATTAAGCTAAGTGTCAAAACATTTTCCCTTTTTAACAAAACCATTTAACAAAAGCATTCCAAGTATAAATTATAAACCATTCACCATACATAGGAATATAATAAGTACTGAACAAGAATTAAATACGAAATTAAATAAGACAGGGTAAAACCTCCCAGTTCAAAACTCCAAACCATAAAATAAACTAAATACAATATCTCTGATAAAAGACTAGAAGCGGGCGACACATGCCCTAAATAGGAAGTCTAAATGAAAACTCAATGGAAAGGATAGATGTGTCTACTGCAAGGACCTACAGCTTCAGCAATAGCTGTAGCACGTCTGACAATCCAACCTCTAATTCTGTTACCTCGGCGGCTGAGCACCTAGTATAAAAATATATACATATACATATATATATATATATATATATATATATATATATATATATATATATATATATATATATATATATATATATATATATATATATATATATAGCAAAAGAGAGAAGAGATGCAATAAATGGGCCAGGGCCCGAGGTTTAAAAATAATTTAGCAAGTATTTAAAAATGGTTCTGAAAACAAGTCTTATACGCATGTTAGTTATCGAACCCTCACATGAGCTTCTCACCTCTCATCTATTGTGCACGCCTAACGTATATCCAATTCTCCTCTTAGTTATACCACCCAGTCTAACTATACTGAAGTCATCCATTAGTACACTTAACGATGGATTCCTTGTACCCCCGAGTGATCACTCATTAGTGCACCTAATAGTAAGATTCTTGCACCCCCGGGTTATCACCCATTAGTGTTCTTAATAATAATATCACATAATAGGCATACACACATCTTATTAAAATTTATAGGTATTTCTCCAACCTACATATATACTTCTCATACCTATTTTACATTCAACACTACGTATAGTATAAATAATTAGATTACTATCTCTCTCGTAATCTCCAGGATACATTCTCTCTATATCGAAATAAGTAAAGTATTTATTCTCACATACTTTCCCAAAATTCGGGCTTGTTTAAGTTTACTATTGGGTTGTTTCTCTCACTCTAATAAATCGGTAAACTCAAAATTCGTACTCTAAGAAAATTCCCAACAATTCACCCTGTCACTCGAATGAGATGCGAATGTCTTTTGAACGACTACCACGTGTCACTCGAGCGACATCGTGCGAGATACCAATCTCGTATGAACCACTTCGCGCGAGACCTACTCTTTCGTCTTCTTCACCAAATTTCAGCGTTTTTTACCATTATTGAACCTAAAAACCTCTAAGATTCAACACCCAACGCCTCATCATCAATACCCATAAACACATAACAAATTATAACTCATTCCTAACATTCTAGGATCATTAATTCGTCATTAATCATTGTAATTATGTACAATCCCCAAATTAATTAGCCTGAACCCTAGTTTCCAAAATTTCAATTAAAAAACCTAATCAGCTCAGATTCGTTCATCAATATATGATTCAATTTTGAAATTAATCCTCTACATTCATGAAGGAATATTAACAACTAATTAACCCAGCCTTTAATCATCATTTAATCCTCAAATTTTCACCCATTTAACATGTGAATCATGATGAATTTCACCTACTATAACATGAGTATGGTTATTTCTAAAAGAAATAAAGTAATAAACACTTACCTTAAGTCGGAGGTCTGAATCCTTTGGTGATGTTGGTATAGACACTTTCCTCTCTTCTCGATTTACACGTTGGTGGTCAAGGTTGTGCAAGGTAGTGTTAATTTGTCCTTCCCTCTCGGAAATTGGTTCTCCTTCACACCCTCTATGTCCATTCTTTACTTTTTGTGTCTCTCAACCCTAATTTAGTTTCCTTGGCTGATAAAATAACTCCCAATTTTCGTCCATTAATTAAACCCCAAAATACAATTCACCGTAATGCCCTCTCGGGGCGCCGGTTGGGCCTAAAATTGTCTAGAGACCCAAACTAAACACCCGGGTATAATATTCTAACTATCTCGAGCCTTCCAGACTCAACGGTGCACTCGAAATGACCATACAAGTTACCAAAAATTATTTTTCTTTTTATCCCAATCAATTAGTCTCGACATGACTCACACGTGCATCAGACTTAATTTACCAAACTGTCATATTATTCACTCTCGACAATTTATCAAAGTGTATAGTTCCATATTACACATCACACAGTAATATTAAATAATTAAGTATTAACCCTTGGCAGGCTAGTTAATATTTATTTTTAAATCCGAATTAATTAACAATTAAATTCTCATATTTTAATTCAATTAATCCCACTATAATAATTAATCTCATAATTATTTAAATCCTAAAAAAATACGGGGTATTACATACTTCCCCCATAACAACGGAATTTTGTCCTGAAATTCGGAAAATAAGGCATACCTGGTACGAATAACTCTGGGTATTTGTCACGCATATCTGCCTCACGCTCCCAGGTAAACTCCTCCACATTGTGATGCTTCCACTGTCCCCGAACAAGTGGAACTACCTTTGACCTCAGCCTCCTCTCACTATAATCTAGGATAGCCACTGGTCTCTCCGTATATGAACTGTCGGGCTGTAACTCAATCTCCTCAATCGTAATGTGAGTGTGTGCCAACTCATCCCGAAGATATCGCCTCAATGATGAGATGTGGAACACATCATGGATACGATGCAAGTGTTCCATCAACCCAAGCCTATATGCCACTGGTTCGATCCTCTCGATAATAGGAAATGGTCCTACATATCTCGGAGCGAATTTCCCTTTTTCCCCAAATCTCATTACCCCCTTCAGAGGAGATACCCTCAGCAAAACCTGGTCCCCTACGACAAAATCTCTAAAGAACTGCTTAGAATTAGCGTAGATTTCTGTTTATCATGCGACCCTGAATCATCTCGATCCTGTTCGATGTGTCTTAAATCACTTCTATCCCAAGTAGTTTGTTGTCTCCCACCTCTAGACAACAAGTCAAAGAACGATAAGGTCTACAGTACAATGCCTCGAACGTGGCCATGCCAATCGTAAACTGATAGGAGTTGTTATAAGCAAACTCCACCAGTGGAAGGTACTGCTCCTAACCTCCACCAAAATCAAGGACACACATGCGCAATATATCCTTGAGCATATGGTTAGTGCGCTCAGTCTACCCGTCGGTCTGTGGGTGATACGCCGTACTCAACCACAACTCGGTCCCCATAGCCTCCTAGAAACTCTCCTAAAAATGAGACACATAAGTATTGTCTCTGTCTGACACGATATCAAGGAGTACACCATGTAACCTCACTATCTCTGTAATAAATAGCTGGGCATACTGTCCTGCCATATAGTCTGTTCTAATGGCCAAAAAGTGGGTTACTTTCGTCAACCGATCCACAATAACCCATATAGAATCGTGCCCCCTTGGATAAGTGGGCAACCCGGTAAGAAAATCCATGGAAATGCCTTTACATTTTCACGTAGGGATCTCCAATGGTTGAAGTAAACCTGGTGGTCTCTGGTGGTCCACTTTCACTAGTTGGCAAGTGGTACACTTGGAGACGAACTCTACGATGTCTCTCTTCATTTCGCTTCACCAATACTGTCGTCTCATATCCGGGTAAATTTGATCTCCACCGGGGTGTATCGCAAATCGTGACCCATGAGTCTCCCATTGAAGTGCAAACCGCCCTCGGAGCTTCCTAAATAAGACTCGGCTCCATCGGCTAAAAGATGCCTAATCCTATCTTGACAGAACGAATCCGCTGCCTGTGCCTGTACTAATCTCGTAACAATCTGAGGCATAACTGTCATTGCAGACATAAATGATCGGGCCATGGCATCCTTTTGTCCCAATTCTTTCCATTTCGCTTTCCACACCTCGACCCTCTCGTCTACCGTTCTACGACTTAACGCATTAGCAACTACATTAGCCTTCCCCGGGTGATAGTGTATCTCAAACGGATAATATTTTACAAACTCAAGTCACCTGCATTGATGCATATTCAACTCTTTCTGCATGAACAAGTAGTGCATTGACTTGTGGTTTGTAAATAGGCGAAACTGTTGCCCCAATAAATAATGCCACCAAATTCGAAGCGCAGACACGACTGCTGCCAGCTCTAAGTCGTGGGTGGGGTAATTCTTCTCGTGAGGCTTAAGCTTCTGGGAAGCAAAAGCTATAGCCTGCTCCTCTTGCTTGAGTACTACCCCAGGCCCCTGTAAGGATGCACCAGTATAAACTAGGTACTCCACCCCTACCCTGGGAAGTACTAGTACGGGTACTGAGGTCAGTTTATCCTTCATCTCATCGAACGCTAACTGATATGCATCATCCCAAATAATTAACACACCCTTACGAGTCATATTCGTCATCGGACCTTCAATCTTTGAGAATCCCCTAATAAACCGTCTGTAGTAACCAGCTAATCCTAGAAAACTCTACACCTCCGTCGGTGTCATGGGTTGTCCCCACTCCCTCACCGCTGACACCTTACTAGGATCCACAGATATCCCTCTCTCTGATACAATGTGTCCTAAAAACTGTACCTCCCATTGCCAAAATTCACCGTTCTCATATTTGGCATACAATACATGATCTCGTAAGGTCTGCAGAACCATACGTAAGTGCTCAACATGCTCCTTCTCGGTGCGGGAATAAATTAAGATGTCATCTATGAAGACAATGACAAAACTGATCGAAGAACTATCTGAATACTCTGTTTATCAAGTCCATAAATATTGCTAGGGCGTTGGTTAGCCCCAATGGCATAACCCTGAATTCATACCACCCATACCTCATCAGCAAAGCAGTCTTAGCCACGTCCTGCTCCCTAATGCGTAGCTGATGATATCCGGATCTCAAGTCTATCTTCGAAAAGTGGACTGCTCCTCTCACCTGGTCAAACAAGTCATCGATGCGAGGCAACGGATACTTATTCCGTATCGTGACTTTGTTAAGCTCCTGATAATCAATACAAAGTCATAAGGACCCATCCCTCTTATTCACAAACAGAACTGGGACACCCCAAGGCGAGGTAGTCCTACAGATGAAACCCTATCCCAATAACTATTCTATCTAATACCGTAACTCCCTCATTTCTGTCGGAGCCTTACGGTAAGGCACACGTGCTATCGGACGAGTTCCCGATGTCAAGTCTATCACGAACTCGATCTCCCTACTCGGAGGCAACCTTGGTGTATCCTTAAATACATCAACAAACTCGCAGACGACTGGAATTGAATCGAGTGGAAACACTACTGTAGAGGTCTCATCATCTATATGAAACAAGTGGGTGGACAACCCTCCCTCAGAACGAGGCATCACCACTAAGAACATCTCCTGACCCGAAATGGTGAACACGATACTCCTACTGAAGCAATAAATCATGTCCCTATACTTGACTAGACAATCCATGCCAATAATGGCGTCGTACTCAGACATATCTAACACTAGCATATCAACCAATAAAATCAAACTACCAATCTCTATGCTTACTCCCTGATATATGAAAAAAATAAACGACCCATTACCTAATGGTGAGTCAACACATATCACTGTACCCTCTGTCGTTCCTAACAACACAATGGACCCTGCAAATCTAGTGGCTATAAAGGAGTGTGATGCCCCTATGTTAAATAAGATATGACCCAAAGTACCATGGATAGAAAACTTACCCTCCACTGCGAAGCTAGTGGCTATAAAGGAGTGTGATGCCCCCATGTCAAATAAGATATAACCCAAAGTACCATTGATAGAAAACTTACCCTCCACTGCGGGTGGTGCCTGCGGAACTGCATCCTGGTGGACGTTATAGGCACGTCCATATTGCAACTTCCCCTGCTGCATCGGAGCTGTGAGCAAAGCTAGAACTGGAGCTGGTGCTGGTGCTGGTAGGGAGGCGGGAAAAATGGGTTTCTAGGGCTCCTGATCAGTACCTTGCTGCCGAGGAACTCTTTCCTTATCGAGGCAATCATGTTTCTTATGGCCAGTCTTAGCACAAGTATAACATTTCCCGATGAAGTTTCCTCCCCTCTGTCCCTAATAGCCTCGGCCCTGCTGGCTGTTACCACATCTACCTTGGCCCTTCTAGCCCTGCTGTTGGCCCTGCTTCCAACCCCCATGACCATGCCTGAAACCTCCAGAATGAAACCTCTTAGCAGACTCCCCCTGATGGGAACCCTACCTCTGACTCTGCTTAACAGGTGCCCCACTGGCACTACCTCCCCCTATCTTGCCCAACTGGCTGGTCTCTCCCCCTCGCTTGCTTCCCTTAGCACGGAAGCGGTTGTCCTGATAATGCAATAAGGCTGCATTCAGAACGTCTGTATATGACTGTAGGGAAAGGTTACCCAATAGATGTTGGCGTATCCGCCACGTCAAGCAATCCATGAACATCTGAATGCGCTTCTCCTCAGTAGGCACCTCATCCGGTACCATGTTTGCCAATCGCGTGAACTCCTCCTTGTATTCTGCAACTGTTCTCCCTTCTTGGGTGAGGTATAAAAGTTTTTGACTCATCTCAGTCTTGATGATGGAAGGAAAGTATTTACGGTCGAACCGCACCCAAAAATCACTGATCGACATCAAATCTCGCTCTTCGGTAGTAGTAGTTGACTCCCACCACTCTAAGGCTTCCTCTCTCATCTTAAAGGTAGCCAAAACTTGCCTCTGGACCTCAATGCACTCATACATACGAAGGTGTCGCTGTATGTCTTTCTTCCACTGACTATCAATAACCACATCCGAACTGCCCATGAACTCTGGGGGACATGCCCTCTGAAAGGACTCTCTCACTCTTTCCCATGCAGTGGGAAATGACTGCACTGGAACTGGTGCTATTGCTTAAACCTAGGGTGGAGCCTGCTACACCACCGCTAAGGCTGCATTCACCGCATGTGCTACTATCGCGGCAACCTCTGCTGCATTCATTGTCCCTGAGCCTGCGCTGCCGGCTGCTATGGATGGGCCTGTCCGTCTCTTGGTGCACATCGAGGAGGCATCTGAGACGAGAAAGAATTTATTAGTCCATAGTTATTCCTAAATCTCAAACAGCTGAAGACGTAATCGCATAAATAAGATCACAACAGTCCTAAAGATAGGGCTCTATATCAAAGGACGCAAAGCTGAAAACATAGTAAGCCGTACAGATCCTAAATGACTCTAGAACCTGATGCTCTGATACCACTTGTGACACCCCGCCCAATTAAATATAGGGTGATCCGTCCTTTACCAATTTAAAACAGGATATACGGTTGGTTCATTCTTAGCATCACCGTCGAAAACAATATAATCCATATTAATACCTATAATACAATTAATATAAGTGTCAAAACATTTTACCTTTTTAACAAAACCATTTAACTAAAGCATTCCAAGTATAAATTATAAACCATTCACCATACATAGGAATATAATAAGTACTGAACAAGAATTATATACGAAATTAAATAAGACAGGGTAAAACCTCCCAGTTCAAAACTCCAAACCATAAAATAAACTATTTACAATATCTCTGATAAAAGACTAGAAGCGGGCGACACATGCCCTAAATAGGAAGTCTAAATGAAAACTGAATGGAAAGGATAGATGCGTCTACTGCAAGGACCTACAGCTTCCACAATAGCTGTAGCACGTCTGACAATCCAATCTCTAATTCTGGTACCCCTATGGCTGAGCACCTGGTATATATAGCAAAAGAGAGAAGAGATGCAATAAACGGATTAGGGCCTGAGCTTTAAAAATGATTTAACATGTATTTAAAACTAGTTCTAAAAACAAGTCTTATACGCATGTTAGGTATCGAACTCTCACATGAGCTTCTCACCACTCATCTATTGTGCACACCTAACGTACATCTAATTTTCCCCCTAGTTATACCACCTAGTCTAATTAGCCAGAAGTCATTCTGATAGTATCTATACCCATTAGTATTATACCCGTATCACCCATACAATACGCTCTCAAATTAGCCTATGTCAAACATCTAATTAACATGTTTTCTCATTTTCATAGTAAATCTATTATACTCTTTAAGATTTATTTATATATATCAACATATTCATCTCTACTAACCATACACAGTAGAATGATTCACAAGTTTATCTATATATACATATAGTCACATCTTCCCTATATATATATATATATATATATATATATATATATATATATATATATTTTCTAATACTGCACCCCCGGGCTAAGGCCCATTAGCGTACCTAACGATAATAATACCGCACCCCCGAGTTACCACCCATTAGTGCACTTATAGCATTACTCTTGTACCCCAGGGTTATCACCCATTAGTACACTTATAATAATATTCTTGTACCCCCGGGTTATTTTCCATTAGTTCACTTAACGATGGAATCCTTTCACCCCCGAGTTATCACTCATTAGTGCACCTAATAGTAAGATTCTTGCACCCCCAGGTTATCACCCATTAGTGCTCTTAACATTAATATCACATAATAGGCATACACACATCCTATTAAAATTTATAGGTATTTCTCCAACCTACATATATACTTCTCATACGTATTTTAACCTCAACACTACGTATAGTATAAATAATTACATTACTATCGCTCTCGTAATCTCCAGGGTACATTCTCTCTATACCTAAATAAGTAAAGTATTTATTCTCACATACTTTCCCAAAATTCTGGGTTGTTTAAGTTTACTATCGGGTAGTTTCTCTCACTCCAATAAATCGGTAACTCAAAATTCGGACTCTAAGAAAATTCCCAGAAATTCACCCTGTCACTCGAACGAGATGTCAATGTCGTTTGAACGACTACCACGTGTCGCTCGAGCGACTTCGCGCGAGATACCAATCTCGTTTGAACCACTTCGCATGAGACCTACTGTTTCTTCTTCTTCTTCTTCACCAAATTTCAGCATTTTTGAACCTAAAAACCTCTAGGATTCAACACCCAATGCCTCATCATCAATACCCATAAACACATAACAGATTATAAATCATTCGTAACATCCTAGGATCATTAATTCATCATTAATCATTGTAATTATATACAATCCCCAAATTAATTCGCCTGAACCCTAGTTTCCAAAATTTCAATTAAAAAACCTAATCAGCCCAGATTCGTTCATCAATGTATGATTCAATTTCAAAATTAATCCTCTATATACATGAAGGAATATTAACAACTAATTAACCCAACCTTTAATCATCATTTAATCCTCAAATTTCCCCCCAATTAACATGTAAATCATGATGAATTTCACCTAATCTAACATGAGTATGATTATTGGTAAAATAAATCAAGTAGCAAACACTTGCCTTAAGTCAAAGGTCTTAATCCTTTGGTGATGTTGGTATATACGCGTTCCTCTCTTCTCGATCTACACGTTGGTGGTCACGGTTGTGCAAGGTAGTGTTAATTTACCCTTCCCTCTTGGAAATTGGTTCTCCCTCACACCCTCTGTGGCTGTTCTTTTCTTTATGTGTCTCTCAACCCTAATTGACTTCCCTTGGCCGATAAAATAACTCCCAATTTTCGTCCATTAATTAAACCCAAAAATATAATTCACCATAATGCCATCTCGGGGCGCTGGTTAGGCCTAAAATTGTCCCGGGACCCAAATTAAACACCCGGGTATACTATTCTGACTATCTCGATCCTTTCGGACTCAACGGCGCACTCGAAATGACCATACGAGTTATAAAAAATAATTTCTCTTTTTATCCCAATCAATTAGTCTCGACACGACTCACACGCGCGCCAGACTTAATTTACCAAACTGTCGTATTATTCACTCTCGACAATTTATCAAAGTGTATAGTTCTTTATTATATATCACATAGTAATATTAAATCAATAATTATTAACCCTTGGCACGCTAGTTAATATTTATTTTTAAATCCACATTAATTAATAATTAAATTCTCACATTTTAATTCAATTAATCCCACTATAATAATTAATCTCATAATTATTTAAATCCTAAAAAAATACGGGGTATTACAAAAGGTTACAATGGATTGTGACATTTCAGTTCAATGCTATGTTTAAATCGTGATGTGTTAAGAGTTAGTACATGCAAACTCGGTCTATGATTGTTAATGGTCGTATCCGTATCATGTATACATCGTAAATTCATCAACTAGAGTTCACGTCATTGTGTAATTGTTCCTAATCGGTAAATTCATCACGTAGATCCATATCATGTATACACATCATTTATAGATTCTGATGCACATATTGTAATGACCCCACTTTTATGTGCTCATATGTATATAGTTTGTTTTTACACTCATGTGTTACTTACTATCTTATAAACATTGTATTATTAGATATATGATGTTATTGGCTATCAATATAACAAACCCCATTTTCAAATATGAAGAATCAATCATAAATAGGACGAAGTCGAAGTCTTATGACATATCCTAAGGTATATAATAAGTTGTGGGGTAGAAAATATAATTTTATGAAACTTTAGGGACTAAAATAAAAATATAAAAGGGCCATTTTGTAAATAAAATATTTTTAAGGACCTCTAAGAAATATTGAAAATATATAGTGTGAAATTACCAAAATACCCTTCATGTGTGAAATGACCCTTATACCCTTATCACCTTTCCACCACGTGCTGGTCACCTCCACCTTACACATGTCATCTTCAGAGAGAAAGCTAAAACACTTGTCATCATTTGGTGATGTTAGACTGCAAGACCACCCCGGCATGCGACACCCAAACGATGACTTGCCACCGTAATGCTTGATCACCTAGACACATGTCAACATCGTAAGACTTTTGGAAACCTATAAATAGGGCCTCAGGGTTCATTTGAAACTCACACCAATTCCTTGAGAATTATAGTAAGAAAGAGTGATAGAAAGCTTGAGAAATATCTTAAGAAGGAGTTCTATAATTTTGAAGAAAGAATTCATTTCGTAGGTATGATTTTATTTAAATGCTATAATTCATTTTTGTAGTTTTAATTTTGTATTTTATAGCTTTACTTAGTAGTTATGCTGGTAAAATACACTAAAGACTTTACTAATCAAAAGTTAAAATTTGGAAACAATCTAAATTGATTTTATTTTCAAAATATGTCAACTTGTTTGAAAAATATATATATACTCTTTTTAAAATGATTTTTGTAAGCAATTGCTCGTATTATGGAATCTCATTTAAGTAATTCCAAAGTCAGTCCCGGTGAAATTCTGTCTAGTTGAGATGGTATTTAAGTGGTGCCCCCGTGACCCTCCATCTCTACTGGGAATAAATCCGAAAATGTTCTATCTAGATGAGATGGTATTTAAGTGGTGCCCCTGTGACCCTCCATCTCTACTGGGAACCGACTGATTAGGAAGAACTATGAATTGAAATTCTTTAAATGCGATGAATGAATATTAAAAATCGAGAAAATGGTCTTAGTAACCTTTTTCAGCAAGATATTTTAGGATTAAAACACAATATTTAGAATTGGGCTTTATTTAGAATACATAATTAAACCTTTATTGTATTTATTAGATTAACGTGTGCTCCAAGACTCAATATCTATATTTTTGAGCCTCTATTTTAGGTGAGTACTCTGACATTTCTTGTGTATTTTGATTATATGATATTATGCAAATAATATATATTTTGTGAACTGCTTTTATTCTCAAAACTCATGTGATACCGATGATTGATTCATTTGTGATATGTTTATATTTGTCCATATAAACATACCGATTAAAATGATTATTGAAAAGGATATTGAATATTGAAAATCTGATTCGGCCTAAGGGATCTCTTTACTGACTGACCTTCCCAGCTGGGTTATTACTGGTGTGCCCTAAATAAGGCGTTGTGACGAACTAGTTCGATTGACCCTCAACTACCGGGGTATAATACGGTAGAAGAATACGGTATTAGAGTGTACTTGGCCATTAAAATGATATGATTGAAAGAAAAAAGATATCACATTTGAATTATTGCATTCTTCTTATTCTGAGCTATCCAATTGTGATATATATACTATCATTTCAAAATATATATCTATATACTGCAAGTTCCTATCCATATATGTATATGCCTTCTCTTTTGACTTGAATAGGTATCTATATTCTGAAAACCTTGGAATGTCGGGAGATTAAATCTTATTCAGCCTTTAGCTGACGTTGTATAAATAACAATTTTTCAGGAAATAATTAGACGGGAGGATGGAGTGTAGAAGGACTATGTTGAAGATCTAGCTTGAGGAGCTCTTTTGTTATAATTTTAAATATAACGTTTGTTTTTAGGAGATAAAGCATGTTTGGCTCTTTAGTAATAAGTTTTTAATTTTGGCATAAGGTGTAATCCGTTCATACTTTAATATATACGAAGTTCCCTTTTAGAAAGCTCTAATGACGTAATTCCATTTTTTCAATAGTTTACGATTCATGACCATGTGAATGTATTTCCGTTGCATTTATTTTAAGAAATATTTTAAGTCCATAACATTGAATGCCTTGGTGGCATGTCAAGACGCTCATTCCCTACTACTATTGGGTTGGGGTCGTGACAGAGGTGGTATCAGAGCATAGGTTATGAACCCGTAGACTACTGAACATAGGTTTTGAACGTTATAGATTTCGTGTTTCAATCCTTAGGGGATAGTATTAAATATCTGATTTATGTGATAACCCTCCCTATGTGTTATATTATTTATAACTGGTATTTTAGTTTTCAATCTTGATATAGTATAGTAGATCTTACGTTTTTCCATGACTGTAGAAAATGACCAAGAGAAGATCATCTATGGGAACTAGTGATTCGAGTATTGAAGGACTGGAAGGTGCATACAAGGCGATCGAAAGTCTAGCAAAGATTGTGGAGCATCAAGTAAATAATGGAGTACCAAGGAATCCTGAACTAAGTAAATGTACTATTGAACAGTTCAAGAAGTTGATTCCTCCATCTTTTAAATGTACTCCTAACCCCACTGAAGCAGAAAGTTGGGTGATGCAAATAGAAAAGATACTCGATGTTCTTAAGTGTACTGATGAACAAAGAGTATCATTTGGAACGTTTATGTTAGAAGGTGAAGACGAACATTGGTGGAGAATGACTAAGAGAATATACGAGGAAATGAATAATCCCATAGGTTGGAATGATTTCCTAGTGATATTCTATGAGAAATACTTTCCTGAAACGGTACAAGACCAAAAAGCAGCCGACTTCATGAGTTTAGTTCAAGGAAATATGACGGTTAGTCAATACGAGGCGAAGTTTACCGAATTATCCCGTTTTGCACCTCATGTTGTGATAACCGATACTTTAAAGGCCAAGAAGTTTGAACGTGGGTTAAGGTTGAACATTCGTAGTCGAATTTCCATCCTGAAGTTGACATCATATACTGACGTGGTGACTAGAGAAACGATAGCTGAGAAGGACAGTGAAGAATATAATCAGATTAGAGAAGGGAAGAGGAAGTTTGGGGAACAAAGAGGAAGGAACCCCAATAATAAACCCTTTAGGACTATACCCAATACAGGGCGACCTTTTGTGAATAAACCCTTTAATGTTGATAGATGCCAACGATGTGGTAATATTCATAGAGGGCAACCATGTTACCTGGAAATAGGAAATTGGTTTGGGTGTGTCCAAAAGGGACATAAAATGAGAGATTGCCCTAACAAAGGGAAGGCGCCAATGAAGACTTTCAATAACAATAAAGATCATGGAAGACAAGGTAGAATTTCTAATCTTTCTGATGCAAAGGCTTCTAATGCAGTAGTGTCAGGTATACTTTCTATATGTGCACAGCCTTTTCAAGTTTTAATAGATCCTGGTTCTACCCATTCATTTGTGTCTTTACATTTCGTTAATCGCTTTCCTAATATTCCCGAACCCTTGAATCATAGCATACACGTTTCTACTCTTTCCGGTGATTTTTTGACGGGTACATTAGTATATAAATCTTTCGCTATATATGTCAGTAGTCATAAAATATTTATCGATTTGATAGTTTTAGACATAAGAGATTTCGAAGTCATTTTGGGGATGGATTGGTTAGCCACATATCATGCTAATGCAGATTGTTTTGAGAAGAGAGTTACTTTCCAAATTCCTAACCAACCAAAATTCAGCTTTGAAGGAACCGGTGTCCTATCTCCCATGTGTATTGTCTCTGCAATGCAAGCCTATAGTTTTCTTAAGAAAGGATGTCAAGGATTTCTTGCAAGTGTCATTGATTTGAAAATGAAGGATCCTAGTTTAGAAGAGATCCCTATAGCAAAACATTTTCCAGATGTTTTTCCGGATGATTTACCCAGTCTACCTCCTAGTAGAGAAATAGAGTTTATGATTGACCTTCTTCCTGGAGCCATACCAATATCAAAATCACCTTATCGCATGGCACCTTTAGAATTAAGGGAATTAAAAGTTCAGTTATAAGATCTATTAGACAAGGGTTTTATTAGACCAAGTATATCCCCTTGGGGTGCTCCGGTGTTATTTGTTAAAAAGAAGGATGGGACGATGAGGTTATGTATAGATTATCGTGAACTGAACAAGGTAACCATTAAGAATAAATACCCCTTACCTCGTATAGATGATTTGTTTGACCAACTACAAGGTGCGCAAGTATTTTCTAACATTGACCTTAGGTCGGGATATCACCAATTGAAGATTAAGGAAGATGATATTTCGAAATCAGCTTTTCGTACTAGATATGGTCACTATGAATTTCTTGTGATGCCATTTGGACTTACTAATGCAACAACCGTTTTTATGGATATGATGAATAGAGTGTTTAGGAAATATTTGGATCAATGTGTGGTTGTTTTCATTGATGACATCCTTATTTATTCCAAGAGTATTGAAGAACACGAGAAGCATTTAGAGATAGTATTACAAATCCTTAGGAAGGAGAAATTATATGCAAAATTAAAGAAGTGTGAGTTTTGGTTGCCTAGCGTTTCTTTTCTAGGACATGTCATTTCCAAAGAGGGACTGTCGATTGACCCTCAAAAGATCGAGGCTATACTAGATTGGCCTAGACCAACTAATGTAATAGAGATTCGTAGTTTCCTTAGATTAGCAGGTTATTATCGAAGATTTGTTGAAGGATTTTCTAGCATTGCCAAACCTCTATCCAGGTTAACACAAAAGAAGGTAAAATATGAATGGTTTGAGGAAGTTGAGAATAGTTTCCAAGAACTTAAGAATCGATTAGTAACTGCCCCAATTTTGACTATTCCTTCAGGGACAGGAGGATTGGTGATTTACAGTGATGCTTCAAAAAATGGTTTGGGATGTGTGCTAATGCAAAATGGGAAAGTAGTAGCTTATGCCTCGAGACAATTAAAACCACATGAATAGAATTATCCAACCCATGACTTAGAATTAGCTGCTATAATTTTTGCTCTTAAGATTTGGAGACACTATTTATATGGTGAGACTTGTGAGATTTATACCGATCATAAGAGTTTGAAATATATATTTACTCAGAACGAATTGAACATGAGACAAAGGAGGTGGTTAGAATTGATGAAGGATTATGATTTAAATATTCATTATCACCCAGGGAAAGCAAATGTAGTAGCAGATGCTTTAAGTAGGAAGTCTACAACAAATTTAACATGTCTCATTACAAATCAGAAACCTTTGTTAGCGAATTTGAGAAATATGGAAATAGATGTACGTATTTATAGCAAAGGAGGAATAATTGCAACCTTACAAGTACAACCCACGTTGATGGAAATGATCAAAATTGCACAAGTAAATGACCCACAACTGCAGAAGATCAGAGAAGAGGTTATTGAAGGGAAGAGATTTGAATTTGTGATACGGGATGATATATTGAGGTTTGGAAATAGAGTGTGTGTTCCACGTGATGCCTAACTAAAGAGACAAATTTTGGAGGAAACTCATTGCTCGAGATTTACATTTCATCCTGGAAATACCAAGATGTATAGAGATCTTCGAGAAGTGTTTTGGTGGAATAATACGAAAAGGGAGATAGCAGAATTTGTATCTCACTGTTTGGTTTGTCAACAAGTAAAAGATGAACATCAGAAACCATCAGGATTATTACAACCTCTACCTATCCCTGAATGGAAATGGGAACATATTACCATGGATTTTGTGACAGGTTTACCAAGGAGTTCAAATGGTAGTGATTCTATTTGGGTAATTATTGATAGGTTAACTAAATCTGCTCATTTTCTTGCCATTAAAATTACCCATTCATTAGAAAAGTTAGCCAAGTTATATGTGCGGGAAATTATTAGGCTTCATGGAACCCCAATTTCAATTATTTCTGATCGTGACCCTAGATTCGTTTCTCGCTTTTGGAAAAGCCTACAAGCAGCCATGGGAACAAAATTAAATTTCAGCACTGCTTTTCATCCTCAAACAGATGGTCAATCTGAGAGAACCATTCAAACATTAGAGGATATTCTCAGGGCTTGTGTACTTGATTTGAAGGGGAATTGGGATGATCATTTACCATTAGTGGAGTTTGCCTATAATAATAGTTATCAAGCAACTATTCAAATGGCTCCATATGAAGCACTATACGGTAGAAGGTGTCGTTCTCCCGCATGTTGGGTAGAAGTTGGAGAAAGAAAATTGTTGGGACCATAATTGATTCAGATCACAACAGAGAAAGTGAAATTGATACAAGACCGACTTCGAATCGCTCAAAGCCGTCAAAAGAGTTATTTTGACAATCGACACCGACAGTTAGAATTTCAAAAAGGAGATTATGTGTTCTTACGAGTATCGCTTTTAAAGGGAGTAATACGATTCAGGAAGAAAGGGAAGTTGAGCCCAAGATACATAGGACCTTTTGAAATCCTTGAAAAGATAGGAGCTGTTGCGTATAGAATAGCCTTACCACCTGAACTCTTTAGTGTACATAATGTGTTTCACGTATTAATGGTAAAGAAATATGTCCCAGATCCAACACATATCTTAAGTCACAAACCTCTTCAAGTTAGAGAAGACTTGTCATACATTGAGCATCCGGTAGAAATTTTGGACCATAAAGATCAAATATTATGGACCAAGATAGTTCCACTGGTCAAAGTATTATGGCGAAATCATTCAGTTGAAGAAGCAACGTGGGAGCGGGAAGATGAAATAAAGGAGAGATATCCATACTTGTTTGTAAATTAATATGAGTAAAGTTTGGGGACCAAACTTTTTATAAGGAGGGTAGGATGTAATGACCCCACTTTTATGTGCTCATATGTATATAGTTTGTTTTCACACTCATGTGTTACTTACTATCTTATAAATATTGTATTATTAGATATGTGATGTTATTGGCTATCAATATAACAAACCCCATTTTTAAATATGAAGAATCAATCATAAATAGGATGAAGTCGAAGTCTTATGACATATCCTAAGGTATATAATAAGTTTTGGGGTAGAAAATATAATTTTATGAAACTTTAGGGACTAGAATAAAAATATAAAAAGGGCCATTTTGTAAATAAAATATTTTTAAGGACCTCTAAGAAATATTGAAAATATATAGTGTGAAATTACCAAAATACCCTTCATGTGTGAAATGACCCTTATCACCTTTCCACCACGTGCTGGTCACCTCCACCTTACACATGTCATCTTCAGAGAGAAAGCTAAAACACTTGTCATCATTTGGTGATGTTAGACTGCAAGACCACCCCGGCATGCGACACCCAAACGATGACTTGCCACCGTAATGCTTGATCACCTAGACACATGTCAACACCGTAAGACTTTTGGAAACCTATAAATAGGGCCTCAGGGTTCATTTGAAACTCACACCAATTCCTTGAGAATTATAGTAAGAAAGAGTGATAGAAAGCTTGGGAAATATCTTAAGAAGGAGTTCTATAATTTTGAAGAAAGAATTCATTTCGTAGGTATGATTTTATTTAAATGCTATAATTCATTTTTGTAGTTTTAATTTCGTATTTTATAGCTTTACTTAGTAGTTATGCTAGTAAAATACACTAAAGACTTTACTAATCAAAACTTAAAATTTGGAAACAATCTAAATTGATTCTATTTTCAAAATATGTCAACTTGTTTGAAAAATATATATATATATATATATATATATATATATATACTCTTTTTAAAATGATTTTTGTAAGCAATTGCTCGTATTATGGAATCTCATTTAAGTAATTCCAAAGTCAGTCCCGGTGAAATTCTGTCTAGTTGAGATGGTATTTAAGTGGTGCCCCTGTGACCCTCCATCTCTACTGGGAATAAATCTGGAAATGTTCTGTCTAGATGAGATGGTATTTAAGTGGTGCCCCTGTGACCCTCCATCTTTACTGGGAACCGACTGATTAGGAAGAACTATGAACTGAAATTCTTTAAATGCGATGAATGAATATTAAAAATCGAGAAAATGGTTTTAGTAACCTTTTTCAGCAAGATATTTTAGGATTAAAACATAATATTTAGAATTGGGCTTTATTTAGAATACATAATTAAACCTTTATTGTATTTATTAGATTAACGTGTGATCCAAGACTCAATATCTATATTTTCGAGCCTCTATTTTAGGTGAGTAGTCTGACATTTCTTGTGTATTTTGATTATATGATATTATGCAAATAATATATATTTTGTGAACTGCTTTTATTCTCAAAACTCATGTGATACCGATGATTGATTCATTTGTGATATGTTTATATTTGTCCATATAAACATACCGATTAAAATGATTATTGAAAAGGATATTGAATATTGAAAATCTGATTCGGCCTAAGGGACCTCTTTACTGACTGACCTTCCCAGCTGGGTTATCGCTGGTGTGCCCTAAATAAGGCGTTGTGACGAACTAGTTCGATTGACCCTCAACTACCGGGGTATAATACGGTAGAAGAATATGGTATTAAAGTGTACTTGGCCATTAAAATGATATGATTGAAAGAAAAAAGATATCACATTTGAATTATTGCATTCTTCTTATTCTGAGCTATCCAATTGTGATATATATACTATCATTTCAAAATATATATATATACTGCAAGTTCCTATCCATATATGTATATGCCTTCTCTTTTGACTTGAATAGGTATCTATATTCTGAAAACCTTGGAATGTCGGGAGATTAAATCTTATTCAGCCTTTAGCTGACGTTGTATAAATAACGATTTTTCAGGAAATAATTAGACGGGAGGATGGAGTGTAGAAGGACTATGTTAAAGATCTAGCTTGTGGAGCTCTTTTGTTATAATTTTAAATATAACGTTTGTTTTTAGGAGATAGAGCATGTTTGGCTCTTTAGTAATAATTTTTTAATTTTGGCATAAGGTGTAATCCGTTCATACTTTAATATATACGAAGTTCCCTTTTAGAAAGCTCTGATGACGTAATTCCATTTTTTCAATAGTTTACGATTCATGACCATGTGAATGTATTTCCGTTGCATTTATTTTAAGAAATATTTTAAGTCCATAACATTGAATGCCTTGGTGGCATGTCAAGACACTCATTCCCTACTACTATTGGGTTGGGGTCGTGACACATATGACGTCATTTACAGGTTCTGATGCACATATGCACATACTAAACAATTGTTAATGCACAACTGCAACTGTTAATGCACATATGACATCACTTGATATTTTTTTCGTCTATTTGTTCTCTTATTTTTATGTTTTTTAATTGTATTCTATATTCACTTTGTGTATTCGACTTATTCTAAATTCACTGTGTTATGAATGCCACATTTACTGCATTTGATCCTATAGCAACTGATCTAAGTTGCTGTGAAACTAAATTTAGATACACGGTTCAAAGTAATGTCTGAAAATGACTCGATACAGTAAGTTGATTTGATTTTTCCTACCTGATTCGAAACCATTGCATGTGGTGATAAGTTAGTGAAATCAACTTAAATCAACTTGTTGAGTTTGATACTGAAATGGCTGAAAGTAAAGGTTAAAACTGACATGATACGATAAGTTCACTTCATTTTTTCTACCTGATCCAAAACCGTTGTCTGTGTTGATATGTTAGTGGAATCAATTCAACTTGACGCTACTTGAATCTAATTGACTCGACTCAACTCGTTGAGTTTGATACTAAAATATCACTAGTTCACCGACATCATTCGCTGAGTCTCTGAGTTCTATTATCTCTTTTTCATTTCTTTTATTTCTTTAATAAATCCATTTTTTCTCGCCCTAAAATTATAACCGAGTAAAAAAATTGGACTACGGAGTCTTATCTTGAAATCGTGTCTCTAAACTATGCCTCGATAGAGCCCCATATATGTTAAGGCACTCTTGGAATCTTCACTTTTTTGTATCCTTATTTATGGGCCAAAAATTTAAATGTGGTATACCACATAGCCTTATGAAAACCATAGTTTCGTCTAGTGCAACTGATTCTAAAATTTGTCGTCAAGTTTGTATGTTTAAAACCATAGTTCTACTCTTAAATAAGACCAATATTAGGCTATTGGTAATTTTATGACTTTTCAGAAAGTGTTGTGCCATATGTGTGTAGATTTCATGATTATATATATGCATGCTCGTATATGTGCTATTACTATGATAAAAAAACATGAGAAGATAAAGAAGGAAGAGATATAATAGTAGGGGGTATATTGGTTATTATTTTAATAGGGAAAATAAGCACCATGAAAAATTTGGTGGTTACATTTGGGAACTTTTTAGCCTGGAGATGTATATGTTTCACAAACCTTGCACTTCAAATTTCCAGTCTATATTGGAGAGGTTATCACAAGTGATGTACAAGCAACTATCATAAGAGAAATGAAGAAGAAATACATGAAAGTTGCATAAATGGACACATCTTCTTGTTTCAGGTCTATTAATTATAAATAATTTGACTATGGAAATGGGAGCTGCCCATTTGGAACTAGTTGTTTTTACAAGGTAACTAGACTATGATAATTCTTCAGTTTTTATGATTTGTGGCTATATTTTCCCAAGCACAAGTTGTTGTATTAGCATAATTTTTGCTCCTCACAATTTTTCCAGCCTGGGACACCTGATAATGTTCCTCCAGGAACTGTCACTGATAACATAGTCTATCACCCCAAGGAATAATGACTTTTACTTGTGCTCTCAAGATGAAATGATAGTGAGTATTGGTATTTCACATTTGTGATATTTTATTTCAACTTGTTAATATGTTCATCGTGTCAATTGGTGCATAGATAACCTTTTTATTTTTATTTTATTTCACCTTTGTTTTTTCTCATTTGTTTACTTTTTGTTTGTGTTAATTTCGAAGATGGTATGTTTACCTTGTAGGGGACCACAAGACCCACACACTATCATGTTCTGTTAGGTGAAGTGGGTTTTTCAGCTAATGATCTATAAGATCTCGTGCACTCGCTGTCGTACGTGTACCAATGAAGCACAACTACTATTTCTGTTGTGGACCCAATTTGCTATGCTCAGTTGGTAGCCTCTCAGATGACATTTCATATTTTCTCGGTCTTAATTGTAAAGATCTATTTGGGATGTCATCTTTTCAGTGGCAAGATGAAAATTTCGCATTTTTATCCTTTTATTCAAAAGATCTGACTTAAAATTCATGGTTTGAAACAAATTACTGTCGGTTGGTGGGAAGATGATTTTAATTAAGCATGTTTTGTGTAATATTCAAGTGCATATATTATCTTCTCTTAAGCCTCCAAATGATGTTATTAATCATATTTTTAGAATGTTTACAAAAAATTTCTGGGGTGGTAATGAATCTACTGGTTGAAAGCATCATTGGATCAGTTGGGATTTGATTTGTAAATCTAAAGATAAAGGTGGTTTGGGGATTCAAAATCTTGATGATGTTTCTAAGGATTTGGTGGAAGTGGTATGAGAACAATTTAGTGTGTTCTGCTTTTATGAAAGTCAACTACAAAACATATCTTCTTGTTTTGGTTCTTCTACATGGAAGTGCATGATCCAAGCCAAATAGACTTTTCATCATAATGTCTTGGAAAATAGTAACTCTTATATTTGGAATGCAACTCTACATGTATTTTTTTCCTTTAAATCAGTAGTTCAAATTGTTAAAGATCATCATCCTTCTTTTATAGTCTATAAGTCTATTCATATGGAATCTCAATGTAGATGGGGTATATAAAGGAAATTCGGCTATTAGTGATTGTTGTGGAGTTATTAGAGATCATAAAGGTTTTTCAAATTGGGATTTACTAAATATATTTGATTTATTTCTAATATTCTTGCTAAAGTTGAAGCTCTCAAATAATGTCTTATTATGCCTATTCAACACTACTTTTTTTCATTGATATTAAATCAGAATCCCAAACTCTTGTTAATATTATCAATCACAATTGGAAAACTACTTGGAATCTTAGATGCATTCTGTAAGATATTGATGAATTGCTCAATATTGTTGACTATTCTATTTCCCATTGTTATGGAGAAGCTAACTCGGTTAGAAATTTTATTCAAGAATCAAAAGAGGGAAACCCTGTATACAAGGGAAAATTAGAGTGACTCAAACAAATGGAGGCACAAATTAATCTTTTGGACATAATCTATTCTCAATGGAGTGACTCAAACATTTGAAATTGCATTCGCACGGTATGTAGCAGACAACTTTGTCTTCTACCACTTTTGCTTCACTTTCAACATATTAATTCACTTCATATTTAAAAAAAAATCGGGGCTTGATGCATGAAGTTTTTAAAACAACAACAAATTAAAAATTGCTTACTAGATAGAGGTATAAATATCAAACAACTACTACACTTCTGCCATTCTACTTATTTAGTGCCAATAAGTAACCATACAACTCTTCATATCATTACAATGAATACAGGGTCTTCTTCTTAATTAAGTAATTTTAATTTCTAATTTGTAACACATGGTATTCAAATAGAATTCATTATATCTTGATTTACATTACATTATGATGAATACAGCTATGCTGGTGCAGTCAGTTGGTACCTTGCTGAAACGATAGGACAATGCTATTATTGCTGGTATGCTAAGATTTTATTATATACATACACTATAACATGTATGCTAGTGTAGTGAATAATGCAGTCAATGAACTAGTGAATATGGTGAGGCATGAAGATGCTTCTTTACAATAGGAAAATCATCCCTGACAGATAACCCACCAATATTGAACAATGAGCTTTCAATAGAAGAGCACTCTCTTTCTATTGTCCCAGTATAGGATGATGTCATACATGTGGTGCAAGGTAATCCCTCTCAAAAACCTAATATTCTTAAATCAAATCATGGGCTTCTCTACTAGATGAAGAAAACAATGATATGAATAATTAATTTAGTTGATTTCAATTATGAACCTGGAGGTCAAGATAATTCGATAGACTACAAAATGGAAAATGAAGTTGATTATGCTAATGCCTGCATTCCTAATGTGAAAATGCAAAAGAATCCTTTGATTAATGCAAAGGGGTATATTATCGTTCTTACACGCTCCCAAAATAAGAGGTTAAAGATACAAATTAGGAAGGAGATTCAAGCTCAGGATGGTTATAACTTGAGAAGCGCCTCTACCACTTCAAAATGAAGTTTATTTATTGGAACTTAAGGGTTGTGAGCAACCCCCATTAGTAAAATATGCTCTATACTTGGTCCATACAATATAAACCAAAGTTTATATGCATTGCTGGGCCTAAGGTGAGTTTTAATTTATTTTTTTGAGATTTTTCCAAGGTATTGCATATGAAGCCTTATTTAGTCTCTAATTACTAACTTTTCTATTTCAACTACAGGAAAGCACAGCTGAAGACGGTGATGAGGAATATTATAGGCCAAAATCTGAAATTAATCATGAAGATGACGAGGAAAGCGGTCAGGTATTCCTACTTCATACAATTGGGAAATTAACTGTATGGTATTTTTTTATATAATGATGAGATCTTGGGTGAAACAATTTTTATTACTATCATTATAAGATATGACTTTGTTTTTCTCATTTCTCCATCCTCACCCACACTTCATTTTGTCAAAGTACAGTGGTTATAATGAATGACCAATGATCCTATTATAAGTATGTAAAATGACTAAGGAGGGCACACTAAAGACATTTCAAGGAAATGCCTCCCTCTAACCTAATATAACGACTAAAAGTGAGAAGACCTAATATAACATGAGTAAAAATACACAAAAATGTAACAACCCACGTAGTTTTGGGCTATTTTAATTAATTTTTGGAAAATGGAGGAAAATAAAGTTTTTGATAAAATTATTTTTATTGCTCAAATATGTTGGTTATTATTTTTAAAGGCGAAAATTTCAAACGGTTTCGAAATCGGAGTTAAAACGGATTTTAAAATGATTTTAAAATGTTTTTAACTCTTGGAGTTGTTTTGACTTCCAACTCTTCATTTATTTGCCTTATTTAAAGGAGTCTTTTGGATTCCAACTCTTCATTTCTTTGCATTATAAAAGGAAGTCGTAGGCAACCCTTTTAACCTACTTTTGGCACAAATTTTGGCAGCAAATATATTTTATATTCCTCTTCTTTTTATATACACATTGGCCCTTGAGATTTGTGAGTTCCAACCTTAGATTAGAGGTGTTCTTGGGGCTATTTTGTTGGAGGTTCTTGGAGGAGATTTTGTAGATATTTTGTGTTGATCTTGAGGATGTGATCATTGGTTTCTCATCATGGTTTGAGGTATGGGGTTTTACACAATATGCTCCTTAAATCTCGCGAGTGTCATTCTCTTTGAATTCTTGTTTAATTGAACTCATATTTGAATTGATAAATTCATTGAAATCTTGAAAATAATTGTTGAAATTATTTTGATTCATGTGGTATCATTATATTATTGTTGAGCACGTTTTCATGAGATTTTAATATGGCACGGATGTTGGGCACCCGCCAAAATTCCTGTTTCCCGGGATATGGCTTGATAAAGCATATACGGATGTGGTGAGGCCTGGTGACCCGGTTAAAGTGTTGTTGAGAAATTATATTGACAAATGCTTTGTGATTTTCATTTTGATTTAAATATTCATACTCGTGTTGTTACGTTTTATTCATCACTAACATATATTTGTTGAGCATATTTCCTGTCGTATTGTGTACTTCCCCATATTTTCTTTTAGTGGAAGGTTAGCGTGAATTTTGGGGCACTGTGGAGATTGATTTTAGCGAGGATTGTTTGGGAAATATTTGTATTATTTTGATGTATAGAGCTTTGGAGATTTGTATTTTTATTCGAGTTAGATAGTTGTAAGTTTAATTCGAGAGACTTGTTGTAATTGAAGAGATTGAGATTAGTGGATTTATATTATTGTGGGTTTATTTAGATGCTCTATACCTTGTCACTTGTGGATTTGGATTTATTTTATCGCATTAGCGCTTCGTTCGCTCTCCCCAGGCGGTCGGGGTGTTACAAAAAACTACAAATAAATCAAGGTATATATTACTCTCCTCAACTGAGAAAATATCTCCCACGAGGGTGAAAACATGAGAGGTGACCAAGACATTCAAACACTGCCATTATCCCCAACTGAGATAGGAAGCCATCCACTTAAACTCTCGACATATCGACGTGTAAACGAGTGGGGGCGACTAATCAAAAATTCCAATAATGGGCATTAGGGGGCGAAAACTTAAGACAACAACCTAGAAATCTAGAAATAGGTACAAACACATCAAATGATATAAAAATAGCTTATCTAAATTAACCATGTTCTCATCGTACTCTCGGTTCGTCATATTAACTAGCATACACTTCTTTTCAGGGCTAAAAATGGGAGTTGGGGGTGAAAACTGAAAACAATAGCCTAGTGGTCTAAAAATAGGTATGAACACATCAAGCGATACGAAAGTAATTTGTCTAAAGTAACCCTGTCCTCATTGGACTCTCAGTTGGCCAAATTGACTAGTATGCGCTTCTTTTGGGGTTAAAACTAGGCGTTTGGGGAGAAAATTGTAAACAACAAACTAGTTGCCTTGATTTAGGTATGAACTCATCAAACGATACCAAATTAACTTGTCTAAACTACCTGTATCCTCATCGAACTCTCGGTTGTAGAAATTGACTATTATACGCTTCTTTTTGGGGTTAAAAATGGGTTTTGGGGCGAAAATTGAAGACAACCATATAGTGGCCTATGTTTAAGTACAAACACATCAAGCGATAAAAAAGTAACTTGTCTAAACTAATCGCAACCTCATCGGACTCTCGGTCGACCTAAGTGACTAGTATACGCTTCTTTTTAGGGTTAGGAATGGGCGTTGGGGAGGGGGGGACGTAAAACAACAACCTAACGACCTAGATTTATGTACAAACACATCAAACGATACCAAAGTAACTATGATAATTTGTTGTGTATCGATTATTACCCAATAAAATTTAAGGTGTGTCAATGGCATGAGAATGTACTAGTTTTTTTTGTTATTTACTCATTTATAATTACACATTTACTAAGGTTGATTTTTTTCAATAGGTTCTTATTGAAAAATATGAAGATTATTTTTAGGAGATTGAAGTCTCCTTTTGCAAGGAATATAACGAAGACTACTTTTGGGAGAATAATATGTGTAGAACTTTAATGATGTTAGACTTCGTTTCAATTTTGTGGCTAAAAGCTAGATGGTTTATCTTGTACTAAATTTTGTTTTGGGAATTTTAATGGTTATGAATAAAATATAGTGTTAGATTGGTTTAATATCATCGAAATGTAGTGTCATTCATTTTGCCACATGTGTTTTAAAATTATGTTTTGAGTGAAATTTGTGGGCATTGGTTCTGCATTGCCATTGGTTGAGCACACGAGCTATTACTAGTGTATTTATTTCAATTTGTTTAATGAGAAAGTAATATTATTTAAAAAATATAATGATATTGTTAACGGACTTTAAGCGTCAAAAATAAAAACATCCATTACAAATATATGACAGTCTCAATCAGTTACAATGTATTTTATAACAGTTTTATTTGTTACAAATTTTATATTTATACCGGGTCAAAACCGTTATAATTTTGTAAATCCATTACTAATATATGTGATGTGTACCAACCTCAAATCCGTTATAAAATAAATTGCAACGGTTTTAATCTGTTACAAATATTAATTTGTAACGGATTTTATCTGTTACAATATTTGTTAGTAAAATAAATAATGCCAATTTTCTAACGGATTTAATCCGTTACAAATATTTTTGTAACGGTTTTTTCCCGTTACAATTGGCCTATTTTGGTGTAGTGTTATTTCTTAGGGATGCCTCTATGTCTAGTCTAAACCCCCTTTTTCCATCACCTCAAACCTGCCTGAGGACTACAACAACTCCGAGATTTTGGCTATGTCGACACGGGATAAATAGATCTCTATATGTGGCTTATGGTCCACTCCAACCCTAAGGTGTTATGTTTTTCTCGGTTGCTTATCGTAAAATATTACTTACTTTACACATCTTCCCTTATACATCTCCAAACTAGCTTGGAGGACTATACCTTCTTTCTATTGATCCCCCAGTAATCATAATATGATATGCCAATATTGATAATCTTTGGCCCCACTCCCGTTTTAAACCTCCACTGAATATACCTTCTTTATTACATATAATGTCTCCCCCTCTTAAGCTAAGTCCTATACTTGCACACAAATCTCATTGTAAACATATGTACAACAGAACTACGTAGGCTTTGATCTCGTGTCTACACGAGTATGTAGGTGTAATAACAAGTCATTCTTGTGAGAACAATGCTTGACAATATGTCCCTATATGTATTGTACCCACAAATATGCTCCCATCTCCTATTTTTTATATCATCTCTCTCACATATTAGAAATGAGATATAAAACTATCTCAAAAAGTCCTCTCAGGAACCTCCACACAAGCATTCTAACACATACGTAGGCTTTGATCACGTGGATACACGGGTATGTATGCACAATACCAAGTCCATCTTTTGAGCACAAGCCTCAACAATATATATCTCAATATGTTATCCCAATAGACATGAACCCATCTATCATATTACCTTTTTTATCCCCCTCACCTCAAATGAGATACCGAACTATCTCCAAGCCAAGATTTCTCGCACCCTTATATGCTTTAATGACCACTCATTACCCAAGACAAGTTTCCTCGCACACATATATACATAATAATGTCCACCCATTATACGAATACAAACTTATACGCAAGTACTCTTGTGTATCCATATCAGTTTAAATGATGTCCATAAACCTCTCACTAATACCGTTTTGATACCCAAGAATTTTTCTATGTTTTAAAGCTATTTTCAAACTAAGGCATCTAATGATGTTTTATATAAAATAAAAAGTAATGAAATAATGTTAATAGAAATGATAAACAAGTAAAGAATAAAGAATAAGTGGGGTGCTTAATACTTTCCCCACTTATAACCCGGTTCTCGAAACTTACAACAAGAATCTCTGGACCACTTACAAACCTAAACCCGCCTTAGCATTAGTTCGAAAGGGCTAACCCAAATAATTTGTTTATTTTTGTATAAAACAAACTGGAGACTGAAGAATCAATAACCCCTCACACGGAGAATAATTAGGTTCGGGCTTAAACAGGGGCATGCAATAAAAATTGGATATGGTGTCTAGCAGCTTCGACGGGAAACACATCGAACCAACCAAAACGATAACCTAACCTCATGGAGGAGTGGTGTAATGGGATACAAGCACTCCCACGTATCCCATGAAAAGACTTTCCCCCTAGAGCGCATCACCGATCGAGGCCCACATCACCATAGTGGCGACTCCACTAAGGATAACTCTAGAAAACTGAACTATCCTTATGCTTCCTTCGTACAATTATTAGTATCGCTCCCCCACATGGATACTTTATGAAAATTTTGAATTTCTTAGTGGACTTAGTTTTAGAGTCCCTCGAAAAGTTGATATGTGCTTAGGTCCACATGTACAAAATTGTATATTCTTCCAAATGTATAGGTACGTGCGATAGACCTCACGTTAAAGCATACATCAAAGTATGAAAAAGTAAATTTTGAATGTTGTATCATGCGCTGTAGAATCTTGATTTTCATATTTACCCTTAAGGCCAAAATCATTCAGTTAAAAGGATGGTCACTGATGAATATTCTCACTCCTTTCGCCCACCCATCTGCTATATTGAACAACTTCTCTCTCGAAACTAAAATCTCAGTGATAGGGAACATTTAAAGTTTGCCCAGTATTGGGGGTACATTGAATAGGCTTTAATAGCTATTCATTACTAAAGTAAAGTAGTTTCACATGTACCTTAAAAGTTGTTCATTCTAAGCATCTCGGTATATCGTGATCTATGATAATAAAAAAATGATCCACTGATCACCTAGTCACATCGCCTTTTTCATTTAGAGAAAAAATTTAGGTATGCATACTAGTGTAAAAAAGAACAAATACTTACGAATTAATCACTTTGACACTTTTCAAAAAAGTTCAGGTGGTAAGAGGCTGGTCCAAAACCCCTCAGATTTTAGGTTGAATGTCTTCCCTTTTTTTTACAGAAGACACAATAGTATGAATCTGCAAGTTATTGCCAAAACAAAATTTCCTTATGTTGGATTCCCATACCTACATTTCATTTTGAGGGAATAATAGATCACAATGTATTACTTCCTCATTCCTCATATAAAAAATGAGAGCTCACAATCCAACGATACTCTATTCAGTTATTTCCTTTTGAAGATACTACTATGAAAGTATACAAAAATAAAATACCGTCAACAGACAGTTAAAAACCGATAAAATAATTACATAAAAAAGGTAATACATATGTGAGCCCTTCTCCCCATATGTATTGTCCTTCTGTTATTCGTTCTATCTATAAAATTCTGAATGAAATTGCCCCCACTTTTTTTTGCAGTTACCCCTTATCAACAGAGAATCCACACTAAGTTCTTACCCTGGAAACCCAAGTTTATGCTTTATGTGGTCGTGTAGTTTTCATCAGTGAACTCCAAACCAATGATTATAAAGTCTAATCCATAGTACGCTACATGTTTATATGAAGACCAAGATCCGTCCACTATGAATCCAGTTTTGAGACAGCTTGAGAACATCACTGCCTCTCAGAACACCATGCAGTCAGAATTTAGGGCACTAGGTCGAGCAAAAATCCTCCTGCAAGAGGTTAATACTTCAATGAAAACTATATAGAACGTACTCCCTCCCCCATCCCGAACATTGGTACACCGACTGCGGCATCTATCAAAGAAGTACTACTTAATCCTCAGGATCCACCCGCACTAGTCCCCTGCTAATGTCGGTGCCCCCACTTCTAAGTACATTTTCCCCACTTGGATACTTTGAACCCTACCATTAGTAAATTAAGTGTACACACATCGCCTTCCTTGCCCTCCCGTGAGATAAATATGCACCTCCTCCACTAGCTGATGAGGTTGTCCCACCACCTCTGAAGCTTGACATAACGCATGTTTAATATAAAATTGCGTCTCCTTCAGGAAGCCATCGACAAGATGAAAACTACGTATGAACTTAAAAACATCAAGAAGATGGTTGTCTATCTCGAATCCCAATTGTTGAATAAATTCAAGATGCCAGTCTTCAAGACATATAAAGGACTCGGCTCTCCATCTACCCATTTATACAACCACCCCCTTCAGATGCAGGCCTGGAGCATAGATCTCGATGTTCGTGAGAGGATGTTCTCCGCACTCTATCTGGAGGAGACCTTACTTAGTAAAATGTGAGGGAACGATGAAAATATAGGATTATGTATATCCTGCTTTCTTTAAAAAAATATGAATACAATGAAGAACTTAGCATCATGCATAAATATTTGGAAATGCTGATGCAAGAGGAGGGGAGGCAATGGGTACTTTCATCACTCGTTGAAGAGACAAAGCCATTTACATGGTCAATCACCCTTTAAAAAATGATCAGATAGATATCGTGATTTAGAACCTTCAGAAAGAGGTACGAAATGAACTTGGGATCCCCTTAATCCTAAATTTTAAGACTCTAAACCACATAGGGTGCAAAATGGAGGAAAGTTTTACTGCCAAAGCTACCAAATCTACTAAGGAACCTCGTTGAGCCGTAAATCAGTTGTCTACCCATAAGAACTCACTGGGAGCCTCCAGATCTCACTTAACTACTCTCGTGGTCAATATATAACCTTAATCATGCTCGGTTACCAACACATCCCAAGCTGTACCCTTTCAAATGCGACCCTTCTAATAAGCAATCAAGTCATTCTACCTTCGAAAGAGTTTCGGACTCGATAAAGTCACCTCACTGATCTTCAGTACCCCCTCAGTCGGGTCTTCACCGTTTTTAATTTGGATGTTAATCTAAAGCCTCTTCACCTTAAACCACCCATTGCCTTCCCAGATAAGAACTGACAGGACGACTCATATTGCAAGTTACATCAGGGACTCGATACCATTACGGTAATCGTTGGGACTTGAAATTTTCCATCAAAGACCTCATTGACACTGGGAGACTCATACTACTAAATCCAAATATTTCTAGCTACCCTTACTATATCATCCCAACCCTCGCACCAATGCTTTATCAGACACTCCATCCTAAACACCGACCCATCCACCCTGATAGTCCCTATTCATCAAGAATCAAGGATGATGACACACTCACACATCTAAACTGGTAACCCTTTGGGCATTCCATCACCTACCCTAAAGATCATTACTAATACCAAGACCACCATTGACCATATGACATTATTCATCATGGCCATGCACTTCCTTCAAACTAACCACTACAGCTCAAACTTGCTCCTGTTCACGGAGTTCATGCTCTCAAAAGAGACAGCGTTCCTTGCTCCTTACTTAAAGGAAATAGATAACTTAGTCAAATGGGAGGATATTTACGATGAGGAACTCTAATAAAGAAAAAATATAACATTCGTGACACTAACTCAATCAAAAGGATGAGGAGGATCTACCCCTGAAAAATATATTTTTTCCATCACAGATTCGGGAACCAACAATGATGCTCACTCGCTAAGTAAATCAAACAAACTTTTGATCAACTCTTCAAAAAATAATAAGAGCACCACATTTTCTTGTCTCCAGATAGGAGAACATACAATTTGAACACCCCGATATCCTAGCCCCCCGATACAGATGAGTGAAAGGGATAGTCAACTTAGGGTCAATTATCATATTACCTGAAAGTACTAACCTCATCACCAATAACTGTATGAAGAGGAAAAAAGAGCGAGGTCCTACATAGCTCAAAGGGACACCGCCTTGAAGGATGAACTGAGGGCTAACCCTGGCCCAATAGTATACGTCCAATGCACGAGCCTTCCGAGAGAGATGGAATCTCCTCAATGAATACCAGCGGGTCATGGTAGCCCAGATATTATTCCATATTAGATATGACATACAATAAGGAATGACTTCCTAGGTCAATCCTCTAGGAAATGAATCACGAGTTCTCCCCCTTATGACCATTCACGTGATATAAACAAACTCCACTGGTAGTGTCAACCTTTATCGACTTATAGGTATAAAACGAGGGGCAAACCTCACTATAAAAAACACCACTTCTAGAAAACTGGAGCTTACTTTAGGACCTTCAGCCACTAAGGCCGAACATATCTACTATACTCACTTACCATATCAGGTAATTGTGGATTACTTCGACCATCTATTAATCACCGAGTGGGACACATACCTAGGACCTGAAGATGAATTTATTCTCAACCCCCAGTTCTGGGTTATGATGACATAATGGGACTACTCAACAGGAAAAGGACTAGTGATTCAAGAGTGAGGACTCGCATCCTTCGAGGCTCCTAATATCCTAGATTAAAAGTTTAGGATCAGATCTGTAGCTACCGCTGTAGATCTTGATGGACTTGAACATCATGAATAATGGACCCATCGTATAAAAATTCAAGGCTGCATTGTAAATAATTTACAACTAAGCCTCTCTTATATGTGGCCAACCCTCTAATTTTTCAACAGTAAGGGAGAATTAAGATAACCCAATGTAGATATATACCAAATCATACAATCCACCAGGTGGAGGGATGTACCGATATAGATACTAGAAACCATATGCGAGGCTATCAAAGTATACCCTAACTTACCAAAAGTTGTCCCCCAACCTAAAAGACACCTCATGTTGAACCACATCTAATACGAATGGCTTTCGACTTATTCATACTAGGGTATCACCATGGACCCATCACTACACCAATATGGGGTGCAGATATGGGAATATATATTTTGATGCTACTCACATCATTGGCATCATCGAATTACAATATGAAATGACCCATTGAGGTCATGTTCTACTTAAAGGTCTCCCTATTAGGGGATACTTCTATAACATGTGGACATAGATCATCAACCAATTTATTCCTGATCACACTTACGAACACTTCAACAACCTTCACTAAATAGTGGTTGCCTTAGAGGAGGCCAGATTCATTAAGGAAATTTCACTCTGGGATCAAAATATGCAAACTACCGATACTATTATAGGGACATTTATTATGAGGCTCCCAACATTGTGAGAGGAGCAAACCCAAAGAAATTCGGGAATAACTGTGATGATAACAATGATGACATTTAAGAACCCTCCTCTGATGACAAAAATGATGACATCCAAGAACCCTCATCGGATGATGACAATAGACATCCAAGAGACTACCTCTGATGATGATATATGGTCAAGATCATCCATGTCTACAGAACCACCCCCGGAGACCCTGAGTCAAGGGGATGAGAGACTCCTGACTTCAATGGAAAAAATTACCACCCTTACATCAAGCTTTGATGTGGTGGATCGAACTCACAAAAAAATTACCATGTCTCGAACTCACAAAAAAACTCCTTAAAGCCTGAAACTAGCCCCTACCCTTGATTGTAGTGAAATAATGGCCCTGAAACTCACCCGTTTGTCGCTAGCTCCATATTTTTTTTACTGTTCTCTTAATCTGCCTAGAGATAGATAAACAACAAGCCTAAGAAGAACCTGTACTCTCTCTAGAAAATGAGGTTGACTTCCTCATTAAGTTAGGTCAATAATCCACTTCTCCATACCTAGTTAGTAAGGAGAAAGGTCACCGCGAAGAAGTTATCACACCTCCTTAGTGGGAAAAGAATAAAATCTATAAATAACTTCGTCGAACATTGACTAGCATCACCATGTGGGAGCTGTTAAATACATCTCGAGAATAGAGAGCTGCCCTCGTGCACCTGTTATTTTAAGCTTTTGTACTATAAAACTAACTCCAAACGAGATGTCAGCCACCAACGGGTCCATTACTATGAAATAACGCATAAAATTCTCTTATGAGGACCTCCCTATATAAGGCTATATTCACCAATTCATGCTACATATCACAACAAAGGCCCTTGGATAGATTTTTCTCCTAGTGATGATAGAAAATAGGTCCACCATTAATGTGTTCCCTCTCCACACTTCCATTGGTCAAGGATACACCATCTCATAGTTCACACCATCTTTTATGACCATCAGGGCCTATAATTATACCCACTAAGAAGTACTGGGATCCATTATCCTAACTCTCATAGTGGTGCCTATCAACTGTGATATGAAATTTCATATACTCAATGTCCCATCCAGTTTCAACCTGATCATTAGGAAGACTTGGATTCAATCTAAGGAGACAACTGTTGGGCCATAATTTCCAACACTAGCACCATTCACCTCATGAATACCCACCATGACAACATCAACATCTACCTCAATTAATTATGAGTTATTCCCCTTGTTCATATGATAGAAGAAGAACTTGTTATTCATAGTGTATCACCTGAATCATCTAAAATATTGGACACTAGCCATGATTTAGACTTGGATGGAATCAATAAGGAGCCCTCGAGGATATCACCACCATAAAATGCAATGGAAAGACCAGTCTGAGGTATACCCCTAATATTAAATCCATAACCTCCAGTCCTAAAGACTCTAATGAGGGGCGAAATTGTCATTTCTATCTCCAAGGAGAAGGCTTTCCTATCATGGACTTCCTAAACCATAGTGAGATAAAGTAAATAAATCCTTATAACCCGATATGGATATCCTATACGAATAAGGACTGTATATATATTACAGGACGATCCACAAGGTCAGCCAAAATGAGCTCAACATATCATAGGTTATTGAAGAGGACAAAAAAATCAATAAGCCAAAGCCTGAATGGGGATTACTCACACTTTTTCTGATAAAGTTGCTCTAGTAGCCATGTTGGGGTCCTCAGACTTAATCCCTCCAGAACACTTCCATGATTAGTACACTGCCTCCATCTCCCATGGTATCTCTACTGAAAAGGACGATTAGTTAGTATCCTTGAACTTAACATTTACCTTCATGTAATAAATTCACGAGACCCACCACCTAAGACATCACCTTCGATTGGGATGCAAGATGTGACCTACGAGCCCTCGCGAGACTATCAGTGGAATGAAGAATGTCACCAGCACTTACCGCATGCCCTCTCCAAGGCACTCTCATACACTAACCTCGTGATATGCCCAACAAAGCATCCACTAAAAAATCTGAGGGGGAAAATGTCCCAATTCAAAGAATGCCACATGCCCTAGCTTACAGTCCGTGCCAAGATTCCAGAGAACCCAAAGACCACTCTAAGGTCCCCATGATAGAATTAGATCCATCTCATCACCAACGTCATAGGAACTTCGATACTTGGTTATTGGACTTATGACAGATGCATCCCGGTGCTCATCATTTGGAGGCCTTTTAATTTTGTCCTAGTAGTAAAAGAGTCCCCCTCATACCGTCTACTAATGTATCCCTCCATAAATTAGAATTTTTTTTATCAATGTTGTCCTTCCTCCCTTTGATGTCATAATAAACAATGATTACTAGTATTTGACTGCGTGCGTTGCATGTGATGATTATGAATCCAATGATGAATTATAACTCTCACTTAATAATAATGAGCGTGGATAAAAAATACTTAAAACACTTACAAAAACATTACTAAAGTCAAAATAGATGTGTGTCTCCCAATGATAATGGCATAACAATCATAAACTTGGGCACTCCACAAAACCCCAAACAATTACAAATAGGGTCCTCCGTAGATAAGAATGAACAAAATAATCTCACAGATTGCCTCGCTAACTTTGTAGATGTATTCACTTGGTCTTACACTGACATGCACGACATCAACCCATCTATCATCATGAACGGATACCCACTCTCCCCGACACAAAGCCTATAAAGTAGACTCCATAAACTAATACCCGAATGTAAAGGCAGAAGTGGAGAAACAGATCATCATTAATTTCATCTGAGTAATAGAGTATCCCACTTGGTTGGCCAATATCGTGCATGTACCTAAGGCTAACAAAAAAGTCAGCATGTGCATAGACTACAATGATCTTAATCGAGAATTTCTCAAGTATAACTTCCTTCTACCTGACATTAACTTATTAGTAGATAGCACGGATAACAACGAACTCAAGTTCTTTATAGATGGGTTTGCTGACTATAACCAGATAAAATGCACCTTGATCACCAAGAGAAAACCATATTCATTACCTCCTAGGGGACATTCTATTATATAATTATGCCTTTTGATCTCAAGAATGTTGGTGCCACCTACCTTAGGGTGGCCACAGCCACCCCACACGACCTCAAACATAAGGAAGTAGAATTCTACATGGACGATATGATTATCAAGTCCAAAGACCACGAAGAACATGTTTTGGTACACCAAAAATTCTTCCAAAGGTTATAACTCTACAAAATGAAGCTAAATCCTAATAAATGTATCTTCGGGACCACTAAAGGGAAAGTACAAAAGTTTATCGTCAGTAAAGATGGAATTGAAGTAGACCCCTCCAAGATCAAATCCATATGGGAAAGTCCACTACCATATACAGAGAGATATTAGGGGCTCCTTGGCCAAATATGATTCATAAGTCGATCCAGTAACCAACTTACCACCATATGCGAACCCATCTTTCAAACACTCAAAAGGACTCACCCAAAGAGTGTAATGATAAATATAGGAAGCTTTTAAGAAAATACAGGAGTACCTCACCCCTTTGGTTATAGTATCTCCCCAGTTAGGACGACCCTCCGTGCTCGACATGACCATAACTGACACGTCTACTAGAGCAATGTTGGCCCAATATGTAAAAATTTCCCGAAAGTAATGTGCCATTTACGATATAAACAAAACTCTAGTATCTTATGAGATCAAATAGACCGCCTTGGAAAAGGTTTGCGTATCCCTTATATGGATCACTCACAAACTCCATTATTACATAACATCCTTCAGCATACGACTTATTTCCAGGATGGATCCCTCAAAATATCCATTTGAAAAACTCGTTTTCTCTAACCGAATAGCCAAATGGCTACTGATGATATCCAAATTCAATATCACATACGTAACTAAAATCCACTAATATACAGGCCATTTTTGACCTTATTATAGGGCATACCCTGTCTAATGAGGAAGAACAAAATGAGGTAAAATTCCCTGATGAAGATCTCTTCACCTTAAACGATAGGGAAACTTGGGATATATAATTCAACGGGGCTTCTAATAAAAAGGGATTTGGCATTGGGATAATCCTTATATCTCCTGACTCATGAAGACTCCACACAACTATCAAGCTCACCTACGAATGCACTGAAAATATGAACGAGTACGAGGCTTACATCAAATGTCTCAAAATTGCCTTGGAAATGGTAATCATTGACCAAAAATCATACGGAGACTCTAGATTAGTCACCAGCCAGATCTTAGGCAAATGGATAATTAGGGACAATAAACTACAAACTTACCATGCGTACTTGAAAGAGGTAGCTTCGCGATTCAAACATCTCAAATATGAGATATTCCCATGGGATAAAAAACTTTACGGATGCACTTGCTACAGTATCCTTTATAATAGACATGCCAGAAGGAACCACATAAATTATGTTTATCATGACTAACCGAAAGCACCCCATCCTATTATTTTGAAATCGATGCCATTAAGGAAACAGAAGTAGGACCTATGGTATGGTACTATGACACATGGATCCTAACTACCCAACTGATTCATGTTCGAATGGATGACTCACCTTAAGACGATTAACAACCCAGTTCACCATCTATGGGGCCTAACTCTATAAGAGAGGAATCGACGAAGTACACTTAGGGTTCATTATAGGATACGAAACACTTAAGATCATGGACATAATTTATAGTGGTGAATCTGGCCTATACATGAGAGGGAACACCCTCTCTAGAAAAATACTCCAATAGTTATATTACTGGACTACTATGTAAAAGGCCTGCGTAAATTACGTTAGGAGGTGCCTAAAATATCAACTCTACACCCTAAGGTAATATATACCTCCCCGAGAGCTTTATTGAATGATGTCTCCTTGGACTTTCTCTACTTGGGGTATAGACGTCATAGGGAAGGTAACCCATAAGGCCTCCACCGATCACGTATTCATCCTGGACGACATCTACTATTTCACGAAATGGGTCAAATTCGAATCTTATGTAGTTCTGAATGCTAAGAAGGTGGCCAAATTCATACTTCAAGACATGATATGTTGGTTCATCGTACCCCACTCATACAATGACTTTCAATTTGAGAAAGAGGTCTTAAACCTACAATACGCGTATGTGATTACTTGATATAAGTCATGACTATACAGACCTCAAACCAATTAAGCAGTTAAAAATGCTAACAAAAACATCAAGAACATCATCAACAACAAGACCTACAATAACTGATAAAATAAACTCCTGTATGCCCTCCGTGACTACAGCACTATAGAGTGAAACTAAATAGAGGCCACCCCTTATTCATTAGTTCATGACATGGTTGTAGTCCGACCCATAAAACTTATGATACCCTTATTACATGTTATTATCGAAAGCCAAACGGCTGAAACCAATTGAGTCCAAGCCTTATAAAATTAACTAAGCCTCCTAGATGAGAGTATGCTAACGACCTCTTATCACAATAAGTTCTACCAAAAGCATATTTCCTGAGCATTCAGTAAGAGCGTCAAAGGCAAAACATACAAGGGAAACCTTGTCCAAAAAGAAAATCTCAAGCACACCCAGACTCGAGTAAGAAAATTTGCACCCAATTTGGTAGGACCCTACCTCGGCACCAAAATAAACTCCAACGAGGTGGCTACCTTAATTGATCTCTATAGAGTCACATTTTCCCAACCCTTCAATCTTAGTCAATTGAAGAAGTTCTTTCCTTGAACTTGCCTGTGGTGAAAAGAAAAAGATCGATATAACATAAAAATAATCATTCATAATAGGAAGGGAGAACTATTCAAGCCCATACACTAGAAATACATCAAAACTCCCACTTGAGCCACCAACATTTCTTTTGAAGTTATTTAAAACAATTTGATCCCTCAAATTTTGATTTGAGAGAACTACATAGAACCGGTTCTCCATTATATTAGTATCGTAGACATTCAATAGAGACACACCGTTGTTTGTTAATCGAAGATATGTAGGAAACCTGAGATATCACTTTGGTCCTTTGTAAGGACATTTTTCACATGTCTGAAATGTTTCATTTATTTATGTCGTACGCCGCTACATTTGGCACGTCTCCTCACGATCTCACATGACGGCCTCTATCCGAATTCCGGGAATCAAGCATGCATTATCTCCACTAATATGTCCCACATCTACCTCAATGACTTCACGTTCCAAGATTTTAGGGACTTAATGCAAGTGGTACGCAAGGGAAGTCAAAACAGTGAAAAAAAGGCACAATAGGAGAGTTCAAGGGCATTTTCGTAATTTTACATCCATATCTCGGAGGTCTAGTCAACTAGAAAGTTGAAGATCTCGCCGCAACGAAGATACTGGAAAAAACGGCACCTCAATCCGAGCTACGGTGAAGGAGTTATGACCTTTTGAAGATAGAGAAAATTCCTTAAAGAATGCTGTTTTTTTTTGTACGCTGGATAGAATTTTAGAGTTTTAAGAGCGTGGGACTCTTCATATTTTTTCCTATAAATACCAACTTCGGGGGAGTTGTTTTGCAAGACTTTAGAAGACAAATTTGAGAGTCCAAATACATCTAGTCTTCATATTTTTGAGTCCCAAGACTCATGTTTTGATTCACACATCATTGCCAAACCTTTGTGAATCCTTTTGCAACCCAAGAACACAACTTTGGTTTGTTCAACCCTTGTGGAGGAGACCGTTCTTCTTCTTCATTACAGCCCTACTGGAAAGGGATAATTCCAGCCGCGACTACAGAATCCGATACCCGAGGGTAATTCTTAGTCAACTTGTATTTTCATTGTAATCCGACTGTAAGCCGTTTTCTTACAAATTATAGTGAAAATAAATGGTTTTGCCCCTGAGGGGGATTTTTCCTTAATTGCATGTGTTTGAATGTTCTTGCGTAGATTATCTATTCATTCAATCACATACTGCTGCATGTTTAGGGTTTGTTTGTGTTAAAAGGGTTTTATATATGGTTTGATCATTTGAACGCGAGCACACACGTTTCGCATCCTTGTCTAAACAAATACCAAAAAAATATATATTACGGCAAAACCCTGATTATGGTCATTGTACCATCTATTTGAAAGAGTCGACGCGGTCTAAATAAATTAAGTGCCGTGTATAAAAACAGTGCCCCAAGGCATTTTTGGAACTCCACAGAGTTATCCTTATTTTAAAAAAACACATAAAGGATGATTATATGAAATAAACGATTAAGAAAATCCTAACGGGAAAGAACACTACCTGCGTAACCCTTCTTCCTAAAAAAATAAATACCAAAATATACCCTCTTTAAAATTGCCCGTTTCCCGAGACAAATCATTAATGGACAAACTTATAAAGGGCTCCCCACAAAATGACATCCTATCTAGGCAAAAGGAAAATGCTCCGACTCAAAACTTTACAAAAAATGGCTCCCTATAGTTTATAAGCAGAGAAAGGTAACCTACTTCCCTGACAATCAACATCAGTACAGACAGAAGAATCATCAGCAAGTAGATAAAATATTCTCTCTCCATAGAATGTCTCAAAATGACGGGACACATATGTTTAGCAATGTATATATATCCCAATTTTTATTATTTTGTTTTACTTTTCTATAAAGAACGTGTATAGATGTGTCACCGCCATTTTAATAAACGGAGACTAGGCTCGTCCTATTTCATACGAATATTTGGCATTAACTACACTATAATTAAGAGTAACACTACACATACTATATCAAATATCTCCAATAACATATCCCTAGGGAAAGTATGAAGGGATGAACATTTATAAAATCAAAATGAATGTCATAAAAGAATAGAAAATATCAAATCACGGGTATCGAACCTTTGAATACAAATAAAGAATATAATTTATATAGCAATGTAACAATTAGAAAGAAAGGGTTAAATGTATGAATCAGTAGAAAATAAGTAAATGCATGAATCGGTGGAGATATGCCCTCCACCTAGATGAAAAACCAAACACCTACTTATGTTGGGACTTCTTATCCTACTCAACATTATCATCACGATCACCCATGACATCGAAATACTCTTGGGGTCTGGAATAGGGATGAACTGGAGGAGTATGAATATGGGAGTCATTGGATGGTTCAACAACTCTGTTCAAAAATCTAAAATTGTCTCGAGACGTGGGGGTGCACGGGTATGGAGAGAGAGCGAGATAACACCCGAGCCACTTTTTGATCCTCATAATCCCTGGTAGGACCATATACCTGCATTGAACAAGACAACTCCTTCAATGTCGAGGACCAAAGATTTATGAGACTTTGCAGGCTTGACATCGAGACTTCCACCTCCTGAAAAACACCAAATCAAGTAAATATCCAGTATAAAGAAAGAACGAGAAGAAACTAAAGGAAGTAAGGGAAAATAAGGGTAAAAGCTAAGGCATACCCCTTCAACTTCCAAAAGTTCTTGAGACCAAGGAGATGGGAAATCCAATATAAAATTAGAGGTGGGACAGGAAAACCTAGAAGGAATGATGTTCTCTAAGAACTCCACATCATCCGGTAAAATAATGAGTTCCACCCTCCAAACAGGCGCATCCCCTGTGTCATACCTCCCTCCTAATCCCACCTCGTAGCCTCCACCTCTAACTCCCTCACCCTTCCCTCTCGGGTGGAAATATGAGTCACAATAGCCTCCTTCGCATGGGCCCGACCCTGGGCAATGCCCTCCTACCTCACACTCACCTGATCCTCGATGTCCATTTGCTGATGCCAAACCTCCTAGGCATCCAATCCCATGCTAGGGGGAGGGTGGGAATCCACACCTATCCTATAGCTCAACGCTTGGCCTAGCCAATTAAAATATAAGAATTGAAGATAGGATGGAGTCCCCAAACTCCCAGGAACATGCCCTTACGAACTTGTCCCATCAGAACCTAGTTGAAAGCTTGCCCCATTGCCCCTATCAACTGTAGCAAATCCAGTGGAACCTTAGGAAAGTGTCTCTTTGAACCCCCATAATCCCTCCTGGACCTGCCACCCTTCGCTACATCCCCCATGGGAACATCATCACCTCCCCTGGATGGCCTCTTGGGGTTCCTCCCCTAATCCCCAACATCCCCCTCACACAAAACCTTTTCCTCCTACTCACCCTCGGGGACTACCCTGTCTCCATCTTCCACCCCCTGAGCACCCTATGGAGCCGACTGCTCTTTACCCCCTCCTTGGGCTCCTCATTTTCTAGATCACCCAAGCACATGACAAAAAAACTACTCGAAGCACTGAAAGGGGAACCATCATCACCCACCGCTACTTAAAGCCTTAGTAATCAAGAACCTCCATAAAATTATCAACAATGGTCACTCCATCCATAAACATTTACTGATTTGCCACAGTCAACACCTCGACATGCCTCATAGGGTATGGGGGAATGTATGGCACCCAAACGAGGTCATACTACATGTACCAACGAGTCATCCTCATCCATTTAAAATAGGGCTCCATAAGTCTCCTCCAATAGCAACCTCTGTCCCCAAAAGGCCTATGCCGCTACACTCACCCCTAACAATTTGCGTGTCAACCCCCTGGGCACCTGAAGAAAGAAAACACCAAGAAAAAGTTAATCATAAGAGTCAAGTAAATATTAAAGTAAAGAAAACGAAAATGATATAAATAAAATACACTAAACTAATCACACTCTCCAAGTTCATCCCGTTCAGAAGATCCCTAGGCACGTCAAATGATGCTAAAATCCACGACCTCTCAAAATATATGGCTACTTATGCAAAACACCACAACTTTACAATATAGAAAAAGGATATGACATAAGTAACATGAGACATACATATCTAACTAAAATAAATAAAAAGAAAAATACTATAAACACATACCTCCCACAAACATGCAAAACTTATAAAACTGTTAGTAAAATATCTGGAAAATATGAACATGGACCAGTAGATCTCTACTAACCCCATCTTCTCCCATGTATATCCCAAAATCTGGGAGAAGTCCATTAGAAATGGAAACCACCACAAATGAATCCCACCTGCGCCACCCAACGCCAAAATCACTCCAACAACAAACAACAATAAAGATCTAGAATACCATCTCACCATCGCTACATCGAGCCCGAGATTCTCCACTTATTCTAGATAGGTAGTCAAAGAACCGAAATTAAGGAACTCTCCTTGGGCAATACCTTCATGTATCCTGAAATCTACACACAATCCCTTTGCTGTAATGGTCAGACTCCTATCCATTACCATGGGAACTTCGATAAATGAGAGTTCCATAAAGCATTTAAGTCCAGAGCAGTCATGGTTGTCTTCCCCATTAACAAGCCGAAGGTACTAGCGGTAGCTTACCAATTATCTCCTAAATAGGCTTTAATAAGCCAACTCCTCCTAAAGTGCACTTGGGAGAGACAGTTTAGTAACATATCGATTCTACCAAACCCCAAACTCTATCCATTGATTTTACGAAATCCCAAACTCGAGCATGCCCATCAGGCTGTAAGAAAAAAAGATGCAACACAAACATATTAATAATAAGACAAATAGTTTTATCTATCTTGGTTTTAGTTACCATGTATTTACACTAAGTTATCTATCTTCGATTCCTGCTAACTAGGAAGGTTGACCAGTTGTGAGGTGACCCAAGACCCCCCGAATCTTTCTCCCTCTAGGTGTTTGAGCTATCGTGTATTCAGACTTAATCTACATATCCTTGATTCCCTTTAACCAGGAAAGTTAACCAATCGTGAGGTGACCAAAAAACCCTGGAAGATTTTTCCCTCTCGGTGTTTGAGTTACTATTTATTCACATTTACACTACCTATCTTCGATTCCCTCCAATCAGGAAGGTTAACTAGTCACGAGGTGACTTGAGGCCCCTTAGATATTTCTCCCTCCATGTGTTTGAGTTACCATGTATTAATGCTTAACCCTTTATCTTTGGTTCCTATGAACCAGAAAGGTTAACCAATCATTATGTGACCCGAAGCATAAAATTTTCTCCCTCCTAATATTTGAGTTACCATATATTCACGTTTAAGCTACTTATCTTCGGTTCTCGCAAACCAGGAAGGTTATCCAGTGGTGAGGTGACTCAAATCCCCCCAGATGTTTCTCCCTCCTGGTGTTTGAGTTACCGTGTATTCACACTTAAGCTACCTATCTTCGATTCCCGATAACGTGGAAGGTTAATCAGTCATGAGGTGACTCGAAACCCCCCAGAGTTTTCTCCCTCTCAGTTTTTGAGCTATCGTGTATTCACACTTAAGACACTTACCCTTGGTTCCCGCTAATCAGGAAATTTAACCATTTGTGAGGTGACCTGACCCCCCCCCCCCCAGATATTTCTCCCTCCCTATGTTTAAGTTACCGTGTATTCACACTTAAGATAACTACCACTTGTTCCCTCTAACTAGGAATGTTAGCCAGTCATGAGATGACCCGAAACCCTTGAATATTTTTCCCACCCGATGTTTGAGTTACCATGTTTTCACACTTAAAGCTACCTATATTCAGTTCCCACTAACCAGAAAGGTTAACCAGTTGTGAGGTGATCCGAAACCCCCTAGAGCTTTCTCCCTCACAGTGTTTGAGTTAACTTGTTTTCACACTTAAGATACCCACCCTCGGTTCCCACTAAACCAAGAAGGTTGACCAGTCATGAGGAGATCCCGAAACCCCGAATATGTTTATCATCTGAAGATTACACACATGAAATACGGGTCTAGCCCGTCATTTCCATACCCTCATTACAATTTGTTTCCCTTGTTTAAATTTACATCCCCGCATTATTATTATTATTATTATTATTATTATTATTATTATTATTATTATTATTATTATTATTATTATTATTATTATTATTATTATTATTATTATTATTATTATTATTATTATTATTATTATTATTATTATTGTTGTTGTTGTTGTTGTTGTTGTTGTTGTTGTTGTTGTTGTTGTTGTTGTTGTTGTTGTTAACATTATTATTATTATTATCATCATCATCATCATCATCATCATTATTATTATTGTCGCACCTCCTTTTTTATATTAGTTCAGTCTCCCTTTGTTCCCATCCTACCCATATCCCAATTTTAGCTTGCTTTATTATTTATCAATATTTCCTCCACATTCCATTAATCCATTCTCATTGTCAGTTGTTTACTATTTATTATATCTACTCTTTATTTTAGAAAAATGGTAAATATAATTTCATCATGTTTTAGTCCCAAATGTATAATAGTCTCATCACAAAGTAATGGGTATTATATATAAAAAAAAGATTCTAAACTTAGTTTACGAGAAACAAAGAGCATGCAATAAAATGTAAAAAGAGAAAGTCAAGAAACATACATGTTGGCCATTTGGGGGATTCATCGCCAATGCCATATGGTGCTCTCACTCTCGTAGCAGGATCTCTATGTACTCCTCATCCACCAATAAAGGAGGATCATAGGACACCCATGCCCCAAGCACCTCGGACTACCCGTTCCACTCTAACCCATCCCAATCATCAAAGTGAGAGGCCACACGCTGGTCCCCGTAGTCCCCAAAACAAACACATATGTCCAAGGCTCTGCATCCACTAGCCTAACATGTGCCTCCGGTCTCATGTCACCACCCATAACCCCTTCCTTGAACAGATTTAGGTGTACAACCTGAATCTTGTAATCATCCACCATAATAGTCTCTAAAGGGTCCATAATGCACAAATAATCTAAAGAAAATGAGAAGAAACTCACAAATGAGAAAGTAATGAGAGAGAAGAATATAGAACTTCAGGAGAAATGAGGAAATTGACTGAGGCAACCCCCATTTATACGTTTTGGGCTCTAAGGCATTTAATTGAATAATTAAATGTTTCCAAGCATTTAACTAAACGATTAATGCCGAAGCTTCCTTGACTGAATGGTCAAAGGAGGTGGTTAATCGAATAGTCAAGTATTTGACCCTTCCCAAAAATCCCAGTTTCCACCACTTAAATTTTCCTATCTGTTACACCCACATCCATACCCATTTTAAAAATATCCCAACCTATTTTTAACCATTTTAATTTCGACAAATATTATCCCCACGTTCACCCTTTCAGTCGACCGCCTCTGTGAACACCCTGATTTGCAATTGAGATGTGAGTCATTTTTTTTTGCAATCAATAAAAAAGCCATAAAACCAAACCCATGGAATATCCCAAGGGCAATATTGGAAAACCACCCTAAAAAGAAAGGAGTAAAAATCCCTCTTTAATCGAATAGTAAAAGGAACCCTTTGACCGAATAATCAAAGTAGGCAAATCGACCCTATAAAAAGAGGTCCCCACCAACCTTGTAAAGTACACCAAAATCCAAAATTGATTCGGTTTTCTAATTTTATTCAATTTTGAATGCCTGAGATACTCAAGCTCGTTTTGAAAAAGTCCTGAGTGAAGTTCTTACTTCGACTTCCCCTCTGAGTGAAGTTCGTACTTCTAGAAATCTGCTTGCCCGCGAGTGGAGTTTGTAATTCTGAAAATTCATTTTCTCTGAGAAATAGAGGTAAACCTCTACGCATACCCCGTAAAAGTCGGCACTTCTAAATGAAGTTATACATGACTGAATGGTGTCACCTCACATGAGACACTTCCCAGGGAAAAATTCAGCTCATTCTAGAAGGGTAAAGAAACTCTGCAAAATTCATGTCTATACCCCATATATATATATATATATATATATATATATATATATATATATATATAGTGATAAACTGTCCATATCTGTTTATCTCATTTAGCCTGACACTCATTTAGGGGACCGGGTATGCACTTTACAACATTCATATTTTAAAGCCTAGTTTTTAACCCAACACCTCTGTTTATCGAATTGACATACTCTTATGTCAAATAAATGCTAACCATATTCTATGACTAAATAGAAGCATGAAAATATACTTTTTAAAACCGTTCTAAAAAAAGTGTCAGTGAGCTGAGTCAGTCCAAAACTTTTCAAAGTTAGTCTAAAATCATACTACTCTCATTGCTTCTTCAAGCGAACAAATCCCGTCCCAATGGAGGCATCCTTTAGTATGATTTTTCCTACAAATACTTGCCAAGAATCGTACATTGATTAACGTATTTTTAACATATAAATATATCAATCCAACAAAACGAGAATATTATACTAAAGGCCAAGCTCCCTAAATACTGTAATGTTGTATATTATATACTCAATAACTTATCGTCTACACCCGTAAATATGTCCAATTTGTTGAAACTATGATTTCTTTGATACCGAGTCCTCTTGGGTACGTAGATACTATACCTAGCCAAACTAGTAATGCCCAAGCCTCATAATACGTATCTTGACGTATTATTTCTTAGGGATGCCTCCATCTCTACTCCAAAACCCCTTAATTTTTTGCCTCAAACGAACTCAACAACTACGACACCCCTAAGATTTTGGCTATGTTGATAAGGGATATAAATATCTTTTTCAGTGTCTTTTGGTCAACTCCAACCCAAAGGTGTGGTGTTTGACATAATTTCTTAACCGTAAAACATTACATCTTTTACACAGTTGTCCTACTACATCTCCAAACTAGCACAAAGGACTAAACCTTTCATCTAGTGATCACCCAATGATCATAATATGATGGCAATCTCGATAATATTTAGGTCCACTACCATTCCAAACCTCCACCAAAGCTACCCTTTATCCTACCGATAGCTTATCCCCCTCATAATCCAACTCCTACACTTGTACACACATCTTGTTAGAACACGTGTAAAATTTAACTGCGCGGGCTTTGATCTTGTGGATACACAAGTATATAGGCAAAATATTAGTCCTTCTTGTGATCACAAGCCTTGACAATATGTGCCTTGATGTATTATCCCTACGGAGATGCTCCTATCTCTTATCTCTTATATATTCTCTCTCACATACTGTAAATGAGATATCAAACTATCTCAAAGTTGTGAACTCACGCACCTTTATACAAGCATTCTAACACATCAACATTAATTATAACTAAACTACGTAGACTTTGATCACGTGGCTATACGGGTATGTAGGCACAATATCGAGTCCATCTCGTGAGTAAAGCCTCAATAATATATCTCTTGATATATTGTCCCAATATAGATGCACCCATCTATCATATTACCTTTCTATGCCTCTTTACCTCGAACAAGATACCAAAATATTTTCGTGTCATGCTTTCTCGCACCCTAATATGCATTAACGACCACCTGTTAACCAAGTCGAGTTTCCTCACACACCTATATACATACCAACGACCACCTGTTATATGAATACATAGTCATAAACAAGCACACTTGTGCACCCATATCAGTTGAAGTGATGTTTATAGACCTCTCATTAATATCATTTTCATACCTAAGCATATATCTACGTTTTATGGGATTTTAAAACTAGGGTCACAAAGTATGTTATAAAATAAACTAAAACGTATTCAAATAATGTTACGAGCGATGATAAGCATATAACTAAGAAAGAATAAAGAACAAGTAGGGCGCCTAATAATGTTCCCACTCATAAACCCACCCCCGAACCTTATAACAAGAGTCTCTGGACCATTCTCAAACCTAAACTTGCCTTCGGATTAGCCCGAATGGGCTAACCCAAATCTTTTGTTTGTTTTTATATAAAGCAAACTGGAGACTCTGAACAATCGATAATCCCACACACGGAGAATACTTAGGACTAGGCCTAAACATGATTATGCAATAAAAAATGGATATGGAGTCTAACAACTTCCAGGGGAAAATCATCAAACAACCAGAAATGATAACCCAACCTCGAGAATAGGGAAACGGCAGAATGGGAGACAAGTACTCCCACGTCCATCATGACAAGTCTCTCCCCCTGAGCATATCACTGCTCGGGTCCCACAACACTACAAGCCTGTGCTCATCCCAAGTCTAGGTTATCTTAGGTTTATATACATCTGTGTCATATACCTTGGTTATTGGGTGTTCAACCACTAACTATAGTTAACCACGATCTCTTATCCTGGGATTTCGAGAAATAGACTCATGTGTGGTTTCAAGTACACATAGTTGCTTGCATTAAAAACAGATGGATGTGTGAACGATTGACCCTCAACAAACATATCCTTAGGATTCATTGTAATGGACATCTCTTATACCTTGAAAAAGTTGAATCCTTATAAATTTAGTCAAATTAATTAATAATCATATCTAGTCAAAATCAAATCCTTTTTTTTATATTGAACCTTATTTTAATTTTCTTGAATAAATTAATTCCTTTAATTATGCATGCGAATGATTCAAAATATGAACGTGAAAGCTTCGAACATAACCACATATAATGAACAAACAATTTTTTAGTGGAAACCCTCATGGTAAAAACCAATATCACCCTAACCCAATAAGTCCACTAATACTATAAGCCTTACAATGGATAGGCACTGTAATGACACAAGTCTCCGATTGAGTCTCAGTATGGTGTTGGCTCAATTTCGGACAAAAATATTTGAGTCATAGGATAGTGTTCAAGTGTATCCATCCAAGCCTATAACGTGTTAGTTGAAGACGTAGAGACCAAGATTATAAAGCTTTATCACATGTCGGGTTTATTATGCCTCGTTTCTACGTCAACAACATTGGTTCCAATGCTCCAAAGGTATGAATGAATTTTATAATATATATTGGATCTTGGAAATTTATTGGGTGTATTTTATAATTTTTTTATAAATAATTTTAGAGACTTTGTTTTACTCAGAAAATATTTTTTAGAACTTTTCAGAAAAAGTTTTGGGCTTAAAATGAATATTGCATTTTCTGACAAGTCGTTCGAACGAGACTTCTTACGAGATTTCTTTTTCGCACTGTAACATCGTTAGTAAAGTCGTTCGAATGAAAATGTCATTCGAACGAGTTTGGCGGAAACAGTTTTTAGGCGATTTTTGACAGTTTTCTCCATGTTCCAACTACTTTTTCCCCACTACTTTTTGATAGAATTACTAAGTGTGTGAACTAACCTTTTGAAACTAACTTTTTCATATTCTAAGAGCTTTTGGAGAGTAAAACTTTTAAGAAAAAGTTCCATGTTTTGTGTTTGATTTTTATGGATTAAATTCATCAAAAACACATACACACCCATTTGTTTTATTTGTTCCAAGTACCTATTGATATATATCTCCTTGGAGTTCTTGGCACCGGTTTTTCTCTACACCTCAAAGAAGAGAAGTTTGGGTTTACTTCTACATCCCTCAAAGAAGAAGTTTGGTTTTTGGTTGTGGCATTCTCATACGGTGAAAGGCATCGTGGGTGGTTGACGGTTGTTCCCTAAAGCTTCATTAGTGGATTCTAAGATTTCGGTGGACTCCACGATTGTCGACTAGGCGGAGGTAGTTACAAGAAGATGCGTCAGGGGATTGGATGGCCTCAAGTCGAGTTGTGTAAGTCAGTTGTCTTGTAATCATAAAACCATACTTAGTGGACTTAAGGCTAGGATCGTCCGAGATTTTTTCCCGTTGTGGGTTCTTCCTCATACATCACGGCGCAGTGATTGTTTATTTATTTTATCTTTTGAAAATCACAATAGATGCATGCTTAGGTAAAAAGGTAAAATTGGAATATTTAATTTGGTGCAAAATTAATTTGGGTGAAATTTGAATTAATTTAATTCTTGTCATTATTATAATTTGGTAAAATTTGGTTAGGCCTAAATTGCAAATTGAATTAATTAATGTTAGGCAAATTTCTAGGACTTGGATGAAATTAATTTGGTTTAAGTGAAAAATTTATGAGTTGTTTAATTTAATTTCACTTTGAGTTTAGTTTAATTTTAATTTGAAAGAAATTAAAATTTGTTATTTGTGTGTTTTGTGTTGAACCATATTTATTCCGCATTAAAGGAAATTGTTTTTGAAAGGTTTTAAAATTGGGGGTCCTATCATTTTTAAATTGGTATCAGAGCCGGAGAGCTAATTTATTGCGTTAAGGTCCTTTCAAATATTTTTGGCTAAAATGAAATTTTCCCCATTTCCAAAATTTCCTATTTTCGATGGTTCCAACTACGCGTATTGGAAAGAGCATATGAAATCGGCACTTAGGTCTCTAGATGAGAGGGTTTGGTTGTCAGTCGTTAACGGATGGTCCCCACCTACATATGTAGTTGAAAATGAACGTGTTCCCAAACCCACCGATAGATGGAGTGAGAATGAATTTAAATTTGTAAATTTTAATTCCTGAGGTTTAAATACCTAGTTTAGCACGGTCACTCCGGATGAATTCCGACGCATTATGACATGTGAAATCGTTAAAGAAGCTTGGGATATTTTACAACTCACTCATGAAGGAACTAGTGTCATAAAAGCTTCTAAACTCCAAAACCTCACCACTCAATTTGAAACCATCAAAATGAATGAAAAAGAAACATTTGATGAATTCTATGCTAGAATTGTCGATATAGTTAATTCATCTTTTAATTTGGGAGAGAAAATACCCGAAAACCAAGTAGTAAAGAAAATTTTAAGGTCCCTACCCGATAGATTTATTCCTAAGGTGATCGAATTAAATTCTTTACCCACTTTAGCCTCTATGAAATTAGAAGAGCTCGTAAGTGATTTACAAACCTATGAACTAGACATGTTTCCCTCTAAAACTGAAAAGAAAATAGAAAAGAGAGTTTCTTTGAAATCCCGAAAGGAGGAAAAACAAGTTGTATAGAGTGAAAGTGAGAGTGACTCGGAAGATATGGCTATGTTTTCTAGGAAGTTTCATAAATTTCTTAAATTTAATTTAACAAAGATAAATTTAAAAATGATTTTAAGAAATTTAAAAATTCTAAGCATGACAAAGCCGAGAATATCTCTAAATTTTTTAATGAAAATTTAAATAGGGACGAGTCAAATAGGTGTTACGTTTGTGAGGGTTATGGCCATAGGGCGAGAGAGTGCCCCACTAAATTATGGAGAGAGGGTAAGCAACCAATTTCTTATAATGCCACCCTTAGTGATAGTGATGAGGAAGAGGGACCTGATTCCCCCACTAAGCCCAACTTTATGAATTTTATGAAAAGTCCTGTGAGTGAAAGTGAGCACTCCTTTATTGATGAAATTTTAACACATGACACTTCCAAGTCCATTGTTTGTGAATCCTAAAGAGATGATGGTAGTGAGAGTGGAGAAGAAAGAGAGAGTGAAAGTGATGAGGAGGTTGATGTGAATGAACTTCAAATTGCTTTTCAAGAATTATATGAAGAATCTATTAAACTAAAAAGAATAAATTTGATGTTAGAATCTAGTTTGAAAGAGCGTTTAGAGGTCACTAATGAGAGTGTTTCAGTGGAAGATCTTAGGACATGTGAGAGAGCTCTTCGTGAGAAGCTTAAATATGTAGAAGGCGAGAGAGATAGCCTTAGAGGTTTGATGGAATCCTTGAAAAAGGATCTTCTAGAGTTTGAAGAGAGAAATGGTTTGCTTGAATCTAGGATTGTAGAGCTTGAGAAGAAAGTGAGAGACTCAAGTAGAGTCAAATTTTATTTGGAGAGTCATTCGGAGAAATTAGATAAAATATTAGGAACAATCCAAATTAAAAATGACACGTGTGGTTTAGGCTTAGAAACTTGCAATGATTCAACTCATAAAGCCAAAACCAATATTTTAGGATAATCATCTAGGAAAGCCTTTAGAGATCAATCCTTAGGTACCAATTTTTGACGTGTTTTTACTTGTTCACACTGTGGTCGAAAAGGTCATCTTAAGAAATTTTGTTTTGATCTTAAACGAGGTTCTAGAAAATCCCTACGTAAGACAACCGAGGTAGCCCAGATTCCTACTTCCCAAGATCATCATTCATCATTAGTTTAGGTTAGGATATCCGACTTGGTAGCTTTACAACATATGATTTTTAATTCTCATTTACTTTCTCATGCTTCCTCCCTTGCTATATCTAAAGGTTGAATATGTTAGTTATTTTTTCATACTCTAGCTTTTTGTGCCTCATATTATATATCATTTCTAGGTGTATGCATGTTTAATCATTATTTTAGTCTATTCTTCATGCTTTATCACATGCTAGAATTATGATTGTTGTTTATCGTTTGTATTATAGTTCTTTCATTTTAGTTTGCATTAAATGAAAAATACAAAAAAAAATGTGTTTATCATTTGTGTTTCCCCTTATAGTAATTTAGGCTTAATGAAAAATTCAAATGATTTTTGGTTTGTCTTTTGAGTAAATATTTTTGTTTGCTTTGTTAAAAATTTCAAAAAACTCATAAAGATTTTTTTTGTGTGTCTATTTTTGTTTGACACTCTATGTATCATATACTTGTATTTTAATCCCTTCTTTTTCGCTCCCCCATGTGGCAAGAACTTTTGCTTAATATTGTCAATCCTTAAAATGTTCTTTACCATGCTTACATGGAGTAGTTGGATTTTGTGTTTCTATAATGTAATTTATTTTTATATGCCTCAATTCACACATGCACGAGCTCACTTGAAACTATAACTTCATATGTATATTTGATCTTTATGAGGTGTTGTCCTACCAATCTTATCATCTACATGTTGTGTAACCTAGGAGGACTAGTGCATGTTAAAATTCGTTGCACGTGAGATTTGTGAGAGATATAAAAATGATGTATATAAATGTGCACGGGGAAGGGCTAAAAGAAATATCATCCTTTGCGAGTAAGCCACCATTTGCTTCGACCTAAAAGAAATGCGTCATCCAAAGGCCGAAAAGAATAATGGCATTAAAAGAAAATATTTTGCCAAGGCCTATTTTGTTTAGTTGATTTATTCATTCAAATAATTAAAATATATATGCTTATTTTGAGGGATATTGGATGGTGTATCAACGGTTTGCACAATTTCTGTTTATCCTAGTTGTACTTTCAATGTCATGACTCTATTGGTTTACAGAATCATCAAAATTCTAGGCTTGTATGCATTGTGTATGTTTGTTCATGGAGTTCAATCTATATTGTCACATGGGGTTATATTCAAATGTGATAAATTTTGCAATCAAATGAGAACTCCGTGAACATGTTTGAAGTGATTGGGTCTAAATTTAATTGTTACTAGTTCACACCCCAAAACTTTCGTTTTCATATGACACATTTTTGCCATACGAGTGTGAAAAGCTTATTGTATTTTGTGTCATGTGTGGTGTCTATACCTATATATATATATGTGCGTGTGCGTTTGTGATATTCCTTATGTCTACATATATATGGTATTTCTTTTTCTTTGCCTCGCTTTCTAGTCCATCTATGCTTCTTATTCATAATTGGTATCCATCTTATTTCATATTGTTGTTGAAATCACATGCTTAGTATCTTATGTATTCCATTGGTATCATTTTTTTTTGCATCTTCGTTGGTATCCGTTATTATTTGTATGGATTAGTCATGATTTTCTTGCCCATATGCTTTCATTCTCTTATCACTCTAAGCTTCATCGTGTTTAAATTAGTTTTTATCCTTTGTCTATTCCTGAACAAAAAGGGGGAGAATGTTAGGGGGAGAAATGCTATCTAATCCTATTATTATCGTATCTTAGTTTGGGAGATTTAACTTAGGGGGAGACGTCTTTCTAAGTAGGTCATTTATTTGATAAAGGGGAGAATTAATTTAGGGGGACTATTTATTTTATCTGCATTTAATACTCTAATTCCCTATGCGTTTGATTGTTTGCTTAAGTGTGCAGGAATTCTTCTAAATGGCAACTTTCATCGGCAAAGATATTAATACTTGGGTTTTGAGTCAGGCTATGTAATTTTATTTATTTTGGGTGGGATGTTTTTCAGTCTGGTAGAGCTTGACGAACCTTTAGGATTTTTATTTTGGTTTTTATCACAGAATAGCCAAATGGGGAGATTTGTAAGGACACAAGTCTCCGATTGAGTCTCAATGTAGTGTTGGCTCAATTCTGGACAAAAACATTTGAGTCAGAAGATAGTGTTCAAGTGTATCCATCCTAGCCTATGAGGTGTTAGTTAAAAACGTAGCGGCCAAGATTATAAAGCTTTATCATATGCCAGGTTTATTGTGAATCGTTTCTACATCAACAACATTGGTTCCAACGCTCCTAAGGTATGAATGCATTTTATATATATATAGGAGCTTGGAAATTTATTGGGTGTATTTTATAAATTTTTTTATAAATAGTTTTAACGACTTTGTTTTACTCAGAAAATATTTTTTTAGAACTTTTGATAAAAAGTTTTGGACTTAAAATGAATATTGCATTTTCTGACAAGTCGTTCGAACGAACTGGAATCTTGTTCGAACGAGATTCCCAGGTCGTTCGAACGAGACTTCTAACGAGATTTCTTTTTTCGCACTGGAACATCGTTAGTAAAGTCGTTCGAATGAGTTTGGCGGGAACAATTATTAGGCTATTTTTGGCAGGTTTCTCCATGTTCCCACTACTTTTTGACATAATTACTAAGTGCGGGAACCAACCTTTTAAAACTAACTTTTTCATATTCTAAGAGCTTTTGGAGAGCAAAACGTTTAAGAAAAATTTCCATGTTTTGTGTTTTGATTTTTATGGATTAAATTTACCAAAATCACATACACACCCATTTGTTTTATTTGTTCCAAGTACCTATTGATATATATTTTCTTGGACTGTTTGGAACCGGTTTTTCTCTACACCTCAAAGAAGAGAAGTTTGGCTTTACTTCTACATCCCTCAAAGAAGAAGTTTGGTTTTTGGCTACGGCATTCTCATACGGTGAAAGGCATCGTATGTGGTTGGCGGTTGTTCCCTAAAGCTTCATTGGTGGATTCCAAGGTTCTGGTGGACTCCAGGATTGTCGACTAGGCGGAGGTAGTTACCAGAAGACGTATCAGGGGCTTGGACGGAGTCAAGTTGAGTTGTGTAGGTCATCTTTCTTGTAATCATAAAACCATACTTAGTGGACTTAAGGCTAGGGCCGTCCGAGATTTTTTTCTGTTGTGAATTTTTCCTCGTACATCGTGGCGTAGTGGTTGTTTATTTATTTTATCTTTTGCAAATCACAACAGGTGCATGCTTAGGTAAAAAGATAAAATTGGAATATTTAATTTGGTGCAAAATTAATTTGGGTAAAATTTTAATTAATTTAATTCTTGTCATTAATATAATTTGGTAAAATTTGGTTTGGCCTAAATTGAAAATTGAATTAATTAATGTTAGGCAAATTTCTAGGACTTGGGTTAAATTAATTTGGTTTAAGTGAAAAATTTATGAGTTGTTTAATTTAATTTCACTTTGAGTTTAGTTTAATTTTAATTTGAAAGAAATTAAAATTTGTTGTTTGTGTGTGTTGTGTTGAACCATCTTTATTCCGCATTAAAGGAAATTATTTTTGAAAGGTTTTAAAATTGGGGGTTCTATCATTTTCAGACACAACTCACATATAAGACAACGATTATCTCCACGAAGTCCCTCTATTGAGTTAAGATTTGAAGCATTTCCCCATAATATCAATCAGCTGCTCTAAGCCTGGACTCAACTTACACAATCCTTAGACCTCAATCAACTCACATGCATGTAATGTGATAATCACCCACACGATTGCTGGAGATAATATCTTCTATTAATGTAGATGACCGAATGGGATTGTAAACCAGGTGTTTATCCTGAAAGCATGAACATAACATGATCTCACTCTCAAAAGAAAAACTCTCACAAGACTTTTTGGCTTTTGATAAAGATAGGCTTCATATCTTAAATGACACATTCATGTTGTTTTTTATATTTTACAACATTAGTAATCAACTTGAATACCCTTTATTAGAAAACAAGCCCTCATTTAAACCAGATAACTTCACATGAGGGTATCTCATTCGATATTTCTATCGTTCAAAGATTTCATTCGTGGTTCTCATGTGAAACCCTTTTACGCAATTAAAAGTTCGGCTCTCAAAAACAGAATTAAAAATGTTTTCCTCTCATTTTTAAAAGCTTTTTCCTATCAATTTCCTATTTGAAAAGTAAATTCAAGGAATACAGAAGCCTTAAATTATTATTAAACGTCTGATTGCGTGGCTATCTAAATATGTCTATTTCGGTAGATATTTTGTTGTAGTGATCTATATTCCTCTTCAATGCGATGACAGTTACAACTTCAAAGACTTTAAATAATTCACTTAGACATTTTGTTCTTTTTATTTTAGAAGAACATCAAAAGTAAAACATAATTGTGTAAAATAATTTCCTCATAAAATAAAGACAAATATGTATCATCACATGAACTTAAAAGGTTTATATAGTGTATTTAGTTGTAGATGTCCACATGTAAAAAATGGTATTTTCTTATACTACATTTTTTATTTTATTAATTGAGGAGGTTACCATGAATTTCAAATATGCATCTCCTCCTCTAATTATAAACACACCAATGAAATGAAAAGTTTATTCACCCCATAAATTCTCTCTATACCATATTTTCACAAGGCATTTCATGAAGCAAGTATATGAAGATGATGGTGCATGTATAGCTCAAATTATAAAAGGTTACATAAATGGATATGATCAACACATTTCATTCTTTTTGTATGCATTAACTCTAGAAGAGTCACGTAATTGAAGTCAAATAGATATAATAAAGGGATATTTTCATCCCCCCCCCCCCCCCCCCCACCCCCCCGTGCTGTCACCAAGTTCTTGTCAAAGTCAAGCTTCAAATTAAAATAAGATTGAAGTAACAAATGATAAGTGCATTATTTTGTATTAATTATTCCCAAATATAAGCCTTGTTATGCACTATGTATCATAAATAATTAGATTTTGGAGCCATTTTCATAATTCAAAAGAAAAATGCAAGTTTGATTAAAATTTTATCTAAAAATGCAAATTTAGAATCCCCAAGGAGTAAAATCATAATTTAAGAAAGTTATGGGCTTAAAAATAATTTCTACAAGTTTATCTTGGAAAAATAGAGCTTCCTGTGAAATTTGGTTAGATTCCGAATAAAAATTCAAAAGTTATAAAGTTTGGGGATTCAATTGTAAATAGGGTTTGTTCGGTAATTTTCTCAAATATAAAGGGGCTAAATATTAATTAATATTAATTATTTTTATAGTTTACAGGTACCCGTGAAATATGGTGAAATTTGGATGTGAAATGAAGAAGTTGTGAAGACTCAAAGAAATTTGGGGCTCAAAGTGTTTAAAGAGAAAATGGTAGAAGGTTTGATTATTAATTAATCAGGTGCATATTTTTATAACCAACTCAGGTTCGCTATGATATTTTGAGCACTTAAGATAGATACATGAGGTCTGGGGTTCGAATCCCCAAACGAACATATTTTTTATTAAAAAATGCTCCAAAACACACCAAGTGGCGCCTGATCAGTTCAATAGATAGTGGCCTACACAGCAAGCCTCGCACCATGTGCGCCTGACCGTTTCTCTTCAGGGCATTAATAAGCCATGTGGCAGATTGGTAAACCATTCAAAGCCACACCAATCGTCTTTGATTCGGTTAATCTAAGGAATCCTAGAGCTGTAAATGGATATTCGAAAATCCGCATCCGTCCAATATTCAAATTCGAATTTGCGGATATTTATCCAAAAAATGGAAATGAATACGAATATGGATACTCTATAAAAATATCCGAGAAAACGGATATGAATATAGATAGTACTAGTATCCGACATGTATAATCCGTATCCGATTCGAAGTTTCCATTTTACCAGATATCCGTTAAACATATGTTTAAAATATTACTAATAATATTAGTACTAATAAAATAATATTAAAAAAAAAAACTGAATCATTTATTCCCTAAAACAAAACAAACACATACTCTACTCAAAACAAAACTCTTAATTGTTTATTCCCTAAAACAAAACAATCACATACTTTACTCAAAACAAAAATACCCTAAAGTTATTATTTTATTAGGTATATTATAAAATGTTATGTACTATTATTTTATTGGGTATATTATCATGGAGTTACACTAAAGTTACAATACATCCTATCACACACAACATACACCAACTAAAGAACTTTACTCCACAAAAAAAAAACTAATTTCATTTCATTTCTCTTTTGTACAAAACAAGAGAAAAGAAACTGTCATTTCACCCCACAAAAAACCCTCATTCCGCCACCTCCCCCTCTGCCTCATCAACCCCGCCACCACTTCTCATCAACCCCTTCGCTGTGCATCAACTCCGTCGCTGCTCATTCCCTCCTCCTACAATAGAAAGTTAGCAACAAGTACATACAAAATAAAAACATATAACTGTATTTATATATCGTTCATGTGGTTGTTCATTAGTTTTCTTAATTATAAATAAATGTAAAAGAGAAACAAAAAAGTAAAGAGATGATTTTGATTGTGATGAGAACTGAAGTTAACAACAGGTATATTATATACAAAATAAAATGTATACTTATTAAAATAAAAACATCAGTATGTTTTGAAGACTAAAAGGTCCAAGACGTTATCATTCTCAATAAATTTGATTTAATCTAAAAGGTGCATATTTATTTCTACTGTTATGAAATGTTACTGTTATTTTTTTTAGGATGGCATTAAGCATATATGGTTATAAAGTATGGATGGCTTTAAGCCATGTTATCATTATGAAATGCTACTATTATTATGAAAGCCATAATTGTTGATGTTAGGAGGTAGTAATTTTGTTATATATTTATTTGGATTAGATTGGATATTTTAACTGTTATTTTTTGTGATGGCTAAACAATGTAAAAGGATATGGATATTATCCGAAACTGAGGTATCCGAGCGGATACGAATATGGATAGTTATTTTAGCTATCCGAGCGAATACGTATACGGATACGAATAGTGCATCCAGATAGCGGATACGGATATGGAAAGCATGGTATCCGATCCAGATCCGTCCGTTTACCACCCCTAGGAGTCTCATAAATTTCAAGCATTTTCTATTCTCCCAAATGCCACAACCGAGTAAACCATCATATAACTTAAACTCTCCAAAGCACCAGTTACAAAAACTCCAACTTTTTGAGAACCTATAATTTCATCAAAATATCTTCTTTATTTGGTATTTATTTTTTTAAATTATTTTTTAATCAATTAAATAAGTATTTTATACCAACTCGACCACCTCACCCCTTGACTTATCTAATTATTCCCCCAAGTCAATGTCGAAAGAAACATTCTAAAATATTGTGTATGAGCTACTAATGTGTTGACTCAATCATAAAAAAAATTCCATAATCAGGGAGAGTATGCAATCACGAGAAATATAGAAGTGCATAGTTTTTTGGACATATGCATGTCGTGCTCATAAAAATAAGGCACGCAGAGAATTTATTGGGAGGATAAACTCTTTATATAATATCCACTAATAATCAATGGGTTTCATAACATTTATAATATATAGCGAGGCTTCCTAAGAGACACATTTAAATACAATTAATGTATGTGGACATCCACAATATAAAATATTTACAACACTCCCCTTGGATGTACACCATGGCCACCATTCAATGATTTTTACGTCATTAAAAACCTTTTTTAATGAAAAACCATGTGGAAAAAACCAAAGTGAATGAAATATAGTACAACTTTTGTAATAATTGAATGGTGTTGGACTTAGTGATGCATTACTAAAACCCTCACCAAGAAAAACTAATGGAAATAAATTGTAGGGCAATCGGGTCTACAACATTGCAAATTACCAAAATATGCTTAATGTGTTGTTCAGAAAAGGAAAATGGCACATGATATAGGTGGTTTGGCAAGTCATCCCCGCCTACTTCCACATGGAAAGAAGGGGAGTTTTTTTTATTGGAAAAATAACATCTTGGAGTGCTAGGGTTGTTAGTTGAAAGTCCAAGTTGAATTTACAATGATGCTATGATTCATATTCAACATATATACCCTCTTTCATAGGGGGAGGTCTTATTTATACAAATAGTGAGTCCGATCCTTGTAAAATACTTGGGACATTGAGTCCATCTATAGTCGGTCTTTATTCTAGTTGATCACCTATGAAATGGTATGGTGTGGGACTCCATTATTTAGGATATTTATTTGCATTTATCCATGCTTGTTAAAAGATTCCTGGCATAGTCAGCCACACATTGACCAACTTAAACCATGGTACTTTAGGTAATAAGTACTATTTGTCCGCTTTTTGTGCCAAGTCGGCTACATTTCCCTTCAATTGCACTTAGTCTTTAGGCCAAGTTTACGTAATTATGTTAATTGTAGCATAACATATGCACAAAATATTAGGTTGAAATGGCCCCACAAGCTGACACGTGTCCCACTTCAAACAAGTGGGAATGTAATCATTGTTATCTTTGCACATAATCCTCATGCTTAAGGTTACGTGCGCTGTAACTTCTGACTCCCCAAGCCATCATTTTATATGGAGCACATGGCTTATGGGAAGCGAGAGCGTACCTATCTCTCCAATAGAGCTATCACTTTTCATCCCTCCTCGTGACGAAGATATTAAAATGGGGACAAATTCATTTCCCCGTTTTCCTTCTTCATTTTCTCCTGTAATCTTCTCTATTTTACTCATTTTGGTCATTTTTTCCTTAGATTTCTCTACAACTCTCTAATAAAACTTCATCTTTTTAAAAGAATTTTTTTTCTTATTATGATGTCTAAGAGGATGGGGAAGTGGTAAGTCTCGTTAGGGTATGACTTGAGGTCTTCTGTAAAAAATATGACATCGCTAACGATGTTGCTATCTGGTTTTGCTCTGAGTATGAAGGTCTCTATGACCTCAACCCATGACACATTTCTATGTATACTTTGGTAGTGACGAAAGGGGGTGTTCGATTCCCCTTCCATGCTCTTCATGTTGAGGTAACCCATAATGTTATGCCTCTTCAAGTGAATGAAAATGTTTCTTATATCATCATGGGGGTAGTGATTATTAACCAAATTAATGGGACAAATGTGGGTCTAGAAGAAATTAGGTACCACTACGACCTTCAGTCTAGCATTTATTCCACAATCTGGCATTTTAATGATTGATATAAGTTTTGTAATTTGGTAGAATATCTACTTAAATCCCATAAGGACACTTATAAATACATTTTGGTCTTTTTCGGCATCTCTATGATGAGCGTCGGAATTATCCGGGTCGTAAGGTGCATATAGTTGCTGGCATTCCAAAAAATATGTTTTTATTGCATGTATTTAAACTTTATGATGAAATGATTCTAATCGACCATTTTTTGTTTAGATAACATACCAAGAAGAAACCAAAGGAGTTATAGGTCAACTTTTCTAATCTAAAAAATGTTTAGAGCAGAATAAACCCAGTTGGTTCCATACTTTCTTAGAGAGAATCTCATATGCTTCTTGGCTATGAGCTCACAGTGTCGTTGTCCAATAATTTCACAGTTGTCCCCCCACTCACTATTATCAACTACATAGTAATTAGTGACTCAAGTACCCCCTACAACTCTACCGGTGATAGATGTCGCTTCCAGAGAATGTTATGTGGGTGTGAGTGATTTACCTTCCTATGTCATGTACTGTGATTCCAAAGAAACAAAATTGTCCAACCATCAGGATGATCACGAGGAGGATAACTTGGAGCCCCTCGTTTCATTCAAGAGGTGCCTATCATCCACTCTTGAATGTTCGCGGTAAGAAGTGGAAGATATAACCCATGAAATGATTGACCTTGATTCCGATCAAGGAGAAACGACCACCAAATGATGTGCTCTGATCCATCTGGAGGATTCTATGGCAAACCTAACGTGGGAAAAAACAAGTTTTGCCTAAAGGCATCGAGCTAAAAATGGGGGAGACTTATCTCGGGGGGGGTGGGGGGTGGGAGAGAAGAAGTTTGAGAACGACAAGGCCAAGAATCATAAGAGGAATAAGACTCCTCTTGATCCTCCGCAAAGTAAGACCAATCAGCTTCTAATGATTTCCCTAGTCCAAATACCTCTTATTTATGTCCTCATCGTCTAGGGCTAAGCCCTGGGTAATTACTTTTGCAAAAGGTACGGAGCACATCGTCACTGAATCCTCAATCTACGAGGATGTTGAGGTCCATTATTCAATCAATCATGCCGCCATATTACTTAAAGCCACAATGTCCATTAGGAACTAGAGGCAAAATATTTATTGAAGGATGAAATGTAACACTTAGTGCTGGAGAGTTTTTCTTTTAATCTCTACCATTTTTTGGTCCTTATTATTCTTAATATTTTTATGCATTGATTGATCTCTACCCCTAGTATATTTTCCAAGAAATGAAATCCTTACAATAATCTTTAATCGATTTGATTAGTTGGAAAAGAGGAACGATATTCTTCCCACCCTATCAAATAGTATGAAGAATATAATTTTCGGCAATGGTAAATCTCTCAGCTTAGTGATAAGATAAAAAATAGGTCATTCTGGAAAGAAGATATTCTTAAAGAGGGAGATTCCATCCATTTGGCCCATTATAAGGTCGATATGAGCTCCGAAGAGCCTTATACATTCTAGCTGATGAAAAAAACTCCTTGTAGCTCAATTTGAGGAGGAGAAAGAAAAAGAATGAAGAAGAGATCGATTAAAACTTGAACGAGGGATACGTTACTTGACTTAAGGATGTATTCGGGTAATTGTACTACCTTAAGTCTATATCCTTCAACAAAGTATAGGTGACAGACCTAAAATGGGGCAATGTGCCTGAATCTGATGGAGTTTACCAGGAGAGCCCCACTCTCCAAGATTATGATTATCAAGGGTGATACCTCTCTAGAATCTAACAAAGATCTTGAATAGTTGGTCACCAATAATGCCCCATTTAAAACTTCCCATATACCACCAATGATGGGGATCATGGAGTGGTAACCCTCAATGCCCAGGGTTAGTTTTTTTCTTTCTTTTTTGTCCATATAAGGCCAACTACCATTTTTTGCACTTTTTCCTTTCCACTCATTATAGGCCTTTCGTTGTTTATGGTTCATTAAAAATTTCATTTTGTTTATCTCTATTGTTATTCACTTTTCTTTATATATGGCACTACAAAAAATATCTAATTGGGATTGATATATTAGGGAGGATCGTTTAAAATTGTCCTTAAAACTTATTATTTGGAACGACTATCAAATCCACCGTATACACTTAGATTAATGGGGACAGTTAAGCTCACTCGTCCCAAATAACAAAAATCCATCTGATTTATTTACATTAATGGGGACAGCTAAGCTTGATATACATAAGTCTGGTTTCATCCAAGAATATACTCGACTCGACTCGCCACCCCCTATTCAGTATCTATGAGGTTCATCTGCACAAGGGCCAATGGAGCACAACCCACCTCTAGTAGTCTTGACCTCCTAGACTTCATCCTCAGCACTTGCAGCCGCACATCAAGGTTCACTTTCTAGCCCAAAATGTCTCTTATGTCTCGGTTGTGCCATGTGTTAGCCTCGTACTACACAGATAAGCTAAGACCATCTTGATCATCGTGAGACGACCTTCACATCCTCATAGTCATCTCCCGAGGAGACCATCATTCAGCCTCGGCTCCACTAGGACCCTTGGATCCTGCCTCAACATCTCATGTGGTGCACACCACTTGTATATCACCAGGCCACATGGACTATACCGTTATAACAAATCTTTTGACTATGTGGGGGAATATTTCATTATTATAACACACTTATGTAGAGGGCAAATGACATTCTCCTAGTGGATAGATTACTTCATGCATACCAGATGCATGCTTGGGGGGTATACTGTGCTCCCAGGCCTCTATATACCTACTTCATCTTCTTCATCAAGGATCGAACAATTACAACCCTAGAAGAAACTTTACCCAATTGTAAATAGAAGAGAAAGAAAGCTTGTGTAAACTGTGATCCATGGCCTTGAGTGGTTTTCAGTAATACAAACACATACCTTCGTGCACAGTGGAGTAAGCCTTTGGCTAAACCACTTACATTTTTGTGTTCTTTATTTCTCGCAACTCCCTTTTGCGTATTTACATTTATGTGATTATTATCTCCATTATTGACTTAACTTGAGCTTGATCTATGTATACAATTGAGTGGTGATTGCTAGCATCATCATGTTGGCACCGTCTGTGGGAATATATTTTCTTCTTCCTCTTCAATTTTCAACTTGGACTCTCACTTTTGCCTTTGGTGGTGGTCCAGCTCCACCATTATTAGACCCGCACCACAATTAAAAGAGCTGGGTGGGTATTTTTCAAGCTTCCTATTCACTCATAGGTCATCTTGCCTCTATTACTTTTTATCACCGGAGACATGGCATCTGAATTGCCTCAAAGCGTTGGCCCAAATTCCATCCAGCAGAAGATGCAGAATCAATTCATAGCATTTATCTAAAGCATCTTGGGAAGGGTTCAGGTGATCCACTGGTAAATATCATTACTCCGTTCGCCAAAGAGATAATGGATCCCACGATACGGGGATCACCCCCAGGCCCAGAGAAGGAGGTCTAGTGCCATTAATAGTGGAGGGATGTTGCGGATCCTAGGCATCTTCGCCTGGGAAAATAAGTCTAGGCCTGTCCAGACGACCAAGCCTGTGACGAAAAGGAATATTCGGAGTCGTATGAGATTTTCGGCGACACAATTCGCCGAGGCCCAAATTGCAAAGGAAATAGAGCTCGACAGACCAAGAACTTTAGCTTTTAATAGACTCAGTAGAGGGTCGGCCTTCAACCGTTTCGGCCCAGGAGGATATTTACGTGATAGGGTCTCCCGTTCATAAAAGGGGATTGGGGGAGAAGAAGTTTGAGAACGACAAGGCCAAGAATCATAAAAGGAATAAGACTCCTCTTGATCCTCCACAAAGTGAGACCAATCAACTTCTAATGATTTCCCTAGTCCAAATACCTCTTATTTATGTCCTCATCGTCTAGGGCTAAGCCCTGGGTAATTACTTTTGCAAAAGGTACGGAGCACATCGTCACTGAATCCTCAATGTACGAGGATGTTGAGGTCCATTATTCAATCAATCATGCCACCATATTACTTAAAGCCACAATGTCCATTAGGAACTAGAGGCAAAATATTTATTGAAGGATGAAATGTAACACTTAGTGCTGGAGAGTTTTTCTTTTAATCTCTACCATTTTTTTGGTCCTTATTATTCTTAATATTTTTATGCATTGATTGATCTCTACCCCTAGTATCTTTTCCAAGAAATGAAATCCTTCCAATAATCTTTAATCGATTTGATTAGTTGGAAAATAGGAATGATATTCTTCGCACCCTATCTAATAGTATGAAGAATATAATTTTCGGCAATGGTAAATTTATCAGCTTAGTGATAAGATAAAAAATAGGTCATCCTGGAAAGAAGATATTCTTAAAGAGGGAGATTCCATCCATTTGTCCCATTATAAGGTCGATATGAGCACCGAAGAGCCTTATACATTCTAGTTGATGAAAAAAACTCCTTGTAGCTCAATTTGAGGAGGAGAAAGAAAAAGAAGAAGAATGAAGAAGATATCGACTAAAACTTGAACGAGGGATACGTTACTTGACTTAAGGATGTGTTCGGGTAATTGTACTACCTTGAGTCTATATCCTTCAACAAAGTATAGGTGACAGACCTAAAATGGGGCAATGTGCCTGAATCTGATGGGGTTTACCAGGAGAGCCCCACTCTCCAAGATTATGATTATCAAGGGTGATACCTCTCTAGAATCTAACAAAGAGCTTGAATAGTTGGTCACCAATAATGCCCCATTTAAAACTTCCCATATACCACCAATGATGGGGATCATGGAGCGGTAACCCTCAATGCCCAGGGTTAGTTTTTTTCTTTCTTTTTTGTCCATATAAGGCCAACTACCATTTTTTGTACTTTTTCCTTTCCACTCATTATAGGCCTTTCGTTGTTTATGGTTCATTAAAAAATTCATTTTGTTTATCTTTATTGTTATCCACTTTTCTTTATATATGGCACTACAAAAAATATCTAATTGGGATTGATATATTAGGGAGGATCGTTTAAAATCGTCCTTAAAACTTATTATTTGGAACGACTATCAAATCCACCGTATACACTTAGATTAATGGGGACAGTTAAGCTCACTCGTCCCAAATAACAAAAATCCATTTGATTTACTTACATTAATGGGGACGGCTAAGCTTAATATACATAAGTCTGGTTTCATCCAAGACTAGACTCGACTCGACTCCCCACCCCCTATTCAGTATCTATCAGGTTCATCTGCTCATGGGCCGATGGAGCACAACCCACCTCCAGCAGTCTTGACCTCCTAGACTTCATCCTCAGCACTTGCAGCCACACATCAAGGTTCACTCTCTAGTCCAAAATGTCTCTTATGTCTCGGTTGTGCCATGTGTTAGCCTCGTACTACACAGATAAGCTAATACTAGCTTGATCATTGTGAGACGACCTTCACATCCTCATAGTCATCTCTCGAGGAGACCATCCTTCAGCTTCGGATCGACTAGGACCATTGGATCCAGCCTCAACATCTCATGTGGCGCACACCACTTGTACATCACCAGGCCACAAGGACTATATCGTTATAACAAATCTTTTTCCTATGTGGGGGAATATTTCATTATTATAACACACTTATGTAGAGGGAAAATGACATTCTCCTAGTGTATAGCTTACTTCATGCATACCAGATGCATGCTTGGGGGGTATACTGTGCTCCCAGACCTCTATATACCTACTTCATCTTCTTCATCAAGGATCAAACAATTACAACCCTTGAAGAAACTTTACCCAATTGTTAATAGAAGAGAAAGAAAGCTTGTGTAAACTGTAATCCATGGCCTTGAGTGCTTTTCAGTAATACAAACACATACCCTCGTGCACAGTGGAGTAAGCCTTTGGCTAAACAACTTACATTTTTGTGTTCTTTATTTCTCGCATGTCCCTTTTGCGTATTTACATTTCTGTGATTATTATCTCCATTATTGACTTAAATTGAGCTTGATCTATGTATACAATTGAGTGGTGATTTTTAGCATCATCATGTTGGAACCGTCTGTGGGAATATATTTTCTTCTTCCTCTTCAATTTTCAACTTGGACTCTCACTTTTGCCTTTCGTGGTGGTCCAGCTCCACCATTATTAGACCCGCACCACAATTAAAAGAGATGGGTGGGTATTTTTCAAGCTTCCTATTCACTCATAGGTCATCTTGCCTCTATTACTTTTTATCACCGGAGACATGGCATCTGAATTGCCTCCAAGCGTTGGCCCAAATTCCATCCAGCAGAAGATGCATAATCAATTCATAGCATTTAGCTAAAGCATCTTGGGAAGGGTTCAGGTGACCCACTGGTAAATATCATTACTCCGTTCGCCAAAGAGATAATGGATCCCACGATACGGGGACCACCCCCAGGCCCAGAGAAGGAGGTCTAGTGCCATTAATAGTGGAGGGATGTTGCGGATCCTAGGCATCTTCGCCTGGGAAAATAAGTCTAGGCCTGTCCAGACGACCAATCGTGTGACGAAAAGGAATATTCGGAGTCGTATGAGATTTTCGGCGACACAATTCGCCCAGGCCCAAAGTGGAAAGGAAATAGAGCTCGATCGACCAAGAACTTTAGCTTTTAATAGACTCAGTAAAGGGTCGGCCTTCGACCGTTTCGGCCCAGGAGGATATTTACGTGATAGGGTCTCCCATTCTTGTAGTAATGAATTCAGGGGAAATGGTCAACATTGTGATGCTCAGCCCAAGCAAATTCGAGACATAGAGGAGCAAATAGAAATCAATAGACAACAAAGGATAGTGGCACAAGAGCCATCATTGGTTGTAATTATGCCAGGAGGAGGTGATGATAATGTTGTTGCTAAAGACAAGCCTTGTAATAACTCCAATTAAAGGTTAGAAGACAAGATCGACACTCTCCTCAGAAGTCGAGACCTCTGCCACAAATGCTACATAGAGGGGTCTCCCTTCGTTGCGAGGGTCGTGAGTTATCCTACCCCAGTAATGTTAAAACCTACTGCTGTAAGCTCGAAGTATTATGGAGGTTTTAATCTACTACATCACATAGAGATGTATCAATCAATGACCGATATCTACTCAACCCATGATGAGATGAGGTGCAGGGTATTTTCTAGTACCCTCACAGGTTCCACCCATATGTGGTATACAACTTCGCCTAAAAACTTCATTGAGAATTTGTAATGCCCCGACCCATATTTAAGGGTTGATAAAGGATCAACCTGATTCGAACCATGCGTTAATTGTGAAGTGAAATTAAACACCCTAAATAATGTTCTAATCCAGTTTTATTAATATTTAACGTTACATATATCAGCATGCGAGTCCGATTTACAGTCACTATGTGATATGACCCATGGAAAGTGCCCCCAAGGCAAAGTACACAGAGCTACTAATAATAATTACAAGAAAATACTTACCTATATAACTCTCTCAGGGTACAGAACAACGTACAACCTGCTGTGACAAAAGGATGGATACGAGCCGAATGCTCAGTGGGATCATATACAAATGCAATATAGAAACAAACGACAGAAAATGAGTACTCACACGCTACACTACATGCATGTGAAAATATGTATATATCTACATATATACCTTTGAAAAATACAAGCACCAATGTATTCAATCGTTTTATTCCATAAATGTTATTTAATACCATTTAACTTCCTTAGCTTTACAAAATCGTCATTTTTTATTATCTTGCCTTGAAACTAGCATTCATTCCCATTAACTCACGCGATTAAACAAATGGCATTTATTAGGAAAACCTTTCATTTATTTTCAAACGTTTATTACTCAGTGTTTATTAACTCACGCCAGAGTTACCTAGCCATTTTATAGGACCTCCATTTAACGCAACGCACATACCGTGTTTAGAAAAACACACGTTTTCCTTTGAAAGCCTAATGTAACACATGCTTGTGTTATTTATGATTCAATCCTCATTAAGTAGCTTAAGGGTCATTAAATCACCTTATTTAACCATCCCATGTTACCACATGAACATTATACATTTAATGGGCTATTCTTGCATTAATAAATTATTGTTACAATACCATCCATTTATGCCTCTTTCATGAATATTCAATTCATTACTTAGCATTATCTTTAGGGAATCTGCCAACAAACACACATTACAACGCACGCACACCCACAGTTTTACGGAATTTCACCGTTCGTCACCGAGCGTCAAGTAAACTACAGTTGGTTTGGGGTCTTTCACCACTAGGGATAGCATAGCCCTGCTTAATTATTTATCCCGTCATCATCTAATATCATTATCTTGCCAATATGTCCAACATTTTCATAATGTTCAAATTAATTTTCCTTTCCGGGGCCAAAGCCAAAACCTTGGGCTTAACCGTCCATTTTCCATTATTCATTTAGGAAAAATCATTACGTTCCATTAAAGTCCCTTTTTCTATGCACGTGCGAATTTTTACCTCGAAAATCATTTCCACTTTAATGAATTAAATAATTCTTTTCATATTAGTACCAAAACACCCTTTAACATTTTTATTTCATAAAAATGTCACACTTTAAGTAAATTACCAATTTAACCTTTTTCTTTACTAAAACTTGCAACCGTATCCCTTTTCAAGTGTTATTCACCAAAAATACCCTTTTCAAGTTCCAAACTCAACACTTAGGCCTTTTAGTCATTAAAACACTTGTTCAACATCTCACTTTGCCAAAATTATATATTTTGCATTTTAACCCTTTTAATATATGAAATCACGCTTTTTTTACATATTAAAGTCTTATTTCTCATATTTAAGCCTACACACTTCATTTGTGAGTTTTAATGCTAAAAACTCATTTAAGTCTATATTTACACATTGACACTATACATTTCAAACTTAGTGTTACACACTTTAATTATGACTTTTGCATAAAGACCATACTTAGTCTTTTTTACTTTCATTATTTATATGAAGACTTTAGTTTCACATGTTTACTCATTAAATCCACTTTATTTTCTTATGATGAGTTGACACACGTTAAAATACCCATTTCAAGCGAAAACACTTCTTCATAATAATAGCTCTATATTTAATGTTGGAAAATATATAATCATTTTCACTAGATGCCATGAACAAGTTTAAGACAGTACGTCTCTTAAAACTCCATTTTCTTCATCAAAACTCACTTTTAGCACACTTAATTTCGAAAAATGCCATTAAACAATATTCTAAATTTTAAACACTTTAAAAATTCAATTAAACCTTCCTTTAAATGCCCCTTTTTCATATAAACATTAAGGATGTAATTAACAACCTCATTGATGTAATAAAACCTTTAGTTTACACATTTTTACACATAAACGGCTTAAGATTCTGAAATTTCTCTTCTTATAAAACCCACTTAAAATCATCATTTGAAGCCCATTTACTCACAAGAACATGAAAGACCACTAGTTAATCCTATGAATGTAAACCAACAATCATACTACATATATTAAGCCTAATATATGAAATGAGTAACTGAAAATATGCATTTCTTTAAATCCAATCAAGGTTAGTAATCCCACCTAAATGTCTCCAAATATGGTGGTGGTTGTAGAGAAGATGGATCTCCCCTACCTCCAAAGGTGGTGTTAAAGGGAGTCACAAAAGATCCTCCTTCCTAACTCCAATGAAAGCTCCAACGATGCTTCAAAATTCTTCTTCCACCTTCAAGAGAACCCCTTTCAAAGGCCACTTCAAGCTCCAAAAACTCCTTCCAAGCCACTATAAGTTGTCCCAACCTTGTATGAAGGTTTTGTGATGTCTTTGAGCTACTTTACTGTAGTTTTAGTGAGAGAAAAAAGGGGATATAAGGACAGCTACGAGTTTGGGCAGAGTTTTGGTTGTTGGGAGCTCAAAGATGGAGAGAAAAATGATGAAAATCTAATAGTTTTGGGTACCACAATCCCCTGGATTCCTCTCTCTTATAACCCATTTTCACTCCAACATTAACTATTTGGCCAAAGTTCAGCTCTATTCTTTACACAAAAGGGGAAAAACGATTCTACCAATGTCTGAAGCAAGTTTGAAGGGGACAAAACCCAACAACAAACGAAAAATGGCGCCCTAGGGGATGCTGTCCGCTCAAAATAGGTAGGGGAGGGAGTGACCACTCCGAAAAAAAAATATTTTTTTCAGTTTTCTTTACATGGTATTTTTCTTTGTATTGTTAGGGTCTCAAATATATGGTCGTTTTATTTTTTTGACATTTAAAATGTCCTAAATAATTCGCGCAAAGTTGGATTTTCGCAGTGTCACGCGCCGACAAAAAGTGCTAGATTAATTTTTGTTTTATTTTATTTTTTTCCTCTACATGATATTCTTCCTTATATTTTTAGAGCTCCAAATGTGTGGTCACATTATTTTTTTGATCTTCCAATAGTCCTAAACAATTCGCGCAAAGTTGAGTTTCGCACTATCGTGTGCTTACAAAAATCCGCTCAAATTGGGTCTAAATGATTTTTTCCAAAGACGTCGCAGAAGGGAAAGTTGTTCAGAATTAAATTTTACATCTCTTGATTGAGTTTCAAATTTTTTTCACTTTTATATTTTGACGAATAAATAATTTTTTATTTATTTTTTTGACTTTTGACCCCATGGTGTTTTTATACGTATTTTTAGGCCCTATAAAAGTGGTCATATCGATATTTGGGACCGCGATACATCCTAAAAAATCTCACAAAGTTATCTATCCTGCGCGTCGTGTACCGCCCAAATTACTGTATTATTTACCATGACCGTGTCACATCCATTCCTCGTTATTTTTGCGTCAAACTTAATCAACATACTTACTAGAACTATTAGAACTTAAGCATGCATCCATGCCACATTGTAATTCTTCTCCTTTATTACTCTTCGTAATGCGTCACTTTTCATGCCATTTGGCGTAATTTCCTTATATATTTATTCCTCAAATTCTCCATGGAATAAAATATTTCGATTATCATTAAATATTATTTTTCTAGGGTAGGGTATTACATTCTTCACTCCGTAGAAAATTATGTCCTTCAAGTTTATGATCATCAAACTAACAAATCATTCATCCAATAATTTGGTTCTAATCCTAGATGTCTTGAACACTATAGTCTGACCCAAAGATTTCATACTATTAATTCGATACAACCATAGTGGATCCTAAGGTGTTATTGCTAACACCCAAGCATGCCAAACATGTCCATCTAAACAATACCTCAAAGTAGTTGATAGTCAGTAAATATCATTCTAACATCCCAAAGAACTCTTTATAATGAATTATTCCGAACATCGGGATTTACAAACCTACGTTTCCTTAATAATTTTGGATCACGCCTAGCTTAGGATGATACAACCTCAACCTTTCTAAACGTACACATCAATTATCATTCACATCAATGATTTTGAGACAACCATTTAATCCCAATGATCCATCCGAACGATACCTCATACTAAACTATGCGTTAAGCTAGAGTCATCCGAGATATGACAACATGAAAGGCTACATTCTCAATTTGCAAGTTCCATATATGGAGTGCAACACTAGATTAAAATGTTCCATCAAGTGTTAATATTCATATCTTAGAGTCATGACCTCAAATCCACAATATAAGTCGTAACTAATATCGGTTAACTAACGACTGTGTTAACCTATAGCTATTAAGTACACATGAAAATTACATGCAGCAAATCGTAAGACCACGCATAGACACCAACCGATGTAAAACAAATATGCTTTCGAAGAAGTGCGTACTCATATACCGTGATGAAACAACCTCAACCTGGACTATCCCGCATCACTAATGAGCTATGCAGCGCTACACCTGAATACCAACCCATAACTGAAACAACTTCCCATAACTGGGATAAAAGAAGAGATAAGAAGATGAAACGAATCAGGCACTACCACGCTAGAATGAAATAATCGAATTCGGATAACGAACCGTGCTATGCGAAGTACGAACCACAACATACATTTGAAGTCTAAAATTTTCACGGACCTATATGTACGTTAAACTATTAGCCTAGCCACGTGGCCTGGATTAAATCATCAATCATGATAGTCATTTAACACGGACAATGACTTGCGAGACGATTCCCTTGGGAAGCTAAAACGCTAGGCTTCCCTCCTTAAGAATAAGGTTACTCTTAATCTGTCATGTCAAAGAAAAGCTACATTTCGCATTACTTAATTTTAATCGCTGACTTAACATACTCAAGTCTCCACAATTTCAACATGTGGGTGCAAACTTTCAAACCTCGAGATCCCTCTCATTTAGTGAAACACAATAATTAAAAAAATATACCCTAGGGATCATCGCTACAACCCTTAGCAACGTCCTACGTGATCCCAAATCATAAATGAAATCTCATTTTTCGAACATTATCCACTCCTAAGAACTAATGTTTCCCCTCACGATAGTCATAGTAAACCATACAGGTGGCACACGCATGTGCTATAATCAAGAATAACACTCCATTATGAGTGTTATCTCTAAAATTTTAACGAACATCATCATGTTTTAGGTCTCCCAAGTGCGTAACTTAGCATGTATCAACTTATTTTTGAAAATATCCACTAAGTCAAACCATAACTCAAGATTAAAAATAAGACATGGCGCTAACTCCTAAGTATTGACACAAAATGATATGGCTAAATCTTAATACATGCATCAAAAACTTATGCATACACATAATAAATTTCCCAACGCTTCACAAAAAGGACACCAAGCCAATCATCTCCATGGATAATGCACATTTCTAGAGTAGGAGTGATCACGATAAAATCCTACCAAGTATAACGACCGATCATGGCCGGTAATTTTTTTTCTTCAGAGGCCAAACTTTAATCCCAATCGCTATGTGTTATACCAACTATAACTCTATGTCCTTGACATCATAAGAAATCCCCAAAGTTCAAAGAGAGACATACTTATTATCTTAATACACTAAGCGCAATCTAAAGTTCACAATTACTAGGGAATGTCTTTCAATTGTACTAATAACTCATTAGCTAATCCTTCGCACATGTATCCAAGACATTATCAGTACAGATTCACATGCATGTCCATAACTATAACCCGAGATCAAACTCATCACGACATATAACTTAACCTTATTAAGCACTCAGCTATGACAACTAACTTGTATCACTAAATAACCATCACACTCATTTGCTAGATCACAAGTTATCACTACTATAAAACTTTTGGTAGGATACGGGGCATCAGGTACTACCTATAAAACTTTTAGGTCAATACCCTTGACACCACAAGAGATATTGTTCCTCAATACCACAATTTCCAACACTAAGTCCCAAGGACTAAATAGATTTGTTCTTAAATTACCCTGGATCAACATGATTATCTAAACCCAAATCATAATCAAGTCACTTAGGCATTCTAATTTCCATAGAATTTTTTTCACAAGTCACTCTAGTTAGTCACCTAATCTTATAGATGAAACCATAAGCATACCAGCTAAGATGAAATTGAAATCATTTATACTTTCTAATTATCAAACTTCCACATAATACATCTCACACAAGTCTAGGGTTCTACCACCTAACGGTATACACCAAAACCCGATACTTGGAAGCTAACACTACTAGAACAAACATAGCAAAAAAAGAATGGCTAGTAACTTAGCCGATCATGAACTCAAAGGGAATAGCACTGCGTGCTCAAGACCTTGACTTTGCCATCAAAGTACAAATCAAAATCATCTTTAGGCAAGCATGACTATCTCCAACTAACAACGATGCTGAAAAATCTACTACCGGCCTCATTATGTCACACCCAAAAGGAACATTGAACCTAAAGCTCTGATACTAAGTTGAAACACCCCGACCTGGATTTAAGGGTTGATAAATGAACAACCGGATCCGAACCATGTGTTAATTGTGAAGTGCAATGAAACACCCTAAATAATGTTCTAATCTAGTTTTATTAATATTTAATGTTACACTTATTAGCATGCGAGTCCGATTTACAGTCACTACGTGATATGATCCATGGGAAGTGCCCTAAGGCTAACTAAACAGAGTTAATAATTGTAATTGCAAGAAAATACTTACCTGTATAACGCTCTCAAGGTATGGAACATAGTACAACCTGCTGTGACAAAAGGAGGGATGGGAGCCGAATGCTCAGTGGGATTATATACAAATGCAATATAGAAACGAACGACAAAAAATGAGTACTCACACGCTACACTACATGAATGTGAAAATATGTATATATATATATATACATATACACCTTTGAAAAATACATGTACCAATGTATTTAATCGTTTTATTCCAGAAATGTTATTTAATATCGTTTAACTTCCTTGGCTTTACAAAATCGTCATTTTGTATTATCATGCCTTGAAAACTAGCATTCATTCCCATTATCTCACGCAATTAAAAAAATGGCATTTTTTAGGAAAACCTTTCATTTACTTTCAAACGTTTATTACTCAACGTTCATTCACTCATACAACGGTCACCTAACCATTTTATAGGACGTCCATTCAATACACGCACATACCGTGTTTAGAAAAATACACGTTTTCCTTTGAAAGCCTCGTGTAACACATACTTGTGTTATTTATGATTCAAACCTCATTAGGTAGCTTAAGCATCATTAAATCAGCTTATTTAACTATCGCATATTACCACATGAACATTATACATTTAATGCGTTATTCTTGTATTAATAAATTATTGGATCAATACCATCCATTTATGTCTCTTTCATGAATATTCGATTAATTACTTAGCATTATCTTTAGGGAATCCGCCAACACACACACACACACATCATAATGCACGCACACCCACGATTTCATAGAATTTCACCGTCCATCACCGAGCGCCAAGTAAACTGCAATTGGTTTGGGGTCTTTCACCACTAGGGACAGCATAGCCCTGCTTAATTATTTATCCCGACATCATCCAATATCATTATCTTGCCAATGTGTTCAACATTTTCGAAATGTTCACATTAATTTGCCTTTTCGGGGACGAAGCCAAAACCTTGGGCTTAACCATCCATTTTCCATTATTTATTTAGGAAAAATCATTATGTTCCATTCAAGTCCATTTTTCTACGCACGCGCTGATTTTGCACCGAAAATTATTTTCGTGTTAAGGACTTAAATAATTCTTTTCATATTAGTGCCAAAACACTATTAACATTTTTATTTCATAAAAATATTACACTTTAATTAAATTACCAATTTACCCTTTTTCTTTACTAAAATTTGCAACCTTATCCCTTTTCAAGTGTTATTCACCAAAAATACCCCTTTCAAGTTCCAAACTCAACACTTAGGCATTTTAGTCATTAAAACACTTGTTCAACATCTCACTTTGCCAAAATTACATATTTTGCATTTTAACCCTTTTAATATATGAAATCACGCTTTTTTTTACATATTAAAGTCTTATTTCTTATATTTAGGCCTATACATTTTATTTATGAGTTTTAATGCTAAAACTCCATTTTAGTCTATATTTACACATTTGACACTCTACATTTCAAACTTAGTGTTACACACTTTAATTATGACTTTATACATAAAGATCCATACTGAGTCATTTACTTCACACTTAGTCTGCTTTACTTTCATTATTTACATGAAGACTTTAGTTTTACATGTTTACTCATTAAACCAACTTTATTTCCTTATGATGAGTTCAAACACATTAAAATACCCATTTCAAGTGAAAACACTTCTTCACGATAAAATCTCTATATTTAATGTAGGAAAACGTATAATCATTTTCACTAGATGCCATGAACAAGTTTAAGACACTACTTCTCTTAAAACTCCATTCCTTTATCAAAACTCACTTTTAGCAAACTTTATTTCATAAAATTCCCATGAACAATATTCTGAATATTAAGCAATTTAAAAATTCAATTAAACCTTCCTTAAAATGCCCATTTTTCATATAAACATTAAGGATGTAATTAACAACCCTATTGATGTAATAAAACCTTTAGTTTACACATTTTTACACCTAAACGACTTAAGATTCTGAAATTTCTCTTCTTATAAAACCCACTTAAAATCATCATTTGAAACCTATTTACTCACAAGAACATGAAATACCACTAGTTAATCCTATGAATGCAAGCCAACAAACATACTACATATATTAAGACTAATATATGAAATGACTAACTGAAAATATGCATTTCTTTAAATCCAATCAAGGTTAGTAATCCCACCTAAATGTCTCCAAAGATGGTGGTGGTTGTAGAGAAGATGGGCGACTCCCCCACTTTCAAAGGTGGCGTTAAAGGGAGTCACAAAAGCTCCTCCTTCCTAACTCCAATGAAAGATCCAACAATGCTTCAAAATTCTTCTTCCGCCTTTAAGAGAACCCCTTTCAAAGGCCACTTCAAGCTCCCAAAACTCCTTTTTCCAAGCCGCTACAAGCTGTCCCACCCTTGTATGGAGGTTTTGTGATGTCTCTGAGCTAATTTTATGGAATTTTAGTGAGAGAAAAAAGGGGATATAAGGGGAGCTACAAGTTTGGACAGAGTTTCGGTTGTTAGGAGCTCAAAGATGTAGAGAAAAATGGTGAAAATCTAATTGTCTTGGGTACCAGCATCCCATATATTCCTCTTTCTTATAACCCATTTTCACTCCAACATTAACTCCTTGGCCAAAGTTCAGCGCTATTCTTTACGTAAAAGAGGAAAAATAATTCTACCAATGTCTGAAGCAATTTTGAAAGGAACAAGACCCAACAACAAACAAAAAATAGCCCCCTAGGGGCTACTGTCCGCCCAAAACAGGTATGGGGGTGACCACTATGAAAAAAACTATTTTCTTCATTACTTCTTTGCATGATATTTTTCTATGTATTTTTAGGGTCTCAAATATATGGTCATTTTATTTTTTTGACATTTCAAATGTTTTAAACAATTCGCGCAAAGTTGAGTTTTCGTAGTGTCGCACACTGACAAAAAGTGCTAGATTAATTTTTATTGTATTGTATTTTTTTCTTCTACGTGATATTCCTCCTTATATTTTTAGGGCTCCAAATATATAGTCATATTATTTTTTTGATCTCCCAATATTCCTAAACAATTCGCGCAATGTTGGGTTTCGCAGTATCGTGTGCTGACAAAAAATCGCTCAAAATGGGTCTAAATGATTTTTTTCAGAGATGTCGAAGAAGGGAAGGTTGTTCAGAATTAAATCTTACATCTCTTGATTGAGTTTCAAATTTTTCTGAGCACTTTCATATTTTGACGAATAAATAATTTTTTATTTATTTTTTTTACTTTTGACTCCATGGTATTTTTATATGTATTTTTTTAGCCCTATAAAAGTTATCATATCGATATTTGGGACCGCGATACATCCTACAAAAATCACACAAAGTTACTTATCCTGCGCATTGTGTACCGCCCAAATTATTGTATTATTTACCATGACCGTGTCACGTCCATTCCTCAGTATTTTTGCGTCAAACTTAACCAGCATACTTAGTAGAACTATCAGAACTTAAACACGCATCCATGCAATGATAGAATTCTTCTCCTTTATTACTATTCGTAATGCGTCACTTTTTGTGCCATTTGGCGTAATTTGCTTATATATTTATTCCTCAAATCCTCCTTGGAATAAAATATTTTGATTATCATTAAATATTTATTTTTCTAAGGTGGGGTATTACAGAATTTTAAGCAGTTGGTTGAGAAATTTATATATAATTTTTTCTTTGGCATGAAGCCGTCGAAGAAGGTAACTCACCTGTTGAATGTGAAATAAGGAAAGAACGAGACTCTGAGGGATTTTGCCAACGGTGACTGTTATGCAAATGAGATATTCTCCTTTCGTATCCCTTTCCCATGAACCCTTTTCTCTTTTCTATACTATCCAAATAAATCTCACTGGCAATGGTTCTTACATGCACAAATCCCCCATAGTCATAAAACATGTAGATGACAAAATTCATGGAAGAACACCTCACAAAGTTCAAATATACATGTGAATTTAACGTTCAAAGGAGCTTGTGCTTGTTTGTGAGGAGGTATATGCAAAGAGAATCCATTAAGAAAATCATAATCGAACTTCTCCCTGCAAGCATGATAGAGAACAATTTAAGAATTGAAATTCATAACCAAAAGTTCTTGCCACATGGACATGAAAAGTGATATAGGATTCAAACACAAGGATATGTCACATAAAATGTGTAGAACTAAAATGCATATATTTTTTTTGATTTTTCACATTTTTAAACAAATTTAAAACAAACAGAACTCAAGGGATAAACAAAACCCTTTTATATATATTTCAACATGACTCAATAAATGCAAATACAAAATACAAAAGATACACTTGTCATGATTCTAGTAAAATATATATGATGAAGCATAGACTAGAATATGACTAACAAATATACAACTAGTATGAATATATCATGAAGCACAACTAGTGTATGTAAACAAAGCTAGCACAATTAACCTTTAGATCTAGCATGGGAAGCGTCATGTGAAAGCAAATGTGAAACATAAAGCCTATTGTGGAAGGCCTCCAAATCGGATCTTCTAACCCACATAGGTGTAACATGATGCTATCGGGTTTTGGTGACCTTGATGACTCTACACTTGAACTTCCTAGGATCGTTTCTAAGATTAAAAAATCCTAAGGTGACCCTTCCTACCATAATGTGTGAAAGTGAATGCATGGTGAGAAGTATTACCTAAGGTTTAACATATTCTATCGTACCTAGTTGATTGTCTCAAAATCATGGCTTTGGCTATATTAGCAAAATCATTTTTAGTATCGAAGACAATAACACACTTGCCATTTTTAATTTGTATGGTGACTAAAATCTTATCTAATTTTTCAAACCTAAACTCTAAATCAAACGTGTCCCGACTCGAGTCTCTCTATTTACCTTAAAGTTCCACTATCTTAGACTCAAGAAAACTCTTAGCATCTTCAAACTTAAGAAGATTCTTCTTCATAGCCTCTATTAAACCTCGAAGACTATCTCTCTCACTTTCAACATAATCTAGCTTATCTCTAAGATTCCTCTCATGTGCCCTAAGATCTTCAATTAAAACACTCTCATAATTTCTTATGGCATGTTCTCCCATCCTATCTTCTAACTTCAAGTTTTCCTTTTTTAATTTCAAAGATTTCGCATACAACTCACGAAAGGCAACTTGGAGTTCACTCTCCTCCTCCTCTTCTTCTTCTTCTTCTTCTTCTTCTTCTTCTTCTTCTTCTTCTTCTTCTTCTTCTTCTTCTTCTTCTTCTTCTTCTTCTTCTTCTTTCTCATTATCTTCTCCATTCATTTTACTCTCACACACTTGGTATTCACAAATAATGGCCTCAGAAGTGTTATGCGAAGAAATATCTTCATAGGAAGGTTCATCATCAATGCTCACATGACTTTTCATGAACGTGGTGAAGTTGAACTCAACGGGGAAATTGGGTTCTTCTTTCGGCTCACTACCACTAAGGGTGGCATTATATGCAATTGGTTTCTTATTCTTCTTCATTTAGTGGGACACTTGTCTTCCCTATGGCCATAACCCTCACAACCAAAACATCTATTCGACTCATCCCTCTTAAGATCATCAATATTATTTTTAGGGAGTTTATCGATTTTTTTATACTTAAACTTCTCAAATTTCTTATAATCATTTTTAAATTTCTCTTTATTAAACTTAAGAAAATTTCTGAACTTCTTAGCAAACATAATTGTCCAAAACTTGTGTTTCCTCCTTCCGAAATTTCAAAGCTATGTCCTTATCTTTCTTCTTCACATCCTTGGAGGTAAACATGCCAAGTTCATTAGATTGTAAGTCACCTACCCACTCTTCTGTTTCGTAGAGTCTAAAGTTCCTAAAGAATTCAAAACGGTCACTTTAGGATTAGACCTATCGGGTAATAACCTCAAAATTTTCTTCATGACACGGTTATTGGGTATCTTCTTTCCCAATTTAAAAGACGAGTTAACTATATCATATAATCTAACGTAGAGCTCATCAAAGGACTCATTATTCAATATCCTAATGGTTTCAAATTGAGTGGTGAGGTTTTAAAGTTAGGAAGCCTTAACAACACTATTAAATTCACGAGTGAATTGGAGTGTGTCCGAAGCCTCCTTAGACATTTCACACGTTATAATCCGATGGAACTCCTCTAGTGTGATCGCACTGAAAAGAGTATTTAAACCACAAGAATTAAAATTAACTAGCTTAAGCTCATCCTCACTCCATCTTTCTATGGGTTTAGGAACACTAACTTCTCTTTCTTTACACGTTGGTGAGGACCACCCTCTAACGATAGATTGCTAAACACTCGCATCTAATGACTTAAGTGCTGACCTCATAAGCGGTTTCCAGTATGCGTAGTTAGAACCATAAAAAACTGAAAACCTCGAAAATGAAAATTTTTCCATATTTAAACCTAAAATGATCTAACATGACTGTGAACCTGCTCTGATCCCACTAGAGAATGAGAAATTTCTTGAATTATATGCTCTAATACCACTTGTTAGGGGGGCCTACAATTATATATTATGTACTTATACCACTTGTAAGTGTGATGGTTTTCTCACAATGCTAAGTTTTCAATTTCTTTCAAATTAATTTTCACTTTATAATGAAACTTCAATTCAAGTTCAAATTTATACAAACTCATGAATTTTGTAAAAAAAAACTTTTTCTTAAACTTACACAACCTAAATTAATTAAGCACCAATTATACTATTTTCGAGCTTAAACAAATTTTATCTTGTTAAACCTAAGCATGCATCTAGGTGAGAATTTGGAAGATAAAATACACAACCACAATGCTGCGATGCACAAGAGAAACCCACAATGGAAAAAATCTCAGACGACCCAACCATTAGTCAACTAAGTATGGATTTACTACAAGGACACGACATAAGACTTACTTAACGACTGTATGCCCTCGCAAACCTTAACGCTCTTGGTTCCTTGAAACTCGTGACAATGCAGGAGTCCACTTACCTCTCAGATTCTACCGATGGGGCACTTCTAACGTCACGCATACGGAGTTGACCGTATGTACACCAACGAACATGAAATCCTCCACAACAAACAATCCTTAATTAGGTATAGAATGATAACCTCAATGCCAAAACTTCATCTCAAACATATATCGTGTTGAAGTTTAGATTATAAAATAATTGGGTGTAAAACATGTGTTTTGTTTGAAGGATTAAACTATGAATTAAGAACACAATTTTCTTAGACTTTTCCAAAGGTTTCTTTATTCGTATCAAATATTGCATATTTTCGCCCGTTATCTTTATGCATTGTAGCGCTTTTACGGTCTTAATGCCTATATTTATGCTCATTAACCAGACAACCTTGGATTTGGATATATACATGTTTTCAGGGGTTCATTGTGCTTTTTTAGGTATTGGAACGCTAAAAGTGAGGATCCGTTGCATTTTGGAGAAGTTCCATCACCGAACGCTACTTCAAGGGAATTTTAGTCAATTCACATTTCTTATCCAACTCATGGAAATTTCACGGATACATAGTTCATTGAGTTAGCATCGCGTGTCCACAAACGATGTGTCATTTGGAGTTCGAACGAAGAAGCTATGCCCGTTTATGTTATTGGACTTTTTCCCCTCATCATGGAACACGGATTGCAGAAAACAGAGTACCGATCGACCACGTCCCTGGGACCGGTCGACCACAGTTTGATATTTTTCCATGGGAAGGAGACAATAGGCTTTTGCCTTAGGGAATGATCGACCGTGCCCCTACGACCGGTCGACCGGTGATGCCAGATATTTTGATCTTCTTCTTTTTTCTTTTCTTTTTCCTTTATTTCTTTTGTAAGTTACCATATTAACCAAATTTTGGTTTTATTTCAGATATACTTAGATATTTTATGTTGTAGAGAGATGTAGGTTAGGGTTTTGGTTTTTGAAGAGTTCTTCTTCCTCTCTTGGATTTACACCCTTTAGGGTTTGTAAATGGCACTATTCATCTTCCTTACCAATAAATATATTTTTTATTTCATTATTTCTTGCTTTCTAGTTTAATTTTCATGCTTTATTTGCTTGCTTTCTAGTATTGATTTATCGCGTTTATTTATTGCATTTATTTACAGCATTTTTACGATGCTTTCTAGGTAATTTAAATTAGGTTGTGTTTGAATGGAACTCACTCGGGTTAACACGTTGCTTGGCTTTGGAGATAGTGTTCACGAGTCTATTTCGGCTGTGTTGTCCTAGTTATTATACCTAGGAGATTTGGCGGGGCATATCATGTATGTCCCGTGCTTACGACCTTTCGCACGTAATTTATGGGATATTTGTTGACGCCAAAATCTTATTAGGCTTTTATGCGAATTTAGGGGCATGACAACCCTTGATTTAATTAACTGTCAAAACGAGACACGTTCTAAATAACTCGTTGATCCATGTGACCATTTTATACAAATTAACTCGGGTGAGGGATAATCGACGCAACTTATAGTTTTACCTCTTTCATAGTCTAGTTTCCATACCCTCTCCTATTTAAACATTTCCCTTTTATGCATCTTTTCCTTTTTACTTTGTAATTTATCTTTTATACTTTTATTTCGGAATATTAAATCTTATAAATTCTACCATCTCGTACCTATGGATTTTCGATACCCGACTTACTGCTGTGCTTGCCTCGCAGGTGTAGTAGTAATTTAGGTTTGTTTGTATTGAGTAGGCGAAACAAAAATAACGACCGACGTCTGACACACGTCGCGCTTTTTGCACTCGATCAAAATGGCGTCGTTGCCGGGGATGAGTTTGTTTTAGAATTTATTTGATTTAGTATTTCATAGTATTTTCTTTCTATTTTTATTATTTACTAATATTTTTGCAGGACTTCCACATTTGAGCACTTGGAAAAGCTCGAATTTCTCGCGCGCACCTTTCTTTATGGAATTCGCCACTTCGAGCCTTTTTTGGAGTAAGCATGTCTTATTCCAATTCTTTCGGCAATTATTGCTATAATTCTCAAAATGCTCGTAATCCTCTGACTTTCGGTGAATACTTAGAATCCCAAAGTACAACAATTTCAAATATGACTTTGGGCGAGTATAACGAAAGTCAAAATTTGGGTTATTGGAATTTTAATGATGATGACAACGATTTTGGGCCTTTACCTCCTTATAATAGCAATTTTGAAACGAATTGCAATAGTTTTCAAAATTCCTATCATAATGAGTTTTCGTTTAAGTCTGATGGTAATTTTCAAAGTTCCCATTTTCATGCATCCACACCTCGACCTATGACATTCGGTGAGGTCTTGCGTATGTATGAAAATGAGAAGCTTGAAAATCGTTATCGGGAAGAAAATCATTCATGGGGACATGAATTGGATTTACTATTTGAGTCCGACGACGATTTTTCTTCCGAGACTTTCAAAGTCGAGGAATGTTTTGAACCAAATGAGGTACTTGTGCCTACTTTGGAACAAACCATTCTAGACTTTACCCATTTCCTAATAGATATTGAAAGTGAGGATGATAATGATGTAATATATATTTGCTATTAAATGATTTCTTCTTTGGCCCCCAAAGAAGAACATTTCATTGAAAATGATATTATTTCCTTCGAAACTCAATCTTTATACGATGATGATTTATCTCATGAGTTTGAATTTATTTCATCCCCATTTTCATTCTCTGTTATCACACCGTCACAAGTACCCGATGATTCGGTTTCAAACTTTAATGTTTTAAACCTTTTCACCGATGAGGAGTACTTGCTCGAGCCGCCTTCCATGATCGCATCTTTGCCTTTGTGTGCGCCACCTACCATTCCAATTTCAAAATCATTGGGAGGATATTCAGCTTTTCTCGGTCCCCATATGTTTTTGTCACCCGTTCAATCCAAACCCCCCATCGTCCCACCAAAACTTTTAATTGGTAATGGTTCATTTCTTGCGCCTTACACATGCCTTTCATTATTCAAACGGAATTCATAATTTTTGGAGGGCATGCTTGTATGTGAGGGTACATCGGTTATCCTCCAAAGTCAAATTGTTCTTATGGTGGACCCTCAGTTTTTTAGACTTCTAGTGTATAGTTAGTGTGAAGCCTAAATAGTAGGTTGTATATAGTTAGTTTTTTATTCTTTCTTTTTTTATTTTTTACTCCCTTTTTAATTTAGTCTAGTGTAATTAGTTAACTTTTTGTTATTTGTTTTTTCTATGCTCGGTACTAACTTGTTTTATAGATTCTTTGGACTTGTTCATATGGGGATCGCTCCACTTTTGGGTAATATCATTATTTTCCTCTCTTTGACTTGGTTCTTAATGTACATTGAGGACAATGTCAAGTTTTAAGTTAGGGGGTGTGGGATATTCTATCCATTTCTTTATTTAGTCCATGTTTTTGCTCACATGTTAGTTACTTAATATGCTTTTCTTAGGAAAATTCAAAAATTTCAAAAAAATTTCTTTCTTTTTTATCCTTTTTGGGTGTTTTGCCTTTGTTTTCGATGATACATTTCAATAATTGCCCAATCCAATAGACAACCCAATGGTGCATGTTCTTTATTTTAGAAGTTATTAGACTTTAGTCTCACTTAATGATATTATGAATAACTTCATGAATTATACTTTAATCCCATGAGCACATGTACTTTTATTACTATATTGATTTGGTTTAAGATTTTTATAACGCGGTAATCTTTTGTTGCATGGTATATACTTACACCGAGTAAGCTTTGTACCTTTCATCATTTGTGAGTCTATACACTATTCTTTTCTCATTGAAAATGTAGAATTTGTTGGTAATCTCACTATTCTTTCATTTGATCATTCATTAATTGAGTTCATACTTGAAATGTGTTACTTGATCATGATTTTCTTATATTATTTTGATTCGATAATTGCATAAACTTTTGGAAAAGATCATAAGCATTCTTTGTTATATCACCCATATTAGCCTTAACCTCACCCTTATATGTTTACCCTCGTTAACCCTTTGAGCCTAAATATAGCCTTTCGTTTCATAACCCCAATCCCATAACCAACTCCACATTGGAGTTTTAGCCCACACATACACTTTCCATACCTTTGTTTGAAATGTTACTTGGGATTGAATGATGTTGCTGTGATGTCGGTTGCAATTTAGGCATATGAGAGTTTGATAAGTAAAGAAAAGAAAAAGTGAAAAAGTGAACAAAAAGAGAAAGCAAAAAAGTAAAAGAAAATAAAAGAGAAAAATGAGAAAAAGAAAGAGAAAGTTGTAAATGTTTTATATAGTTCAATAAGCTTTGATTACTCTCCCTGATGATATATCCAATGCCATTTTGGAACTTATTTTCCAATTTTGTTATCGCCCGCATTCTTCCTATTATCTCGAGTTTTCATCCCGAACACTTTGAATCTGTATATACATTGATATACCCGTATATATCCTCGGCCTGGCTGAGGATTACCTCTAAACGGACGACCCCTCAGGGGCCGACCCTTCATCAGGCTCAAGACGACCCCTCAGAGGAGCCGACCCTTCATCATGTTCCAGACGACCCTACGAGGGGCCAACCCCTCCAACGAGCTCCATACAACCCCTCAGAGGGGCCGACCCTTCGCCAGACTCCAGCCGACCCTACGAGGGGCCGACCCTTCACCACTCTCCAGACGACCCTACGAGGGGCCGGCAGTACGAGGCCAGAATTGGACCAGACTCACTACCGGAGGGAACTTTTCCCTCGGCCTCGGCCCATAGGCCGAGGGTGACATCATCGCAGCGCGTGGTTTGGGAGACGCGTGGAACAGTGCGCGTGAGGCTGACATGGCACAGGGGAGACCTTTATAACAAAATCACACCCTCACATGAGGGAATATTATGTCATCATTTGGCATCTACAGGTGTCCACAGGGGACTGGCTAGATCATGATTCACATGCACCATGCATACTTGGGGGGTACACTACACCCCCCAAGACCTATATATACTTGTCACCTACATCCCTACTAGGGATCGATCCATTAACTGTAGCCCTAGCTAAAACTCTGCTTGTACACACAGTAGAGAGAGAGAGAGGGTTATGTGCATTGTATCCAAGGCCATTAGTTCCCATACTTAGTGGATCACACACTCACAGTGGATGTAGGCCAAATTGGTTGAACCACTATACATCATTGTCTTAGTTCCTCTTATACTCATCCCCTTCTACATACTTATACACTCATACATCTCTATGGCTACCATAGCTGCTACTGTTTGAGCTCATTATCACTTATCCAGTGGTGCTAAATCTCAGCATCATCACTTTGGCGCCGTCTGTGGGAACGAGAAGACATCTCTTCCTTTGTACAGCTTGACCTCACTGGGCACTCTGGTGGTGAACCAAGCTCCCCCTGAGAGGAGGTGTTTCACCATTGAAAGAGACCCACTAAGGTTCCCAAGCTCACCAGTATTTTCTTCAGTTCAACTTTTCATAGCTCAAGCACATGGCACATGAGATGCCACCACCGCTTCCCCCGCCTGATGGGGGGGGGGGGGGGGTAAGACCCAGTTCCAGTCAGCCGCCGCCTCAATCTGAGATGGCTGATGTGGTGGCAGCCCTAAAGTCTCTAGCAGCAAGCCAGCGGATGATGCAAGAGCAGTTCACAGCTCTAAGCCAGAACATACTAAGGGCACCAGGGGTTTCACCTGAGATGATTACTCCGGCAGCAGCTCCGGGACAGTATGAGGCCAGGGGACCACCCCAGGCACCACGCAAAGACCTGCCACCCCCTCAGCGGCGTAGGGATGTTGCTGACCCCCGGCGTCTACGCCTGGCGAGGCAAGGGAACCCTTGCCCTAAGGACAGGTATGACGATCCGGAGGGAGAGGAGGCCCCTATAGAGTGCTGGGAACCCTATGAGGTCTCCAACAATACTGTACGACCTCTCCAGGACAGCAGAGGAAAGTGTGGGAGACTAAACCCTGATGATCGCCCGAGGGGCTCTGCTTTTGATCGCTTGAGTAAGGGGTCGACCTTTGAGAGGCTAGGCCCAGTAAATGACCTGCGAGAACAGTTATCCAGGCCAACAAGTGCTACGAGATCCAGGAGGGAGGCAGCAGATGGCCGACCCAGAGGACGAGACGACGGCCAAAGGGAAGTGAACAGCCGACACAGGCCTACTATAGCAGAACCCTCCGTCCACCTCAGAGAGGCAGCAGGGGATAACATCGGCTAGGCCGACCCTGTGAGGCCCTGGAATGACTCAATCCAGCGGTTAGAGGATAAGATCGGTGATATACAGAAGAGCCGAGACCCTCTTCAGAGGGGGTACACCATAGGCTCACCCTTTGTGGCAAAGATTGTCAACTTCCCCACGCCGTCAAAGTTCAAGCCACCCGTGGTCACCCCAAGGTATGACGGGAGCACCAACCCCGTCCACCATGTGGAGATGTATCAATCAGCAGCAGACATATACTCTATCTCAGATGAGATGAGGTGTCGTGCCTTCTCTGGTACCTTGACAGGGGCTGCGCATGTCTGGTACACGTCTCTTCCAAAAAATTCCATTGAAAACTTTAAGCAGTTGGCAGACCTGTTCATCCATAATTTCTGCTTTGGGGTGAGGCCATAGAAGAAGACCACCCACCTGCTCTACGTTAAGCAGGGGAAGAGTGAGAGTCTGGGGGACTATATAGCCAGATTCAGTAAGGAGAAGCTGGAGGTGGAAGACTATGAGGAGAGCATAGCTATGACAGCCCTGATTGGAGGACTCCAAAAGGGGAAGCTGTTATGGAAGCTTGCTGAAGACCCTCCGAGGACGATGGCTGAACTGTTATCCACAGCAGGAAAGGTGATGAACGCCGAGGAAGCGATGGTTGCAAAATATGAAGACGAAAGAGGAGGTGCTAGTGGGAGTAAATACCCTAAGAAGAACAAAGAGGGGAAGAAGAGGTCCACGGATGACAAGTTCGCTGGATACACCCCTCTGACGGTCAGCTGTGAATAAATTCTCAATGAGATTAAGAGTGAACGGTCCCTGAAGTGGACTGAGAAGCTGAGGGCATCCCCCGGCAAGAGGAATAAGAACCTGTGGTGTGAATTTCACCAAGACCACGGCCACGTAACAGACAAATGCTTTGCTCTGAAAGATGAGATTGAGAAGATGCTGAAGGAAGGGAAGCTCAGAAAGTACGTCGACAAAGGTGCCTTCAAGAGGGGCCGAGGGGACGACCCCAGAAGGAAGCGAGGCGCTGCATGCAGAGAAGGTCCTCAAAAAAGAGGGGATAGCCCTTCTGATGATGAGGACGACCCTGACCTCCCCTCGAGAGACGACCACAACCCTGTCAAGAGGCTTAATATGATCTCTCTCGGAGTAGGAATAATCTCTGGGGGTCTTGCAGGAGGAGGGTCTGAGGTCGCCGACAGGAAGGCCCATGTGGCTGAGGCCAAGGCAGTGGCGAAGACAGTACACGCAACCTCCCTGGAGGTCAAGTCAGAAAAGAGGAAGAAGGTTGATATGGACACACTGATAGTGGGATTTTCAAGAATGGACTTCAAAGGCCTCTTAGCCCCACATGATGACCCTCTCGTCATCACTACCAGGGTGCACGGATGCGAGGTGCCGAGGATCTTGGTAGATGGGGGTAGTTATGCAGATGTGATGTTTTGGCCATGCTTCAAAGCCTTGGGTCTCAGCCGTGCTAGACTCGTACCCTACCATCATCCATTGATTGGGTTCAGTGGGAAAAAGGTTCATCCCCTTGGGGTATATGAGGACGATGTGAGGATGGGGGACGAGTGGACGAGATGGCTCACCAAGAAGGTCAGTTTCTTTGTGATGGATGAGCAGGTGTTTTCGGCCTACAACATCATACTGGGGCGTGTGGCCCTCAAGGGGTTTGAAGCTGTGCCGTCTATGGTCCATCAGATGATCAAATTTCCAACCCCTTACGAGGTGGGGGAAGTTCAGGGAGACCAGACGACAGCAAGACAATGTTACTACAACTCCGCTGAAGAAAGGGAGGCACACAAGAGGGTTACAACCACTTATAATATTAATACCCTAGACCCCAGAGATGAAATGAATCTGAAGAAAGGAGAGGCTGCAGAAGAGGTAGAATCCATCATCCTCGACGAGGATGACACAGAAAAAATCGTCCAAGTTGGCAAGTCTCTGAGGCCCAACATCAAGGAATACCTCATTAAACTGTTGAGGAGAAGGCGAAGCGTTTTCGCCTGGAGTCATGTAGATATGCCAGGGATTGACCCTGAAATCATGTGCCACAAGGTCAATGTGGTAGAGGGAGTGAAGCCGGTGAAGCAGAAGAGGAGAATTTACTCCAGAGAAAAATATGAGGTCATCAGGGACGAGGTCAAAAAATTAGAAGACGCTGAATTTATCAGAGAGGTCATCTACCCTGAATGGCTGTCCAATGCAGTCATTGTCCCAAAGGCCAACGGCAAGTGGAGAATGTGCGTGAACTTCACAGACCTCAACAAGTACTATCCCAAAGACAGCTTCCCTCTCCCTCGTATTGACCAGATGGTAGATGCTACCGCAGGCCATGAGCTCATGAGCTTCATGGATGCCTATTTAGGGTATAACCAGATCTTCATGAACCCTGAAGACTCAGAGAGGACAACCTTCATCACCGACAAGGGGACATACTGTTACAGGGTCATGCCCTTTGGCCTAAAAAATGCGGGGGAAACGTACCAGTGCCTCGTAAATAAAATGTTTGAAGACCAAATTGGGAAGTCTATGGAGGTCTACGTAGATGACATGCTGACTAAGAGTCTGAAGGCAGAGGATCATGTAGCAGACCTGGAGAGGACATTTAATACGATGGACAAATACAAGATGAAGCTTAATCCGGCCAAGTGTGTCTTCGGGGTCGGAGCGGGGAAGTTCTTGGGGTTCATTGTCAATCAAAGAGGCATCGAGGCCAATCCTGAAAAGATAAAGGCGCTTGTTGAAATGAAGACCCCCAAGTCCATTAAAGACGTTCAGAGGCTCATAAGGAGAGTTGCTGCCTTGAACAGGTTCGTGTCTAGGGCCACAGACAAGTGCTTGCCGTTCTTCAAGATCCTTAGGAAGGCCTTCGAATGGAGTGAAGAGTGTGATGAGGCTTTCAGGGACCTAAAGTCATACTTAGGGTCTCCCTTGCTGCTATCACGACCCGTGCAGGGTGAACGACTTTATGTGTACCTCTCCGTCTCAGAGTCGGCCATCAGTGCAGCCATTGTGAGAGACGAAGACGGGATACAGAAGTCTGTGTATTTTAACAGCAAAGCACTCCAGGGGCAGAGCAAAGATACCCAAGGATGGAGAAGTTGGCCTACGCCTTGATCCATGCCTCGAGGAAGATGAAGCTGTACTTCCAGTCCCATACAATGGTCATCCTCACCGACTCTCCTCTTAGGCAGGTCCTACACAAGCCAGAAAAATCAGGTAGGTTGATGGCCTGGGCTATAGAGCTGGGGGAGTTTGACATTGTGTATCAGCCTAGGACGGCCATTAAGGGGCAGGCATTGGCAGACTTTGTGGCTGAGTTCACTTGGGAAGATGATGAGGCCGAGGGTGAGACCCTCGAGAAGGCGGATATAGAAGACAGACCCACAGACACACCCGCAGATAGGGCTGAGACGAGCACCGCTAGAAGGAAAGCGACTGAAAACGAAGAGGGAAGATACATCTTTAGACAGGGGTCCCTCTCTGAGGGAAATTTTTCAGAAGGAAAGACTCTGTGGAGCCTCTTCGTTGACGGGTCCTCCTGTGACAGCGAAAGTGGGGCTGGACTGATACTATCAGCACCCGATGGAATAGACGTTGAATACGCTATGAGGTTCAACTTCAAAGCCTCCAACAACGAGGCTTAATATGAGGCCTTAGTAGCAGGCCTCTCCTTGGCCAAGTCTCTTAGTGTCGGCCAGATTTTGGTCCATAGTGATTCAAGGCTAGTAGTGAATCAGATACTAGGAGCCTACGAGGCTAAGGACGAGAGGATGGCTAGGTACCTTGAGAAGGTGAGGTCATTACTTAAGGGTTTCAGAGAAGTGAAATTAAGGCGGGTACCTAGGCTCGACAATGGCCGTGATGATGCCCTTGCTAGGTTGGCCTCGACAACAAGAACAGACATCAGGAGGATGGTCCCAGTAGAAATTTTGATTCGGCCAACTATTGAGGACGCTGAGGGAACACTCAGCAATTGCCTAAATGTTTCTCAAGAAGCTTCGTGGATGGACCCCCTGATCAGATACATTAAAGAGGGTGAGATGCCTGAAGCAAGGTAAGAAAGGAAGAAGCTGAGGCACAGGGCGGCAAAATTCACTGTCATCAGAGACACCTTGTACAAAAAGGGGTTTTTTCTCCCTTTACTTAGGTGTGTGCATCCCTCAGAAGTCCCTTCCATTTTACAAGATGTGCACGAAGGATCGTGCTCAAGCCAGATCAGGGGCAGATCCTTAGCGAAGAGGGTGATCACCCGGGGGTACTGGTGGCCGACCTTGGGGAAAGACGTAGCGGCATACATAAAAAAGTGCGACAAATGTCAGAGATTTGCCACCATCCCTCACCAGCCCCATCAGCCTCTTACTTCCATTACATCCCCATGGCCATTTGCAGTGTGGGGGATCGACCTAGTAGGACCCTTGCCTAGGGCCATCAATAACTATAGATTCCTCATCGTAGCCATTGACTATTTTTCAAAATGGGTGGAAGCGGAGCCGATGGTGACGATCACAGAGCATAAGACCTTCCAGTTCATCTGGAAAAATATTATATGCAGATATGGTCTCCCCAACACCCTCATATCGGATAACGGGACTCAGTTCAAGAATGCCTCTCTACAGAAGTACTATGAAAGGGTGAGTATTAAACAATTTTTCTCCACCCCTGGACGACCTCAGGCCAATGGGCAAACAGAAGTTACAAACAGGACAATCCTAGATGGAATCAAGAAGAGGTTTGAGGAGGCAAAAGGAAGATGGGTCGAGGAGTTATATGTCGTGCTATGGGCATACAGGACGACAGTGAGGACGTCTACCGGAGAGACCCCATTCATGCTAGCTTATGGATCAGAAGCCATCATCCCCATCGAGATTGAGTTTCCTGCACATAGAGTCCAGGTGTATGACCCCCCGAAAAATGCGGAGGAGAGGAGAGGAGACTTGGACCTGATTGAGGAAAGAAGGGAGGACACTGAGATACGGCAGGACGCCTACCAGCAGAGGATCGCAAGTTTCTACAATCAGAGGGTGAAACAGAGGCCTATCGCAGTGGGGGACTTGGTCCTTAAGAAGAGTTGGCAAAAGACCAACAAGCTCCATCCTAATTGGCATGGCCCATATAGGGTCATCGATGAAGTCGTCCCTGGGACCTACAGACTAGAAAACCTAGAGGGGGAACCTTTTTCTAACCCCTGGAATGCAGATCATTTGAAGAAATACTATCAGTAGTGTTGTAAGGTCTTGATAGACTATAATTGTAATGAGAGTTGCTCCAATAGAACACTTTGGAAAATTAATGAGAAATATCAGTGTTTCCCTCATCCTGTGGTTGTCAGTTCTAGCACGCATGGAAACATCTACAGAGGACCACCTTCGGCTATAATGAGGACCAGTGGAGGGGACGACCCCACCAATGTCCTCAAGAAAGACGAGGGTAGACATTATTAAAAACCATTAATGTGGTAAGTTGAACCCTCGGCTATAATGAGGGCCAGTGGAGGGGACGACCCCACCACTGTCTTCAAGAAAGACGAGGGTAGACATTGTTAAAAACCATTAATTTGGTAAGTTGAACCCTCGGCTATAATGAAGGCCAGTGGAAGGGACAACCCCACCACTGTACTCAAGAAAGACGAGGGTAGACATTGTTGAAAACCATTAATTTGGTAAGTTGAACCCTCGGATATAATGAGGGCCAGTGGAGGGGCCAACCCCACCACTGTCCTCAAGAAAGACGAGGGTAGACATTGTTAAAAACCATTAATTTGGTAAGTTGAACCCTCGACTATAATGAAGGCCAGTGGAGGGGACAACCCCACCATTGTCCTCAAGAGAGACGAGGGTAGACATTGTTAAAAACCATTAATTTGGTAAGTTGAACCCTCGACTATAATGAGGGACAGTGGAGGGGACGGCCCCACCACTGTCCTCAAGAAAGACGAGGGTAGACTTTGTTAAAAACCATTAATTTGGTAAGTTGAACCCTCGGCTATAATGAGGGCCAGTGGAGGGGACGACCCCACCACTGTCCTCAAGAAAGACGAGGGTAGACATTATTAAAAACCATTAATTTGATAAGTTGAACCCTCGGCTATAATGAAGGCCAGTGGAGGGGCCAACCCCACCACTGTCCTCAAGAAAGACGAGGGTAGACATTGTTAAAAACCATTAATTTGGTAAGTTGAACCCTCGGCTATAATGAGGGCCAGTGGAGGGGACGACCCCACCACTGTCCTCAAGAAAGACGAGGGTAGACTTTGTTAAAAACCATTAATTTGGTAAGTTGAACCCTCGGCTATAATGAGGGCCAGTGGGGGGAACGACCCCACCACTGTCCTCAAGAAAGACGAGGGTAGACTTTGTTAAAATCATGTTTGGTAATTTAATCCCTCGGTTATAATGAGGGTCAGTGGAGGGGACGACCCCACCACTGTCCTCAAAAAAGACGAGGGAAAGGTTAATGGCTAACAAAAAACAGCAAATCATGCAAGAAGCTGATATAGAAGACAGTAAAGAAGACGATGATACAAAATATCCAGGTGTTATACAAAATATCCAAGTGTTTTACAAAAAGAGAGCACAAAAATGGTAAATACATTATAAGGGTATGGGCTACAGACAGCCACCCTAGGGGACAATATCAGAGGGTAGAGCCTCAACATCCACCAAAGGGGTCTCTTCAACAACCATAACCGGCTGATCCTCAGATGTGCCGACCCCCTCAACCTGCACTTGTGATTCAACATAAGTCAGAGCCTCGGAAATCATAGGGGCGTCCAGTCTGACTGCTTCAATAGAAGGACGGACCGAGGACACGACGTCGCCAAACCTGAGGACGACCCATCGGCAGGCAGTCCTGATTCCTCTTTCTAAATATTCAAGGCTGAAGCCCTGAAACTCGTCAAAAACCTTGTAAGCCTCAACAACATCGGCCCCGGCTTTCATAATGGCTGCTTCAAGGTCAGCTTTGTACTTGGCCTCCATGTTGGTCAAGGCCTCGTCCTTTTCCTTGAGAAGCAAGTCCCTGGCCTTAATGTCCTCGTCCCTGGCCATAATGTCCTCGTCATGCTGCCTTGTCAGCTCGTCCAGGATCCTCGCATGCTCAGTTCTGGTACTTTCCAACTCGGCCCTTGCAGTGTCAAGCTCAGACTGAAGATCTGCCTCATGTTTGATTGCCCTCTCGGCTTCATGGAACTTTGCTTGGTTCTCAGCCATCCATTTTGTTGCCGAAGTAAAGGCACACACAGATTGCACAAGAAAAATAAACACATGTCAAGAGGCCGAGGAAACAGTTCGTGAAAGAATGCAATTAAAAGAAGTGGGTCAAGACCATTACCTGTGCAAGGGCGTGCAGACCATAGTCGTACACTTTGGCAGGAGGCATCTTCGACAGGAACTCGTAGTCAGAGGCCGAGGGTGCAGAGAACATGGAGGCCTTGGCTGTCCTCAAATTTGCTATAAGCGAAGAGGGCTCGGCCCTCAGATGTGCCAGGTTTTGAGACCAGAAGGCCCCCGTACTGGACGAAGAGGTCGTCCCCTCATAGGCTCCGACCCTGGCCCTCGTCCGAGCATCTGGCCGAGGGTCAACAGGGGCCTCAGGCTCCTTTCTTTTATGGCTGTCAGCGGTCGGCTCCACCACTGTCGGTCTAGCGGCCCTCGTCTTCCTCGGAGCCTGCTGAGGCTCCTTCCCTTTCTTCTTGATCAGACCAGACATCAAGCTCGTAAGAGGACGACACATTAGAAAAGTTGGTCTGATCTACAAAAGTTGGCCTGATCTACAAAAGTTGGTCTGATATACCTGCGGGGTGACCTGGTAAGAGGACGACACGTTAGAAAAATGCAGAGAAAAAGAGAAAACACTTCGAAAATAAGTGAATAATGGAAAATGTTCAGTATAACTCACATAGTTTTGTCAGAGGGCCGACCCTCAGACCAGCTTATTTGAGGAATCGAGGGGTCATCAAGTCTTCGAATTTTGCAAGTTCACCCTCTCTCCCTCGTCCTCTCAGGTAATCAACAATGTCCTTCTCCTCCAGGCTAAGTCCAGGGTCTGATCTGGTCTTCATGGAGGGGTTAGACCATTTCCTGGGGACCCTCGGACCATCGGCGATAGGCTCCCACTCCCCAGAGATAAATAAAAACCTCTTTTTCCAATCATGGTTGGAAGTTTGTGCCACATGGAGGAGTTTCTTCTCAGACCTCCTTGCCCCCAGGTGATAATATCCAGGCTGTTTGGACGAGGAGGTGATGTTGTAGTAGCCCAAAAATAGGTCAGCCGAGGGCTCGTCGGTGAAGGTATTCTTCCACAAGGAAATATAGCCCAGGATCGTCCTCCAAGAGTTGGGGGGAAGTTGAGAGGGAGCAACACCAAGGGCAGATAGGATATCTACGATGGCAGTATGCAAAGGGAATCTAACTCCAACTTTGAACATTTGTTCATAAATTGCAACCTCTCCCTTGTCACAATCAAAAACCCTCTCATCCTCAAAGGGAACCCTCATAGTCACGCTGGGGGGCACTCCATAGGCATGCCTCCATATCAGGAGGTCGCGATCCCTAATAGAGGAGATAAAGGATGAGGCATGGGAGGTATCAACTTCGTCATCTGTATCATCGTCCTCGTCCTCAGTCCCCTCCCCCTCGGCCTCGTCATCTGCCGGAGGGCCCTGGGGGAAAGCCACTTGTAAGGCATGGGGAGAAAGGGTTGTTACAGGAACAACCTCGGAGGGGACCGTTCTGTCAGCCTCTCAGCCTGGGCTTAGATCGGGTGTCTCCCTCCTGTCAGAGGTTCCACCACCAGTTGGCGAGGATGCTCTCTCGTCCATCTCACTTGGTTTGGGAGTCTCGGCTGGACGAGCGGACGACCCACAAGACTCAGACGGTTCAAAGGGTTTTATTGTGGCAAGAGTAATGGGAAAGATGGGTCGTACCCAGTTAGGGTCGGCCCCTCATCTCCTCTCTTCCTCTTCCTCTATTCGTCTGATCTCTATAAAGAGCTTCTCTCTCAAAGATGGGAATTCAGATACAAAGCTATAAAGCCTCCTAAGCATTAAAGGGAAGACTCTACACTTGGAGATATTACACCAAACTTAGCTAACTTAGCTACAAACAAGTGGGAAATTGACCAGGTTGGACTTTTGGATCGAAACAAAGGAACTCAATGGTTTTGGTCAAGAACATCCAAGAACCAGTTACCGGAGAAGACACCGGAAAAAGCTATGGGATAACCCAAAGAAAATGCAGCCCCACAACCCTAAAAAGAAAATAGAAATGAAGGCAAAAGAGAGCGCTGGGTGAAAGAGATTACCTGATAAAGAGAGCAAGAACGTTGCTAGGCTTGAAGGATTGAAGGCTGCAGAAAATGGCGATGAAAACTGGTAAAAATCTAGAGAGAGAAGGCTTGGGCGTGAAGAAGAAGAAGAAGGAGATAGAGTTTGAAAATCTCTTAAATACCTTAGCAATGAGTGGGCCCATTGACCAAGGCAGGACACAGCCCACGAGGAAGGCATCATTAGGGCACAAAGCCCCAAGAAAAGTGTGCAGCCGCCATGCCTTGGAAACTGGAACAACAATGAGTGTCTGCCCAGGTGTCACTCACCTAACTGATTATACATGTATCTCATTTAAAACACTATCCCTCAGCCATCTCAACAGCACCTATGGCTAAAGGTTGTGGGGTGATTGATATACCCGTATATATCCTCGGCCTGGATGAGGATTACCTCTAAATGGACGACCCCTTAGGGGCCGACCCTTCATCAGGCTCAAGACGACCCCTCAGAGGAGTCGACCCTTCATCATGTTACAGACGACCCTACGAGGGGCCGACCCCTCCAACGAGCTCCATACGACCCCTCAGAGGGGCCGACCCTTCGCCAGACTCCAGCCGACCCTACGAGGGGCCGACCCTTCACTACTCTCCAGACGACCCTACGAGGGGCCGACAGTACGAGGCCAGAATTGGACCAGACTCACTACCAGAGGGAACTTTGCCCTCGGCCTCGACCCATAGGCCTAGGGTGACATCATCGCAGTGCGTGGTTTGGGAGACGTGTGGAACAGTGCGCGTGAGGCTGACATGGCACAGGGGAGACCGTTATAACAAAATCACACCCTCACATGAGGGAATATTATGTCATCATTTGGCATCTACAGGTGTCCACATGGGACTGGCTAGATCATGATTCACATGCACCATGCATACTTGGGGGGTACACTACACCCCCCAAGACCTATATATACTTGTCACCTACAGCCCTACAGGGGATCGATCCATTAACTGTAGCCCTAGCTAAAACTCTGCTTGTACACACAGTATAGAGAGAGAGAGGGTTATGTGCATTGTATCCAAGGCCATTAGTGCCCATACTTAGTGGATCACACACTCACAGTGGATGTAGTCCAAATTGGTTGAACCACTATACATCATTGTCTTAGTTCCTCTTATACTCATCCCCTTCTACATACTTATACACTCATACATCTCTATGGCTGCCATAGCTGCTATTGTTTGAGCTCATTATCACTTATCCGGTGGTTCTAAATCTCAGCATCATCATACATTCCTTCATTTTGTACCCTAGCCTAGCTTACATTACAACCCTATTAAAGTCCTATGTGATCTTAGGTTAATGTAATTTAAAAGTCATAATAGTTTTGATAATCTGTGAAAATGCATTTCGCCTCTTTTAGTGTGCGGTATCCTTTCATTGAGATTATAGTTTTTCAGTCTATATATAGCGTTCTTCATTTGTAACATGTGTGCGGCCTAGTTTCTATTTCCATTTACTCTTTAGCCTGCATGTTCCGTGTGTTACCTCCCTGTTTCGAGTGAATTCACTGGATGAGTGTAATGCCTGTGAGGATTGAATATATGCCTACTTTAATTTGTATCCAATTTATATAAGTTTTTCACCAAATCACACTTTGCATGTGCTCGCTCCCCCTCCCACATTTTAAGGTTTCAATTATATGAGGTGCATTCTATAATGTTAATGATTTGGATTTTTGTTTGAATTCATTCACTTTGCTAATAATACGTATGAAATACTTTTCGCTATTGTTGGGTTTGTCGCATGTTGGTTGGGCTTATTTTGAGGAAACCATGTGATGTTTGTGGGTATCAGCCCTGAAAACCCTCACGAAACGATATTCGTCCACTAGGGTGACCTAGGGGTTTAACGGCTTATTGCATATGCTAAATACAATCGTGATCCCTATGAAAGTGGAATTTATATTTCGATGCATATTTATGTATATTAACACCCTCTGTGGTCTGGTTTGTTTGTTTCATTACTAGGGACCAACAATGTTTAAGTTAGGGGGTGTGATTCGTATCAAATATTACATATTTTCGCCCCTTATCTTTATGCATTAGAGCACTTTTATGGTCCTAATGCTTATATTTATTCTCATTAACCAGAAAACCTTGGATTTGGATATATACATGTTTTGCAGGGGTTAATTGTGCTTTTATAGGTATTGGAGCGCTAAAAGTGAGGACTCGTTGCATTTCGGAGAAGTTTCATCGCTGGAAGCTATTTCAAGGGAATTTTATCCAATTCACATTTCTTATCTAGCTCATGTAAATTCCATGGATACGTAGTTTGTTGCGTTAGCATCGTGTGGCCGTAAACGGTGCATCGTTTGGAGTTCGAACGAAGAAGCTATGTCCATTTCCGTTATTGGACTTTTCCCCCTCATCATGGAACTAGGATTGCAGAAAATAGAGTACCAATCGACTGCGTCCCTGGGACCGATCGAACGCGGTTTGATATTTTGTCGTGGGAAGGAGACATTAGGATTTTGCCTTAGGGACCGATCGACCGCGCCCCTGCAACCAATCGATCGGTGATGCCAGATATTTTGCTCTTCTTCATTTTTCTTTTCTTTTTCCTTTATTTCTTTTGTAACGGTTTATATAAACAAAATTTTGGTTTTATTTCAGATATATTTAGATATTTTAGGTTGTAGAGAGTTGTATGATAGGGTTTGGGTTACTGAAGAGTTCTTCTTCTTCCTCTCTTAGACTGAGACCCTTTAGGGTTTGTAAGTGGCACTATTCATCTTCCCTACCAATAAATATAGTTCGTATTTCATTATTTCTTGCTTTCTAGTTTAATTTCCATGCTTTATTTACTTGCTTCCTAGTATAGATTTATCGCATTTATTTATTGCATTTATTTACCACATTTTTACGATGCTTTCTAGGTAATTTAAATTAGGTTATGTTTGAATAGAACTCACTCGGGTTAACACGTTGCTTGGCTTTGGTGATAGTATTTACGGGTCTATTTCGGGTGCATTGTCCTAGTTATTACACCTAGGATATTTGACGATTCATATCATGTATGTCCCGTGCTTACGACCTTTCACGCGTAATTTTTGGGATATTTGTTGACGCCAAAATCTTATTAGGCTTTTATGCGGATCTAGGGGCGTGACAACCCATGATTTAATTAGCTGTCGAAACGAGACGCATTCTAAATAACTCGTCGAACCTTGTAACCATTTTATGCAAATTAACTCGGGTGAGGGATATTCGACGCAACCTATATTTTTACCGATTTCATAGTTTAGTTTCAATACCCTCTCCTAGTTAAACATTTCCCTTTTATGCCTCTTTTCCTTTTTAATTTGTAATTTTTCTTTTATACTTTTATTTCGGAATATGAAATCTTATAAATTTTAGCATCTCGTCCCTATGGATTTTCGATACCCGACTTACCGCTGTGCTTGCCTCGCAAGTGTAGTAGTAATTTATGTTTGTTTGCATTGAGTAGACGAAGCGAAAACAACGACCGACGTCTGACACGCGTCGTGCTTTTCGCACTCGATCATTTCTCACACGTGAAAAATGGAAAAGTCTATGCAAAAACTAATCTCCCATACTTCATAAATGGTTGGAAAAAAGTAATGTTAGTGCAAACCAAAAATGAACCTAATGAGAATCTCGTTAGAAGTCAGTTTGAACGATGTCGTTTGAATGAGGCGCAAAACAAAATATTTTTATTTTAAAAATATAAAGGCATTTTAAAATAGCTTAACAAAAATCTTGACACCCAACAATTAAATATCCAAGGCACACATTAAATATTCATTCATACCTGAGAGATCCTTGAAATGTTAATGAAGAAAACGAGGCATCAAACATGACATAGGATGTAATATCTTTGACTTCGACGCTACGTGTTTAACAAAAAGGTAATAGGCTTGACAGATCATAAACACAACTTCTATTTTATGACTCAAAGAGTTTTGTACGGAATTAAGCCAACACATACAAATTAACTCAATTGGAAATTGTTCCTTAGAGAATGAAACATGTGCGATGAAACTTCAACAAAGAAACAAGCTATTTTTGTAATTTTTTGAAAATTTTGAGTATATAAATATACATATAAGTACATATACAAACAGCCACACCATGGAGTGGCACAAAAATATCCGAAGCATGGAAATGGAATGAAATTTTGTGAACTTAATGCATGGAAAAATAACATAGGCATACACAGTAAAGGTGCACAAAGTCAAAGAGATACTCCTAAAGAAAGAACTCAATTCAACATTTGGTGTAAAATTATTAAACAAAGTGAAATTTGCTAAACTCGTACAAAATTTCATGAATTTTAATGTTTCTCAAATCAATAATGCCAACCTGTTTAATGTTTTGGAAGGAATTTTATTGTGCAAACCCATTGATCTTCAACTTATAACACCCAAAAATTCTCATATTCTAAGTGTAAACTCTCAAATTTTTGAAGGAATCATATTTCTCATATTGATGAAGCATCAATGAATTAAAAAATTGCATTGGCACTTCTATTTTTATCTGTCCAAATCATCTTTTTATCTCTTGCCAATGGTGTTTTTAATGCAAAGAAGACTTATTCTTTAGTATCCCCTTTCCATTGCATAAACAAAAATAAAAAATTTCAAGAAAAAAAATTGGGCAATGGTTCTTATAAGCACAATTAGTTCCTAGTACATTTGGTTCGTTATTAAGCACGATTGAGATGAGAACATCCTATTTGATATATGATAAGCAAGCACAATATTTAAAAGGTTCGCGCATTTGTGCAATAAAGGCAATATAAAGAGTCTATCATGAATGAACTAATCACCAAATACCAATTCAATGCTAAACATGCATTTTTAAGCACACAAAAGAAACGAAGCCAAGTCTCATAACACCATGAGTAAGTCATATGCATGGTTGGAATGTAATTGTGATTCGAACATGTTAAATGAACATCCATATATGGTGTAAAATAAACTAAAATAAAAAATCATTTTGAGTTTTTTTTTTAATAAATTTTATCAAAAATAAAATATTTTTGAAATTTTTAAAACTTTTCTTAAAAGAAAAGAAAATCCTTTTGGATTTTTCAAAATATAAACATAGGAATACAATATACTAATAGGGCAAAAAATAGAAATATGATAATCACCCTATACTAGAAACAATACTTAAACTAATCAATGGCACAAATACCCAACGATTTTAAAGAAATGATCTTCTCCTAAATAAGATTCTGAATAAAGTTCTCACAAGTCCTAATGTGCTTCATATGGGAATGTTGGACCGAATTATGATAGATATGGATTGCACTCATATTCTCACAAGAAAGTGTCATTATGCCTTGTCTAGTCCCATAATCTTTCTACATTTGCTTCATCCATAAGAGTTGTGTGCAATAACTCTCGAGGCGATGTACCCTGTCTCTTCCATGTACAAAAAAAATGGAGTTTTTACTCTCACTCAACCTAGGGACAAGAGTACTCCCAAAGTAAAAGAATTCACCCGAGGTGATTTTACAACCATCGACATCCTTAAATCGATCAGTATCAGAATAAGCCAACAAATGATCATCGGTATCAAAGGGATACCAAATGCCATATGAAATAGTTCCACTCACACATTTGATGACACATTTAAGTGAAAGTAAGAGTGGATCTTTTGGAGAGTCTTGGTACTGTTCACAAACTCCAATACTAAAGGCTATGTCAGAATGGCTAGTGGTTAAGTAGTGGATACCACATATCATACTCCTATAAAGGGTTTGCTTGCATCCGTGCCTAATGTGTCTTTTCTAAGCTTAGTCGAGGAACTCAAAGGTGTGCGTGAATGATTAGCGAAGTCTAAACCAAAATTATTCACTAGGTCCCTAGCATATTTAGATTGAGATATGGATATTCCATTCTAAAGTTGTCACAGTTGGAGACCTATGATGAACATGAGTTCACCAACCATAATCATCTAAAACACACTCTTTATATCCACTTTAAACGTGTGAGCATGTTGGGAACATGTGGACCTAAAGACTATATCGTTCACATAGACTTGGGCAACCAAAATAGCACCACCCTCTGTCCTAACAAATAATGTCATATCAACTATCACTCTCTTAAAGCAACGAGATAAGAGATAAGAAGTTTGACTTTCGTACTAATCATGAGGTGCTTGCTTCAATCCATACAATGCATTTTTTTTAGATAAAATACGTGTTCCGAGTGTTTTGGATCTTCAAACCCCTTTTTTTGTTCCACGTAATTCTCCTCCTGAAGAATGCCATTAAGGAAGGCACTCTTGACATCCATTTGGTATAACTTAAATCTTAGATGACATGCTATTACGAGTAGTAAGCGGACAACAAACTTAGGCTTATTGCGAACAATGGTACCATTCTCACCCATCTTGTGCTCTAACACCCACTTGGTACCAGTCACATTAGTATCTCTAGGTCGGGGTACGAATTCCCAGACATCGTTCTTCCAAAATTAAAGTAACTCATCTTACATAACAAATATCCAGTGCTCATCTTTGAGTGCTTTCCTCACATTCATGACCTCTATCGTGGAAGTGTAGAAAACCTATCTAACCACATTATCTAGTTGAACATGACTCTTGTCACCTAGTGTAGGATCACCAAGTATGTCGGAAGGATCGTGACTTTTTGAACCTATGAGGGTGGATCCTCTATATCAAGAGTAGGGCCCATTGCGGTGGTGTGAGGAACAATATGATCATCACCGTGGGGTGCATTATTCTCACTCTTAAGGCCATGATCAATAAAGGTAGCTGATACACCATCTCTAATCGTGACATTTATCGATTCCATGACCTTAGAGCTTATAAAGTTAAGCTCCTTATAGGCTCGACTATACAATGAATACCCTAAAAATATTCTATCATCGCTTCTAGAGCCGAACTTCCCTAAGTGTTGTTTATCTTCAAGGATTTAAAAAGGACTACCTGAAACTCAGAAATATGATATATTGGGTTTCCTCCCCATCCGCAACTCATATGGGGTGTGAAATGTATGTGGACAAAGATAGACCCTATTCACCATGTGGCATGCAGTATTAATTACCTCCACCCAAAATAGTTTAGGTACATTTCTTCAAAGATGCATGGATCTAGCCATCTGTTGAATTCTTCGATTCTTCTTTTCAACAATCATATTTTTCTGAGGAGTACGAATGAATGAAAACTCATGTTTGATGCCGACTTAATCACAAAAGCTATCTAGTCTGGCTACTTTAAATTCAATGATATTGTCACTACTAATCTGATTTATAGTGACACCATGTTAATTCTATTGAAAATAATACTTGGTTATTAGATACTGAACAACAGCAAGATTTTATCTAAGAAATCTAATGATACAATATCTCGAAAAGTCATCAACCATCACTAGGATATACTTCTTACCACCAATGATATCCGTAGGCATGGGACCCAAAATATCAACGTGCATCAACATCAAAACATGGGAGGTGTTATTAATATTCAAATTTTTGTAAGGATTTTTTATATGTTTTCCTTGTTGGCAAGGACCACAAGTTAAGGAAGTTATTTTTTCAAGCGATAGTAAGACTCGTACTAGGTATTTCTTGACTAATCTCTCAGGATCTCTAAAATTGATGTGTCCTATTCATGGTGTAGACTTTATCATTATTTCACACTAAATAGGATGTGGGAATGATACCATAATAATTGTCGGTAGTCCTCACACCTCCTAGCAAAATTTCACCGAATTGATCATAAATTTTACACTCCAAACTGTCAAACTTTATCGTAAAGTTGGCTTATGCTTATCAAGTTTGCTTTGAATCCTTCAACATACAATACATTATCTAGCTTAGGAGAAGATAGTATCTTAATGAAACCTCGTCCTAATATGCTATACCTACTCCAAACTTTAAAGGTGACTTTTCCTTCCTTGTGATCCACAAGGTTGGTAAAATATGACTTGTCGCCGGTCATGTGCATAGAGAACCCACTATTTAAATACCATTAAGAAGAGACTTGAACCTTTATAGCAATGTGAACAACAAGGGATTTTTTTACATTCTTAGATATGTAAGATGAGGTAAGATTTTGCTTGCCCTTATAATGTTTGACTCTAGTCATAGCGTTGGATGTGTTCTCGAAAGGCGTAGATAATTTTTGAAATTCTTCCATTAATCTTTTAGAAGTCGTGACTAGAAATTCAACTTGCTTTCTAAGACTAGTAATGTCGCTATAGTGGTGTATGGGAGCATATCTGTTAAAAAATCTTCTTCGCTTATATAAAAATTTCCTAAGGTGACCTCTTCATTTGCAATGGGTATAAATATAGACTTGTTTGAGTATACCTTGTTTTAACTCTAAGGATGAGTTCTCCTTACTGGGTTAGGTTGAGGTCCATATTGATCCATTATAAACTTAGGAACCATTTCGGGTTCACTATGGGAAGTGTATGCACCAATGTAACCTATCCCTTGCCTCTATTTGAAACCTAAATCGGAACCTAGGAACATCTTTCCAACCTTCTTAGACGTGTACTCTAAATTTCACCTCCCGAGCACATTCGAGATCTTTATCAAGTTAGGGAACATGGGCTTAAAGTTTCTCATGAGCCTCTAATGATTCTTTAAGATCTCTCGTAAGACTAGACACTTTATTCGTCTAGTCACTCTTTTTCCTCTCCACCTAAACGAACTGCTCACTTAAAGAAATTCTAACTGAGGTCTCCCTCTCTCTCTTTGAACCTTCAACTCCTTTTCTAAGGATAACATCCTAAGAGCCAAATTTTTATTTTTATTTTTGGTTTTTAATTACTTGGTGTGAAGCTTGGTATAAGCGTGTTCGAGGCCATATTCTCCCTCACTCTCCCCAGAATTATTCAACACTTTTTTTAGGATAACACATTTAAAAACATCCTCATCAGAGTGAGATGCACGTGAAGTGTTAATTTGACTTACAAGGAAAGCGGTGAAGTTGCGTCCATGTCACTACACCAAATCCTGCGAATGGTCACGTCCAGTGGATCATGGCCCAAGTCCGTGAACAGCTGGTCGCGGACTTGGATCGTGACCATTTTATTTTTTGGCGTGACCATATTCATTACCACACTGAGTCATGGATGCTCTGTAAGTAGTCACTACCAAAATCCTAAACCACCATGGGTCACGAACTTGGGCCGTGACCAAGTTATGACCATCTTGGCTACAAATCCGCGCTAAAATCGGTTCAAGCTTGGTCGCGGATAGGTCACGAACTTGGGCCGTGACTATAGGCATGACAAAGCACAAAACACGCACATATTGGGTCACGGCTGGGGGCCATGACCATTTCTTAGTGTGGGTCATGGCTATGGTCCGTGACCATACCTCATTCGAGTAGTGGTTTCCATGGATAAATTGTCGCGCATGGTGGGTCACGGCTCTAGGCCGTGACCAGGTTCAATCTAGCAACTGGTTTCACCTTCATTTATTAGTCGCACATGGTGGGTCACGGCTCTAGGCCGTGACCCGATTCAGACTTTAAAAAACAAAAAGACCCGGTACTTTCTTTCATTTTTGTGAACGATTTCAGTATCAAGGCTTGTGTGATTTCTTGGGGATTTCACTTTCTTTCATTCAGATTGGTGTTTAAAGATAAGGATTTATGTTTAAAGCACTAATTTCATTATAATTTGTGTTTAAAGGTAAGGATTTGTGTTTAAAGGTAAGGATTTATGTTTAAAGACTTAATTTCTATGTGTGTATGTACAAATTTATGTTTGTTTGTATGTGTATGTATAGATTTATATTTATATGTATTTATATGCATAGATTTATTTGTATGTGTGTGTTTATGTGTGTAACTATGAACAAATAAATTATTTTTTATGTCAATAAACCCTAGATTATATGTGTGTACGTATAGATTTATGTAAAAAAAAATTAGGGTTTAGTGAACCCTAAATTGTGTGTTTGTATGTATATATTATGTCAATAAACCCTAGATTATATGTGTGTATGTATAAGTTACGTCAATAAACCCTAGATTGTATGTGTGTGTATTTTTTTTGAAAAAATATTATTCAGAACCCTAGACCTTGTTGTGGGTTATATGCATGTCATCATATTATATTGGGGGTTATATGCGTGCCGTGATTTTTTTTTTTGACAAAATTTAATTATATGGATTTTTTTTATATACGAGATATTGTTGGTTTGGTTTTTGGATACTATGTTGGATTTATTGGATTGATAATACACATATAATTTTAAACTCTCTCATAATAAAACCTAACAAAACATGTTACAAACAATTACGGCGGGTTGTTGTTGGGATTTCACATCGATGAGATCCAAAATGCAAGGGTTAATCGTAGGACTCAAATTCATGATCTCGTATACTTTTCTCAGGAAATATGAGGTATGATAATAGTCACTGCTAATAAGAGTGGGAGAGGTTGCAATTAGACCGCACACATAACTCTTTTATTAGTGCGCACCATATAAAGTCGTAAAGGTTGCAAGTTTTCTTTCATTGTTGACAGTTGATATAAATCTATCCAGATTTATGAATAATTCATATATTGGAAGTTCTAATTGCACATTTTTTAGGACTTAGGCTAAAAAACATGGCGTTAGAGGGAAAAAACTTGAAACAACCCCCAAATCACCTCGTGAGAGGCACCACACTTCGCACGGGAACAACGCAATTGGTAGGAACTGACCGCGTGGTCATGGGACTCCTGGTTTGAGAATACGATGATAATTTAAAATTTTCTAGACTTAAGCTTAAAACATGGTGTTAGAGGGCGAAGACACAAAACAGTCCCCGAACGGCCCTATGAGAGGCACCAACACCTCGCACGGAACGAATGTCATTAGTAAGAACTGATCGAGCAATCACGGGACTCCTGGTTTGAGAATACTATGATAATTTGAAAATATTAGGACTTGGGCTTAAAAACATGACGTAAAAGGGAGAAAATCCGAAACAGTCTCCGAACGACCCTGTGAGAGGCACCAACACCTCGACATGTTTTTATGATATCACGCTTACTTTATAACAAAATTCATTAAACAATGCTTCTTTTGAGTTTTACAATACTTCTAATCTGTTATGTGATCTCAACATATGAAATTTTATGTCTAATCTTTTATGTGAGTACATGTGGTACTAGTGTGGGGGAGTCTTTGCATAAGATTGTAATAAAGAAACTTGTTGTCGCTTTGTGGCTTTGTATTTACTTGATACAGTGAGAGTCAGATGCATTTTCCTCGTGCGTAAATTTTTTTATTTTTTTATTTTTGAGTTAATGTGGTACTAGTGTGGGGGAGCTTTAGAGTTCCCTCTAATCAAGTGCATAGGCTTGTAATAAAGAAACTCGTTATAATTTTATGACTTTTTGTGTGATTGTGTCGAGTCGCATTGTGTGCCCGTGCTTCGATAATATGAAGGTCTCTCATGAAACTTTAGAACTTGGCAAGTTTTCTTTCATTGTTGACAGCTGATATAAACCTATCCGGATTTACACATAATTCATATATTGGAAGTTCTAATTGCATATTTTATTGGGACTCATTTTACTATCAGCGTGCTACAACTCCAATTTATATTTCTTAAAAATCTTGTGTTTTCATACTAGATGGATAGTTAAAAACATTCCCAAGTATGCTCCAACACAGTTCTATATTGATAATATGTTGCCTCGGATCAAGGAGAAGAACATTCCATATTGTTATTGTTATAGGTTAGATCTGCTACGCTTGACGCTTGGCTTCCAGATCAGGTTGCATTTATTCAATGTGAGCATTACACTTTATTTTCTTACTTTCACTAATTCATGTTAGACATCATTTTATCAGCAAAGAACTTGTTGGTTAAAAGTCTGTTTGATTGGTGTTTTTTTCTAGCCATGGGAAATGAGAAATATACTCATAATTCATGCTATACATCATTTCATTAATTCATGTTAGACATCATTTATCCTAGGTTGATAATAATAGACTCATAATCTACATCAGCTATAACAGTTATATATAGTAGCTATATATATCAACAGCTATATATAGTTGTATATAGTAACAACTATATATAGCTGCTTTATATAGCAACAACTATATATAACTGCTATAAATAACAGTATATAGTTTCAGCTATATATAGCTGCTATAGGCATGACGGGCTATACATAGCTACTATATATACGATTTAGGATCTGATTTGGGGACTTGAGTGATAATTTTTGGTTTCTTTGTTTCTCTCAGGTATCGTACGTGTAAAACTAGCAAAATTTGATGACACTCAAACAATAGTTTTATTGCATCCCTAAACCATCGTTGTCGTTGATATTAACAGTAAGTTTTCAACTTCTCAATTTCACATTATATGTAGAGTAAATTACAATCAAGTCCCTAAACAATTAATTTTACAAAAAACTCTCTAAACTCTCAAAAGGGTGTCCCAATGCATTGAAAAAAATAGCTTTCAGTTATGTTTTTAGTGACATATATATACATAAAAAAAAAATCATAATGTAGGGACTTAATTATAGTCAATGTAACAGTTCAGGGGTGTACTTGCAATATATATTCATCTCATTATAATCTCACTGTCCAGAGATAGTGTTAATCTTTTTCCCGTTTTACTTTACATTTTCAGATGTTATGGTGTACGACGTGTTGATGTTTTGTAGTTGTATTCGATAACTTAGGTTGGTCTTATTTATATGTTCATTTTGCTAATAGGTTGGTCTTCTTTATATAGTGTATGACATGTTCATTTTTTCCGTAAACACGTATTCGCGATATTCGGCTAAGACAATGGAATCAGTTAAGGATTGATAGGTTTGTCTTCTTTATATGTTCAACCCCTTCATTAACTAACATATATTTGGCTAAGGATGTAGGACCAATTAAGGATTGGTGCTTACAATGAAGACAGACCCTTGGATACCATTGTTCACCCTTGCAAAGCTGAAGCCGCCATCTGGCTCATAGACACTAACATCTGCAAAGAAGCGTGACACTGACAGCTACGACCAAGTAAGTTTATCCACCAACTTTGTTGGTAGGTTTCTTCCAGGTACATATGCAATGAAAGTATGTAAGTAATTATTGAAGTTTATGACGTAATTAAACTTGGTTGGTTATTTGCAACTATTTTTTGTGATACTTTCATGAATAAACAAAGGTCCATAAGAGAGAGAGAGAGAGAGAGAGAGAAGATCGCTAAGGTTAAATTGTGATGGTGAAATACTCAAACTATTTCACGGAGGGAACGTAGGCAGGGCTGCTCCAATGAGGGGAGATGTTTATAATAACGTGACCTATTTTTGTATGCATATATGTTGTATATAAGCAACAATATTTTCTCAACTTCATCATTCACCACCATGAATTTCTCTAGAGCTGACATCCTTACTTTTTCTTGACTAGACGATAAGTAGGATTCACATGCAACTGGTGACTAGGAACTTTTGAATAAATATGTGGAAGATCATATGGTTTCCATATGAATACATCCGCATTCTTTTTTGGAAACTTCGGCAGTTGATTGGCTTCAACTTGTGAGAATTTTAATCCAATTAAGAAGAATTTATCTAGCTGATCTGGTTCGAACGTAACTCTTCGTAACTCCTTCATTGCTCATCCAATAAGGGACACTCTAGTTTATCAATCCCTAGTCAAGCTCCCTTTCATTTGCATTTGTCTTAATTGACCTTGGGGTAATCATTATTTTTTACTTTCTTGGATTATGCCTGCTTATTTTGTATAGAGATGATAAAACAACTATTGAACACTGCCTGATCTCCCCTAGTCTCCATTATATCTTGATTGATCACAAAATTTTATTTTTGGCATAGATATGATAGTACCACCCTAATAATATGTATTTGTAGGTGGTAATTTCCTACAAGTAATGATATTCAACTCATACAAGCTAAAAAGAGATGATAATCATAATAAGAATGAAATCACACACACAATGCAAGATGTACGTGGTTGGGAAACATGCTTACATCCAAGGGGTGTTAGGTTTTCTTCTCAATAACTCAGGTCAGTAGAGTTGTAGTACCTCTCGACATTACCAAAATGCATGCCCCTATCATTTGGGGTGGGTTTGCATTTATAAGGCAACTTAGGAGAGTCCCAAACCCCATTAATAGATATCCCTAGGAGTTTGTATTAATCCTTGATAATGATCATCTATTACAAGTGATATATTTGACTAGTTATTTATTAACTGAGAGTCTTCATTAATCATATGCGCATGTAGCTGGGATGCGCATATCGAGCACGTGCCAGTGTGATTCTTGTCCCCACAACAACCACCCTCTCCCAAGAATGGAATTTTTAGGTGATTCAGATTTAACAAAAAGGAATAATATCTATCTCTTGATGGGATTGACTTAAATTGAAGGTTGATCTTTCCTAAAGAGGTCTCCACACTATCATTGAAGATAATCAACGAATCGACCATATTATCCATGTTGTGAACACTGCACCCATTCTTGTAGAGAAGCTCCATGTACTTAATCTTTGAGAAGATTCCCTGATCCATTTGAATGCTATTCACGCTGTAGTTACAGTCCCTTAAGGTGAGTACCAAAACATCCTTATGTGTTAACTCAACCCATATCCTTATAAAATAACAATATAACTTGATCGAGGTCAACCTCCTTGTAGTCTCTTTTCTATGGAAAATATTAAAAAAATCAACTTATAAGGACTCTAGGCACTGGAAATTATTTTGATATACTCATGAAGTTTCTTCCATGTGGAATGACTCGGATCTATGCATTAATGAATGGTGATCACCATTCCTGGAGATGGTAGGTCGTCATTGTTTGTCTTTTGAGATGTATTAACCCATTCTGTCAACTTTGTCTTCTTTGTGTCTATATGCTCTTTGATGCTCCCTATCTCGAGTAAGTCCTCTAGGGAGAGTTTCAAGACAATACAATTATAATTTCTCTATTTGTGATTATTGTGGTAGGTTCACCTTTAATTTGCATCTCATTCATTTGGATTTCCCGTTAACTTTGGTCTCTTCTTTCAGTATGGTTTATCTTTAATCTGGGGGATGATCTTGTAAATTATCTCTTTGAATAAGGCTTTGATCTCTTAGTAAGGATTCTCATTTGTTGTCACTATTTTCCTCCTCTGGGGGCATCCTGTTTTATCCCTTTTTAGATTGGGTTGACTACACTATGCCTTTTCTAACTTTCTTCTGATTTATATTCTTATTTTTCTTTATAAGATAATGAACTTGATCATATACATGAGGAATCATTCTCGACCTTGGAATACATTTCAATATGGGCCATTAGGTCATCCATGGATGAAGTTGGCTTCTTTGTCAATGATTGGTACAAGTTGTTTGAACGAGAAATCGAACTTGAATGAAGACATGACCACCCTCTCATTGCAGTTATCAATCTCATTGAAAAAATACTATTACATATGTGCACACTTACTCCGGTACTACCTTTTTCTTTTGAAGTGCGATTAAGTAATCCACTTCCTTTTCTACCTTGACGCAAGTGATAAATCAAGTTGTAAAGTCCAACTCACAAGTTTGAGATCATTCTAGTGGATAGCTTCTCAAACCAATTAAGGACAATATAACCTAGTGTTAATAAAAAAACTTGATACAATAAGGTGTTATTGTGATACCAAAGTGATATGGAATGATTATAGCGACAAATTTGATGGAAGGGATCAGTACTATCAATGTAGGTATTGATTTTTGGGACTGAGAACTTCCTAGGAGGATATGTCGCCTTTATCTCCATAATAAACGGTGAGGTTAATCCATGGACTAAATATTTCCTGACCAAGTCCTTTGGTGTGTGTATATGATTTATTTGACGTCGGTCATCTAATTTCTTCCAGATGAAATCACATAGATCATCCTCACATATAATCCTACTTAGTTGGGGTGATAGTTTGACGGCAACTTCATAACGACTAGCATGAAATCTCTTAACGGGGAAATATAACATCCAGGTAGTTTTGTGGAAGACATCATGTCTTTCTTTACGTTGGTCAATGTGATCTTCACAGGGACTCTTAGATTAGGAAACCCTACCATCATTGTGACAAGGAGGAGTTTTTGGCGATTAGACTCTCTTTCATGAAAATGATCAGGTCCATGTGAGCTTAATCCATGCCCCCCTTTTGCTCGATGAGTTGTATCTGTACACGGGCATTCTCTATGTCACACTCATGCAGACATTCCTTGTATTGAATAACAAGTCATGATATCGGGTTCGTAGAAAATTGTAACAACCCAGACTTTTGGGCGACTATTTTATATTATTTTGCCTGATGGGATAATTTTATAAAATAAGGAAAGTTAGAGTAAATATTCTTTCCCACGATATTAAGGGATATTATTTTCTAAGCTTTGTCTATTTACCGTATAAGAAGGTAAATAGCATTATATTGTGTTTTATTGCGTCGTTATATATAAAACGACGGTTATGACCTATATTTAAAGTTAGGTAAAATTTATGAAATAAAATGAAATTTGAACACAAATATAGTTCACGTTATTCCAAATGCCAAAATAGGAGGTACGGTTGTTTTTAGAATAGTCGAAATAAGTGCCCAGTTGTAATTTTTAAGATTCGGGCATTTTTAAGGGGTTATGACTCAATTAAGTGGTTACGAGTCATTTTAGTGGTGTATCAACACTTAAAAGAGGAGGATTATGTTTTAAGACCCGTATAAGTTCCCCCACCCCTCTTATTTTCTCATTTTCATGTTAGAAGCCAAGAGAGAGAGAGAGAGAGAGTTGGGAGAAATGGAGAAAAATAGAGAGAAAATGGAAGATTTGAGTCGGAATCCGTTGCTACCGGAGGAGGATCAGAGACTACAACCTCGAGTCAAGTTTCTTACTTGCTAGATATTGATTTAATGTGATAAATTGCATGTATAGTTAGGTTTTTGGAGATTTAAACCCTAAATGGGTATTTGTTTATTTTAGTGATTAAACCCTTAAATTTTAGTTTTAAATTGGATTTGAGGTGATTATTGTAGTTACTTGATGTGTAGAAATGATTGGGTAGTTATTTTCGTTGTTGTATTTGGTTGGATTTACGGGTAGAAGATCGGAGGCTTCGAAAATGGCCGAAACAGCTTCTCGAGGAAAAAGCTGTCCGCCAGGATCGATCGAGCGAGCCTGGGGGATCGATCGATCGAAGCCATCAATCGATTGACGGCCAAGGGTCGATCGATCGACCCCTTCTAAAAAGGTGAGGTTTTACTAGTTCGAGGTTTAGTAACCTTCCTTTGGGAAGTAATGGGGAGTCCTAGAGGGTTGTTTTGTATAGACTAATGTCCTAGGCTAGAATGGGATGATTGGGTTTACCCGAGTGCTAGTTTGTGTAGGTTAATGTCCGAACGATATATGAGGTTAACCTAAAGATAATTTGGAGATAAAACGCTTATGTTGAGACTCTTGGGAGACACTCCTGGAGGGGGACTCACTTTGATGGTTTATGAAATTACATAAACTTTTGGAGGCTAGTTAAGGATATTAGCGCTTCAGGTCTTAGGTCATTAATAAAATATGACACTAAGAATAAGAATTGCATATTATAAAATATGGTACTTAATGAATAAGTACAAATGGTTTTTGAAAATGTAAAAGTGGATGTTTTCAAAATGGAAAAAGGTAAGAATTTTCATAAATGTTAATTTATGATTACACACCTCCCTAAATCGCTATCATAAGGGAAGTTGTGCGCACGTGGTGAAGCTCCCTGGCTAATGAATATAGGGTGGATATAGTCCCTAGGCCATATGGGCGTTTATTATACTGCGCGGGTTAGGAGATTATGAGTGTGATCTTGACTTTCTCGCAGGCATATGGCTGCTTCCCGACGTTTGTTAGGTTCCCAGATTGTCTTGTTTGATGGGCGCTGGAACATGATAGCCATTTAGGGGGGCGCCCAGTGGGGAAAATTCGAGGGACGATCTTAGATTTGTTAAAGCATTTTATTATAATAAAATGGCTTTATTTGCATTTCCTGGATGGAAGAAGGGAAATGGGTTAAATAAATTGGCTTCGGATACGTTTCCCGGATGGAAGAAGGGAAATGGAAGCATATGGTTTGAAAAAGCATTTTTATGATAATAAAAAGGGCTTTTAAATACATTTTCCGGATGGAAGAAGGAAAATGGGTAAATATTATATTATATGAAAGAAAAGCATTTTTATGTTCATAAAACTTGCTTTTAAAATATGTATTTTTCTTGGATGAAGAAAGGGAATAAAATTGGTTAAGAAATTGTTGAAATGAGATTAATTGGTAAACATTTGATAAAATGAATTACCATATATATATATATATATATATATATATATATATATATATTTTCTAAAGAAAATAGGAATTGTGCCTTTTGATGATGAATGAATTTATTTATATCCCCTTGAGTAGTTGTAGATGTGACCTCCCACGTATATATATATATATATATATATATATATATATATATATATATATATATATATATATATATTTCTTACGTGCTGAGGGTCTGATGGATCTCGAGGATCAACCTTGCCTAATTAGTAGTGTATCAGGGGGGGGGGGGGTTCCTTGTCTGGTGACGCGACTAAGAATTTGTCTCAAAAGTGCGTTTTACTCTAGGCTCAACTGCAAGCCCGTCGCTCAAGTAGTAACCCGGTAAATCGGGATCGTATCCACAGGGATCGAGATTGCCAAATAAGACCAAGAAAAATTATTAAATCTTGAAATGATTTCTTAAAAGAAACAAAAAGATGATTAATGATTGGAGAAATTTCTAGTGAAATAAAAATTTGCTTAAGGAAAACAAACTGAAAATTGCAAAAGAGTTTAGATCTGACAAATGGGAGAAAATAGGGTAGGGTACAATCCCTCAATCCTTGACAAATTACCTTATAGAATACTAGACTTGTAAATTAAAATTATTGACTGGATCCGATCTTTATAAATTCTAAGCATTACGTATATGAGGTTCAAGCCCGCACCATACGAAATCAAAGTCAAATACAAAGCGGTGAATGGAAAATTATACTCGCAAAGCGTTCTTAAACATCTCAAGTACCTAGGGTAAGAGAGATTAAAAGATTGACAATGTTTGTATGATTTTATTTCACGATTCAATCAATATTTTACTTTAACCTCTATTTCCTACATAAATAATTTGCCTTGGATTGAGTTCATGTACCCCAACCCTTGGGAAATTATCTACTCATGATTTGGTTCAAGAATAAATTCACATGTAAAATTATGGATTCACAAGACATTGTAAGTAATTTGCAAATAATAAAACTAGAGAATGGAATGAGTTTACTTGAATTCAGCAACGAGAAAGTAATTGGAATTCAGAATCCTTACAAACTAGGGTTCATGAAAGAAATTGAAAACTTCTGAATTGTTCTCTCTAAAACTAACCCTACAATTCCCTAGCCACTTTGTAACCTAGCCTCTCTTAGGGAAACCCTAGCTAGCCTCTCAAATGATGTAGGGCATTCATTTTTATAGCACCAAGAATCGAAATCGACAGCTCAATGTGCTTGTAGCGCAAGTTTCACCATCCAGCACGCCAAAAATCTGCATAATTAATTTTTCGGCATGAGAACCCGCCTTCCTGTGGCGGTTATAGGGCTATATATTAGGCAATAGACTTTCCCCAATTCCTCTTCCACCGTTTAACGGAGGTTCTGCCTTGGGTTTTGGCACTTTGAGGTTCTCCAGTGAACCTCTGGTTTTCTCCTTCGGTGAACCTTGTTCTTCCTGTTCTTGGGTGTTCATCCATAGAAACCTTTCATTTCTCTACGTTTAATAAAAAAGTCAACTTGGTTAACTGTTTACTTTGTTTGTAGGTTATTTGAGAAAAATTCCTAAGTGTAGGGTATCCCTCTTAATTCTTAAAAGGCTTTATGATTTAGCAGAGGAGTTTCCATCTTTGAGAGAAAGGTGTTTTTAATGAGATTAGGCGAATAGAGGAAGAGAACGAGCGTAGATGAGGGGCCTATCTTGTTTGGGTATGACCTATTTTCCCAATTCCATTAGCTAAAATTTTACCCTCTGAGACCTTCGAGTATTCCTATCGTCCAGCCGAGTGTCAGACTTAAGAGGGAGAAATGGATGAAAGAGCATCGTCACCAACGGCTGATGGGACTTCTGGGAGAAGAGAGGCATAAACACTTAGCCCAAATTGACAGGCCGAGGGATCAGTTCATTCTGAGGCTATCCTGGTGGCATCCATGTCCCCCCTGGCCTTCCAATCTACTTTTCTAGATGGCCCCCCAATAAATGACGAGGCTGAGAGATATATGGATGAGAGAGTTGAGGATGATATTGAGTATTCTAATAATGATCGAGTTGATACTTTGGGGGCCTTAGCTATCATCTCGTCTGTTAGGGATCGTGACCTCTTACTATGGAGGCACCTCTTTGGTATAAATCCCAACATAAATATGAGGGTGTCCCCAATGAAGATGAGAGGGTCTTCTACGGGGAGTAGGGAAAGTTGTTATTTATGAGTAAATGCCTAGGGACGGCGTTAGGTTCCCTCTGCACCCTGCGATAGTTGACATACTTTCTGCCCTTGGGGTTACTCCTTCCCAACTTCCTCCTAACTCTTGGAGGATCATCCTTGGCTACATTTCCCTCTGTAAGAACACATTTACTGACGATCCCTTAGCTTACTTGTTCTTGGCCTACTGCAACATAACCTCCTCGTCCAACCAACCTGGATATTTCCATCTAAGGGCTAGGAGGTCCGACATAAAACTTCTCTATGTAGCACAAACTTCCAACCATGATTGGAAGAAGAGGTTCTTCTTCGTCTCTGCGGACTGGGAATTCCTCATCGGGGTTGAGCCTCTTGAAGACAGTCCGAGGGTCCCAAGGGAATGGTCTAACCCCTCCATAAAAGCGAGGTTAGACCCTGGACTTATCTTGGTTAAAAGGGATATAGTCGACTACCTGAGGGAACAAGGGAAAGAGGGTGGACTTGCCAAGTTTGAATATTTAATTACCCCTCGTTTCCTCAAAGAAGTTGGTCTGAGGGTCAGCCCATTGACAGAATTATATGAGTTGCTTTTGTTTTAATTTTTTCCAAGTGTTTCCTTATTATTGTTGATTTTTTCTGATGTGTCATCTCATTTTTTTCAGATCGTCCTCCTAATATATCTGATCAACTTTTGGAAATGACTTCCCCCAGCTTGATGTCAGGACTGAATAAGAAGAAGGGTAAAGAGCCTCAACTTCCCCATAAAAAGACAAAGGCTATGGGGTCGACCCAAGTAGAGCCGACAGGTGATACTCGTAAGCGTAAGGAGCAAGAAGTCCCTGCTGGCCCTCGACCTCATTTGCGTTCGAGGGAAAGGGTAGAGGTCCCACAAACCCACACCGAGGGGACTAGCTCCTCCTCGTGCATGGGCTCCTACTTGTCATCTAATCTGACCTTCATGAAGGTCGACTCTTCCTATCTAATAGCCAACTTGAGAGCCACCAAAGCCTCCATGTTCTCGATACCATCGGCTGCAGACTATGAATTTTTGGCCAAGATGCCCCCGGATAAGGTTTATGACTATGGGCTTCATACTCTGGCTCAGTAATTTCATTAATCTCTTCACTCTTAATTCACCAATATTTTACAAACTGTTCCTTCGGCCCTTTAATATGACCTTTATCTCATCTTTTACAATCTGTTTGCGCCTTCACCTCTACGACCAAGTGGATGGATGAGAACCAATAAAACTTTCATGAGGCTGAGAGAGTTATTCAATATGAGGCCGACTTGAAGACTAAGTTGGATACTGTCAAGGCTGAGCTGGAGAATGTGAAGGACGAGCATGGGAGGGTTCTGGGCGAGCTTATAAAGGAGCATGTTGATCAACTGAAGCTAAAGGATGACCTCATTATAGCCAAGGACGAGACTCTGACCAACCAAGGTACCTAATTCAAGAGCGAACTTTTTGTGCCTGTTCAAAGGGCTGAGGCTGATGCTGTGGAGGCCTACAAACTCTCCAACGAATTCTAAAGCTTCGGTCTTGAATACTTGGAGAGGGGAATCATGATGGCCTATCGGTGGGCCATCTTGAAATTTGCTGACACTGTGTCATCTATTCGTCGCTCCCTTAAAGAAGTGGAGCTGGACGGCCGCTTGATATCTGAGGCTCTATCCCATGTTGAGTCTCAAGTACATGTCGAAGGAACCGACACGTCTGAGGATAGGCCGCCAGGATTTCACATGACCGGACCGGTCCGGATTACACTCGGATCGGTCCGATATCCACCTGATCGGTTCTTTCATTTCTACCGGATCGATCCGGTCCTAGTCGGATTGGTTTGGATTTCATCTCCATCGGTTTGCTATCCATCCGGGGTCTACTGGACTTGGATCATTTCGGATCGATCCGATTTCCATCGGATCGGTCCGATATTCTTTAACTTTGACTTTTTCCTTCCAACTTTGACTGGCCATATCTTCTGATTTAGAACTCCGATTTGGGTGTCGTTTCTTCCTATGCTCATGTGAACTCATGCTCTTCAACTTCACTTTTGGTGTCGCCTTCAATTTTTGAGTGGAACTTTACTCTTTTGCCCTTTGACTTTTCTTCTAGTTTCTTATTTTCCTTTCTTGCATTCCATTCCTGAAAACTTCATTACAATTACACAAAACGTAGGGAATATTGTTAGAAACAGATAATAGAGTGATATGGACTAAAAATGATTCAATTACCTCGTTTGAGATATTAAAATCACTAATTTAAGGGACTAAATTCAGAAGAATTTACGCTTGGTCAAATCCCCCTAACTTAGGACTTTGCACGTCCCGGGCAATGTAACTGAATCTAACCAAAATTCTACTCTTGCAAATTCCCTTTATTAAAATAAAATTCCACTTTCGCAGGCATGAGATTGCATTTAGCATATGCAACAAGCCTTTAAACCCCTAGGTTACCCTAGTAGGACGAGTTTTGTCTCGTGAGGGTTTGCAGTGAATATATCCACAAAATTCTTTATTGACTCAAATAAATATCAAAATAATTAAAAATTGTTCAATTTAAACTTTTCGAAAAATAATCACCATAAATTCATATTCAAATGTCTCAAACCATAGTGTGTGTGTGCAAAGCCAAAAATTAAACCTCAAATTTCCACCGATTGAGCATTACGTTGCTTTTCGAAAATTCGTTTTGATTCAAATTCTTACGGATGCACTCACAAACGAATCACTCGGATTGTGGTTATTTTCTCTTGGTATGCATGATAGAAAGAGTAAATATAATGGACACAAATTCACGCATACAAAATTGAAAATAAGGAAATATATGGTGAAAAGATCTCATCATCGGAATACAGTTATTTGGAAATGGGAAACATCATCTCTTAATCACACCCTTTTAATCTCTTTTTTATCTTTTCATGTCTTAGCTCTCTACACGGTACCAATATCGCAATTTGGACTCGGTTAGGACTTTTCTTGGGGTTAAGGTGTAAAAAGGAAAAAATGGAAATGGTAGGGAATGTTGGAATTGGAAAATGTCCTTATGATGTCTATTAGTTCTTTTTCGGGAATTTGCTCATTTTTCTCTTTCTTTTTCTATTTTCATTTTTTTTTCTTGCTATTTTTTGTTGAGCATATCTATTTTTTTTTCTTGCCCCTTTTTGTTGCACTTTTCGGACTTAATGAATATTTCATTTTCGCAATTCCGGGTTATTTGGGTTTTTCGGGTTATCAAACGAAAGGAAAATATTTTATTAGGCTCAAAGTGGGTTGCAAAGGGATAATTTTGTTTTTCACAACTATTTATGGCTAATATTTTTGGGTAACAAATGAAGGCCTACTTCATTATCCAAATTGCTAATCACATTACCATATGCATCTCGAGATTAATTAAGTTTAGAGATATATTTAGCACAAATTTCGAGACAACATTTCACACATTTCCTATAACCGATCAAAATAAAGGATTGAGATCATCAACGACTTATTAAAACGCTGAAAAGAACTTGGGTTAATCATAAACTCGGATTGATTTAAAAACTCATAAAAAATTGAAAGGCTCGAAATCTCACCGGGTTGGACTAATCTCCACACTTATTCGTTAAGTCGTCAATTTTCTTTCAACTTCCATCTTCAGTCAATTTTGACTTAGTGCATTTGATTGTTAACAATTTGAGACTTTAAATAGAATAAAGGTGATATTTTTGAAAAATTTAAATTCCAATCTTTATTTATTTTGAAGAAAAATATTTTTGGCTTTTAATTTTTTTTTTTTACTACACATATATATGAATACAAGCGAAGTTTTATAAATACGCACCTGGCATCCCCCCTAACTCAATGATTTGCATTGTCCTCAATCAAATGGATAAGAGAGATAAATAAGACAAGATAAAGAGTGAGATAAATAAAACAAGAAAATATCATACTTAAACTATAGATTACAATCTAACTATGACACCACTGTGTAAGAAAAAAGAAAAATAAAACAAACATAGCTATAAAAATCCTACAGGGGAGAGGGTCATCCTAAGGAGCGGGTGGGGGATGGGAAGGACTGGGAGTAGCAGGATCATAAGGATTGTAATAGTAAGGAGGAAGAGGGGCCTTGGGTCCCAACTGAAGACGGTACAAGTCGGCCTGCATACGCAGGACCAAACTCATGTCCCTCTCGTAGGAGGACACTAACCCGTCAAAACGCGATTCAAGGGAGAGAACGCGCTCAGTCAAACCCGTACCAACCGGAACATAATCCGGATCAGCAGTCTCGTCATATTCTTCCTCCTCGCCTTCCTCCATCTCAACGTCTTCATCAGCGACGTTCTCATCCTCATCGGACTCCTCGTCACTCGAAACGTCACCGCGCCTTGCGTTGACGAGATGAATTTGCCTTTCACTACGAGTGCGGTATTCTTGTCCTAAAGGCTTAGGCAAGTTGATAAGGTCTTGTGGTGGTGCTATCCCAGCATCCCAGAGCATGGAGGTAATGAGGCGACCATAAGGAAGAGGGGCGCGACCCTTTTTATCGTAAGCCACAAAAAGGATATCGGTGTAAAATGTCTGGGCTAAGTTGATCACTGTCGCAGGGTCGAACAAATGATACATCATAGTAGCTTGGCGCGGCCTCATCGCTGAATCATTGGAGGTTTGCAAAATATTGGCACAAACGATATGAAAGTTAAATCGTGCCTTGTCGGATAAGCGACCGACGGGAAATGTCTCTGTATTCCAAACCGCACCGGGATTTATCCTTGAGATACAAATTTCTTTAGTGAGAACGGGATCGGGACCCGGATAGTCAAACTGGGCCGGAGTGATCACACCATAAGACTCGAGTTTTTTCATGCCACAAGGTCAAGTGAGAATGGAATAGGGATGGAATCCACAAAGGCTTGTGATTCAAATTCAGCGGTACGGACAAGAGATCCGTAGAACTGACGCACTTCATTCTCCCAAACTGCCTCATAAGGTTCATTGAAGAAACGACACCAGCCCCGTGACAGGAAAAGGGCTGTGACAGAATTGGGCATTTGGTCCCACAACACTTGACGTTCGATATGAATTTCGCAGGTAGTGCTGAAAAACCTACGGCACCAATTTGCTTCGCGGCGGGAGCAGTACTCTCCATTTCCATCAGGAAGGACTTCAATAGAGGTATATTTTTGGGGAGCAGCCATGGATATGGAGGATATTGAGATGGGAATGGAGATAGAATAGAGAAGATAGGTGGAGGTGTGAAGAAAATGGGTATATGGATGGTTGTATTTATAGTAGGGGAGTGGGAAAGTGGAGGGAATGAAAGGGTGGGAAAGGGGGGATGAATTTTTGAAGGAAGTGAAGGGATTGGGGGGAAGTGAAGAGGTGTGGATTGAAGAGGAGTACCTTGGGAAATGAATTTTTGCAGACAATCGGACCGATCCGGTTTTGGGACCGGACCGATCCGCCTTATCGAATCGGTTCTTTTTATTCCTCCGGACCGATCCGCCTGACCGGATCGGTTCTTTTAATCAGACCGGACCGATCCGGTCTGCTGATTTTTCTGATTTCTTCCTCTCTCTTCTTTTCACCATAAATGTTCCTATTCTTCATTCCAAACATGGGTTTACAACCGCTCATACTTCAAACTATCCTCAATGCTCATCGAAAACGAAACACCCCTCACCCTTCGGATTCTCAACCCCGGGACTGACTCAATCCTACGACTCCTAACTCCTAAGACTCCTATGTACTACAATCACCCCATACATGTCGGGGGTGCGACGACCTCACCTCTCTTTGTTCAGTCAATCCCCATAAATGGGGTCCGACAGCCAGATTGTGTCGGCTTCTTTGACAATTGCTTACAAATAGGGCTTGAGACGATACCCATTAACTTTAAATGTGGTTCCCCCTTTCTCATCTTTGAGTTCAACAGCTCCATGGGGAAATACCTCTGTCACAATGAATGGACCTGACCATCTTGACCGCAATTTTTCGGGAAACAAGTGCAACCTCGAATTGTAGAGAAGTACTTTTTGTCCCGAATGAAACTCTTTCTTACGAATGATTCCATCATGAGCTCGTTTCATTCGGTCCTTGGATATTTTAGCACTTTCATACGCATCATTGCGTATTTCTTACAACTCATTCAACTGAAGTTTCCTTGTTTCACCGACTTTATCCATATTGAAGTTCACCCTTTTGATAGCCCAATACGCTTTGTGTTCGATCTCAACCGGAACATGACAAGATTTGCCATACACAAATCGAAATGGGGACATCCCAAGGGGATTCTTATATGCGGTTCTATAAGCCCAGAGCACATCATTTAATCTGAGAGAACAATCTTTCCTATTAGGATTGATCGTCTTTTCCAAAATATTTTTGATTTCTCGATTAGCAAGCTCGGCTTGGCCATTCGATTGAGGGTGATAAGTTGTTCCAACTTTATGGACAATGCCATACTTCCACATTAGTTTCTCCATAGGCCTATTGCAAAAATGAGTTCCATTATCACTGATTATGGCCTTAGGCATACCAAAACAAGAAAGTATATTTTCTTGAATGAATTTTATCACCACTTTGCTATCATTCGTCCTTGTAGCTATCGCCTCAACCCATTTGGAGACGTAATCTACAACAACGAGGATGTATAGAAAACCAAAAGAATGTGGAAATGGGCCCATGAAATCAATACCCCAACAATCAAATAATTCTAATACTAGAATTAGGGTTAATGACATCATGTCATGGCAAGTAATAGCTCCCATTCTTTGGCATCTATCGCATGATTTACAAAAAGCATTCACATCCCGGAAGATTGTGGGCCAGTAAAGACCACTTTGAAGGATATTCGCAGCAGTTTTATTTTTAGAAAAATGACCTCCACATGCTTTCGAATGACAGAATCGAATTACCCCTTGGATTTCTTCATCGGGTACACATCTCCGGATGATTTGATCAGCACAATACTTAAACAAATATGGATCATCATAAAAGAACATGCGTGACCATATAATGAACTTTCTCCTCTCTTGCGGAGTCCAATTAGATGGAAGAAATCTAGTGACAAGGTAATTGACTAAATCCGCAAACCAAGGGAGAGAAGAAGTAGCAAATAAATTTTCATCCAGAAAATACTCGTCTATGGGAATGGGATCAATAGGCACGTCGGACGAGAGGCGTGACAAATGGTCAGCGACGACGTTTTTTACTCCTTTCTTATCTTTAATCGAGAGATTAAACTCTTGTAAGAGTAGGATCCACCTGATTAAATGGGGTTTGGCATCCTTTTTGCTCAAGAGATATCTAAGTGCCGAATGATCAGTGAAGCAAATGATAGGCGACCCAACAATGTAAGAGCGAAATTTATCGAGAGCAAAAATGACTGCTAGTAACTCTTTCTTTGTGGTAGAGTAATTAAGCTGAGGGCCAGATAATGTTCTGCTAGCATAGTAAATAACATGAGCTTTCTTGTCTTTCCTCTATCCAAGAACTGCCCCAATCGCGTAATCACTTGCATCACACATAAGCTCAAAGGGAAGTGACCAATCCGGAGGTTGCATGATAGGTGCGGAAATAAGCATGCTTTTAAGTTTATCAAAAGCTTCTTGACATACTTTATTCCACTCAAATGGAGTGTCTTTCATAAGAAGATTACTCAAAGGTCTAGCGATGGCGCTAAAGTCTTTGATAAACCTTCTATAAAATCCAGCATAGCCTAGAAAGGACCTCACATCGTTAAGTGATTTTGGCGGGGGTAACTCAGCTATTACGTCATTTTTTTCTCGATCAACTTCAATTCCTCTAGACGAGACTATGTGACCTAAAACTACGCCCTCGGTAACCATAAAATGGCATTTTTCCCAATTGAGAACTAAGTCTTTTTCCACACATCTGAATAGAACTCTTTCAAGATTAGCTAAACATTGGTCAAAAGATGGACCAAAAACGCTGAAATCGTCCATGAACACCTCAAGACCTTTTTCAATCATGTCGCTAAAGACACTTAACATGCACCTTTGAAAATTTGCTGCCACATTACATAACCCAAATGGCATACGTTTATAGGCAAACGTACCAAACGGACATGTAAAAGTCATTTTTTCTTGATCAAGTACATCCACTTCAATCTGATTATATCCGGAATACCCATCTAGGAAACAATAGTAAGGATGGCCCGCCACTCGTTCAATCAATTGATCGATGAACAGTAAGGGAAATGATCTTTTCGAGTTCCGGCATTGAACTTTCGGTAGTCAATGCAAACACGCCACCCGGTGGTGGTGCGTTGAGGTATTAATTCTCCCTTAGCATTTTCAACCACGGTCATTCCTGATTTTTTTGGAACGACTTGAATTGGGCTCACCCATTTACTATCCGAAATGGGATAGATAATCCTAGCATCTAGCAATTTGATAATTTCCGCTCTTACTACATCTTTCATGGTTGGGTTTAATCGCCTTTGCATCTCACACGAGGGCTTCACTTCTTCCTCAAGATGGATTTTATGGGTACAAATCAATGGATTTATACCTTTCAAATCTGCTATAGTCCAACCAAAAGCACTTCTATGCTTTCTCAACACATCCAACAACATACCCTCTTGTCCTTTTTCTAGACGTGAAGACACAACAATAGTAAATGTATCATTATCTCCTAGAAAGGCATATTTGACATGGGAGGGTAGTTTCTTCAACTCAAGACTAGGAAATCTATTTTCGGAGGGAACCATGGTTGTCTCCCTCGGAGGCAATTCTTCATACCTAGAAATCCAGTCAACATCTCTTAAACTCTCAAAACTCTCATCTCCTTGTAACCAAATCTCCAACTCCTCCACCTCACACTCAAACTCAGTATAAGAACTCTTTTTCTCACCACTTTGCACTAAACACACCTCTAATGCATCTCCTCCTATAATTTTCTCAATGTTCTCATCCACCACTTCTTCAATAAGATCGACCTCAAGAATCTCATCCTCATCACCCATTTGGTTAGCGACATTGAAAATATTGGTCTCGAGAGTCATATTTCCAAAAGTGAGTTGCATTTGGCCATTCCTTGTATTGATCAAAGCATTAGCAGTAGATAAGAATGGACGGCCCAAGATTATTGGAACATGATTTCTCGTATGGGGAACAGGCTCAGTGTCCCAAATGACAAAATCAACAGGAAAGTAGAACGTGTCCACTTGAACTATCACGTCTTCTACAACCCCACGAGGCACTTTCACTGTTCGATCAACTAACTGTAGAGTGATTCGGGTAGGTTTTAAATCACCTAAATCAAGTTGCTTATAGATGGAGTATGGGAGGATGTTTACACTCGCACCAAAATCAAGCAATGCTTTTTCAACTCTTTTTTCTCCTATGATGCATGAAATTGTAGGTGCACATTGATCCTTGAATTTTGGTGGAAGATCATTGAGAAGAACCGAGCTCACATTTTGTGCCAAGAAAACATTCTTCTTCACCTTAAGCCATCATTTGACAGTCAAAAGATCTTTGATAACCTTAGCATATGCTGGAATTTGTTGAATAGCATCAAGAAATGGCAAGTTCAGTTTTACTTGCTTCAACACATCCAACACCTCGGTACGCGAAGCCCCTTTGTTGGGTGGCTCTAAGCGTTGAGGAAATGGAGCAACAGTAGGCAACTTGACTTCAATTTCAGGTTCAACTTCCTCATCTTTCAATTCTTTTTCTAAGGGAGGGTCTGCATACTCGGGAGTTTCAGATTCCTTAGAACTTTCGGGTTCAACTCCATCATCGTTCACCTTTGGAAGCTTTGGTGATAGATCAATCATGCGGACACTACGAAGAGTAGTAACATCTTGACATTGTTCTTACAAATCCGATGATGTGGAGCCAACTGTGGATTGACCTTGAAGAGGAGGTCTTTGGCCTTGGGCTGGAAGTTTACCCTTCTCTTGAGTATTCACCGCAGACTGCAACCTAGAGATGTTAGTATGCATTTCAGCGAACATTCGATCATATTTAGCATCTCTCTCTTTTTGAGATTGGATGAATTTATTGAAGTTATCTTTAAGAGATCTCCTAGGTGGAGTTACATACGGACCAGGAGGTGGTACCTGCATAGGATTTGACATTGGAAGAGCCACTTGCTGAAATTGAGGAGGTGGTGGTAGAGTCATATTTTGATTAGGAACCATCCCACCTTGGGGTTGTCCATAATTGAACCCATGATTCCTCCACGATTGATTATATGCATTCCCTTGCTGTGCATTATAATTTCCTCGAAAACCCCCTATTGCATCAACCTGTTCAGTGTACATTGCCTTGTATGCAGGAATGGTAGGACATCCTTTGGTAGAATGACCCGCATTACAAATGGCACGTACCTTCTCCTTTCCGGCTTGTACGGGTCCAGACACATCTCCCAATCTCACTTCAAGCATATTTCTGAAATTATTCTCCAATTGGTCAAATTTTCGATCTAACAAAGTGTCCTTATCCAAGTGATAAATACCGGACGCAGAAGGCAAGTTGGACACTTGTCGATTTCGATTTTGACTATTGGGATCAGAAATATCCCATGCTTGGGTACTCTCTGCCACATATTTCAAATGAGCCTCGGCATCGCTCGAATTTAACTCCCAAAAAGGTCTTTCACACATGGTTTGAACAAGTTGTTTAGACGCTAAAGTAAGGCCTTGATGGAAAAATGAAATCAGATGATGATTTTCAAAACCGTGATGTGGGCATGCACTAACCAACTCCTGAAATCTCTCCCAACATTTATCAAAAGCCTCATTCTCATTTTGACGAAAATCTTGAATTTGGGCTTTAACAGAATTGGTTTTGTGTTGTGGAAAAAATTTTGATATAAACTTGGATTGCATATCTTTCCAGGATAACACGAAATTTGGGGGTAGGGACCATAATCAAGTTTTAGCTTTATCCTTTAAGGAAAAAGGGAAGAGCTTCAACCGGATTACATCTTGTGGACAAGCTTGGTCACCAAAGGTCTCACATGTATCTTCGAATCCTCGAGTATGGAGATATGGTTTTTCAGAATCCATCCCATGAAATGTAGGAAGAATTTGGATCATACCATTCCGAAAGTGGAACTGACCGGCATTATACGGGAGTAAAATGCAACCAGGGGTAACAGTTCGCTCCGGAAATAACAAATCTTTCATGGGAAGGTAAGGTATCTCCTCCTCTCCAGCACCAACACCGACACTACCATGATCTGACATATCGCTACCGAAAGGTTCAGAATTCTCACTCAGTGTTTGACTCAATGAACGACTTGTGATGGAATTATTAAGCGAAGGAGGTGGAACCCAAAAAGGAATAGACTCAGAATTTTCAGAACTTTCTTCGGCAATAGGATTTTTGTGAACTTGGGTGGGAGATGTATTCTGCATATAAGCACTCAAAAGATGAGAAATTATATATATATATATATATATATATATATATATATATATATAGAGAGAGAGAGAGAGAGAGAGAGATCACTTGTAGATAAAAATAACTTTCTTGAAAATATAACAATTTCGGATCCCCGACAACGGCGCCAAAAACTTGACGCGACTAAGAATTTGTCTCAAAAGTGCGTTTTACTCTAGGCTCAAGTGCAAGCCTGTCGCTCAAGTAGTAACCCGGTAAATCAGGATCGTATCCACAGGGATCAGGATTGCCAAATAAGACCAAGAAAAATTATTAAATCTTGAAATGATTTCTTAAAAGAAACAAAAAGATGATTAATGATTGGAGAAATTTCTAGTGAAATAAAAATTTTCTTAAGGAAAACAAACTGAAAATTGCAAAAGAGTTTAGATCTGACAAATGGGAGAAAATAGGGTAGGGTACAATCCCTCAATCCTTGACAAATTTCCTTATAGAATACTAGACTTCTAAATTAAAATTATTGACTGGATCCGGTCTTTATAAATTCTAAGCATTACGTATATGAGGTTCAAGCCCGTACCATACGAAATCAAAGTCAAATACAAAGCGGTGAATGGAAAATTATACTCGCAAAGCGTTCTTAAACATCTCAAGTAACTAGGGCAAGAGAGATTAAAAGATTGGAAATGTTTGTATGATTTTATTTCACGATTCAATCAATATTTTAATTTAACCTCTATTTCCTACATAACTAATTTGCCTTGGATTGAGTTCATGTACCCCAACCCTTGAGAAATTAGCTACTCATGATTTGGTTCAAGAATAAATTCACATGTAAAATTATGGATTCATAAGACATTGTAAGTAATTTGCAAATTATAAAACTAGAGAATGGAATGAGTTTACTTGAATTCAGCAACAAGAAAGTAATTGGAATTCAGAATCCTTACAAACTAGGGTTCATGAAAGAAATTGAAAACTTCTGAATTGCTCTCTCTAAAACTAACCCTAGAATTCCCTAGCCACTTTGTAACCTAGCCTTTCTTAGCAAAACCCTAGCTAACCTCTCAAATGATGTAGGGCATTCGTTTTTATAGCACCAAGAATAGAAATCGACAGCTCAATGTGCTTGTAGCGCAAGTTTCACCATCCATCACGCCAAAAATATGCATAATTAATGCCAGGATTTCACATGATCGGACCGATCCGGATTACACTCGGATCGGTCCGATATCCACCGAATCGGTTCTTTTATTTCTATCGAATCGGTCCGGTCCTAGTCGGATTGGTCCGAATTTCATCTCCATCGGTTTTCTATCCATCCGGGGTCTACTGGACTTGGATCATTTCGGATCGGTCCAATTTTCTTCAACTTTGACTTTTTCCTTGCAACTTTGACTGGCCATATCTTCTGATTTAGAACTCCGATTTGGGTGTCGTTTCTTCCTATGCTCATGTGAACTCATTCTGTTCAACTTCACTTCTGGTGTCACCTTTGACTTTTCTTCTAGTTTCTTATTTTCCTTTCTTGCATTCCATTCCTGAAAACTTCATCACAATTACACAAAAACTAGGGAATATTGTTAGAAATAGACAATAGAGTGATATGGACTAAAAATGATTCAATTACCTTGTTCGAGATATTAAAATCACTAATTTAAGGGGCTAAATTCAGAAGAATTTACACTTGGTCATCTGGATTTCGCTTTGCGAGACACCCCACGCATGAATAAGGCGTAGTGTTGAAAATGGGGAGAAGTTAGCCCTTAGTTCTTGTGTTATCTAGAGCATCATCATTGATATTGCGCTAGGTTGTGCTTTTAGAATGAGAGGTGAGAAATATTATGTTAATTGCGAGAGAACTACGCACTTAACTGTCATGCATTTTAGTCACATGGTAATCATATCAAACCGGGCCCTGACCCGTATATATTTCTTGTTGTGCATGCAACTCTTTATCCGTTCAGGTGCTCTACCTCGAGGACACCCGTATTGGCATTCCATTCCCGTTGTTATGGAGCTATGGCATATCGCGGATGTTATAGGGTATTTGTTGTAAACGCTTCTAGTTATGTTCAGTTTATTTATTCAGGCGTATTGACCAAGCATTTCATTCATTTATTATTACTGTGATATTAAATTGTAATACTCAGTGTAACTATTTGTATTGGTCTGTTCACCAACAGCTTATTCGGTGATTATTTATTATACTGTTATTCTTTATCCGTTGATGTTTGATATCCACCATTTTTGCAAATGGGATTGTTTAAGTGTTTTATTTTACTTGCAATTTTTTTTTAATTGACAGTCCATTTTCTAAAATGATTGGTGGTTATCTCATACTATTATTTTAATCGACAGTGATGATGAGAATGAACCATCTATGATTCCTGTGATTATTAGAGTATTGGGCTGGCCACCTATTATTTTGTAGGCGAGTTGTCACAAATGGTATTAGAGCATCAGGTTCTAGAGTCCTTAGGAATATCTGCGGATGTATTTCACTTCCAGCGTTACTTCTGATTTGATATAGAGCCTCAAGATTAAGATCGTTGATTTATTTTGTGAGATTTCGTTCTCTTGCTATAGTATAAGAACCCCAAAGATCTTTTACGCATTCGTGTGAGACCAATAAGTCTCCAGATGAGGGTCGTCAGGGAAGATAGTTATGAAGGCATCATGAGATGGGATTACTAAGAGCTGTACGTGGTAGTCGGGGATGAGACCGCTTTAGAGGTCGCTCCCTTTGTAGCATTATTTTATATTGCTACCATGACTACTGAGTACAGTAGAAATAGTTTTTCCAAGTATCGCTGCAAGTACAGAGTGGTACTAAGTTTGTGATTTCAAGCGACGTTGAATTGAAGTTAAGGGGTCCTTGACGAGGACCACATGTTAAAGTTCGGTTGGATAGAGGAAGTGTAACCTCGTTCGGTGGAGGTATAAGGCCCGAGAGTTTTGTCCTAGAGAGGGGTATAGAAGTGCCCAGGTGCAAAGATTGAAGGAAAATCATTCACCTATTGGAGTGAGATTGAAGTGGAGGATATGGTAGTCGCCTTATTTTGGTGGAGTGGGAAGTTTTGCCCATAGAGAAACCCGTTAGATATTTACAACAGTGAGTTTCTCTGGGATGTCAGAAATGATGAGAAAGTAGATTCTCAAATATTCATTTGGAGTTCGGTTAGAGGCCGACCGTGAATAAAGGGTGTTACGATTAAGAAAGCTATGCACCGAAATAAGGTTGGTACAAGGAAGAGATAGAGCCTTTCAATGGAAATGATAGGCTCACAAGTAGGTGTTTCTAACACTTTTGGAGAAGTAGTGTTCGTGAGACCCCAACGGTGGACATCCACCTGGGGAAGACTCATTGAACTAAGACTGGAAGGCCGGTAGAATGTTCTCCTTGCTGAAGAAGTTAAGGGGAACTACACATTTTGATCTTGTCAATTGAATACAACTGACAAGAATATGGTGCCTAGTTGGGGCATAGCTGGAAGTAGCTTGGTCTGACTAAGACTAGAATATTGTGTATAGGAACCATTGGTAGTTTCCACGATGATTGGCAAGGATGTTTATCGGAATTCCACCTTAGTTAAGGGTGGTGCATTCCTTATGATAAGATGAAGTAGTATTGTATTTACCCTAGATTCGGGTGTGTATATTGAGTTTGTGGCACTATCAGTGTATTTATATGGCTTCTGTAGAAGGGAAGTTCTATATTTTCCTCACTCGTTATAAATCGGGTGTTGGCAATTTATATATATATATATATATATATAGATATATATATATATATATATATATATATATGTGTGTGTGTGTGTGTGTGTGTGTGTGTGTGTTATGTACTACTCGTATTATATGTGTTATACGGGTGGGAATATCCATGGATGGGATGGTGCGATAGCAAACGAATAAATCGCGAGGCTATCCTATTTCTAGTTCTAGAGAAGGACTAGTTGTTCTATAATATCTCTCCTGGATACAGGTTAAGACTTTATAGAGGTGGTTTACGGTATGTAGGTCATTTTCATTTTTGTTTTGTTTGTTTTATTTGATTGCTTACTTACTTTGCTTGTGTATGATGTTGCTTTATCTCCGTGACCAACAAGTTAAGGGGATTGTGTCGGAGGGGTTCCTTGTTTGGATTTCACTTTGCGAGACACTCCACACATTAACCTAACGACGTTGGGAGTGGAGAGATGCTATATATTTTTTTTCTTTCCTTTCTATATTTTTTATGGTTGAGTGCTGGGTTGGAAAGTTTAGCCGAGAATCACGCAATTGAGTGATTAACGGGCTAAGATAAAGTGCGAGATATGAGCACAGTAATAGTCCTTCCCTGTGATCGATGTGGGGGAGACTTGGTTATGAAAGTGGAATTAAGACTTATGGTTATGCCTTAATCAGATGTCCATTTAAAAAGATGTATGTATGTATAATGGGATAAAGCATTGGTGGCATTTTACGGAAAGTAAATTCCAAGTTAGTTAAAATTTTCAGTTAACTAAGTTGGTAGGACTTAGAAGTAGAAGTATATTAGTAGGGTTACTAGTTAGAGCCTTAGTGATTCCGATCATGTGTCTTAGACCGTTACTTCTTGACGACCGACGATACGAGGTAGTAGTGTAACGGGAGGGTTCCTTGTTTGGATTTCGTTTCGGCGAGACGTCCCACGCATGAACCCGAGCAAATGTTGGAAGTTGAGAATGTTCTTGGACACTAGGGATATAATTAGGATAATACCCATACAACTTAGATAGAATATATATCGGCTTTAGGATTCTTAGGATGCTAGGCCCTTAGGGCATGTGACGTTATTTTAGGAAGATGGTTGGGAGTTGGCCACAATAGGTTTGTGGGTTAACTCTAAGTAGGACTTGGTCCCTAGAACGAGAAGTATAGGATCTTGAGTGATTCTGAACGTTAGGCCATAGATGGTGGGGCCTCTCTTAGATAGAGCGTTACGTCGGTAACCTAACTTTTGGAGGAGTTGAAGGATGAGCTGACTTTCACTCCTGCACTCATGTTGTTAAGATCGAGAGTGGATTTAACGAACGAGTCTCTGCCAAGAACGGGAAGTATTAATACTGAAGTATGGACCCATTGTTTATGCGTATCACAAACTTAAATTCTGTGAGAAGTATTATCCCCCGCTGGATATAGAGTTCATAATGGTAGTATTTTCCTTAAAGAATGAAGGCACTACTTCCTGGGCAGGAATTTAGTCTTTTCACGAGCAAGAAGTTGGAGTTTATGAAGGGCTATCAATTGGATATTCCCTTTCGCTAAGGAAATATGAATGGGAGTAGTAGATGCGCCAAGTAGAAAACCGTCGGAGAGATTAGTAAGGCATGGAATGCTAAGTGGAACGAGCTTAACCGAGGGGACACAATAGCAAGAGCGTTCGCGTCCGTGGTTGACCGATTCACCTACTAGTGCGAAGAGACTAGTGGTGGAACGAAGAAGGATTAGAGGAGTAGCTTTTTTGAATCGAAATTTTCGTACAATAGTTCGGGTCATTTTCTAATAGTATGGTGCCGTGTGTGTGGCCTAGTGTAGTCGGATGAGAAATTCGCATACTCGTTGGATGGAACCAGCGGACAATATATTTTTTGGGCTTGGAGTGGTCCGAGAATATTTCTTTAATTTTGGGCTCTTTGAGCTGCATACTTTTAAGGGCTACACCAATACGAATAGAAGTAAGTAGTATTGGGATGAAGTGATTGTAAGTGTAGTTATTCCCTGGCAAGGGTATAATGTGTTTCGGGAAGAAAGTCAATTTGTGCCGAGATGTGTAGGTATCTCCTTCCATAGTATAAAGGTAGGATTGATAGTTCTTGAGGAACGATTTGGTGCTACGTGGGAGCACTAAGAAGATGGACTGAGATAGAATAGTGATGACGTTAGTCTAAGTCCAACGGGGACGCCGCACTGACGAGGGTTTGCTAAGAATGATAGAACGGTAGTTTAGTATAGTATACCTTTATATGGTTATACGTTGCGCCTGAATTTTGAGGGCAAAATTTCCTTCTATGGGAGGGAGTATGTAACAACCCAGACTTTTGGGTGACTATTTTATATTATTTTGCCTGATGGGCTAATTTTATAAAATAGGGAAAGTTGGAGTAAATATTGTTTCCCGCGATATTAAGGGATAATATTTACTATGTTTTGTTTATTTGCCGTATGAGAACGTAAATAGCATTATATTGTGTTTTATTGTGTCGTTATATATAAAACAACGGTTATGACCTATATTTAAAATTGGGTAAAATTTATGAAATAAAATGAAATTTGAACACAAATATAGTTCACGTTATTCCAAATGCCAAAATAGGAGGTGCAATTGTTTTTAGAATATTCGAGATAATCGAAATAAGTGCCCAGTTGTAATTTTTGAGATTTGGGCATTTTTAAGGGGTTATGACTCAATTAAGTGGTTACGAGTCATTTTAGTGGTGTATTAACACTTAAAAGAGGGGGATTATATTTTAAGACCCGTATTAGTTCCCCCACCCCTCTTATTTTCTCATTTTCATGTTAGAGATAGAGAGAGAGAGAGAGAGAGAGAGAGAGAGAGAGAGAGAGAGAGAGAGAAATGGAAAAAAAAAAGAGAAAATGGAAGATTTAAGCTGGCACCCATTGCTACCGGAGGAGGATCCGAAACTACAACCTCGAGGCAAGTTTCTTACTTACTAGATATTGATTTAATGTGATAAATTTCATGTATAGTTAGGTTTTTGGAGATTTAAACCCTAAATGGGTATTTGTTAATTTTAGTGATTAAACCCTTAAATTTTAGTTTTAAATTGGATTTGAGGTGATTATTGTAGTTACTTGATGTGTAGAAATGATTGGGTAGTTATTTTTGTTGTTGTATTTGGTTGGATTGACGGGTAGAAGCTCGGAGGCTGGGAAAATGGCCGAAACAGCTTCTCGGGGAAGAAGCTGACCACCAGGATCGATCGACGGCCAAGAGTCGATCGATCGACCCCTTATGAAAAGGTGTGGTTTTCCTAGTTTTGTTTTAGCCCTTTTCTTTTAGGTTCGTGGTCTAGGAACCTTCCTTTGGGAAGTATTGGGGAGTCCTAGAGAGTTGTTTTAGGTAGACTAATGTCCTAGGCTAGAATGGGATGATTGGGTTTACCCGAGGGCTAGTTTGCGTAGGTTAATGTCTGAACGATATAGGAGGTTAACCTAAAGATAATTTGGAGACAAAACGTTTATGTTGAGACTCTTGGGAGACACTCCTGGAAGGGGACTCACTTTGATGGTTTATGAAATTACATGAACTTTTGGAGGCTAGTTAAGGATATTAGCGCTTTGGGTCTTAGGTCATTAATAAAATATGACACTAAGAATAAGAATTGCATATTATAAAATTTGGTACTAAATGAATAAGTACAAATGGTTTTTGAAAATGTAAAAGTGGATGTTTGCAAAATGGAAAAAGGTAAAGATTTTCATAAATGTTAATTTATGATTACACACCTCCCTAAATCGCTATTATAAGGGAAGTTGCGCGCGCGTGGTGAAGCCCCCTAACTAATGAATGCAGGGTGGATATAGTCCCTAGGCCATATGGGCATTTATTATACTGCGCTAGTTAGGAGATTCTGGGTGTGGTCTTGACTTTCCCGTAAGCATTTGGCCACTTCTCGACGTTTTTTAAGTTTCCAGGTTGTCTTGTTTGATGGGCCCTAGAAGATGATAGCCATTTAGGGGCGCGTCTAGTGGGAAAACTCGGAGGGACGGCCTTAGATTTGTTAAAGCATTTTATGATAATAAAATGGCTTTATTTGCATTTATTGGATGGAAGATGGGAAATGGATTAATTGAATTTGCTTAGGATACGTTTCCCGGATGGAAGTAGGGAAATTGAAGCATATGGTTTGAAAAAGCATTTTTATGATAATAAATAGGGCTTTTAAATACATTTTTCGAATGGAAGAAGGAAAATGGGTAAATATGATATGAAATGAAAGAAAAACATTTTTATGTTAATAAAACTTGCTTTTAAATTATGTATTTTTCCTGGATGGAAGAAAGGAAATAAAATTGGTAAAGAAATTGTTGAAATGAGATTAATTGGTAAACATTTGATAAAATGAATTACGATATATGTATTTCCTAAAGAAAATAAGAATTGTGACTTTAGATGATGAATGAATTTATTTATATCCCCTTGAGTAGTTGTAAATGTGACCTCCCATGTATATGCATTATATATATATATATATATATATATATATATATATATATATATATATATATATATTTATTTATTTATTACATGCTGAGGGTCTGATGGATCTTGAGGATCAACCTTGCCTAAGTAGTAGTGTATCGGGGGGGTTCCTTGTCTGGATTTCGCTTTGCGAGACACCCCGCGCATGAATAAGGCATAGTGTTGAAAATGGGGAGAAGTTAGCCCTTAGTACTTGTGTTATCTAGAGCATCATCATTGATATTGCGCTAGGTTGTGCTTTTAGAATGAGAGGTGACAAATATTATGTTAATTGCGAGAGAACTACGCACTTAACTGTCATGCATTTTAGTCACATGGTAATCATATCAAACTGGGCCCTAATCCGTATATATTTCTTGTTGTGCATGCAACTCTTTATCCGTTCAATGGCTCTACCGCGAGGACACCCGTATTGGCATTCCATTCCTATTGTCACGGAGCTATGGCATATCGCGGATGTTATAGGGTATTTGTTGTAGACGCTTATTTTCTTTGTACTCTAGTTATGTTCAATTTATTTATTCGGGCGTGTTGCCCAAGCATTTCATTCATTTATTATTACTGTGATATTAAATTGTAATACTCAGTGTAACTATTTGTATTGGTCTATTCACCGATAGCTTATTCGGTGATTATTTATTATATTGTCATTCTTTATCCGTTGATTTTTTATATCCACCGTTTTTGCAAATGGGATTGTCTAAGTGTTTTCTTTTACTTGCAATTTTTTTTAATTGACAGTCCGTTTTCTAAAATGATTGGTGGTTATCTCATACGATTATTTTAATCGACAGTGATGCTGAGAATGGACCATCTATGATTCCTGTGATTATTAGAGTATTGGGTTGGCCACCTATTATTTTAGTTGGCGGGTTGTCACACAAATCATTTTGAAGGGGTGTCATATTAGAGTCGGTGCTTATTGGGACCTGAGTTGGGGATAAATCACCCATGGGATCTTGTGTCGTTGGATGATGATGGGGATATAAATGAAGAATGGTCCATTTTGTAAGCCATTATCTCATAATGGATACAGTTTCCTCTATGAGAAAGTGAAAACATTCATCACTCATGAAAGCAAGTTTGGTAAATTATGTGGGGGGGGGGGGGGGGGGGGGAGCTACTTTTCTCATCAACGTCGACAAATTGTAAGGGAATCGGGTATATAATATTGAAAATTGCCCAAACATGTCTGGAGTGTTGTACAAAAAGGAAAAATCTGTCATGATATATGTGGCTCTTCAAGTCGGGCTTTCTTCTATCCATGGGGAAATAGGGGAGTTTTTTTATTAGCAAAAGAATAGCTTGGATCTCTAGAGGTTATAGTTAAGATTGATTTTAAACATATACTCCCTCCTCATAGTGGGGCTCTTATTTGTAAAAATCGTAAGTCTCGTCATTGTACAACTCTTAGGATATTGAGTTTAGCTATAATCTTCGTTTTCTAGTTGATCACGTCTGAAATGGTTGAGCTAGAGTATGTATATATTACTTGTATCTTCATTTGAATTTATTCATGTATGCTGAGAGAGTCCTAGCATAATCATTCATCCCCGGGGTTAATCAAACTAACCCAATGTTATTTTAAGTAATGAGTGCCACGTGTCATGCTTTGTGTGCCATGTCGGATTTAAAAGTAAATGTTTATATTTAAAAGTATCACACAAATAGTTCCATGAACGTATCACGTAATAGGATTTAATGATAATTATGACTTGCCAAGATATTTATTATGAATACTATATCCGGTCTCATGAATTATTCTATGTATAACAAGCACTAATAGTGTACATATATGATACTTCCGAACAAAAGTTAACAACACAGTGATAACATTTAAATATGGTACTTTTGGACAAATTATCTTATCATATTATTTAGAACACACACACACACACACACACAGAGATATATATATATATATATATTGGAGACCATGGGTATATTTAATTGGTGTTAAAATTGGTGTTCTAAATATATGCTAAATCATTGCATGATTTTGCAATCCATTTAACTGATACATAAATCTTTAACCTAAATTGTGCTCGATCTGCAGGCTGAGACAATAAGTGGTTACCCCAAGTTCTTTCATTTTTGAATTCCTTATTTAGGTATTTCTCATTTATATTGAGCTCTCAGGGAACATATCCTTTAATGGATATTTGTATAATGGCACCTTGGCATATTTGATTGTTTCCATACCCTCACTTAGACAAGAATTTTTTAAGACGATAGTACCTACATCCTTACGGATAGATTTAAACAGTACAATGAATGTCTTTGTCGAATTGAGTATGTACTCCTTGGATTTCCTTATGTCATAAAAAATCCTTCTGGAATTTTCATATGGATTCTTTATTTAATTCTCGTATAAATAAGAATTTATAACATTCATGAGTCTCATATATAATATATTTTAAAAAATGTTAATCTAGTTAAATATCTGAAAATCTACTATAATTGAATATCGATAAAGAATATATTGACTAGAAATGATAAAATACCATGATGTCATAATTCAAGCCTCTAAATAAATATGGTGTATTCGAACATATAGTACAAATATAAAAACAAAATGAGCAAATCGTTAATTAAGCCAGGACCTTGGCACACACTTTCCTTCATAAACACATGATTAATCATAAATAAACATATTATACCATTATGGGTGTAAAATAATATTCAGATATCTGACAATCTTAGAAGTTTTTAAAATATATTATATATGAGACTTATGAATATTATATATGCCTATTTATATGGGATGTAGATACATAATCCATATGAATATCACATAAGGGTTTTCTTTGTCTGAAAAAAATCCATGGAGTACATACTGAGTTCAAATAAGATGTTCATTGCACGTGTTAAAACAACCTGAAAAGGATATATGCACAATCGTCTTAGCAGATACTTGTGAAATGCAAGGAAGGAAAATAATTATATATGTCAATGTGTCATTTTACAAATATCCTAAAAAATATGTGTTCATGAAGAGCTTAATAAAAATGTGAAATACCTATATAAGGAATCCAAAAATGGAATACCTTGGGTTAACTAGTTGTTGTCTCCGGTTGCAAATCGAGCAGAATTTCAATTAAACATTGGTCCACTAGTTAAATTGATTAAAAAAATCCTTAATTGCTTTAGCATATATAAATCACACTATTTTAGTATACCCGAGATCTCCAATCTTTGGATATTTAATTATCCATAGGATCGTATAGAACATGACAAGACAACTTTACTCCATAAGTACTATATTAGTATGTTATTAATGTGTTGTTATGCATAAATAATGCATGATATCAGACACAATATTTACAGTCAATCTCTAGGTAAGGAACGATTACCACTAACTTGCAAGCATGGGACTGGTATCGATAATATTATGTGATAACTTAGTGAAACTATTGTTGTGATATTTTTAAATCTATGCATCCACATATAGTTAGTTATGTAGATGTAGGTTACCTGAATGATCCTCACAAGGAAGAATTAAATGCATGATATTGTCTACCTTAGTAACAAATTTTCTAACTAATGGATATTTACTAAGTAAACATTGATGGATTTTTCCTCCAATTGTGCGAACATATTGGCGGTGAATGAAGCAAGTGAGATCATTCATTCAATAGTACATGTCTAACATACCGCAAATAACATATGTTACTACCACTAACTATGAAGACAATAGTGCATGTATAATTCAAATTCAATAAGGATACATCAACCGAGATATAACTGGCAAATTTCAATTTTTTACATCAATTGAAGTTAAATAGATCCAATAAACTTACATGGCCATCCTTCTTCACCGAAATCTTGTTAAAGACAAGCTTCAAAAGGAAAATCAGATTGGAGTGACAACATATCTAATCTTTTCACCAGGCCTATATCGAAAGTAACATTCCAAAATCTTGTGTATGATATTGAAATGTCGACTCAATCATTATATAAATGTCATAATCAAGGGGAGTATCTAAGAAGGGGGAAAACAGAAGAACATAATTTTTGAACATATGTCCAATGTAACCTTTTTCCTTCAACTAGGTTTTACCCATTCAATTTTTCTAGTAGAGGTTTTAACGAGACAACATTAAGTGCACAATGATCATAAAAGTCATACTCTCTTGCCTTCGCTTTGATTTTTTTCCCATGGAGTTTTTTCTTAGTAAGGTTTTAATGAAGAAGTAATCATTAAATGATGGATTTGGTGTACATTCAAGGGGGAGTGTTTCAAATATTATTATTAGTGGATGTTCGCATGTAAAAAGGTTATTTTCTTCTCCAACATCGATTTATCGTATTAATTGAGGAGGTTGCCTCGGCTTATATATAGGCACCTCCTCCTACCAATAAAACACACCAATGATATGAAAAGTTTATTATTACCCTAAATTCTCCATATGTGATAGATTCACAACATATTGTAAAATTATACTTAAGAGCAATGCAAATAACTAAACATATCATTTGTTCTTAATAATAGGATCTTGGTCTTCATGAATTCATGAGTTGTACCTACACTATAATAGAATAAGAACACATACCTCTCTCCATTAATCTTAACTTGATTGAGACATAATTTTGTCTCTTAATTCCTTGCTTAATTGCTCCAATAAATCCATCTTCTTTGATAGAAAATTAAAATTATTTGGAATTTGGAATTTGGAATTTTTTTCTCTTTAACCCAATATATTGTGTGTTGTTAAACAGATTATATGATGGAATAAAATCAACTATATATAGGGTGAGAGAGGACCCAGATTTCTTAGTTGAACCATAATTCTACCATCTATCATTGTTAGACTTAAATAGCGAAACTACCCACTCTTTATCTTGAAAATCACAATGAATTATCCAAAGTAATCCTAATTTCTTAGGTGAACCACATTAAGTAGGACACTTACATTTAATTAATTAACTAATTTTGAATTTAATTAATTCCAAAACTAATTATTTAATTAAATAATCCAAATAGTCTCGCACTTGATCCTTGTAATAATTTCACCTCGTACTTATAGTAAAGGAATATAAGGTGCACAAAAATCTTTAGAATAGTCATGAGCAATTATCCACCTAAATTAAATAACCAACCATTGTGAGTCATGGCGCTTACACACTAATTCAAGATAATGGTTCTTTCCATGTACTACGCCACAAATGCCATATGCAATTGGGTCTATAATGTGGGTTATCACAATTGTCCCATAATGTCTTTATCAAAAGACTATTTTCGTCATAATAATTCATTCACATGAATATATACAATAAAGATAGAAATGAAGAATTCTTAAATACTTTATTGATATAAAAATATGCAGTGTCAAATAAGTAACAAAATATTAATCCCTAACCAAAATACTTAATCTCTTCAGCATGTTTCACATATGTCTTCAGAGAGAATCCTTTTGTAAGCTCATATACTATGTTAACACTCGTACTAATGTATTGGATTAACACTCGTTGTTTCTGAAATCTTCTTTGATAGATAATTATTTCATTTCGATATGCTTACATGCTTTAGTATACCTATATTAAAAACAAGACTACTACGATATAGTAATAAAAAATCAGTGGATTAAGTATCGATTCCATAACTCCAAGTCATGAAATAAAATTTTGCATCTATAATCCATGATTTGTATCTTCAAATCAGGCTATAAATTCTGCCTCTATAATGGATGAAGGAATAACACTATACTAAGAACTTTTCCATGAGACGTCTCCTCCTTCTACAAGGAAAACATAACCCGAACTACCCTTTTTGCTATAAATACATCCACTGAAATTGAGTCAAAATACCTATCAACCTCAAGTGGATTGGTCTTCCTAAAAGTTAACATGTACTCCTTAGTCCCTTATAAGTACCTTAACACTTGTTTTCCATGTTTTTAATGACAATCACCAACATTAATTTAATATTTATCTAGCATCCCAAAGACAAAACTAATATTTGGTATCGTGCAAATATGTGCATACACCAAACTCACTATAAGTGAAGTGTAAGGCACAACTTTCATGTCTTCCCATTATAATTCATTTTGTGGGCAATGACTTTTAAGATAGAATTATAATTGCTCATCATCTATTTTAGTTCGCCTTATCCCGTTACACCCCACTTTACCATCATGAATACTCTCAATACTTCAAGTGACGATAAGATAAGTAATTATACACAATAATCGAAGTTCGATCATCATTACATTTTTTACAGAAGGTGTATGAGCTTGATTTTGTGTAATCTTTCCATTTAGCGGTATTTTAAAAGAGTTTCAAATTTTAAAATATTTTTCCAAAACATTTTTAACCGTTTTTTGAAAATTTTGCAAAGTCATTAGAACGACATTGGATATTGTTTGAACGGGTCATTTAACCTCATTAAAACAACTTCGAACTTTGTTCGATGATATCAATTTTGCAACTTTTTGCAGGCTTTGGAATCTCTTTGGATCAGTCGTTTAATGGAAGCTTGAACGATAAATGGTAACTTATTCGAACAAGATATACCTTCGTTCGAATGAGTTCAAAAAATTATTTTTTTCCTGAATTCAAATGCAATCTTTCATTTCTATCTCTTGGAGATTTCTCACCCTATTTATAGAGATGCAGACATACATCTTAAACCAAGACTTTTAGATATGTTTTAGTGATCAAACTCTTTTCTTTTTTCAATCCAAACCCCTTAGATGATTTGAGATAACTTTACCAAACCATGAAGAACAAAATCATTGTTCATGACTTTGTGAAGTTGATTCTTCACTACTGAAGATAGGAATACAGTTTTTTGAGGCTGATCAGTGGATACTGAGGCAAGTGGAGCTTACTGTGGGGAATTGTTGGATCTGTATCACTCGTTATTGACAATTGGGAGTGAATACATTATTATGTCGCCTAGTGGAGCTCTAAGTTTTGTAAGTCTATAGATGTCCTTCTATAATAGTGAGTTGTAAACAGTGCTAAAATATAGGTTTTTCCCAAAAGGAATTTTTCCTCATTTCCTATCTTGTCTTTGTGGTTTTTTTTTTTGGCTTCAATTTAGTTTCAATATCTTGCATGTTTAGGTTCACCCGATTTAACAAGATAAAATTTGGACTAAATAGAATTTGGCGTCAGTGTGTGTGTAACCTAATATACGATTTATATATATATAATCGTACCAATCTATCACATTACTCATATCGGTATTAGAGCTTATTTCTACAGTTGTTTAGATGAATCTTAGTGGGTATATGGATTACTCGTACTATAGGCCACTTATATTTTATGGATCTAATTATGCCTATTGAAAAGTTTAAATCGATCGACTTTGAAATCAATCGACGAGCGCATCTAGCTTGTTGTTGAAAAGGGGTGGAATCCTCCCACTGTGACTATAAAAATGTCTCTAGTTTCAAACCAGTCGCAATTTGATCTGAGGTAGAGTTTAGATGGAGTAACTTTAACTCTCGGGGATTAAATGCAATTTTTAGTGCTATCACACATAGTGAATTTCATCGTATGATGGTGTGTACTATGTCTGAGGAAGCTTGGGAGATCCTCCAACTCACCCACGAGGGTACTAATGTTGTGAAAGCTTCTAAATTTCAAAACTTCACCAAATAATTTAAGGCCATTAACATGCTTGAATCGAAAAAATTTAATGAATTGTATGGACGCTTGTCTCATATTATGAACTCTAGCATTAATTTGGGTGAGCCGATTCTTGAAATGAGGGTAGTTAAGAAAATTCTAATATCTCTCCCGACCCATTTTAGTGTAAAAGTCATGGCCCTTAACTCTTTGGGAATTTTAGATACTCTTAGATTAGAAGATCTTGTAGGTGATCTTCAAACTTTCAAAATAGATATGTTCCCCAAAATCCAAAAGAAAAAAAGGATAGCTTGAGAAGCTCAATCAAAGAAAAATAGGAGGTTTATGAATCCAATTATGAATTCGATCTAGATGATATTGCTTTGGTTGCTAAAAAATTCAGAAAGTTTCTCAAATCGAAAAATTAAAATTCTTCCAAAGTGGAAAATAAATGTTTTGAGAAAGGCAAAAATTTCAAAGTAGGCAAGAATATTTTTTAGATAGGTCAAAGAAGAGTTAAAGGAGCACACTCCAAAAAAGATGATTCGAAGAGTTGCTATGAGTGTAAGGAGAAGGGACACAAAGCCTACGAGTATGCTACTAGGCTTGAGAGACAGGGAAAAGGTAAATCTGCTTATAATTCAATTCTAAGAGATAAAGATGTTGAGTCAGTGGATTCCGAGGATGAATCAACGCACATTACACCAAAACTGACGAGTGGTCACGGCTAAAATACCTCACCAAAACTGTGGGTCGTAAAGTTAGACCCTGACCATTTCGTGCGCGACCAATTTTATGGGTCGCGGCCCAAGTCTGTGACCAATCGGGGGTCACGGTAGATGGTTGCGAACCTGGGACGTGACCTATACCGCGATGGAAAAAAATGGTCGCGGCCAAAGTCCGTGACCCCCAATTGTTACAAAAAATGGTCGCGGCTAAAGTCCGGGACACATACCGCGGCGATTTTTTTCATTTTTTTATCGCGGTGTGGGTCACGAACTTTGGTCACAACCAATTTGTTTCCATTTTTTTCATCGCGGTGTTGGTCACGGACTTTGGCCACGACCATTTTTCGTCACGATTGGGGGTCATGGGCTTTGGCAGCGACTATTTTATGCGCAACGGAAAAAATAAAAATGGTCATCGACAAAGTCCATGATCGTATTTAACTATAATTAAAAAATGTTTTTTTTGTCCAATCCTAAAATTGGGGGTCTTGTGACTATGCTGTCGGTTGCTACATGTAACGTTGGACGCGTATGAGGTGTTACAAAAATTTATTATTGGCAAAATAATAAAAAAAATCCCAAATTATGAATCAGGAACGTTGTGAATAAACTAATATACATACAAACTAAAAATATCATAAGTCTTACTAATTCACAGACCAAAAAAAACTTAGGCAGAGTTTCCTCTATTTTTTGGACATTCCAAACCCTATTAATATAAAACCTACTTATTATAAAGCCCGCACGGCCATAAAGTTTAATAATCAAATTATAAAATCTTGCACATCGATAACACATAAAAAATATAATCCTGAATGTCAACAACATTACTTAAGAAATCTTCATGTTGTAAACCATTACGTCCTTCATTTGTTCCACGTGCAAAAAATAAAACGATATAATGTTATCCTACAAAAAATAAGATACAAAAAAAATCATATCAGTACCCAAGTAGTTTTACAAAAATCTTATTCAAGCTAAAAAATTGCATCTACAAGTTATAATTATCATCATATGAGTTCCTACGAGTTTCAATGGTCCCCTACGAGGTGTTGGTGCCTCTCACGGGGTCGTTTAAGAATTATTTTTCAGTTTTCGCACTCTAATGCCAAGTTTTTAATCCTAAGTCAAGATATTTTCAAATTATCAATGTATTCTCAAATAGAGAGTTCGGTGACCACACGGTCAGTTCCTACGAGTGGCATTAGTCCCATGCGAGGTGTCAGTGCATCTCACGGGGCCGTTTGGGGGCTGTTTCGAGGTTCCCCCTCTAGTGCCATTTTTTAAGCCTAAGCCTAGATATTTTCAAATTATCGTTGTATTCTCAAATCGCGAGTCATGTGACCATGAGGTCAGTTCATTACATTGGTCTCGTACGAGGTGTTAGTGCCCCTCACGAGGACGTTTGGGGGCTATTTCGGGATTTCCCTCTCTAACACCAAGTTTTTAAGCCTAAGTCTAGATATTTTCAAATTATCATCGTATTATCAAATCAGGAGTCCCGTAGCCATGCGACCAGTCCTTATGAGTTACATTGGTCTCGTGCGAGGTGTCAGTGCCTCTCACGGGAGGGTTTGGGGGTTGTTTCGGGGTTCCCCCCTTTAGCGCCATTTTTTATGCGTAAGTCTAGAAATTTTCAAATTATCACCATATTTTCAAATCAGGGACCCCGTGCCCAAGCGATCAGTTCCTACAAGTTACATCGGTCCCATGCGAGGTGTCAGTTCCTTTCGCGGGGTCATTTGGGGGCTGTTTCAGGGTTCCCCTCTAGCGTTATTTTTTAATCCTAAGTCTAAATATTTTCAAATTATCATCGTATTCTCAAATTGGGAGTCCCGTAATCATACGGTCAGTTCTTACGAGTTATATTGGTCTCGTGCGAGGTGTCAGAGCTTCTCACGGGGCCGTTTGTGGGCTGTTTTGGGGTTCACCCATCTACCGCCATGTTTTTAAGCCTTAGTTTATATATTTTCAAATTATCGTCGTATTCTAAAATCAGGAGTCCTATGACCGTGAGTTCAGTTTGTACGAGTGACATTGGTCCCGCGTGAGGTGTCGGCGCCTCTCACGGTGCCATTTGGGGATTGTTTCGGGGTTCCCCCCTCTAGCGCCATTTTTTAAGCAAAAGTCAAGATATTTTCAAATTATCCTGGTATTCTTAAATCAAGAGTCCCGTGACCATGAGGTCAGTTTCTACGAGTTACATTGGTCCCGTGCGAGGTGTCGAGGCCTCTTACAGGGCTATTAGGGGACTATTTAGGGTCTTCTCCCTCTTACGCTATGTTTTTAAGCCTAAGTCTTGATATTTACAAATTATCCTCATATTCTCAAATCGAGAGTCCCATGATCACGCGGTCAGTTCCTACGAGTTACATTGGTTCCTGCGAGGTGTCGGTGCCTCTCAAAGGGAAGTTCGGGGTTTGTTTTGAGTTTTTGCTCTCTAACGCCATGTTTTTAATCTTAATTCTAAAAATTTTCAAATTATCGTCGTATTCTCAAGCCAGAACCCTGTGATCATGCAGTTGGTCCTACGAGTTACATTGGTCCCGTGCGAGCTGTCGGCGCCTCTCACGGGGCCATTTGGGGTTTGTTTCGAGGTTCCCCCCTCTAGCACCATTTTTAAGCCTAAGTCTATACATTTTGAAATTATCATTGTATTCTCAAATCGCGAGTCCCGTGACCATGAGGTCAGTTCCTAAAATTACATTGGTCTCGTACGAGGTGTTAGTGCCCCTCATGAGGCCGTTTGGGGGATATTTCAGGATTTCCCTCTCTAGCGCTAAGTTTTTAATCCTAAGTCGAGATATTTTGAAATTATCATCATATTATCAAATTGGGAGTCCCGTAGCCATGCGGTTAGTTCCTACGAGTTACATTGGTCCCGCGGGAGGGGTCGATGCCTCTCACTGTGCCGTTTGAGGATTGTTTCAGGGTTCCCCCTCTAGCGCTATTTTTTAATCCCACGTCTAGATATTTTCAAATCATCTCCATATTCTTAAATCAAGAGTCCCATGACCATGAGGTCAGTTCCTACGAGTTACATTGGTCCCGTGCGAGGTGTCGGGGCCTCTTACGGGGCTATGAGGGGACTTGTTGATACAAGAAATCAGCCATAAGGCATTCTCATACTCGGAAGTCCCGTTTGGGGGATATTTCGGGATTTCCCTCTCTAGCGCCAAGTTCTTAAGCCTAAGTCGAGATATTTTGAAATTATCATCATATTATCAAACTGGGAGTCCCGTAGCCATGCGGTTAGTTCCTACGTGTTACATTGGTCCCGCGGGAGGGGTCGATGCCTCTCACAGTGCCGTTTGAGGATTGTTTCGGGGTTCCCCCTCTAGATATTTTCAAATCATCTCCATATTCTTAAATCAAGAGTCCCATGACCATGAGGTCAGTTCCTACGAGTTACATTGGTCACGTGCGAGGTGTCGGGGTCTCTTACGGGGCTATGAGGGGACTTGTTGATACGAGAAATCAGCCATAAGGCATTCTCATACTCGGAAGTCAAAAGTAAAGTGCGTAATGAACAAGTAAAGCAAGTAAATAGAGAGAAAATAAGATTTAGAGTGGTTCAGCCACTAAAATGGGCCTACGTCCACTATGTTGTTCCATTATCATTATATGTGTGCTATTGTACAATATGATCATGCCTAAAGAGGCGTACAAGTATGAGAATAAAGGAGAATACATGATGACTGAGGATTCCGATGTGCCAGAGAAGTAGTTGCGATGTGGATGAACATCCCTCAAACCGTATGCTGAGGTTGTTTAGAGAGAATCATTACTTTAGAACCTGCCCCGGGTGTGTATGAAATCCCCCATTTCGAGGTGTGGTCCTCTATTTATAAGTGGTATGCATGTCGTGTCACGTGCCCTAACCACATGACATGTATCAAGTCTGGAGTAGTTGTGAATGAGGGGGATGCGGCCTGCAAGGCAAACAACTTAAACGCCTCATCCTTTGGCGGAAGACTAAGGCTCCGCGCCCTGGACTTGTGTGGATGCCGCGGCACGTTGATTGTGACCGCATTCCTTAATGAGGTGTCGCGCCCTGTAAGCGATATGGTCGCACCCTGTATGATGCCCTCCGCGTCAGGGTGCTATATTTGTTTTATCAATTAGCCCCAAAGTCGTAGTGCTAATAAGTAGCGATTTTGGGGCTGCGACTAAATGATGTGACTGCTGCGAAGACTGTGAGGCCAAGTCTTCCCCCGCCCTTGAATGAGTGGGATCGAGCCGTGTCGTGGTCTGTTTGAGTCCAAACGATGGACAACTTGATCCATAGTAATTTAAGAAGGTGTCGTAACCTGTTTAATTCCTGACGGCGGCCAAGAAATTTAAGAAGGTGACGCAGCCTGTTTGATTCTAGGCGATGGATAAGTACTTTGGAACGTCTATTTAGATGCCGTGGTACTTCCAAAGCGATGATTCGTCTTTCGCTCTCTCTTATATAAATTGTTTCTGTCCATGGACTTCATTACGTTTCCAAAACTTTGAGAGAAAATCGAGAGCGAACCTCTGTTGTCCAACTTCATTCATTTTTCAACGACCCTTCGAGGCTGTGTGTGGCGGTTTCTCGTTGGTGTGAGGCTGAGCATCGTCGACTTCTTCATTTCCAGGTAACTTTTCAACCAATCTCTGTACATAGTTTTCATAGCTTTCTCTTCTTCCTTGAATATACAAACACATGAGCTTCTACCTTTGATTGATAGAAAACTAGGTTTCAATTGAATAATCAATAATTTTTAGGATCCATCTTCATACGCTGTACTGAACCCCTGATCCTCGAAATGCCATGAAAAATCATATAACTGTTCTTGGTGTTCATAGTCAAACTCTTCATATTCTGTGAGTTTGATCTTAAAACGATTAAAAGTTAGATAATCAACTATTTAGGCGAGGGGCTGCGACATGATAGGATTTCAATAATCCATTCCCCTGAACCAATTTGATCCTTATCTGCGTCATACCGTGACAAATGGCCGCGGTATATTAAATTATCATCCACGGAGTTGGATCACCACCCTTGTAGTTTCAAACAGCCTTCAAACTTTCATGAACCCAATACGTATCCATGTTAAATAACTGTAATTGCTACCATATTCCCTTGAATCGACTTTTAGCAAATTCGAAATGGCCGTGGCCAGCAACCTCTTAAAGCAATTCGAGCTTATAACTGCGGCAATATATGTTCCTCTGCTAATATGGAGCTGGTCGTGGCTAGTAGGGCCAGAGTACGATACCATAAATTCAAGTAGTAGAGTTGGCCCATTAATAACTACGTTAGGGAAATAATTCCAAACATATTTTCAAGACCTATAAATAATTCTTTCGCGGCTTCTTAAGGTTTTTTCCAAACCATACTGGCTGCGGCGCTTAACTGCGAACTCTGCTTTTCAGGTACTGCTGCAGCCATATGAGCTTTGACCCAGACGAGTTCCTGAGAGGCTTTTGGGCAAAGCACTTTGGAACCTCTCCTCCTGAACTTAATTCTGTGCCCCCTCTAAGATCAATAGGGCCTTTCAAACTAAAAGATTTCCCAAACTGCATGATACTTAACTCAGACTCTGCGAACTCTGCATCTGGGAAGGATTTCCAATCCGCATCGATGGAAGAGGAAGATAACTCAAGCACACATCCAATGGGTGCAGGAGACGATGCCGCGACAGTTAGAGATAACCTAGGTGGTATATCTTGTAGGGATGAGAGACCCTTGGCTGCACTTGATATCCGCGGTACCATGACCCAATATTTGGTTGAGTAGGTGGCTGAGGCCTTCGAATTTCTAGAAAATTTGATGTGCTCGGCTCCTGCCACGAACTAGAGACCTTGCACGGTTCTAGCCGATGATGGAATTTTCTTCCCTATACATGCCTTTATTTACGGGCTGCGGCTGCCTATTCCAGTTCCCATTCGCCGCCTTTTTTAGACAATGAAACTGGCCCCAGCACAGTTGGATCCTAATGGCTGGAGAGCCATTCTTGCCACAGTTGTCCTTTGGGAGAACTTGTTCAAAAAAGACATCACTCCCACGGAATTCTTTCACTTCTACCGCCCTAAGGAGAACTCAGTGAAGTTCGCGGGATACTACTACATCTCGAGCTACGGCAGGGACGAGACCCTTTATACTGGGAGTCCAACCAGTGTGAAGAACTGGAAGGGGAAATATTTTTACATCTTTGGCGAAGGCTGGGAGATGCACCCCGAGGAGAATGAGAAGGAAAGGTCGTATAGAATGCCGCGGCAGTGGTGGTCTCCCTCAAAATTAGGTAATAAGACTATAGCTGCGTCCTTTCACATAAATTTGCATGTTAACTTCCAAACCTTTACATTGTCTTTTCTGCAGCCCTTGACAATCTGCATTTGAACAAGCGGCGGGAAAAGAGAGTTGTTGAGGCTGCGGCAGTTCCTGCTAACATAAAACGTTCAACACACTTGTAACGTCAACAACCATATTTGAAGAAGGATTTTCCCCAACAAGTCCATTCCTCAACAGATGGGCACGGAAGGTAATTCACTGCGCCATGATTTTTACTCCGCGGTCACTTATGCCCTTGAACTTTGCTCATATATGCTGTGTGCTTTTTTAGGTGAAGAAGTCGACAGGGAACTGCTAGCGACGCAACTAGAAGAGATGGACGAGGACGCAGTCGTCCTAAATAACACTTTGCGGAGCAGAAAGAGGAAAAGTTCCAAAGCCATGGGACCTGTCGCGGCTTCTGCTACTCCTGCCACGACTCACTCCGCCGACAAAACTATAACTCCTGCCGCGGATAAAATGGTAAATGATGAGAACCTCCCGCATGACGAGTTTGATGATGAGATAGGGGCAAACCTGGCCGCGGTGGGCTTGATGTCAACTGATGTGCCCCTTCATTCTACGTCTCCGCCGCCGCCGCCTGTTGTTGCAGTAAATGCAAATCTGGACCCTCCTCAGTTCCGTGACAAAGTTGGTTCTGACGATAGACCGCGGCCCCAGATGAGACAAACTGACCCAAAATCCTCATAGGACACCACCGCAAAGGCCGCGCAAAGAATGAAAAGAATTCTCGATGCCGCGGATCTGGACAGGTTGGTGGGGGTAGACCACGATGACTTGGAGGACTGTGGTATCCATAGCCTTCTGAGGGTAAGTGCCATATTTCTTTAATTTTGCTGTTTTAACTTTTTTTTATCCCATATGTTGCTTCTAACTTGTTTTATTTCAGGCCGCGGATGTCCTTGTGGCCCAGAGGAGGAAGTATGAGGCCCTTTATAAGTTGAAAGAGGCTACATATAGGGTGCATACTTGTGACCTGGAAGCTGCACGAACTTCATCCTTTGAAGCAGGCAAGAAGTCTTCTACCACGGCTCTTCAGGCAGCCCACATAGACCTGGAGAAAGAGAATAAGGCAAGAGAGGAAGCGAAAGATAATTTCAAACAAGCTGCGAAGTCCCTTAAATCCTTCCAGGCCCAAACTGAAGATGTCGCCCTTGTCGCAGAGATTTTAAGCAGTAAGCTCGCCCTTCTCCAGTAGAAGTACGAAGAGCTAGAAGAAAAGTTCTCCCAAGAAGACGAAGATCGTGCCGCGGAAATAAAAAAGTTAGAGGCTGATCATGGTGACGCCCTTCAGCTAGATGTAGACCATACCGTAGAGTCATTTAAAGGATCCAAGGACTTCTTTCTTATTAATAACAAGGCATACCTCCGCGGTTATCAGGAGCTGCGGCAGAGATTTATAAAGAGATTCCCTGAGGCTAAGGAGGAGGTCCTTTCTTGGAAATTAAGCGATGTCGAACATCAAGAGTGCATCGCTGAACTTAAGGCCGCGGTAGAAGAGATAGCGAGGCTGAGGGAAGACGCAGAAGCTGCGGCCGCGGATGGAGAGACAGAGACTGCCGTGGATAGAGAAGAGGCTGATGATAATGATGACACAACTTCTTAAACTTGTATTCAATTTCAATTGAAGTCATCATTAAAACAGGGATGCGTCCCTCATTTTTCTTAATTTCTGTTGAGGCTGCGGCCTCCTTTCTGTAATCTTGACTACTAATCTCAAGGTTGCGGCCATATTTACTACTTGTACATGATTTCTTACAACTCCTTGCTCTTTTACATTGCCTTCTATAATGAATGGTTGAATGTAACTACTTGCATATTTGAAAATGCACCCTTGATTAGATAAACATAATACTTTAAATCCGCGGACAACGATCGATTTCGTAGGATGATTATTTGCTAATTTCAGCGCCCACATAAATAGTACAATGTTTACTTCCAAAGGACATTGGTTGCTGCGTGCAAGCCACAACCCTTTCTTATGGCGCGTCATATAAACGATTTCACTTGATTTCCACAAACATGATTTCAAGGATGTGGCACTATGATTACATGGATCCATGGCTGCTTTCATTGCACCTGGTTGTCTGAACCGCTTATCTTTGTCATCACATAACAATTATGGAACATGTAGAAAAGGTATTTTCCTAGTCTTGATACAATTGATTCTCTTCTACCGCGGCATTTGACATTATAGCTTTCTCATGCTTCAAGATGCTAGTGCCTCCACACTTTCAAGAATAAATGGCTCCTAGAGATCTGTAACCATATCGGTGGGCTGCGACATATTTCTGGTTCATCTGAATAATGTACCTTTGTAGACATACGTTGGTATTTCCAAGCCTTCTCGGACCAGGTTATGTTATTGAGCCATGCTAATATATAGGATATTTTCAAGCCTCCTCAGGCTCGGTTATGTTGTTACGCCACCCACAGCTAACATATAGGATATTTTCAAGCCTCCTCAGGCTGTGTTATGTTGTTAAGCTACCCACAGCTAATATATAGGATATTTTCAAGCCTCCTCTGGCTGGGTTATGTTATTAAGCCACCCATAGCTATTATGAAGGATATTTTCAAGCCTCCTAAGACTGGGTTATGTTATTAAGCCACCCACAGCTAATATATAGGATATTTTCAAGCCTCCTCAGGCTGGGTTATGTTGTTAAGCCACCAACAGCTAATATATAGGATATTTTCAAGCCTCCGCAGGCTGGGTTATGTTATTAAGCCACCCATAGCTATTATGTAGGATATTTTCAACCCTCCTCAGGTTGGATATTATAAGCTTATCAGTTCAATGACGCATCCCGAAAGCTAAGAATGAGCATTGTAATCCCCCGTGGCTAATAAAAGCTCCTTGAATTCTCACATGCTTTCGCAAATATGATCATCATACGATAAGATATAGTTGCACATCGTGAGGGGAACTTCTGAGCTAATTAAGATCGCAATCCCTCCATAGGTGCATCCCGAAGTAAAATAATCCTTCGAGATAATTTATTATTCTTCCTTTGGAATCTGTTTAAGACAAAAAAGTCTTTTTGTGAGATAACAGATTATGAAATCAAGTGAGATATCAGATATGGCAAAATTTGCTAATTCATATATTTATATATGTATGCTCCAGCTAATGACTTGGTTAACAAAACATAAAGTCTTACATATTAGGGCTATAATGAGCTTCATAAAACATGAACATAAATACTTGAAATTGGAAAAAATAAGGATAAGATGCGGCATGCAGCCTCTGTCAAGTCTGACTGAATCCTTTATGCATTCTTCAGTAATCGCTGCAGCATACCTTACCCAATTAGCCTTTCAACTTCATCCTTTAGAGCATAGCATTGCTCGGTGTTATGACCATGGTCCTGATGGAATTTGCACCAGGTAGCTTTGTTCCTCTTGTGGGGTGGAGCTCTCATCTTTTCTATCCATCTCAACATCTTCAATCGAGAAGGTTAACGGAGTATAGACACCCAATTTCTTCTCTGATTTCTCTGCCCTTCTTTTCTGGCTTCTGCTGACTACTTCCGTAGACGCCTCCTCTTGAAATGCCGCGGCATCAAAGGATATTGGTGCATGTATCATAGATGCCGCACCCGTATTGGGAGAGGTCGCGGCTTCTAGCATTAGGACCCTCTGAGTGAGATAGTTGACCTGGGTCTGAAGCGAGGCATGGCTGTCATATAGGTGATTAAGGTGATTGTACAGTTGCACAATCTCATTGTTGACTTCTGTACTCTGGCTGGACTCTCCTTCCATTTCTGCTTTTGTTAATCTTTATAAAGTATATAGAATCTGAGACAAAACTAATAGAAGTGAGTAATCACAGAAATATTGGATCAACCAAGTAGGAGATGGGGATGCAGCATTTGTATCACTACATAGAATTACTGACGAGGCCGCGGCCAGTAAGAACTACCGCGTCCTTGTATGATATACGCCAATGTTGAGCTGGGGTCTATATGAGTTCATTCCTGGATTTTATAGAGATTTTGTTACGCAGCTACGCTAGCAAGGGCCGTAGCCATAAAAGCATTTGAACTTCCCGACCAAATCCCCTCCTAGGCAGCGAAGGGAGCAATCCAAAATTGAAACCCGTGAACTGAGCTTTTCTCTCGAAACTTGTGGAGTGCATACATACTAAGGTTTGTCCATGAGTACATAACCTCTCTATGCATAAAACGGCACAATTTTAATGATAAACCCTAGATCATAGGTTGATAATCAGCAAAAAAGGAGTAAATATTACCCTTCCCTAATCATCCGTCTTTTCGGGACTAAAGTCCATCATGATTTTCAGCATTATCTAGATGAGATGATATCACAGGGGTATGTAAATAGATCCAAAGACATAAAATGGAGACCTAAGAGCAGATCCAGATATAAGGAATACCCATTTAAGGGGCAAATATATTACGGAGCTCAATAACCAGAATTGACCCGTGAGAAAATGATCCACAGGACCCTCAGGGATCGAATAAGGTGTTTAAGAGCACAAATATGTAGAGAAACAAGATTGAAATATCTACCTTCCCACAGACGGCACGAGATTGTTGATATAAGAAATCGTCCATAAGGCATTCTCATACCCGCAAGTCAAAAGTAAAGTGCGTAATGAACAAGTAAAGCAAGTAAATAGAGAGAAAATAAGATTTAGAGTGGTTCAGCCCCTAAAATGGGCCTACGTCCACTATGTTGTTCCATTCTCATTATATGTGTGCTATTGTACAATATAATCATGCCTAAAGAGGCGTACAAGTATGAGAATAAAGGAGAATACATGATGATTGAGGATTCCGATGTGCCGGAGAAGTAGCTGCGATGTGGATGAACAGCCCTCAAACTGTATGCTGAGGTTGTTTAGAGAGAATCGTTACTTTAGAAACTTCCCCGGGTGTGTATGGAATCCCCCATTTCGAGGTATGGTCCTCTATTTATAAGTGGTATGCATACCGTGTCACGTGCCCTGAGCACGTGACATGTATCAAGTCTGGAGTAGTTGTTAATGAGGGGGATGCGGCCTGCAAGGCAAACAACCTAAACGCCTCATCCTCTGGCGGAAGACTAAGGCTCCGCGCCCTGGACTTGTGTGGATGCCTTGGCACGTTGATTGTGATCGCATTCCTTAATGAGGTGCCGCGCCCTATAAGAGATATGGCCGCATTCTGTAGGATGCCCTCCGCGGCAGGGTGCTATATTTATATTATCAGGAATGTTTAGGGGTTTCGCCCTCTTACACCATGTTTTTAAGCCCAAGTCTTGATATTTACAAATTATACTCATATTCTTAAATCAAGAGTCTCATGATTGCACGGTCAGTTCCTACGAGTTACATTGGTCCCGTGTGAGGTGTCAGTGCCTCTTACGAGGTAGTTCGGGGTTTGTTTTGAGTTTTTTCCCTCTAACGCCATGTTTTTAATCCTAAGTCTAGAAATTTTCATATTATCATCGTATTCTCAAGCCGGAACTCTGTGATCATGCAGTCAGTCCTATGAGTTATATTGGTCCCGTGCGAGGTGTCGGCGCCTCTCACTGGGCCATTTGGGGGTTGTTTCAGGGCTCCCACTGTAGCTCCATTTTAAAGCCTAAGTCTAGATATTTTCAAATTATTGTCTTATTCTTAAACTGAGAGTCTCCTGACCACGCAGCCAGTTCCTACGAGTGAAAATGGTCCCGTGCGAGGTGTCGACGCGTCTCACGGGGCAGTTTGGGGGTTGTTTCGGGGTTCCCCCTCTAGCGCCACCTCTTAAGCCTAAGTCTAGATATTTTCAAATTATCTTCGTATTCTCAAACTGAGAGTCCCGTGGCCACGAGGTCAGTTATTATGAGTCAGATTGGTCCCGTACGAGCTGTAGGTGCCTGTCACAGGCCCATTTGGAGGCTGTTTCCGAATTTCCCCCTCTAGCGCCATGTGTTTGAGCCTAAGTATCAATATTTTTAAATTATCATCGTGTCATCAAACCAAGAGTCCTGTGACCACGAGGTCAGTTCCTACGGGTTACATTGGTCCCGTATAAGGTATAGGTGCCTCTCACGGGGCCATTTGGGGGTTGTTTCGGGGTTCCCCCTATAGCGCCATTTTTTTAGTGTAAGTCTAGATATTTTCAAATTATTGTCTTATTCTTAAACCGAGAGTCTCATGACCATGCAGTCAGTTTCTACAAGTGACAATGGTCCCGTGCGAGGTGTCGGCGCATCTCACGGGGCGGTTTGGGGGTTATTTCGGGGCTCACCCCTCTAGCGCCATTTTTAAGCCCAAGTTTAGATATTTTCAAATTATTATATTCTCAAATTAGGAATCTCGGGGCCACGAGGCCAGTTCTTATGTGATAGATTGGTCTCGTGCGAGCTATAGGTGCCTGTCACATGGTCGTTTGGAGGCTGTTTCAGGAATTCCCCCTTCTAGCGCCATGTTTTTCAGCCCAAGTAGACATATTTTCAAATTATCTTCGTCTTATCAAACCGAGAGTCTCGTGACCACGAGATCAGTTCCTACGAGTTACATTGGTCTCGTACGAGGTGTCGGTGCCTCTCACGGGGCCATTTGGGGGTTGTTTCGGGGTTCCCCCTCTAGAGCCATGTTTTTAAGCCTAAGTCTAGATATTTTCAAATTATTGTTGTGTTATCAAACCGAGAATCCCGTGACCATGAGGTCAGTTCCTACGAGTTACATTGGTTCTGTGCGAGGTACTGGTGCCTCTCACAGGGGCGTTTGAGGGATGTTTTAGGATCTCCCCCTCTAGCATCATCTTTTTAAGCTTGAGTGTAGATATTTTAAAATTATATTCGTATTATCAAATCACGAGTCCCGTGGACACGTGGTTAGTTCCTACGCATTACATTGGTCCCGTGTGAGGTGTCGGTACCTCTCATGGGGTCGTTTGGGGGATGTTTCGGGGTTCACCCCTCTAGCGCCATTTTTTAAGCCTAAGTCTAGATATTTTCAAATTATCTTCGTATTCTCAAACTGGGAGTCCCGTGACCATGCAGTCAGTTCCTACGAGTTACATTGATCCCGTGCGAGGTGTTGGCGCATATCATAGGGTGGCTTGGGGTTGTTTCTAATGTCATGTTTTTAATCCCAAGTCTAGATATTTTGAAATTATCACTGTATTCTCAAATCGTGTGTCCCGTGACCTCGAGGTCAGTTCCTACGAGTTATATTGGTCCCATGCGAGGTGTCGGCGCGTCTCATGAGGCCATTTCGGGGTTGTTTCATGTTCCCCCGCTCTAGAACTATGTTTTTAAGCCTAAGTCTATATATTTTCAAATTATCACTATTTTCTCAAATCGGGAGTCCCGTGACCTCTAGGTGAGTTCTTAAGAGTTACATTGGTCTAATAGAAGGTGTCGGCGCATCTCATGGGGCCGTTTGGGGACTGTTTTGGGATTCCCCCTCTAGCGCCATATTTTTAAGCCTAAGTCTAGATCATTTCTAATTATCCTCATATTATCAAATCAGAAGTCCCGTGACCACGAGATCAATTCCTGTAAGTTGCATTAGTCCCGTGCGAGGTGTCAGTGCCTCTCTAAGGGCCGTTTAGGGGCTGTTTCCGAATTTCTCCCTCTAGTGCCATGTTTTTAAGCCTAAGTCTAGATATTTTCAAATTAACATCATATTATCAAACCAGGAGTCCTGTAGCCATAGGATTCATTCCTACAAGTTACATTGGTCCCGTACGAGGTGTTGGTGCCTCTCACGAGGTCGTTCGGGGCCTGTTTCGAGTTTTCATCCTTTAACGCCATGTTTCCTAAGTCCAGATATTTGCAAATTATCGTAGTATTCTGAAATCGGGAACCTCATGATCATGCGGTCAGTTACTACGGATTACATTAGTCCCATGCGAGGTGTTGGTGCCTCTCACGAGACTGTTACGGGACTGTTTTGGGTTTTCGCCCTCTTACGCCATGTTTTTAAGAATAAATCTTGATACTTGCAAATTATCCTCGTATTCTTAAACCTAGAGTCCCGTGATCACATGGTCAATTCCTACGAGTAACATTGGCCCCGTGCAAGGTGTCTGTGCCTCTCACGAGGCCGTTCAGGGTTTGTTTTCGATTTTTGCCCTCTAACACCATGTTTTTAAGCCTAAGTCTAGATATTTGTAAATTATCATTGTATTATCAAACCGAAAGTCCCATGATTGTGCGGTCCGTTTTTAAGAGTTACATTGGTCCGTTGCGAGGTATTGGTGCTTCTCACAGGGCCATTCGGGGTCTGTTTTGAGTTTTTGCCCCTAACGCCATGTTTTTAAGACTAAGTCTAGATATTTACAAATTATCATCGTATTCCCAAATAGGCAGCCCCATGATCGAGTGGTCAGTTCTGACGAGTTACATTGGTCCCGTACGAGGTGTTATTACCTTTTACGGGGCCGTTCGGAGGCTATCTCGTGTATCTCCCTCTAACGTCATGTTTTTAATCCTAAGTCTAGATATTTATGAATTATTACTGTATTCTCAAACCGGGAGTCCCGTGATTGTGCGGTAAGTTTCTATGAGTTACATTGGTCCTGTGCAAGGTGTTAGCACCTCTTAAGGAGCCGTTTGGGGTTGTTTTGGGTTTTCGCCCTCTAACGCTAAGTTTTTAAGCCTAAGTCTTGATATTTTCAAATTATCCTTGTATTCTCAAAATACCACTTTTATTTAGTAGATTTACATAGAAAACCTTTCAAAATACATGATAAGAAAATGAATAGTTTATTCAGTAGATTTAGGCAGTTGAATACATATATATTGTTGTTATGCATAAATATTCATACAACTGCTACATATATGTTAATCCATTAAGGAGGTCTAATTCCTAGACTGTATGTTGTATATACTGGTTATTAAAAAAAAGTGGCAAGCGAAAGGTATGTGTTGATTTAACCAACCTCAACAAGGCCTGCCCAAAAGATATTTTCCTCTTGACTAGAATTCATCATCTAATAGACTCGGTAACAAATCATCAATGGATGAGTATCATTGATGCCTACTATAGGTACCATCAAATATCGATATTCGACCCCGATGAGGAGAAAACATAATTTATAATCACACATGGGACTGTATTACTATAGAGTGATGTTATTCAACCTAAACATATATGGGACACTTACTAAAGATCAATCACAAAGAGGTTCAAAAATTAGATCATCTCAATAATGGAAGTCTATATCGATGATATGTTTATGGAGAGCAAACTTTTTACTGATCATATTAGTGATATCACCGACACATTCAAGATCCTCAGAAGCTATAAAATGAAGCTAAATTCTTTTTAAGTGTGCCTTTAGGCTCAGATTGGGAAATTTTCTTGGATTCCTAGTCACGAGAGGGGTATGGAGGCCAATCTAGGTCATATTAAGTCGTTTCGGGAGATTAAGAGGCTGACCACAATGGGGAGGTAAAAGTGCTAATAGGGATGCTTAAAACTTTTAATCAATTTATATCCAGGCCATTAGATATATACCAAGCGTTCTTTTAAGCTTTAAATAAATCAAACACGATGATTTGGACTCTGGAATATGACAAAGCACTAGAGAAGATCAAGAAATACCTTGGCTCCCCACGTTTGTTGTCAAAGCCAATCTGTGGTGAGAAACTCCACTTGTACTTAGCCTTTTCACAACATGCAACTAGTGGGGAGATATTCCAATTAGAAGACGGATAAAAACATCTGCTATACTATGTTAGGCATAATCTCCTTGATGCATAGAGGAAATATACATCCATGTAGAAGCTAGCCTTAGACCTAGTGATGTCGTCTAAAATGATGAAACATTACTTGAAACCCACTCCGTAGTTGTCCTCGCCTTCCATCCTCTTAATGGGGTCTTAAAGAACGTCGATCTCACCAACTAGAAGACAAAATGGTGCTTGGAATTAGCCTAGTTTGATATTATTTATGATCTTAGATATTCCATTAAAGGGAAGGTCTTAGACGATTTCATCACCTAATTATCATATAACCTAGAGGATGAAGAAATTTAATATAACCCAGTCTTGGAGATGTTCAACGTGAATTTAATAGACCTAGTCATCTCTATTCTTGCCAATTGCATATTTAAATGGAAGTTATTTGTGCATGGAGCCTCCATTAAGCGAGGAATCAACATTGACATCATCTTCATCACTCCATAAGGGGATTTAAACTAATAAGTTGTACAACTTGGTTTCAAAGGCTCCAATATTGAAGAAGAATATGAAAAAAATGGTATTTGGATTAAAAATGGTGATCATAATGGGTGATAAAGACATTGCCATCCACTGTGACTGGCGCCTTATTGCCAACTAGTTGACTGATGAGTAAAAAGCCATAAATCTAAGGATGAAAGCCTACAAAGGCAAATAAAGGATCTTAATCAAGGTATCTAGATTGGTCTTAATAGAAAATTGTCATCTAAACAATAATAGTCATATTGACTCTCTTTCTACTTTAGACTCAATAACTGATACTAATTCGATGGGATGATCGAGGTTATAGTGATCGACCAAGCATAAAGGATCTCAAATTGGAAGTTTTAGCCATATAAATCGACTAGGAACCTCACTGGATGGATCCAATCATTGTTTAGATTAGGAATGAAGATATCCCAATTGACAAGAAGGATGCTCACAAGATGAGAGTAAAGTTGGCCCAGATTTTCTTTATTTCAAATGACTAACTTTACTGATGATCACTCACCGAAACTCATCTCAAATGTGTGCATCCAAACCAGGTTAATGAGATCCTTAGAGAGATGAATGCAGGAATCTATAAAGCTTATGGAGAATTATGATCACTAGCCCATCTAGTGATTTTACAGCGATAATGGTGTCCCTTTATGCCAAATAATGCATTCAAATTCATCCAAAAGTACCACATATGACAGTGGTTCACCCCAATAATCAAACAACTAATGGATAGATTTATCTTATCATAATCCCCTAACCGTATGCCCAGTGGTTATGGATATAGTCGACTATCTACTAAGAGCTCCAAGAGATTATAAGTTTATAATAATGGCAATCGGCTACATCACCAAGTGGATTGAAGCAGAGCCCTTAACCCACATCAAAGATGTTGACATCATAGGTTCATTTAGAGGAATATCATTACTCAGTTTGGGATCCCTAGAGACTTTGTGTCATATAATGTGACCCAATTCAATAATGATCCTCTCGACTATTTCTACATAAAATATCGGATCCTCAACCACTATGGTTCATTTATCTTCCCATAGTGCAATAGACAACATGAAATCTCCAACAAAACTCTTCTTACCAAAATTAAGTGTCAACTAAATAATGCAAAGAAAAATGGGTTGATGAATTACCTTATATTCTTTGCACTTATATAACTACACCATGAAGGTCCATGGGTGAAATTGCTCATGCAATTTCTTATTATATGGATGATGTCATCCCTTTAGACTTTTTCATACCAACTCTTAGGTCTGAAAACTATGATGACAACTATAGTGATGAGTGACTTGCCCACGATTTGGACTTGGAAGAAGAGAAATGAGAGAAAGACCTCATCCAGCTTGTAATATACCAACAAGAACTTTCCAATCACCACAATAAGAGAGTTAAGGATCAATAATTTGTAGTGGGAAACTTAGTACTCAAGAATTTTCTACCAAAGGTAATAAAGCCCTCATATGGAAAAGTGTCCCCCAACTAGGAGGGATCTTACATAATTTCATTAACATGAGGAACTATATCATAATACCTTAAAAAATCGATGGAACACTTGTCCCCAGGACATAGAATGCCATAAACCTGAGAAAATTCTATCACTAGAAGAATCAACATAGCTTAGCTTAGTCGTTATTAAAGAAATTATTTACTTTCAGTCTCTAAATAAAAGTTCACTTCATTACCAGAACTTAAAGTGTATTATATCTTTATTCAACAATACAACCTGAATAACTCATCTGAAAATGGTGGAATAACCTAAAAATGGATCAATCATAGAATTGGTAGTACGACTTATAGTAAGTCGATTTTGACTGGAATAGGAAAAACCTCTGTTGATAATGGTGGTACAACCTACGAATAGGATATCCGGCCTAGAGCATGTATAAACCCACCTAAGATTGGATGGTACACTTTATAATGAGTTGGTTTTTCCTAGAACAAGCAAAAAACGCCTTGAAAATGGTCGTACAACCTGAAAATGGGTTGGTTGGTCTAAAATAGGTACAACCCCACCTAATAATGAGTAATAAGACTTAGTGTAAGTCAGTTTGTGTAAAACATGCATAATCACAGCTAAGAATGAGGGGTACGACTTATAATAAGTCATATAAGGAAAACCCCACCTAAAAGAGGTGGTACAACCTATGAATGGGTTAATCAACCTAAAATAAGAACCAACCCACCAATGAATGAATGGAACAAAGATGTCAAGGTTGGATTAAAATAGACCACCTTAATACCTTCACCCTTCTTAGAATAATCCACGGAGAAGAAATCTCCTAAGTATGGCAAGCCAATCCTACGTGAGCTGACGTAGTCCAAATGTGCTAAATATTAATTAAATCTTTTTATTAGATTGCCATGATTCTAAAATAATTACCAAGTCATTTTCATTATCATATAATTAAATAAGAACGTTAACTAATTGATTTAACTTGTCATTCATCAATTTTAACTAGTTATGTTATCGATGTGATGCATTTATATATTAAGGAATTAGTCAGTCAACATTATTAACAATAATTCTAATTTGTTGTTATACTTCAAGTGTTAGAAGTCAGTCACAGACCTTTCCTTCCACACAAAGGTCTATTCATAATATATTGGCACCAAAGAAACTCAATTTTAGGGATGGGTAAAAATCATGCCTAAATACTACATATTTGTCCTTAAAAGTCATTAGGGACGATTTTAGGGACGACAAGGTATGGTCACATTTGTTGGGGGTCCCAAATGTATTAGGGATGGGGTTGGTTGTCCCTGATAATCTTATAGAACGGTCTTTTGATTGTCCTTTAAGAACTATTAATGGTTCAGTTGTTAAGGACGAGAGTTTAGTCGTCCCAAATAATATTATTTGGGATAGTATTAACTGTCCCTTAAATATTGGCGCCATGATTTCCGCCAAAATTTTTATTCTGTCATTACATTTTAAGGATGGTTCTAGCCTTCCCAAAAGACATGGTCAGTGCTAAAAATATTTTTATTATTGTATACCCATATTTTAAAGTTTTCCCCTTATATAGATTCCATGTTTAACGACGAATCTTCAAACTTCTTTCAATATTAGCCATAATATCAACAAATGTATAAGTTATGACAAATAATTATCGAGAACAAAATATCAATGAAACTCTGAAATCCATTCATTCATATTCAAGGTTCCCAACATAACAACTCAAAAAATTAGAACAACTATACTAAAACATAAGCTATATGATTCAAACTACAATCACCCTAAAAATATCAAATAACCAATTCAAAAACATAATAAACAAAAAAAAAACTAACTTATAAATGTGCAAAATACAAGTGGTGGCATTTTTCAACAAAGTCATATAGCTGGCCAATGCCTATTCCAAATGATGTCCAGACCAATGGAAGAGAAAATAAACACAATTTAGCACAATATTGAATTATGGTATGGTTTGCCCTTACTAAATAAGCAGTTGGGGAAGCAAGAGAGAGAGACAGGAGATTATTCTAGAACATGACGGAACTGAACTAGAAAGAATTAGTAGAAAACAGAGGACCTAAAAGAGCTACGGTACAACTTCAAAGTCAACTCGATAGACTGTTGAAATGAAACGAGATCAACTGATTCCCCTCTTCCTTTCCCAACCTATACTATAATACAAGGCGGAAACTCGTAAAGACATCTGTATATCATCGTGTTAATTATTTTTAGAAAATTTTGGCTGGCTTTCTTTGTTTATTAATGGAAACAACTCGTTTTAACTAAAACTCAACTCAACAATAACAACAAAAGCCCCAAATGAGAACATAAATTAATTTCCTCAACATATATATTCACCGACCTAGCTTAATCTCAAATTATTAGTAAAAGAATTTTAATTTTTAAAAAGTACATGAGCAAGTGCAACATTTGGTATAGGGAAGTGCATCAAATTAAACTATGGTTTTGTTTGTATGTTTTTACCTATCTATTAATATATATTTTATCTATCAAGAAGCCCATTTACTTAATTTTAGACATGACTAATAGTTTTCTTAACAATATCTTTAGTTCTAAACATTAAACTATGGTTCTCAGATTTCATTTCGAATCTAGAAGCCACAATTAACATAGATATTTACTTTCGTGCGAGATTGGACATGATTCATGTTCCTTACCCATTTGTAAACTTTGTTGTTCAGGTTAATGAAACTCCTACGTTAGAGGAGGAATCATTCTCCGTTCTTGACCCCCAGTTGTATAATCTCTGGATACTATGCTTCATACTATTGTGACCCTCCTCCCTAGGGTCCTCATAATGGATCTATTACAAATAAATAAGTGCAAAAAAGCGACATAAATCTTACAATATCATAATATTATGGAAAATTCTAAGATAAAAAATATTTAAATATAAAAGGATCGAATACATATATCAATGAAGTACAATATAGATGCGAACAAAAAACTAGTTAAGAACTAGAGAAAAAAAAATCAACTCTTGCATGATAACTGGCTCGACTCGAGGGATATCTAATTCTTCTTCGGTGGTTGAAGTTCATTAGTTTAAAGTTAAACTCATCTAATAATAAAATATCTCAGTAGATTGACGTCTATATATAGTTATGCTTTTTCCTTTTTCCATCTAGTTCTCCTATCGCAAAACACATTTTCTCATAAATCATTTGGTCCACCAAACAAGTCTAGTCAACCATAATTAGTGATCATGAAACCACGAAAAACTAGGATAGAAATTTACAGACTTGTTAACGCACAAATTCTCCATCTACGAGGACCAATTAGAAAAGGACACATGTCATCCTACGTGGCAATATTCGACATCAGAGGAGAGTAGGTCGGCACCCGAGGAGTATTAGTCGGCACCCGAGGAGAGTTGGTCGACACCCGAGGAGTATTAGTCGGCACCCAAGGAGAGTTGGTCAGTACCAAAGGAAAATTAGTTGGCACCCGAGGAGTATTAGTCGGCACCCGAGGAGAGTTAGTCGGCACCCGAGGAGAGTTGGTCGGCATACCAACCAGGAAGATCAAAGGATAACTATGCATTTAATGTGCATTAATCAAGATGGCAGTGCATTTAATGAGCGTTAATGTACATTTATATTGTATTAATAGATGACAACACATAGCATACCAAGTAATTCAACAATTAGATTCGTTGAATGTAGACATAAATGTCTACATATAACGAATCTCTTTATCTCCCATCACTATAAATACATGTATCCCCTTAGCCAAAAAGGGGGAGATCGGGAGGAGATTCGGGAGAACCGAGAGACATCATACACAAGATCCACACCTTTTTCTCTCTCTACACCACATTGTGCTATTGTAAACCACTGGGAATAAAATAACAGTGGACGTAAGCTTTTTCTTATAGCCGAACCACTTTAAAAATCTTTGTCTCTCATGTGCTTGATTGGATTATTTTTATCTATTTATCTGTGATCATAAAAATGGGATTCGGTCCAGTTTTTTGCATCAACAGATTGGATCCGTTTGTGGGAACGTGTTACAAGCATTGTTCTCCATCAAAAGCTAAGTTTTTCATTTTCTCTATGTATAATGAATTATATATTATGCATACATCTTTTGATTCAATCATGATTTTTATGTTTATATACATAAATTAATTGTCCAATTTTTATGTGCAAAATATTGCATATCATGATTTTAAAACCATAACTGTTAGTAATATGTTGATGCAAAAAACTGGATCGAATCCCATTTTTATGATCACAGATAAATAGATGAAAGCAATCCAATCAAGCACATAAGAGACAAAGATTTTTAAAGTGGTTCGACTATGAATAAAGCCTACGCCCACTGTTATTTTATTCCCAGGGGTTTACAATAGCACCATAGGGTGTAGAGAGAGAACGAATGTGTATCTTGTGTATGGGGTTTCTAGGTTTCCCCGGATATGCTCCGGATCTCCCCAGGATCTCTTCTGGTTCTCCTCCTTTTGGCTAAGGGGATACATGTATTTATAGTGATGGGAGATAAAGAGATTCATTGTATGTAGACATTTATGTCTACATTCAACGAATCTAATTGTTGAATTTCTTGGTATGCTATGTGTTGTCATCTATTAATACAGTATAAATATACATTGAGGCTCATTAAATGCGCTGCCATCTTCATTAATGCACATTAAATGCGTAGTTATCCTTTGATCTTCCTAGTTGATATGCCGACCAACTCTCCTCGGGTGCCGACTATCACTCCTCGAGTGCCGACCAACTATCCTCTGGTGCCGACTAACACTCCTCGAGTGCCGACCAACTCTCCTCGGATGCTGACTAACACTCCTCGGTTGCCGACCAACTCTCCTCGGGTGTTGAATATTGCCACGTAGGATGACATGTGTCCTTCTCTGATTGGTCCTCATAGATGGAGAATTTTTGAGTTAATAGAAGCCCCCAATGCTCCATGATTGATGGTTTACTTGAAAGGATGGAGTATTTATTCTGCAGTGTTGCTCGGTGCTTGTGAAATTCTTGATCTACCTTCTTGATTTGTTCAACATAAAGTGCATTATCTCCTGGACGACATATGATGCAGGCTGATTGATGGTTGCTAATCTTTATTTTGAGGAACTTCGTGTGCTATGTATCACCCCTGGGAATTTGGATGCAGCCATGCCATAGTATGCAACTTGTGGCTTGTCATAATCTTCAAGTATGTTGATTGGTTTGCTAGCCGACCAATTGCCTCCTGTGCTGAGCAACTGAGTGCTAACTTCACGTGCTTGATTCTTCTGATTTATGATCCTCTGAATACTTTGTCGAGTAACTACTAGCTTTTGAACCCAACTCTTCTATCTGATTAGTACCAAGCTAGTGGTGTACTTCGAAACATTTTCATACAACTTCTTCTTCAATTTTGGTCGGGATAGTAGTAGTAAAGATCTCAGTGTTGTAGATGATAAAATTGACTTCTGAACTTCAATAGTATGTGCATAATAACTCCTGAATATGCCTTCTGAACTTCTGAATGCGCTTCCTGAACTTCAATAGCATGTGCATAATAACTCCTGAGTATGCCTCCTGAACTCCAGTAGCCTCCGTGTGAGTTTGTGGAGTTGAATTTGATGCTCGACTGCATGATGTTATAAGAATATGCCGCCAAATGAACAAATATATCTGTAATAGAAGCCCCCAAGTGTGGAATGTGAACTTTGAATGCTTTTTTCTTGATCTCTTTCACATACTCATACTTTGTTTCCGACCAACTGTAGTTGACAGCTTCTTATTTCCGACCAACCTGAGTTGGTGGATTTTTTCTTAACGAGCAACTTTGACACTTTCTGGAATAATTTTACCTCCCGAGGAATACATAGTTTTACTTTCCGCAGGAATACATAGTTTTACTTCCCGTAGGAATACATATATTTACTTCCCGGAGGAATACAAGTAGCTTTACTTCCCGGAGGAATACAAGTAGCTTTACTTCCCGGAGGAATACAAGTTTTACTTCCCGGAGGAATACATTTACTTCCTAACCAACATAAGTTGGCATTTTTAGGAATACATTTTTGATAATAAATGATAGAGACTTCCTCGGAGCTGACCAACAGATTGTTGGGAATAAGATATAATAAATGTTGGAGACCTCCTCGGAGCTGACCAACAGATTGTTGGGAATAAGATATAATAAATGCTGGAGACCTCCTCGGAGCTGACCAACAGATTATTGGGAATAAGATATAATAAATCTTGGAGACCTCCTCGGAGCTGACCAACAGATTGTTGGGAATAAGATAATATAAATGCTGGAGACCTCCTCGGAGCTGACCAACAGATTGTTGGGAATAAGATAATATAAATGCTGGAGACCTCCTCGGAGCTGACCAACAGATTGTTGGGAATAAGATATAATAAATGCTCGAGACCTCCTCGGAGCTGACCAACAGATTGTTGGGAATAAGATAATATAAATGTTGGAGACCTCCTTGGAGCTGAATATATGATTATAAATATTTGTCGAGCTCCATGCTGAAATAAGAATAGAATATGCATCCAAATATATATAAAGAATAATTAAAAATAATAAAGTGCCTCGTTGATCTGTCGAGGTAAAATTATATAATGCCGAACAAGTATAAAATCTTCCAGAACATAAGAATATGGCCGAGAACGTTGTCAGGCCTGAATATAAATAAGAATTATCCGACCAACTATCCGTTGGGGGTGAAACACAACGAATGTTGTAATTCTCCTTAAAGTTGAATAAGTATCTTGTCGAGGCACAATTTCATAATGCCTAATAAGAATAATATTTTCCAGAACATAAGAATATGGCTGAGAACTTTGTCGGGCCTGCATATAAATAAGAATTACCCCGACCAACTATCCGTTGGGGGTGACATATAATAAATGTTATAGTTCTCCTTGGAGCTGAATATGATAACAAGTATCTCGCCGAGTTCCATGAAGAGATGAATATAGAATATGAATCCCAAGGGATATATAAAATAATTTGTGCTTGAGACGATATCTGGGCCTGAATATAAATAAGAATTTCCCCGACCAACTATCCGTTGGGGATGAAATATAATAACTGTTGTAGCTTTTCCTCGGAGCTGAATATATAATGAGTATCTCGCCGAGCTCCATGTTGATATGAATATAGAATACGAATCCCAATGGATATATAGAATCATTTGTGCTGGAGCAGATATCATAGCAATAATAAAATCAATAGTTCCTCGCTGAGGTGAAATTTCATACTGCCGAGCTATGATAATATTTTTCAGAAGAGTAAGATTATTTTTTAGCATTCGTTGGAGTTGAATCTTGTACATGTAATAATTAATATCTTGCTCTACCATATGTGTAGGCTGAATTGATTAGTCGTGAGAATAATTTAATCATTCAATAAATATATGATAGGTATATGTTTGAGAAATAAAAATATTAATTTCAAAAAATGAAATAATATATGTTGGTTGATATGTCGAGACACAATTGCCTGATGTCGAACAATACTACTTTTCCAGAGGTTTACGAGAGCTTTCATCGGGATTGAATATCGTCCCTATGAAATTTTAATAGGCTTCCCGATCACCTCTCGAGACTAGAGAAAATAATTATTATCATGGGAATAATTATTCAGCCAAACAATATGTGATGTGTATCAGCATAAAAATTTCAAAATATAATATTTTTGTGCCAAATGTGTGTGAGATGGACAAATTTTTATCAAATATACATCATAAATAAAACGTAGAGTTTTTTGTAAAGTTATTTAATCTCCAACAACTAATCAGGTATAAGTTAATGTTTGAAAATTATTTATCACTTGGTTTGAAAAATATTTTTGGGGTGATCACAAGTTAAAAAAGACTTAAGCCCCCTGTTTGTCCCCAAGCTGAACTCGTGTTTAAAGAAATATCTGGGGTGCTTCACATTTTCTAAAACCCCAAGATTCTACTGCTGCCGACAAACGGCATGGATATTTCCGACCAACATTTAAGGATATCTCAAATTATAGAATATATGGTGTCGACCAAGAAGCAAATGATCCCCGACTAGCTGAGCAATTTCGCCGATCAACAAAAATGGTGCATTGACAGCACCGAACAACATTAGATATCACCGACCAAAAAGTGGATGGTTGGATAGTTGCCGACCAGTAAATTGAACCCTCCGAACAAGACTAAGATATCACCGATCAAGAAGTAGATGATCGTCGACCTGCAATTGGTTCCACCAAGCTATAATATGGGTCTTTGACCAACAATAAGATACCTCGTAGTTGGATAAAATTATTTCAACGTTGCTGATGGATCTTCAAATCTTATCTTCGACAAACAAAAATGGTCTGGTTAAGCTTCCCTTTAATAAAAGATGGCCCAAGATGATGCCGGCCAACAATATAGATGGTTGACCAGAATATCTCGAATCCTTAGATCAGAAAAATAACATTCGATGTAAAATTTAAGCATTAAGAATGTTAATTAAATGAATAATTATCTAATCCACTATATCGTGTGATTCCGATAAAGAAAACACGTGGTGTGATGAACGAGGAGCCAATATCTCAAATTTATGCCCAAAGTCTCGATATGGTCATGATTGTTTAATTGATCATCTTTTACAAGAGGTGGGTAATGATTTTTTTTTTTTGGTTACATAAAATTATTTTTTATTTTGATCCCTTCCTATTCCCCATTTGCATAGATAAAAATATGGTGAATGATCGAAATTATTACCAAATTTATATCAAAAATCAATCAATTTGACTTTATTGACATAGATGGAAGATGAGCCAAATATAGTTCATAAAAATGAATGCAAAGAGACTCAAACTTGAAGAGAGAGAAAGTAGATCTGGGTCATGATTTCCATGAGAAAACTTTTTATTGTCTTTAACCTTTTCCCATTCTCTGATTAAAAATGTAATGGGAATTTGAATAGTCATCAAAGATCTTACAAAATTTATAATGAAAATTATCAAATCTTACCACCGTCATATATATTGGTATATGTAATCATTTAAAATATTTATTTCATGATATAAAATTGAAACTTGAGAATCAAGCAAAAAGTTGTGATTTATGAAACCCATTATTTTTCAGATTACTAAATAAGAACTAATCTAACAGTTATGATTTAAAAATCATGATATGCAACATTTTGCAGATAATAATTGGACAATTAATTTATGTATATAAACATAAAAATCATGATTGAATCAAAATATGTATGCATAGTTGATTATACATAGAGAAAATAAAAACTTAGCTTTTGATGGAGAACAATGCTTGTAACACGTTCCCACAGACGGCGCCAATCTGTTGATGTAAAAAACTGGATCGAATCCCATTTTTATGATCACAGATAAATAGATGAAAGCAATCCAATCAAGAACATAAGAGACAAAGATTTTTAAAGTGGTTCGGCTATGAATAAAGCCTACGTCCACTATTATTTTATTCCCAGGGGTTTACAATAGTACCATAGGGTGTAGAGAGAGAAAGGATGTGTATCTTGTGTATGGGGTTTCTAGGTTTCCTCGGATCTCCTCCGGTTCTCCCCTGGATCTCTTCTGGATCTCCTCCTTTTGGCTAAGGTGATACATGTATTTATAGTGATGGGAGATAAAGAGATTCATTGTATGTAGACATTTATGTCTACATTCAACGAATCTAATTGTTGAATTGCTTGGTATGCTATGTGTTGTCATCTATTAATACAGTATAAATGTACATTAAGGCTCATTAAATGCGTTGCCATCTTCAAATGCACATTAAATGCGTAGTTATCCTTTGATCTTCCTGGTTGATATGCCGACCAACTCTCCTCGGGTGCCGACTATCACTCCTCGGGTGTCGACCAACTCTCCTCTGGTGCCGACTAACACTCCTCGGGTGCCGACCAACTCTCCTTGGATGCCTAATAACACTCCTCGGGTGCCGACCAACTCTCCTAGGATGCCGACCAACTCTCCTCGGGTGTCGAATATTGTCACGTAGGATGACATGTGTCCTTTTCTGATTGGTCCTCGTAGATGGAGAATTTTTGCGTTAACAGTTAGATTAATTCTTATTTAGAAATCTGAAAAATAGTTGACTTCATAAATCATAACTTTTTGCTTGATTCTCAAGTTTCAAGTTTATATCATGGAATCAATATTTTAAATGATTACATATACCAATATATACGACGAGGATAAGATTTGATAATTTTCATTGTTGATTTTGAAATAATTTTTGAAAGATCTTTGATGACTATTCAAATTCCCATTACATTTTTAATCAGAGAATGAGAAAAGGTTAAAGACAATAAAAAGTTTTCTCATGGAAATCATGACCCAGATCTACTTTCTCTCTCTTCAAGTTTGAGTCTCTTTGCATTCATTTTTATGAACTATAATTGGCTCATCTTCCATCTATGTCAATAAAGTCAAATTGATTGATTTTTTATATAAATATGGTAATAATTTCGATCATTCACCATATTTTTATCTATGCAAACGGGGAATAGGAAGGAATCAATATAAAAAATAATTTTGTCTCACCTGAAAAATCATTACCCACCTCTTGTAAAAAAGGATCAGTAAAACAAATCATGACCATATCAAGACTCTGGGCACAAATTTGATATGTTGGCCCCTCGTTCATCACATCACATGGTTTTCTTTATCGGAATCACACGATATAGTGGAGTAGATAATTATTCATTTAATTAACATTCTTAATGCTTAAATTTTACATCGAATGTTATTTTTCTGATCTAAGGATTCGAGATATTCTGGTCATCCATCTATATTGTTGGTCGGCATCATCTTGGGCCATATTTTATTTAAGAGAAGCTTAACCAGACCATTTTTGTTTATCGGAGATAAGATGTGAAGATCCATCAGCAACGTTGAAATAATTTTATCCAACTACGAGGTATCTTATTATTGGTCGGAGCCCTATATTGTAGCTCGGTGGAACCAATTGCAGGTCGACGATCATCTACTTCTTGATTGGCGACATCTCAGTCTTGTTCGGAGGGTTCAATTTACTGGTCGGTAACTATCCAACCATCCACTTTTTGGTCGGTGACATCTAATGTTGTTCGGTGCTGTCAATGCACCATTTTTGTTGATCGGCGAAATTGCTCCGCTAGTCGGGGTCCATTTGCTTCTTGGTCGACACCATATATTCTATAACTTGAGATATCCTTAAATGTTGGTCGGCAACATCCATGCCGTTTGTCGGCGGTAGTAGAATCTTGGGGTATTAAAAAATGCGAAGCACACCAGATATTTCCTTAAACACGAGTTCAGCTCGGGGACAAACAGGTGGTTTAAGTCTTTTTTAACTTGTGATCACCCCAAAAATATTTTTAAAACCAAGTGATAAATAATTTTCAAACAGCAACTTATTAAATAATTTTCAAACAGCAACTTATACCTGATTAGTTGTTGGAGATTAAATAACTTTACAAAAAACTCTACGTCTTATTTATGATGCATATCTGATAAAAAAATTTCCATCTCACACACATTTGGCACAAAAATATTATTTCATATTTCGAAATTTTTATCATTTTATGTTGATACACATCACATATTGTTTGGCTGAATAATTATTTTCATGATAATGATTATTTTCTCTAGTCTCGACAGGTGCTCGGGAAGCTTATTAAAATTTCATAGGGACGAGATTCAATCACGACGAAAGCTCAGCCACAATCTTAAACCTCTGGAAACTATTATTGCTCGACATCGGGTAGTTTTACCTCGACATATCAGCCAGCATATATTATTTCATTTTTTGAAATTAATATTTTTATTTTTCAAGCATATACATATCATATATTGATTTGATGAGTAAATTATTCTCATGACTAATCAATTCAGCCTACACATATGGTGGAGCAAATTATTAATTTTTACAGGTACAAGATTCAACGCCGACGAATGCTCGGAAATAATCTGGAAACTATTATCATTGCTCAGCATTTAGAAATTTCACCTCAGCAAGGAACTATATATTTTATTATTTCTTTGATTTGTGCTCAAGCACGCATTATTCTATATATCCGTTTGGATTCATATTCTATATTCATCTCTTCATGGAGCTCGGCGAAATACTTATTATCATATTCAGCTCCGAGGAAAAGCTACAACAGTTATTATATTTCACCCCCAACGGATAGTTGGTTGGGGTAATTCTTATTTATATTCAGGCCCAGATATCGGCTCAAGCACAAATTATTCTATATATCCCTTGGGATTCATATTCTATATTCATCTCAACATGGAACTCGACGAGATACTTATTATCATATTCAGCTTCGAGGAGAACTATAACATTTATTATATGTCACCCCCAACGGATAGTTGGTCGGGGTAATTCTTATTTATATACAGGCCCAACAAAGTTATCGGCCATATTCTTATGTTCTGGAAAATATTATTCTTATTCGGCATTATGCAATTGTGCCTCGACAAGATACTTATTCAGCTTTGAGGAGAATTACAACATTCGTTGTATTTCACCCCCAACGGATAGTTGGTCGGATAATTCTTATTTATATTCAGGACTGACAACGTTCTCGGCCATATTCTTATGTTCTGGAAGATCTTATTCTTGTTCGGCATTATATAATTCTACCTCGACAGATCAACGAGGCACTTTATTATTTTTAATTATTCTTTATATCTATTTGGATGCATATTCTATTCTTATTTCAGCAAGGAGGTCTCTAACATTTATATTATCTTATTCCCAACAATCTATTGGTCAGCTCCAAAGATGTCTCCAGCTCCAAGGATGTCTCGAGCATATATTATCTTATTCCCAACAATCTGTTGGTCAACTCCAAGGATGTCTCCAGCATATATTATCTTATTCCCAATAATCTGTTGGTCAGCTCCAAGGATGTCTCCAGCATTTATTATATCTTATTCCAATCCGTTGGTCAGCTCCGAGGAAGTCTCTATCATTTATTATCAAAAAACTATTCCTAAAAATGCCAACTTATGTTGGTTAGGAAGTAAAACGTGTATTCCTCCGGGAAGTAAAACTTGTATTCCTCCGGGAAGTAAAACTTGTATTCCTACGGGAAGTAAAACTATGTATTCCTAAAAATGCCAACTTATGCTGGTTAGGAAGTAAATGTATTCCTACGGGAAGTAAAACTATATATTCCTAAAAATGCCAACTTATGTTGGTTAGGAAGTTAATGTATTCCTACGGGAAGTAAAACTATGTATTCCTAAAAATGCCAACTTATGTTGGTTAGGAAGTAAATGTATTCCTACGGGAAGTAAAACTATGTATTCCTAAAAATGTCAACTTATGTTGGTTAGGAAGTAAATGTATTCCTACGTGAAGTAAAACTATTCCTAAAAATGCCAACTTATGTTGGTTAGGAAATGTATTCCTAAAAATGCCAACTTATGTTGGTTAGGAAGTAAATGTATTCCTACGGGAAGTAAAACTATGTATTCCTAAAAATTCCAACTTATGTTGGTTAGGAAGTAAATGTATTCCTACGGGAAGTAAAACTATGTATTCCTAAAAATGCCAACTTATGTTGGTTAGGAAGTAAATGTATTCCTACGGGAAGTAAAACTATTCCTAAAAATGCCAACTAAGGTTGGTTAGAAAGTAAATCTATTCCCAAAAATGTCAACTCAGGTTGGTCGGAAATAAGAAGCTGTCAACTACAGTTGGTCGGAAACATTTTATTTAAATAGAGTATGAGTATGTGAAAGCGATCAAGAAAAAAGCATTCAAAGTTCACATTCCACACTTGGGGGCTTCTATTAAAAATTCAGTTGTTCATTCGGTGGCACATTCTCATAACATCATACAGTCGAGCACCAAATTCAACTCCATAAACTTACATAGTCGGGGACCCGACTAATTATCATTTAGAAGTTGTTTTTCTTGCTCGAGAATTAGTTCAGGAGGCTATTGAAGTTCAGGAGGTATATTGAAGTTCATGAGGAATATTAAAGTTCATGAGGTATATTGAAGTTCATGAGGCGTATTCAGAAGTTTAGGAAGCGCATTCAGAAGTTCAGGAGGCATATTCAGGAGTTATTACGCACATACTATTGAAGTTCAGAAGTCAAATTCAGCATCTACAGCACTGAGATCTTTACTACTACTGTCCCGACCAATATTGAAGAAGAAGTTGTATGAAAATGTTTCGAAGTCCACCACTAGCTTGGTACTAATCAGATTGAAGATTTGGGTTCAAAAGCTAGTATGTTACTCGACAAAGTATTCAGAGGATCATAAATTAGAAGAATCAAGCACTTGAAGTTAGCACTCAGTTGCTCGGCACAGGAGGCAGTTGCTCGGCTAGCAAACCAATCAACATACTTGAAGATTATGACAAGTTACAAGCTGCATACTATGGCATGGCTGCATCCAAATTCCCAGGGGTGATACATAGCACACGGAGTTCCTCAAAAGAAAGATTAGCAACCATCGATCAGCCTGCATCATATGTCGTCCAGGAGGTAATGCACTTTATGTTGAACAAATCAAGAAGGTAGATCAAGAATTTCACGAGCACCGAACAACACTGAAGAATAAATACTCCATCCTTTCAAGTAAACCATCAAGCATGGAGCATTGGGGGCTTCTGTTAACGCAAAAATTCTCCATCTATGAGGACCAATCAGAAAAGGACACATGTCATCCTACGTGGCAATATTCGACATCCGAGGAGAGTTGGTCGGCACCCGAGGAGTATTAGTCGGCACCCGAGGAGAGTTGGTTGGCACCCGAGGAGTATTAGTCGGCACCCAAGGAGAGTTGGTCAGTACCCGAGGAAAATTAGTTGGCACCCGAGGAGTATTAGTCGGCACCCGAGGAGAGTCTATTGGCACCTGAGGAGAGTTAGTCAGCACCCGAGGAGAGTTGGTCGGCATACCAACCAGGATGATCAAAGGATAACTGTGCATTTAATGTGCATTAATGAAGATGGCAGCGCATTTAATGAGCCTTAATGTACATTTATACTGTATTAATAGATGACAACACATAGCATACCAAGCAATTCAACAATTAGATTCGTTGAATGTAGACATAAATGTCTACATACAATGAATCTCTTTATCTCCCATCACTATAAATACATGTATCCCCTTAGCCAAAAAGGGGGAGATCGGGAGGAGATTCGGGAGAACCGAGAGACATCATACACAAGATCCACACCTTTTTCTCTCTCTACACCACATTGTGCTATTATAAACCCCTGGGAATAAAATAACAGTGGACGTATGCTTTTTCTTATAGCCGAATCACTTTAAAAATCTTTATCTCTCATGTGCTTGATTGGATTGTTTTTATCTATTTATCTGTGATCATAAAAATGGGATTCGGTCCAGTTTTTTGCATCAACAAGACTCAAGAAATTTTCTTGGTAAATTCTTTCTAAATAATTAGTAGCCATAATGTGAATTCATTATCATCCCTCTATACTTAACTGTTCACTAGACTACTGCAAGTGAATTAAGATTTACCTTTGAAATGGACATCTCCTAGTACCAATACTTGTTCTTAATCATGCTATTTTATCTAAGGCCATCTTTCAGTACCAATACTTGTTCTTAATCATAATATTTTATCCAATGCCATATTCCAGTACAAATACTTATTTGAATGCTGCAGGCTATAATGTTTATACTGGAGTTGATAATTCGGATTGAGGAAGATGGAGATGCAAAGGTAACGTAAAAACTTACCAATGTAGAGACCTATTTACCAGTTATTTAGCAGACACATAGAGAAATTCTACCAAACAAGGGTGCAAATAAATGGGATAAACATAGTCAAAGTCAGTAATATAGCTTTATATTAATTTAAACTTAGATGGGCCCAAATAGTATAGACATTAAGCAACCTAGGGCTAGAAAGAAAAAAACAAACAACTCCTGATCATCCATGAGTTGATTGGTGGGCTCTCTCAATAAAGAAAAGATGAATATATGAATAAAACTCAAGCTTCATTTGGAGAACAATAAAATTGCGATAAGCTTGAGTTATTCAATACTTGGCTAACTGACACCCCCTGAACTTATTACTAGGATAAAGATGGATTAATCAGGAACTTATTTTCAACTTACTCTTGCAAGGTGACCAAATGCAAAGGCACTTTGCGTAACTTCATGAGCATCATCCATGCAACATTGCAAAAGAAGATCATTCAAATTACTTTGTGAAACCTGCACAAAAATTCATTGCCGAACATAAGAACTTGGAGGTCAGGCATGAGTTAGAACCTGCACAACAAATATCGTTAATATATTTCTTTTTTGCTCAAGCCCATTCGTTAATTTACCTGAGTATGGCATGAGTTAAAATGTGGGTTCATAATGTAAACAATTTATGCTTAAGAAGCGATCAACCTAGGAACTGCCAGCTAGAAAGACTCATGAAGTTTGTGTTATTGTTGTTGAAGTAAATTTAAAGGTCATCAATTACATTCCTTGTGATCTATAATGAACATGTTTGATTTTTTTGCCAAAGTTTACAAAAATATAGTTTGTCTGTGACTGAAAGTCCGGTACATTCTTAACAATGTTGTTGGTATGTGATAAGCGAGACTCTATGTAACCATATACTTTGTCAAATCAGAGTAAAATATGGTCAAATATTTCCGACATTCAAAGATTTCTAGGAACTTCAGTATACAAATGAACCAAGCCAAGTGGCTTGTTTGTAAGATAAGCTGAAGCTGTTGAATGTGATAACAATGTTTAAAAGTAAAAAAATCTTAATCCATATTTCTTATGAATCTCTCCCTGTGTTTTGTAGTTTTTGCAAATCAGCTTGACACTCTATTAATGAGTGTAGTAACTTACAAAACGAGGTTGCTTAACCAATATAAAAAGCTTTGAAAAATTCATCTTCAAACAAAAATTCTATTGCTCCCATCTCTCATCACATGACTAGTGTGAAGGGTGAAGGGCCTCACAAATAATGAAGAGTGTGATTCTTGCAATAACATTGAGGATATCGATCATGTTTTTCATGGATGTCATGTAGCACATAAAACGCAGCTCCACATTTTCTCACCGCTTAATTGGCAGCAAGGTTCATACTTTAATTTCGATGATTGGCTAATCGAAAATGTTTAGAATGGTAATAACAATAGTTGGCATGTTTTCTTTATCTTCGATATGTGGCAAATATGGAAAGCATAGAACATATACACTCTCGAAAGAAAAATAACCCCCACCCCCCCGTAGTTGATTGCTCATCTGAGTTAAAGGCTTGCTCCCGATATTAGGACTGCTTTTGGACGCTATAGTAATCAATAACGGGTGAGTATAATTGTTCTAATTTCTTGGGTGTTTATGATTTCAGGTAGAATAAAAATTAACACGGACGAGAGCTGGGATGAAGAAATGAAGAGTGGACCAGTGGGTGTCTTAGCAAGGAATGATTTCAGTGGTTGGATTGTGGGATTTCTGGGCAGAATTAAGGGGTTGGGATGTGAATGAATAGCAGGATGCCCCCTCAAAGCCGAACCTGGGGGTGTTTTCTATGGCTTAAATTTGGCCTACGAGAGAGGGTGTCACAGTTCTCAAATAGAAACGGATTCCCAATTGGTAGTTTCACTTGTCAACAATGATGTGGAGTCGAACCATCCTTATGCGAACATTATTGAAGATTGTAAGGAATTAATGAGACATATGAGCAAGGGCGGATCTGGGCCTGGGCTGACCAGGGCTGCAGCCCAGTGCAAAGAAAACTGTTAGTTCTTAGGAAGTCCAAACCCATTTGAAGTTAGCCCAGTCCAAATTTCATTGCTATCCCACCCGACAAATACACTGAGTGTCCAGCCCAGCTGTGAAAGGAAAGAAAATAAAAAAGTCTACATCTGTGGCATGTATAACTGTTCGGTACATTAGAAAAATATTGTATTAAAAAGAAAAAACTCTCAAAGTGCTCCCTCTCACTAAACCGAAGACCCACAAAACCCAACCACTGTAATTAGGGCTACGGCGGCGAGTCAGAGACTCCTCTGTCCAAAAATCTGATGCTCCAATTCCAAGTTCCCAACATTGTCTTCTCTCTCCGGCCTCTCAAGGGTTTGATTTCTCATTTATTACTCTCATTGCCTTTACTTTTTCTTTATTTTCTTTGTTATTTTTTCATGTTTTATTGAAGAAAAACTTTATATTTTTAAGTCAAGTAAGTTTCTTTGGGATGGTTTATAGGAGTTCTTCCCACTGGATAGTTTAATATTGATATTTTTTTCAAAGCTTGATCTTATGGTTTATTTGATTTTGGTTTGTTACAAATTAACTTTGTTGTTTTTGTTTTTATTCTGTACAATGAATCCAAGATCACAAATTTGTTAAGAAGTTTCAAAGAAATGTGAATCCCATGTTATGAATCCAAGGAATGGAATATAAATTGTTTTCTTATCCTAAAAAATCATATTCAGAATGATAAATTGGCAACATAAATAGTTTTTGGCCCAGGTAACTGCATTTTTTAAAAGTATCAATTGCTTGATATTTTTTTGTACGGATGTTTTTTAACATAATATTTTTATTTTTTAAGCATTAGTACATTCACATTGGCTTTGAACAAATTATTATCAATAATATACGCATTGAACCAATAATTATACATACTACTTTTTTAGGTATCTTCCCATTTATAAATTTGATTTTATTTGTAGGATTTAGTTTTTATCAATCTATCGATTGATGAGTAATTTAATCAACACTACCTATTTAAATTATTTCGTAAATCGTTGAAGACTTGTAGGACAAAATTTTAGTAAATTTTTTTAATTGATAAATTTGCATCTTTAAAGACTAGTCTGAGATTATTTGGGTAGCATTTATTTTGTACGGATTAATATGAATATTGAACTAAGTTTTGTCATGGATTTTTTTCGCCTTTTTAGCTTAATTTTGTTTTTTATGAAATTTTAGCTACATTTTAGCCCACCCCTTCACGTGATCCTGGCTCCGCCCTTGCATATGAGTGCTGAAGTTGTTTATGTACTCTGAAAAGAAAATTGTTGTGCCTACTGACTCGCTAAGAAGGGCCGAATGCAGAAGGAAAACATGATCTATTTTGATGAACCCCCTGATCAGCTGAACATCTTGCTTGAAGAAGAAACTATTAGATGACCCATTTATCGGATCTCTTAGCTATTTTTTATTCCTTTTTCCACAAAAAACTTGGTTAAGCAGGTGGGGATGCATGGTACTGATGCAACACATCTATATGACGTGTTAACAGGGGCGGAGCTACTCAGGGACGAGTGGGGGCTCAAGCCCCTACGAGATTTAAAAAAAAAAGAAAAAGAAAATTAGGAATATAAAAGTAATGAGTGTAAAAGTTTAGGTTTTAAATAATTGTAGGGATTTTTTATATATAGACTAAACTTCTAAGTTAACTCAATAATACCTAAAGGCTTTGGACCGAATAGTAGCAAAGTGCAAACCCACTCCCCGGCTTTGGATGGAAGCACAATGTTTTGGTTTGGACGGAAGTTGCTGCAAATGGTTTTGGGCGGAAGTTGCTGCTACAGAGCAGGACTGCTTGTGTCCGTCCTTCTAGAGGTAAATTTCCATTTTCTCTTAATATTTATTTATTTCGTTTTTTGTATACGTTCTTTGTTAAACTTGTGCTTGCTTTGCTGCTATTGAGATTCCTATGACAAAAAATTGAAAGTTTGGTGAGTGTCAATTTGGAGTTTTTAGTGCATGTTTTTTAGTTTATGTATTCTTTATCTGTATTAATTTGTAGTGAGTGTCAATTTGTATTACTTTTTAGTGAGTGTCAATTTGGTACTTGGTTAGGGTTTTTAATTTTAGGATTATTAGAGTTACTGTTTAGAGTCAAAATTAGGGTTAATTGATGTTAATAATTTCATTATGTTATGCTATTAAATATTGTTGGTTTATTTTAGGGTTATAATGTTAATGGTTGTTACAGTTTGCTTTGATGTTATTCTTGATTTTTATTTTAGGGCTAATTTTAGGGAATAATTAGGAATATTATTGGCTTAAATTTGGGATCGAAATGTCGATTTAAAAATTTGTTTCTTTTTCTATTAGATTAAATAAATTATGTTATTTTTGTCAAATAGTCAAAAATAACCTCAAAAAATTCGACTTGGGGGGTCCTGCCCCCGAACCCTCAGAAATTCTCGTTAAATTAGCCCCCACTAACTCAAATTCCTGGCTACGTCCCTGCGTGTTAATGCATCGTGAGGTAAGTGTGACACATCAGCAAAAATGTTTTGTACATGGATTTGATACTTGTGAGGGACACAATATTTATGAATTTCTTTCTAATGTGGAATGACATAATTCTTGTGAAGAAACAAATGAAAATGCTAATATTGAAGAGACTGAGGACAGTGAAGAAAGTGAAACTCACGATAATTTATGTACTCCTTTACATAAAAAGAAATATATTTTTTTCTGTGAGTCTCAAAAAAGAACTATTAATTGCAAAGCCAATGAGGAAATTTATCTACATGAAGGCTTCAAGTAAAAATCAGAATTGGCACAAGAAGTGATTGACAAGGTTAATGAAGGATTGGACAACCTTCTCAGGCAAGGAATTGACGATATTTAATCATCAATAATTAATCGTAAAAAAGTGGAAGATGCGATAATTAAACTCATTGTAACCATTGATGCAACACGTGATACGTAGACTCTGCATATCAAAAAAGGTTCATAAGTTCTCATTTATTTTGCTTGTTTATTTCTCATTTTTTATATTGTCATAGTCTTCATTTTGTATGCGAGATTGGGTCACGTTTGATGGGTCATCTCTTTAGGATTTTCCTTTTTGGATTTTGGTTAGAGTTGTATGCCTTGGAAGTGGGACCATCCATCCTCCATTTTTCTTGTTTTTATTTTTAATCAAAAAGCTCCAAGTGAGCCTAATTTATATATAAAAAAAACGTAAAAACGCACATAGAGATGAGGAATAGTGGGGGCTACTATTTATCACCGAAATTAACTTGAGTACCACCATATTTGGCAAGAGAAAAATATCATCTTCCTTAATAGAAACTGTGATGACATTTCCCAATTTATCATGTATTCTTGGTCCCTCCGTAACCACTTTCTCGCAGTTCAGTTGTATATTATCAAAACACACATTTTTTCATTGTTGATTACCTAAAAGCTTCATTTAAAATATTTTACATCGAGGATCTTTCCAAGTACAAAAACATTATATAGTGAAACAAATGGAGCATAAAATCATTCGTTATAGATTAAAAAAATGAAATCATTTAGATAATGAATAATGATATGACTGAAAACTTATATCTTCCAAAACCTAACTCCAATACAATATTATCATCAACCAAAACATATATACACATAATCAAATCAACCAAACCTAAATCAACCGAACCGTAAATCCAATACATACACACACATAATCAAATCCAATCCATACATAGACATATATAGGTTTCAGATAAGAGTCTCGCTTAAATCTTTCTCATGCCATTTTAATTGATTCGCGAGTTTGTTGATTTCGTTTTTGGTAGAAGTTTACCTGAGTATAAGATGATGGAGGTGATGATGGAATCCCAAAGAACTCAGGCGTGAGCAAAACTAAGTTAGATATTGAAATTTGGCATAATGAGAGATGGGAGCAAACAGGATGCCACCATGAGTAGAACTAGTCGAATGCAATTATCATATAGGGAACACGTATAGTTTGTTAGATTTCATCATGCCGACATGATGAGAATGGAGGAAGAGAGAGAGGACGGAGGTAATCAAGTTATTAAGGTAGAAATGAAGTTTGTGAATGAGAGGGAATGTGTAAAGTTGAAGGCAAATGAAAATAACCCCATCCTTTAAAAGTTTAAAGGACTAATTTTTAGGAACACCCAAATAGCCGTCCTATATAACACCATTCCTTATGTGTTATTTGGAATGGGTGAGCTTTAATTAAGCTAACAATCACCATTCAAATGTATACACAACTCAAGTTGAAGGTAAGTCAACAATGGAGATAATAATCACAAAAATGTAAATATACAAGAGGATGATGAGAGAAATAGAGAACACAATGTTGAGGCCAGCTCCGATGCACCTGGACGAGCCAAGGCTAAAGGATGGTCTCCCCAAGAGACGAATGTGAGGCTATAAAGGTCATATCAAGACGGCCAAGTTAGTCTCGACTTGTCTGTGTAGTATGAGGTCGACACATGTCACATTCGAGACATAAGAGATAGTTGGGACTGGAGAGTGAGCCTTGATGTGTGATTGAAAATGCTGAGGACGAAGTCTCTGAGGTCGAGACTACTAGAAGTGGGATATGCTCCATCGGCCCTTGGGCAAATGAACCTAACAGATGCCAAAAAGGGGCTGGCGAGTAGGGTCGAGTCTAGTCTTGAACGACACCAAACTTACGTATATCAATCACCCCATGCCTTAGTGTTCAATGTGAATTGAAGGCTGAGGTTCATAGTCGCTTGGCCCTCTGTGATGATAGGACACCCCCAGTGTCATAGGTCATTTTGAGGACATGAATAGGTGTTGTTGAGGTCGAGATAGTCTTTTCGGTGTCCTATCCAGACACGCCCATTAATTACGCTTAGTTGGACACATGTCATTAGGTGTGTGGCTTGGAGTGTTGTCATAGAAGGGGCGGTTGCAGGTCTGCCTAGGGCTTGGATCCGTAATGATCTCTCTCTCGAGAAGCACACAGTTGTTAGGTTTATAGGTGACCTCCAATTATCTTCTCCAATTAACTTTTCCTAACTGTTCTTGATAAAAAATCGTGTAAAAAATGATTAAGTGTCCCCTTTAAATCTATAAGTAAAACCTGGTTAAAACCATTAGTGTTTGTATGTACAAGAGTCTTTACGAACTAGCTAACTAATACCCACACTTAAGGAGAGAATATTTAGGAAGATATGTAAATCGGAGGCTGAGGCTGAGGCTGAGGCTGAGATTGAGGCTAATTACAAAGCAAAGGTCGAGGTCAAACTTCCCATCAACCCAACTCCACTAGCTATAGTTATTCCACCATTGTTCCTTTCGTAACCCTTTTTGTCTGAGTCGACTGCTATTGAGATCAGTAGTGACACTATGTCTAGTAGCTCATCCCAAGGGTCTCAGTCAGTGTCGTCTTATCAAGGCTACAACCATTTTGCCTATGAGGAGTCTGATAAAGAAGATTCATATTAAGAGGCCATGGAAGTTCCCGCATCTCATCTGGACAGTTCGGGTAATGTTGAGTCTAGTAATCATGATAACTCCATTGAGATATCGAACACGGAGGAGCTGAGAGTCGCCATTCTTTACCCCCAAGCACCCATAGTTATTCCCCTGTTAGCCATTCCTGGACATGAGTTTGCTGAAAGATTTCTAAGTGGAGTCCCGACTGTTGAGGTTGAGGACGAGTCTGAAACTGAGGATAAGGATTCACTTGACTCCTCTTATGCACAAAACTTTTAGAGAACAGTTGGACAAACTCACCTCCTGACATGGAGGATTTAGTATAGGATTAAGTCATCCATCCATATGAGAGTTCCAGATGATAATGAGAGGGATTTTGATGGGTGAGAGGGCGAGATAGAAGTTTATGAACACATATTTAAGGTCAGATTCAGGTTACTTGTCCATCCCAATGTAAGAACATACTTTCCAATTTGGGGGTTGCCCCAGCCCAACTTTCCTCCAATGCCTGGAGGATAATTATCGACTTTATCAAATTACGGAAGATGATTCACATTGCCGACCTTCCTGTCAGCGTCATTCGGGCCTGTTATAATGTCTCATGTACTAAGGCTCAACCTAGATACTGTCATCACGTAGCTAAGAAAATCACAATGAGGATCTTGATCACCAATCATACCTCTAACCATCACTGGAAGCTCCATTACTTCTTTGTGTCGGGAGCATGGGAGTTTGACTCCAATGTTCCTTGTAGTCCCTCCAAGCCGAGGGTCCGCCAAAAATGGGTAAAGGCATCAATGTCAGCTAAACTAGACCCCGACATTAGTGTTAATAGACGAGAGAAGATAAACTAGGTAAGATTCCAGGGTAAAGAAGGTGGTTTGGTTGAGTTTGAGCAATTCATGACTCCAACCTTTCTTGAAAATACGGGCATGGTGGTTAACCCCCTGCTCGAGATATGTAAGTAATTTTTTTCCAATTGTAATGCCATCGATTATATTTCATACTAATACTAACCACTACTTTTGTTACAAGTCATCTAGTTGACACCCCTGAACATAACTGGAACATGGATGCGTCCAATCTCATGAACATGTTGAATAAAATGAGTAAGAAGCCCGTTTCGCCCGACACCAAAAATTGAACAACTGGAAGCCCCGACCATGCCAAGGGTGGTAGGATAAGGAATGAGAGTACATAGATGCATCCATTCTTCCCCCTCAAATAAAAAAGAGATGAAAGGATGGCTCATCCAAAAGTGGTGTTGATCAGGCCATTCCCATATCATCGTACTCCATTTTTGCTGCCTGCTTATCCCAACTCTCAATAAGCTTAGACTCTCTGATTGGAGAAAAGATGAGAGCCAAAGAAGTTATCGGCTCCATCCTGGCCGACTCAGACAACGGGATTCTGGAAGCCATGGAACCTCTTGTAGTAGGCTTCCAATAGTTAGTTCTTGAATTTTTTGCCATCATCTGATATCGAAGTATGGGTTAAAACATATCAGCAAATGATATTCATCCAGATGAAATTAAATGTTTTAACTTCAGTTATGGAGATCATAGCTTCGGCTTCCACTCATTTTAAAAAATTATCAATTGTTACTATCTAATACTGGTAGTTGCCCGCTGCCTTGAGAAAACGACCCACTAAATCAATTCCCCAAACTACAAAAGGTCACGACATGATGATGAACGAGAGTAGTTAATGAGGATGGTGTGTGATACTTGCGAATCTCTAACACTTATCACACTTTTTTACATACTTTCCTACATCTTTAGCAAGTCAGCCACCAATAACCTTGGGTAATGATCCTTTTAGCAAGATAATGTCCACCGATATGACTTGCGCATAAACCTTCATGGACATCTCACAGGACATAATCTACCTCTGTAGGGTGAACAAATTTGAGTAGAGGCATCATAAACCCTCTTTTACATCGTACATCACCAATGATGGTGAACTTCGCTACTCAATATCTGAGTTTCTTTTTCTTGTCCTTGGAATCTGGTATCTCTCTATCCTGAATTTATCCAATCAGCGGGTCCATCCACGATTCCCTCAAATTTAGTTCCAAGAAATACACAATCCCACTGTCTTCCTCTTCGATGCTCGGCCTGTGTAGAATCTCGATATAAATAGTTTATTTTATATTAGTTCTTTTGGACGATGCCCACCTAGCTAGAGCATCATCCCGACTATTTTTTAGTCGAGGAATCCTCTTTATCTTTACCTATTTGAAGTTACCCTTTTTCTCTTGACCCTTGTTAAGCACTTAGCCATTTTCTCTTCCTTGGGCTCATAGATGCCCAGTATTTAGTTGGCAATCAATTGTGAGTCACAGTAGATGACCACCTGGACGACATTTAATATGCTTGCGAGGGAGAGGCCTGCCAGCATGACTTCATACTCTGATTCGTTATTAGACGCATTGAAACTGAACCTCAAGATATACTTAATGTTGGCTCCATTCGGGGCCGAGAGTATTATCCAGGAACCACATCTATTTTCATAAAAAGAGCCATCAAGAAATAGGCTCTAAATCGAACTTCCTTCTGATAAAGGACCCTCGGACAATATTCCCTCTTTGAACTGGAAATCCTTTTTGGCACCATTGGCTTTTGCAAAGTCGGTCGGGACAACATCTTCAACAACCTTTTAATGTACGACATCTGGTACTTTTGCTTCTTTAACTTCTTTTCTGACCTCGACCCTTATAAACTCAACCACAAAGTCTGCCAAAGTTTTCCCTTTAATTATATTCCTTGGATGGTTAATGATGTCCAACTCACCTAACTCAATTGACTAGACCATTAACCTACCCGATTTTTTAGGTTTATGAATGACCCGCCTCAAAGGATTGTCGGTGAGCACAACCATTGTATGAGCCTGAAAGTAAGGCTTCATCTCCCTTATTGCATGTATTAGCACATAAGCCATATTTTCCATTCTTTGATACTTGAGCTCAGCCCCTTGCAAAGCCTTGCTATTAAAATACACCGACTTTTGAACACCCTCGTCCTCACGGATAATGGTCGCACTGATTCAAACTCTGACATGGCTAAGTACAGAAAATAACTTCTCCATTGAATGGGCCGAGACAGAAGCATGGGTGACCCCAGGTAGGTCTTTAGCTCTTGGAATTCTTTCTCACACTCTTCATCCCAGATGAAGTCTTACCTCAAAATTTTGAAAAAGGGCAGATACTTATCTATTGCGCGACAAACGAAACGGCTGAGTGATTCGACTAGTCCTTTTAACCTCTAAATTATTTGATGTTCTTCGGCGTTTGCATATCAATTAGTTCTTTGATCATTGTGGGGTTAGCATTTATACCCATTTGATTCAAAATTAAGCCGAGAAACTTTCCAACACTGATACCAAAGACACACTTGGCAGGGTTCAATTTCATGTTGAATTTATCCATTGTGTCGAACGTGCGTTCAAGATTGGCCAAATGATCCTTGACCTTTAAACTTTTTGGTTAGCATGTCGTCTATATATACCTCAATATTCTTACCAATCTGGTCCTCAAACATCTATTTTACCAACCTCTGATAGGTTGCCCTTGTGTTCTTTAGGCCGAACAATATTACCTTATATCCATGCGTCCATTTATCCATGATAAAGAAAGTTTTCTCTGCATCGTCCTCATGCATAAAAATATGATTATAACCCAAATATGCGTCCATAAACTCATCAATTCATATTCGGCCATAGTATCAATCATCTGATCAATTCAGAGTAAGGGGAGGCTATCTTTGGGACAAGCTTTATTTAGGTTAGTGAAGTCGACACACATCATTCATTTGTTATTAGCCTTCAACACTATAACAATGTTGGACATCCAATCTGGAGATTAAACTTCTCAAATGAACTCAGCTAATTGGAGCTTCTTCACTTCTTCCTGAATGACCTCATATCGACCCCTCTCATAAGTTCTTGGCCTTTGCTTTACAAGCTTCACTTTTTCATCAATATTCAGCCGATGAAATATAATCTCAGGGTCTATCCCTGGCATGTCTTCATGGATCTAGGCGAGAATACTTTGTCTTCTTTATAATAGCTTCCCTAACTCTTCTATGATTTCAGCTTTTAAGGACGAAACGACCTGAATGGTTTTTTTTGGCTTGTCCTCATTGAGGGCGATAGATTCTACCTGTTTGGCTAGTTCACCATCTTTAGACTTTTTTCTTCCCTTAAGTCGAAAGTATCAATGTTGTACGAGGTTGTGAATTTTTATGAGCTTTCATTTCCTTGACCGAGGTGAAGTAGTATTAGTTAGCCTTCACTTGGTCAACTTGCACTTCCCCTACTCTATAAGGAGTCAAGAATTTAATCATCTGGTGAACCGTGGAAGGCACGGCCTCAAAATCCTTAAGGGCTACCCTTAATAGGATTATATTATAAACTAAGAAGAAGTGTTTGTACATGATTAAAAATTAACTTTCTTGACGCGGCACATCATCCAAGTATCCATGCACACATCCATCTCAAATACCCCAAAGGGTGAACTTTCTCTTCGCTGAAGCCGATCAGCGGCTGATGATATGGGACGAGTCTTTTCTTGCTGTGCTTCAACCCTTTAAACTAATTACAGGACATAACCTTGGTCAAACTCCTACCATTAATAAGAATATGAGACACATCATAGATGTGGACTCTTGTGATGATCACCAATGGGTCATCATGGGGGGCCATGATTCCTTCAAAATCTAGCCTTGAAAACCCAATGATCAGGGTATCCATATCCACTTTCTTTAGCTTTCCCGGCTTGGCCTATGTCTCGGTCGAATTCACATACATTCTTTTCGGCATTGACTTGGCCTCTACAATATGGGCTTTACGATCGGTCGGCTCTGTGCCACCACCGGTCTATCCTCCGTATATTATTTTTACATCAAAAGATATCGTATGCAGTCGACCCTTTGCATCTTGGATCTTCACTGGGAGATCGGGGTCGTCTCCTTCACTATCAGACTCATCATACTTTTTATTTGAAGGGGCCTCTCATTTCATCTTGTCGTCTTTTTCCCCACTATCCTTTTTATTGGAATAGTCTTTGACACCACTCCTGTTTATACACTTTCGAAGCTTTTCTTACTTCAGCAGCTTCTCTATCTCGTCCTTTAAATCAAAGCATTTATCGATCGTATGCCCATGGTCCTGGTGAAACTCGCACGATTTGCTCTTGTCACTCTTGTGAGGAGGGGACTTGAGATATTCTGTCCATCAAAGTGCCTTGCCGTCCTTGATCTCACTGAGGATCATGTCGGGGCTCACCGTCGGAGGACTACACTTGGAAAATTTATCTTCAACCGACCTCTTCTTTCCTTCCTTATCATTTGCCTGGTGAATTTGCTTCTAGCGGACTCGTTTATGTCTCCCCTTTTGGCCTCCATGGCCTCCTCCACATGCATGATCCTCTTGGTCTAGGCCTGAAGTTCATTCATGATCTTTCGATGATCTTCTGCGAGTTTCCAAAGAAATTTTCTCGACAATAACTCGCTGATAAGGGTTGTCATAGAAATGTTTCCCTCATCATCTTCCACCTCCAGTTTTTCCTTATTGAACCGACAAAAGTGAGCCTAATGAAAAGATTAAAGGCAATAAAAATAGAAAAATTACCAAAGGCCAACATAGTTTAGTTTGTTTGATCTTTAAAAAAAATAGATTCAAAAGAATTGAGAAAAGAAAAGAAAATATGTAATTTGTTTATCTTTGAGGGTGCTTAGTTGAAGATCAAAGGGTTTGCACAATAAATCCAAGTTTTGTTTGTTATGTCATGACTCTATTGATTTGTATAATTATAAAAATTCTAGGCATGTGTACAATGTGCTTATTTGTTATTTGAGTTCATGTTATCTTGTTACATGTTAAATCTTAATTGATAAAGTTTTCTAATCAAATAGAATTATGTGATGCCCTGCCTAATTAAATATCAAGCAATTAGTACTTTCTTAAATTAAATCAAAGTATATAGTTGGTTGAGTAGCATCACTGTCGAAAATATTTATTTTATTAATATCCTAATAATTAATTAATCTAGTGCCAAAACATTTTGTCCAATAATTAAAATCAATTAAATTAACCATTCACACATTCACTATTTTTGAATGAACAATTTATGAATAAAACACCAACAAACAGAAAATGATAAAGTTAACATAATCAATCCAGTTAATAAAATCTAAACCATCAATTGTAATAATACCAACTCCAACTGAAACTGAAATACTGAAATGAAAAGAGTACAATGTCTCTTTAATATAAATAAAATGAGAATGGGCGATACATGCCCCAACTGAAGTCATAGATGTGGAGGCGTCTAAATACAAGGACTTGTAACTCCCACAATAGTTGTAGCACGTCAAAAGATCCAACAGCCTAAGCCTGGCATGCCTGTGGCTGGACATCTAAAATATTTTCATAAGAAAAAAAGATTTTGCAAGGGACATGTCAGATCCCGAGTGTAAAACATTGTAAAATAATTTAGCAAGTATTTAAAAATTGCAGTAAAGCAAATATTATGAGCATGTTAGTTTTTCGAGCACTCACTTGAGATTATCACCTCTCAACTATTTTTCATGCCTAACGTACCTCTAACTCATCATAATTATTTTTATCACATTTAACTAGGTTAAATCTTCTAATACTCACCCGTAGAAATAACCCGTATTCTCAGCATACTATTATTATTAAATATTCCCGCATTTACTATCCCATGTAAAATTCCACAATAAGGTTAAGAATTCACATAATTGATTCAGTTCCATTAACATACTCATCTACATATTCATACAATAGATTAAATCACAAGTATTTATTTTGCAGCACGCTATTATAAATAAATACTAATACAACACCACTAGACTCAGCTACGGTGCGTGCATACTCTGCTATCAAGTCCCGGTACATCTCGTACTGAATAAGGACAATCAGTTTGGAATCACTCTCGAACCATATAAATACAAGTCACACATATTGGAGGTGAATATAATTTCAAGCCTATGGGCTATGCACATAACTATGCACATATATGACTGTCAACACTATCATTCTCATAGATAGACCATACCTAGGTCCTACGTTCTGAGGCACCAATCTAAACCCCCCTGAAGGCTGCTCCAGATAAGACTGTCCTCTCTTTAAGACCTCCCATGATAGCAAGTATGGTTGGTATGTCATACATATAAATAATAGTATATTAGGTAATCACACGAACCCATCAAGCTCATTAGGTATACACACAACCTAAATATTTTAGTTCATACGTAGAATTACTCTCATCACTATTTAAAATATATTTATTTAATTACGAATGATTTGGGGTCTTTCACTCTAAGGTTTCGGGCCCTCCGTAATTTTTTCGATGTCATACGAGTTCCTTTTTAATGTGTTTCAATATTTTTCAAATGTACACATTATTCCACTTTTCATTTGCCTGACCAAAGTCAAACTCGGGGATTCACCCCAACTTTTGTTACATTTTGAAAATCATCATTTCATGCCCTTTACACCTTAGCTCTGATTTTATTTCAAAAATCATGTTCATTGGGACTATCATGTATAACATAAAGTGAAGCATTTTTATTTTATAAAAATATTCCACTTTACGTTCAATTACCATTTTACCCATTTATTTCCAAACTCATCTTTTTACTCCATTTTTACAAGTGTTAATTTTTCAAAGCACCATCAAGTTATCCACACAAACTTAAGTGTTTTTAATAATTTAATACCTTTTTAGCCTTTTGGACTAATATCCTTCCCAATTGGATACATCTTTATTTCAATACTTTCATTTCAGAGAATCGTTGAACATATAAGACTACTTTATAAGAAAAATACCCTTTTCTTTTATTAACACATTTAGTTTTACAACCTTACACTTATCCCCTATAATTTATTTGCCCATACTTTGAAGCCTAGAATTTATACTTTTTTATTTCTTATTTAAACCCAACAAAACCCTCTTTAAACTTGTTTATTTATTCGTTGCCAAAATACCACAACTTTATATGCATGAGAAGATGAATTATATATACCCAAATCCTATTAATGGATTAAACATATATTTCATTTTAGAAATTCATAATACTTAAAAAAAATATACTTTCAAGGCATAAAAGACATTTTATTTCTTGAACTCAACAAATGTCCATTTTTATAAAATCTTTATTTTTGCAAGAAACTTTGGAACATTATTTCACCAAATATATTAGAAAAATCAACATCATTTCCAAACATTTTATTTCATAAAATGTTTAACAACAAACTTAAAAAAAATTCACCATTTTCATACAAAATCCAATATTTATTTTAAAAAAAAAATTGAAATATGAATTGTTCATTTATTTCAACAAAAATGGCATTTTGCAACATTTTTTTCATAAAAATATTTATTATTAATATTTCTAGAAAACCGATCATCATTTTCCTAAGTATCCTACTCTAAATATTCTAACAATTAAGACTACAAGTGCATAAAATAGAGACGTAATCTAAGATTAGATTTTTTCCACCTTAATGAAGCTCCATCAATGGTAGGCATGAAAGATCTAAGAAGATAGTAACCTCCCACCTCCTAAGGTGGCCTTAAGGAGGTTGCCTAGCTCCGCCAAGCTTGTCTTCATGAAAGCTCCATCAGAAATCCCTTTTAAGCTCCATGAAACTCCCATCTTCATCTTATCCAAAACCCCCCATTAACCCTCCATAAATTCATAGCTATGCTCCAACAATGGTGAAAATGGGTATCTAAAGCATAGATATGTTGAAGACTTTAAGAATATGACGGATTAAGGTGGAATAATGGTGGTGGCATAGCAGTTTGTGGTGGATAGAGGTGGATCGATGATGAGGCATAAACTTTGTATTTAAAACAACTCGTTGGGTATTTATGCCATATACAAACAAATATCACAACTTGTAACACTATAAATGGAAGTGTAGCGGCAAATAGAGATTGAATCCACAGGGAACGGTATTCAGGTTTCAATTGTTTTAACACTGAGAAAATGGAAAAGTGTAAAATACGATTATGGTTGGAAAAAGGTAAAAGGGGAAAAAAGTTAACTACACTAATACAAAATAAACAAATATTAATAAAATGATTTTAGGATCACATCCCCGCCATCGGCTAAATAGCGCATATAAAGAATTTTGGTTCGAAAATATTTAATTGAGCATATTCAATTGATTACAAACATCAAACATGAAGAAATTTAATTCAACAATGAAAGATTAAACTTTCGCTCAAATATGGCCACAAATAGATTGATTTCGAAATATCGCTATAAACAGTAACGTTGCATGACAAAGAAAGTTAAATGCCTAATGTTTCAACTTTAATACACAAGGTTTCAATTCAATGCATTTCTACTCAAAACCTATCTTTTAAAGCTCAACACCCATCATTAGCGAAAAAGTTACCCCAACCCTTAAACTAGTTAATACACAAAATTAAAACAATTAATACAACTAATTAATAGTTGAGAACATGAGCTAAACTAACAGTAACTAAATAACAAAGACAGAAAATATGAAAATAAATCTTGAAACAAGAAAAAGAAACTATATTGATGGATAGGGAAGATGAATAGTAGTAGCATACTTACAGAATGGGTAAAGAACCCCTAAGATAGAGGAGAGAGAAAAGATCCCCAAGACAAGCCCTAAAATAGACATTTGCGTACTTTTACTGTTACCGAATCGATTAGGAAAAATGGGCGAATCGATTCTCCCCTGACAGGTCTCAATCTTCATCTTTTATCAACATACGAAAAATGCGTAACTTTTGCATTATATATCAAAATTAGGCGTGGTCAGAGGCTACACGAAGCTAACTCTGAGGGCTAAAACTTCCAAGAAGACAATGGGATAAAAATGCAAATGATAAAATGACTAAAATGCTCTAGAAAGTTCCCTTGCATGTGTGCTTTGTGATGAACCGTTTTCGAAATGAGACTAAACTTCACGCTAAGCACTTTAATACCTATAAAAGCTCAATTATATGTCACAAAGCATATAAACATATATAAAATAGGTTGTTTGGTGAATGAGCATAAATATAGGAATTAAGGTACCCGATGGGGTTTAAATGCACAAGTATAGAGGGTAAATAAACACAATATTCAATACGAATCACTCCCCCTAACTTACACATTGCTAGTCCCTAGCAATGAAACCCAAATAAACAAGACTACAAGTAAACCACAATAGATGAGATATGTACAAAGGAGATGCCACTTTCGTGGGCGAACGATTGCATTTATCATATGCAATAAGATATTAAACCTCTAGGTTACCCTAGTGGACAAGTGTTGTCTCATGAGGATTTTTCAGGGATGAAACCCACAAACATCAAAGTTTTCTCAAAATATGCCCAATCAATCAAAAAGACATGCTCAATAATGACGAAAAGGATTTAAATATGTTATTAGCAAAGTGAATGAATTCACATAAAAGTCCGTAGTTATTCATATTATAGAATGAAATATGTAGAATTAAAACCTTAAAAGTGCGAGGAATAGAGAGCACATGCAAGGTATGATTTAGCGAAACTTTTACAAACCGGATAAGCATTAAAGCGTGCATATATGTCAATCCTCACCGAATATTACACTCAACAAATGAAATCACTATGAAGGGGATGTAATACATGGAACATGCGAGCATAAAGAGTAAATGAAAATGGAAACAAGTTTGCGCACATGTCACTAATGAAGAACGCTATATATAAAATGAAAGTCATGTAATCTCAATGAAAGATACCATCATTAAATGAGGCGAAATGTATTTCCACAGATTATTGCAACTATTTAAACTTTTCAATTGAATTCACTCTAGGATCACATGGGACTTTATAGGTTTGTAATGTAGGCTTAGTGTTACGGGTAGGAAATGAAAGGAATATGTACGGATTCAAACGTGTCCGGGGATGAAAACTCGGGATTATGGAAAATTATGGGCAATTTCAAAATTGGAAATTAATTTTCATAACAAGCATTAGATATGAAATTGGAGATAGACAAGGATTGTTGAACATTATATACATCATATATAAACTTTATCTTTCTTTTCTTTTCTTCTTTTTCTCATATTTTTCTTTTGTTTTCTTTTCCTTTTTCACTTTTTCCTTTCTTTTTCACTTCTTTTTTTCTTTACTTTTCTCACTCTCACATGCTTAATTGCAATCACATAACAATAACATCATTCGATACCAAGTAAAATTCCAAGCAAAGGTATGGAAGGTAATATGTATGGTTTATAAATCCAATGTGGAGTTGGTCATAGGATTTTGGGTAATGAAATGAAAGGCTATATTAAGGCTCAAAGGGTTGGACTAGTGAATTATGTAAGTTGAGGTCAAGGTCAATATGGGTGATATAACAAAGATGAACTATGATCATTTCCTAAAGTTTATGCAATTTTTGAGTCAAAACCACTTTGAAAATCATGCTCAAGTAACACATTTTATAAATGAACTCAAATAATGAACAATCAAATGAAAGAATAGTGAGATTACCGACGAATTTAACGTTTTTAAGGAGGAAAGACTAGTGTATAATACTCACTAATGATGAAAAGTACGAAGCTCACTCGGTGTAAGTATATACAATGCGACAAATATTACCGAGTTATAAACGCCTTAAACCAACTCATTAAAATAAGAAAAGCGCATGTGCTCATGGGATTAAAGTTTAATTCATGAAGTCATTCATAATATCAATGATTTGAGGACTAAAGTCTAATAACTTCTAAAATCAAGAACATGGATCATTGAGTTGTCTATTGGATTTGACATTTATTAAAATTTATCATCGAAAACAAAGGCAAAATGCCCAACAAAAGAGAAAAAAAAAACAGAAAATATTTTTGAAATTTTTTATTTTTTTCAACAAAAGCATGCTTAGTGAATAACATGTGATCAAATCAATGGAACTAAAAAATGAATGGATAGAATATCCCACACTCCTAACTTAAATGTTTCATTGTCTTCAATGCAAATTAAGAACATAATATAAAGAGAGGAAAAGAAAGATATTACACAAAGTGGAGCGATCCTCGATAAGTACGAGTCCATTGAATCTAAAAAACATGTTAGAACCAAGAATAAAAAAAGAATAACAAAAACTCTAACTAATTAAAATAGACTAAAATTAAAAAGAGAGAAAAGTAAAGAGATAAAAACTAACTATTTGCAACCTACAATTTTAACTTCTAACTAACTATACACTAGAAGTTAAAATTTTTGAAGGTCCACCCAAAATACGATTTGACTTTGAAGGATTAATAGTGTCCCCTCCTTTGAATGCATGCCTCCCGGAAAATAAAAATTATGTTTTAACAACGGAAGGCATGTGTAAGGCGTAAGAAATGAACGATCACCAATTAAAGATTTTAGTGGGGAGATGGAGGTTTTAGATACTAAGGGTAACAATACCACATTGATCTTGGGGAAATTAAAATAACATTCCCAAGGTTTTTCAATTATAAGTGGAGGTGGGGCAAGTGCAAGCCAATAGGTCATGGGATGATGCATCTCAAAATGACATTCTCGTTCAAGACTCAGGTCAAAGTCCTCAGGACGTTTAACCGATTCTTGTGATAAATTTAATGGTTCGATAATAGTAAGGAACCAAGGAAATGAAGGACCTTTAACCTCAATAGAATTTGAAATATTAATAATAGGTTGAAATTCGAAAGCTCTTGGATTACTCTCAATTATTTTTTCCTTAAAAAGGGGTGGAGGTGAAACGCAAGTTTCAACCTCAACCAAGCTTTGTGAAGAAGTAATAATCTCATCAAGTTGTCCATATATTTATAAAGACCAAGCTTTAAGACTCTCGGATTGGTCATTAATTCCTTGAAATCTAAGTCATGATGAACCCAATAATAAGACATAACATATTCTTGGGAGGTTTGCTCATAGCTAGACTATTCCCCTCTTCCCAAATTACCTTCCTAAGGTGATGAGGGATTACTTACAAATTCTTGAATTTCACGCTCAAATCGTTTATTTTCAAAAATTTGTAGGCATTCTCGCATAGTCTTAGAAGTGTAACTTGAAAAACTATTCTTGTAAAAATTAAGGTTATTTAAAGAGTTATAGCGAGACATTTCAAATTAGGCAATTTAAAAACGTGACAAGCACCAAAATTTCAAGATTCTCTAAACAATTTAGCGCAAGTCAAAAAGAAATGGAAAACAAATAATACACATAAAATAAAAGAATACAACGAAATAATAAAAGAAATACAATCTATAACAAACACTCTCCGAAAACGATACCATTTTTTATGAGGTATAAACTTTGTAATTAAAACACGTCATTGGGTGTTTACGCCCTATACAAAATAAATACCACAACTTGGAACACTATAAATGGAAGTGTAGAGGCAAGTAGAGATCGAATCCACGGGGAACGGTATTTAGGATCCAATTGTTTTAACAATTAGAAAAGTGAAAAATGTAAAAGATGATTATGGCTGGAAAAAGGGAAAAAGTTAACTACGTTAACTAATACTAAACAAATATTAATAAAATGACATTAGGAATCATCTCCCTGCTACGGACTAAATAATGCGTATAAAGAATTTTGGTTTGAAAATATTTAACCGAGCATATTCAATTGATTATAAATATAAAAAATGAAGAAACTTAATTCAACAATGAAAGATTAAACTTTCACTCGAATATGGTCAGAAATGGATTAAATTTCGGAATATCGCTACAAACACTAAAGTTGCATGACAAAGAAAGTTAAGCGCCTAATATTCCAATACACAAGGTTTCAATTAGATGCATTTCTACCCAAAATCTAGCTTTTAAACCTCAACACCAATCAATGGAGGAAAAGTGGCCCCAACCCATAAACTAGCAAATACACATAATTTAAACAATTAATACAACTAACTAACAAATGAGAACAAGAGTTGGACTAACAATAACTAAATAACAAAGCAAGAAAAGTGAATACAAAGATAGAAAACGAGGAAATAAAGCTAGAAACAAGAAAAAGAAACTATATTAAAGGAGAGGGGAGATGAATAGTAGTAGCATACTTACAAAATGGGTAAAGAACCCTAAGAGAGAGGGGAGAGAAAAGCTCCTAAGACAAGCCCTACAATCATTTTTTTAATGTAAAATTGAAGTATCCCACTTAAGGGAGTGTTTTTTCATAAATACCCAACCAACCCCCCCCCCCCCCCCCCCCCCCCACACACACACACACAAAAAAAAAAATAGACATTTGCGGACTTTTACTGCAGCCAAATCGATTTGGAAAATTGGGCGAATCGATTCTCCCCTAATAGATCTCAATATTTATCTTTGATCAACGTAGGGAAAACGCTGAAACTTCTTCATTATAAATCGAAATTAGGCGCGGTCAGAGGTTGCACGAAACTAACTCCAAGGTACACAACTTCTAAGAAGAATTGGACTAAAATCCCAAATGACTAAAATGCCCTTAAATGTGCCCTTTCATGTGCGCTTTGTGACAAAACTTTTCCGAAATGCGACCAAACTTTACGCTAAGTACTTCAATACCTACAAAAGCTCAATTATACCTCACAAAGCATATGAACATATATAAAAGAGGTTTTCTGCTTAATGAGAATAAATATAGTAATTAAGGTACCCGAGGGGCTAAAAAGCTTAAGTATAGAATGTAAATAAATGCAATATTCGATACGAATCAAGGAACACACAAAAATAGTGGAAGACCTACCTCTCTCTCTCTCTCTCTCTCTCTCTCTCTCTCTCTCTTTATATATATATATATATATATATATATATATATATATATATATATATATATATATATATATATATCCAACTCTATTGACTCAACTGAGACAAACAACCCTTTTAAAAACACGCAAAAGCCTTAAAATCCCATTTTTACCCAATCTGGGTTCATCAGAGCTCGACAGCTCATCAATCCAATAGTCCAGAATGAGACAGAGTACAAGGATAATCTGAATTAATAATTCAATTGGCCACGTTCGAACGAGATTTGACCCTCATCCTAACGATAAGGGTGTCTCATTCAATCCCTCGCTTCTAACGACCTTCGAACGACCCTGATCAGTTATGCAGTGGGATCTCGTTTGAAACTCTTTTGATCCATTGTTTCGAATGATCTCTGATTCTCGTTCAAATTAACCATCTTTAGTTTGAACGATTCTTCTTATATTCCTTAATTTTTCTCCAATTTAACCCACAACCTCTAGTAATTATCATCAAGCCTCCAAAAATAGTCAGATCAGCCTAATTGTAATTATCCAAATCCCAAGATTCTTATTTTAGTTCAACTTATGTGGGAAAATAATTAAAATATTAGGGCGGGGTATTACAAACTTCCCTCCATGGGAATTTCATCCCCGAGATTCTTGATCCATCCATTTTTCGAATTCAAAGGGTTTACCAACTCTCATTATAAGTCATAAAAATCCTTTATGATGAAATCATTGAAGTCCTCAATAACTAAGATCACATCACATTCCCATACATGGATTTTGTCACCAAAGGTTCAATATACGACATGCTCTAACGCTCACCATATCGCTAACCATGGTCGTCACATAACCGACTTCGAGTCTCGACTCAGTTGATGGATATGCTTAATCAAGTCATGGGACTACCATTGCTACTACCTAAATCATACCTGCGTCTCCATGGGAAACCTTCTCTAGTGATAAACACTCACCCAAGAGAAAATTGTTGCACAACTGATCAAATTCATCATCAAGAACCATTTCCATTCTTAGGACTACATATCCTGTGTCCCATGAATTTTTAAGTTATTCTGACCACACAAATTTTGCATGAGCTTGACATTATCCATACATTGCTAATTTCTCACTTCGAGAAGTAATACACCTACCAAATCATCACCGCGTGTTCGACTAGCACCTTTCGATGTGTCACTTTGATGACCCTAGTACTACTCTAGGCATCTTACCTTTGATCATTCACTTGAGCCTCGCACCAATCCACACACCAAGGCAAAGCAATACTATGTGTTAAGTTTCCTCAATTTTTAACACTATACAATACCCTCGAGTTATCATCCCTCTCTTTCTAATCAGAGCCATTATCTGCCATGCCGGCTAGTTGAAATGTCTCTAATCATAGGGAAAAATTACTACGAGAAAAGCGTGTGGCTAAAAGTTCAGCCACTCGCATACTGAGCTTTGTGTAAAAGTAAGAACACCACAGATAGGGTGCACCCAGTTATCGAGCTACATTGACCATACCCGATCCACCGCGCTCTATCAGGACTAATCGCTTTGTACCATGACATGTTACCAATCCGAGCTACCACATACATGAGAATGTCAATCCTCGATTACTGAAATTGAAAAGGACACACTAGAGTTAGAAGGAACAAGCAACTGTTCTAAGAAAATCTTGCTCGTACACGTAAAACTATGTTTACGATAAGAAAACCTACGCCATATGCTCAGAGTCTTATCACTCATCCAAGATGTCCTCACCGTTTACTATCTTAGCCACATACCCTAGCTTATGTCACCAAACGTGACAAATCGAATCACACCCATTCATCTTTACAACACGAAAGCAACATACAAACCTGTCATTCTCTATAAATTGAATGCCCGACTTCCCTCCTTTGGAGTAAGGCCCCTCCCCTCACATACTTAACACACATGAACCATTTCGATTGGTGGACGCCTCACTCCCTCATTGACACTGATTTTGTTCATTTATTGGTGACAATGTCACTAACCTACTACACCTAGGTTACTGTCTTCCTTATTATATTATGATTGTGAACCCAAATCTCCTTAGGCAGTGCTCTATTCAAGAGATACATTCACCTTATTGTGTTATTTGACTATACCTGATCATCACTAAGCTTACTTCCAAGCTATACATAAATTGAACTTATGTGACGGTCCCACCGATCACCATTGGCATTCTAAGGTATTGAGTATCACACAGGGCTACAACTTTTATTTCGTACCGGCTTGGCAGGACGAACCAAGAACTAGTCCTTGCTTTGCTAAGGCTATCCTAGCATATCGTTGACACAAGCCAATATCTAGTCATGCTTCGATATTACTCCACCTTGGTTGCCATTTTCAAGTATTTACATGGCGTCATGAACCGAAGTCTTAAATACATTTCCTAATACACCTTAAAGACAAGTGTCACAACACCTACACTTCTAGTCATTCCATGACACTGAAACATCACGCTCCATACAACACGAGCTTCTAATTCCTCCTTTGAGGATACACCACCCATTTGTGCCGATTCGTGAAACCTCATCCATCCCGTACACTATATGACTCTTCTAGGCCTTTACCAAAAATCTAAAATCATCACTTAACCCCAACACGATCGTTACTAGGACAATAATACTTCTACATATCGGACTTAACTAGCCTCCTAAGGACACCAAACACATTCTATGTAAAAGTCCTCAAGACTCGATAAAATTTCATCATCCATACCTTTATCATCATAGGTGCACTTTACAAACATTTCACTACCCATATCATGATTACTAGGCGCTCGCAAAGACACTAGTCTATAAACTTCTATATATGGTTCACCATAACCATTGATTACCTTAGGATGTCACAACAAGTCAATTTCTACCCTCAACGATGACACACATAATTTATCTTATGGGCACTCCAAGATGCCCTTAAAGGACACTCACACTAGGATTACCTCGCATCTAGCCATTACCTTAATGGCTAAAACGAGCCTTGACACTTAGATAATAACCTTATCTCTCTTCCAAATGCTTGTGACCATAAGCTACATACCTAACCACAACTAATACTACTAAGAATTCTGACAGGATATAGGACATCGCCTACAACCTATAAACCTCTAGGTTTGCATCACCAATATCATTAAAGATCCTATTCCTTGAAATCACATCATATTTTTTTGTTTAAACTCCAAAATAGTAAACTACCTAGAGTTCACTCCTAAGTCTCCTCAATCATCATTGTTGCATACGTAATACACTTACCGTGATTTTCTCGTAAGTATCATCATACCCTACGTGGTACAACCTTCAACCATTAATCATCAGGACACTTACTTGAATGATACTATCTTATCAACTTAGATCGAGTACACATCCCAAGTTTTGGCCGACATGGTCCATCATGGCCATTAAATCATCAATTGACTTACGGCGGGATACTATCTCAAGGATCGAATTCGCCTAATCGCATCATGGGTACTAACTACCGGAAAGTACCTAGTCAAAGAACTTAACGCATTTCCTTCACCAATCAACATTGTTTAGGTATAACGCGCGAGTTACCTATTCTCCATGGTTGACTTTACACGAATCATGTTTCTAATTTAATAAACGTTATTCACCAGTCTATACATCTCAATTCGATTCGCATATCACTACGGATTGACACACAAGCACCTCACACTAAAAACCTGTGATATCGCCACTATTGGCTTGCACGGACAATCGCAACTTACTAGCATATCAAAATCAGAAGTGCGGAAGCGATTAATAATGACTAACTTAGTCAACTGCCACTTGGCAATGAATTCACCCGTCGTGCTAACCTCTTTGACTTCATCGACGAGGACACAAACTAAATCGTCACCAAAACTACCATGACCGACCCAGACCAACACTGACATTGAAATATCCACTACCGACCTCACCACGTCACTCCCGAAAATAACCTTGAACATATAGCTTCAATACTATTTGTGATGTCCTGACCCGAATTTATGTGCTACCCGTAGTCAACCCGGTCTGGCCCGAGCGTTAGGTGTGAAGTGCAATGAAACAACCTATATAATGTTACTAATCCAGTTTTATTTTAATTAACATTTCACTTGCTTAGCATGCGATTCCAATTTTAAATCAAACTACGTAAGGGACCCATAGGGAGCACCCCGAAGTCTAAGCATACAAAGCTACTAATGTAAAATAAAAGACAGTACTTACCTGTATAATGCTCTGAAATACGAAACTGCACTCAATATGCCGTAAAAAAACTAGGGAGTGAGCCGAATGCTCAGTGAAAAATATACAAAATACAGTATAGAATCGAATGATAGAAAGAAGTCTCTCTCTCTCTCTCTCTCTCTCTCTCTCTCTCTCTCTCTCTATATATATATATATATATATATATATATATATATATATATATATATATATATATATATATATATACTTAACGCGTGAAATAGTTTTACCTCTGAAACCTTATTTATCCCGATTAATTCACCTTAATCATGCAAAAGACTTCTAATTTCTCATTTTGACATTTACCCCTTTATTTCACACACACGGTTAAATACTTGAAACAACTACACTTAATTTGACCAAAAGTCATTTCTTTACCGAAATCACCCTTTTCACTTTAACAAACCCACATTATTAATTTCATTGAAAATCACCCTTTTAACACACGCGAACATCGTGTTAGAAAATACTCATTTAGCCTTTGAAAATCTCTCACAACACACCCTTGTGCTAATTATGGGTTACCTTTTAGGTTTTTTTATCCACCTATATACCCACTTACTTTACCCTTTTCTATACCTCATGGACATTATCAATTACACATTTACTTGTACATTTTATCCTTTACCAGGACATTTATTACTTCATTGAAGTTAGGTTCTCTTAACACATTTTCACCACACAACCCATTTCTTAACATGTTATTTATTCCTTTATCTTTTTCTCATAATCTTTCAACAATCGTAAACTTTAATGGGCTCCACATCGCCGGATATGCACACCATATGCTCTGACCAGTAGTTTTGGATCTTTCACCCCGGGGTCCGGGCCCTCCTTAATTTTTTTGGTGTCATTCGAGTTCCTTTTTAATGTGTTTTAACATTTTATAAATATCCACACTATTCCACCTTTTCTTTTATCCGGTCGAAGCCAAATTCGGAGTTTCACCTTAACTTGTGTTACACTTTAAAAATCATTATTTCATGCCCTTTACACTTTAGCTTTGATTTTATTCCAAAAATCATGTTCATTAGGACTATCATGTGTAACGTAAAGTGGAACATTTTTATTTCATAAAAATGCTCCACTTTACATACAATTACCATTTTACCCATTTGTTTCCAAACTCGCCTTTTACTCCATTTTCACAAGTATTAATTTTTTAAAACACCATTAAGTTACCCACACTAACTTCTTAAGTGTTTTTAACACCTTAACAACTTTTTACCCTTTTGGAGTAACATCCTTCTCAATTAGGAACATCTTTATTTCAATACTTTCGTTTCCAAGAATCATTAAACATATGAGACTAATTTATAAGAAAAACACCATTTTCTTTTATTAACACATGTAATCTTACAACCTTACACTTATCACCTATAATCCCTTTTTCATACACTTTGAAGTCTATAATTTTTACTTTTTCTTATTTCATGTTTAAACCCAACAAAACCCTCTTTAAACTTGTTTACATATTCATTGCCAAAATATTACAAATTTATATTCATGAGAAGATGGATTTTAAATTCCAAAATCCTATTAATGGGTTAAACATACATTTCAATTTATAAATTCATAATACTTGCAAAAATATACTTTCAAGGTATAAAAGACATATTATTTCTTCAACTCAACAAATGTCCATTTTTATAACATCTTTATTTTTGTAAGAAGTTTTGGAACATTATAGCACCAAATATTTTAGAAAAATCAACATCATTTCCAAACATTTTATTTCGTAAAATTTTTAACATCAAACTTCTAGAAAATGCATCATTTTCATAAAAATTCCAATCTTTATTTTAAGAAACTTTGAAATATGAATTCTTCATTAATTTCAATAAAAATGGCATTTCCCAATATTTTTATTTCATTAAAATATTTATAATTAATTTTGCTAGAAAATCCATCATCATTTTCCTAAGCATCTTACTCTTAATATTATTTTAATCAAGACTACAAATGCATAAAATAAAGTATTAATCTATGAGTAAATTTTTTCAACCTCAATGAAGCTCCATCAATGGTAAGCATGGAAGATCTAAGAATATGACAACCTCCCACCTCCTAAGGTGATCTCAATGAGGTTTCCTAGCTCCACCAACTTGTCTCCATGAAAGATCCATCAAAAATCATTTTTAAGGTCCATGAAACTCCTCCTATCTTCATCTTCTGCAAAATCCCTATCAACACTCTACAAATTCGTAGCTATGCTCCAACAATGGTGAAAATGGGTATCTAAAACTTTGATATGGTGAAGACTATAAGAATATGATGGTTTAAGGTGGAAGAATGGTGGTGGAATGGTGGTTTTCTGTGGAGAGAGGTGGAGGAAGACACAAAAATGGTGGAAGACCCACCCCCTCTCTCCCTCTCCCTCTTTATCTCTCTCCCCATCCAAATCTAATTGACTCAAATGAGACAAACAACCCTTATAAAAACATCCAAAAGCCTTAAAATCTCATTTTTACCCAATCTGATTTTACCAGAGCTCGACAGCTCATCAATCCAACGACCCAAAATGAGATAACGCACAAGGGAAGTTTGACTTAAAAATTATATTGACCTCGTTCAAACGAGATTCGACTTTCGTTCGAATGATAGGGGCATCTCATTCGATCCCTCGCCTCTAACGACCTTTGAATGACCCTGGTCAGTTATGCAGTGGGATCTCGTTCGAAGCTCGTTTGATTCCTTGCTTCGATTGATCCTTGATTCTCGTTCGAACGACCCTTCTTTTGTTCGAATGACTCTTCTTGTATTTCCTTAATTTTTCTCCAAATTTAAACCACAACTTTCACTAATTATCGTCAAGCCTCTAAAAATAGTTAGATCATAATATAATCTCAATTATAATTATCCAAATCCCAAGGTTCCCATTTTAGTTCAACTTATGCGGGAAAATAAATAAAATATTAGGGCGGGGTATTACAATGAATAGCCTCCTTATCCTCATTCTTCGATTAGTAATATCAGGAAGTTCTTCTAGGAGGAGTGTCATGTCTAGGTCTGTAATGTCATGACCGAACTCAATTTTCTCACTCTAATCCGAAAAGTTAGTGCCATCAAATTTCGGAAGCAATGAAGCATGATAATTAATCATAATATTTTGGCTTATGTGTTTGATGTCTCACAACATTATCATTAAAAACCAAACCACTCCTTTATTTTCATTTAATCATAGTCATAGACTAATGACATATGATTTTCATGTCCAACAGTTTCATAATTATGATTAAATGGACGTAATATATCGATAATTTAACCTTTATTCAATAAGTCTAAAGTTGTTAATTTTTAAATTGTAGCATGCGTTTGGCATTTAATCTGACATAATAACAAACATTAACATATATTAGATCAATCATCGAATATCCTCACATGAACTATTGGACTGCGTTTGGCATTTAATTTAACTTAACTTGAATTATAGTATTAACAGTTGATCATACATCTAATATCCATCCATATAAACTATTGGCCTTCGTTTCACACATAATTCAACTTAAACATGAACATTCAAATCTAGTATGAACAAACAAAATAGCCCTTATGGTTGAAAAATACACAAAATTTGGGAAAACTTATTTTTTTCCAAAAAATAAATTTGAGTTAGCACCATAGGACTGTACATAATCACTCCAGTATCTCAAAACAATTGATGGAATTCAAAAATTATTTTTCTGGAGTAAGATCTGGTCAATTACATTATTACCAAAAATCACAAATATGGGGTTTTGAGGCCTAAACGACCTCAGATGGTCGAAAAACACATTTAGTCACGACCATAGGCGGTGAGTATTGATCACTGGGCCGTTTTCAATCGACCTACAAAGTTTCAAAATTCGAGCAAGTTGATTTTGAATTCTACTATGCCACCCAATCAGTAACATAATTTTTTTTGCTAGAAACGTTCCCATATATCAAGGCTTACAAAATTGACATTGAAAAGATTTATTGACATAAATAAATCATTACAGAAGGGTCCAAGAACATCCAAAAACATTTTTCAAGGTAGATTCATATAGCACAAGTAAAATATCTCAGAAAACATAAATAAGTCACATGCATGTAAAACCAATTTTATGCTGACTTCTTAGTAAGTGATTATCATAATCGAATAGCATGAGATCCTAAATACTAAGATCTGATACTATATGTAAAAACATACCTAAGAGCAATGCAAAAATTAACATATGATTTGTTCTTAATAATAGGATCTTGATCTTGTTGCATTCATGGTTGTGCTTACACTATAATGGAAGAGGAACACATACCTTTCTCCATTGATTTGAACTTGATTGAGGCATAACTTCGTCTTTTAATTTCTTACTTAATTACTCTAGAAAACCCTTCTTCTTTGATAAAAAATTGCAATTATTTAGAATTTCATAATTTTTCCTCTCTAGCCTAATATATTGTGTGTTGTTATGTAAATTATTTGGTGGAATATAATCTACTATATATAGGGTGAGAGAGAACCCGAATTTTATAGTTAAATTATAATTCTACCATCCATCAGAGATTGTGTGTTTTTACTTGGTTTTAATTCCTAATGTGTTATTCTTAGGTTTCGTTGTGTGTCTTTACTTTTTACATGTGCTCACTTATACGTTAACTAAATGGCATTTTTGTACATTGTATATGCTAACATCCTCTACAATGAAAAAAAAATGATTTTTTTCCAAACGGTTTCCCTCGGGGAGCCCAATACCGGTTATAATCGAGTACGGAGAATTTTCGACCCGAACTAAATGGGGAATGGGGCGAATATTGAAACTAAAATTACTAATTGGGAGGGGGATGGAGGTGGCTTTCTCAACCCCGACCATTCCCATTGCCATCTCTAATAACAGTTGGACTTGAATTAGGAAACTAACTCATTTTTTTCCTTAAAAATCCTACTGACTTATCGTAAGGAATCCTAATAAAATCTTAGTTCTTATGTCGACCACATTAAGGACACTTATATTTAATTGGTTAACTAATACTGGATTGACTTAAATTTGAAATAAATTATTTAATTAAATAATCCTAACACATATTTCATAATTATTATGACAAATATGAGTAAGAATATAATAATAATAATAATAATAATAATAATAATAATAATAATAATAATAATAATAATAATAATAATAATAATTAATTAATAATGAGAAGAAGAAGAAGAAGAAGAAGAAAAAGAAGAAGAAACCTGAAAATACTCTATTTGGTTTGGGAAAATTTAAAGGATCAATTATCAAAGTCCCTCAAATATTTTGTAATATACGTTTAGTTCAATCCTTTTTATTTTGTTCCATAAACTTCCTCAAACATCCATTTAATCAATATTCTCTTATTTTTAAAGGTCTACGTTAGTGATACCTCCGCTCCACCTCCCCCCCCCCCCCCCAACACACACACGCTGTCGGAGCTCCAGTGATCCTCATCGGAGCTCCTTTACACTGTCGGAGCTCCAGCGATCCTCATCGAAGCTCTTTTTTTTTAGTATTTTTATGTGATAAGAGACTTTTTAAAATAAAATAAAATAAAATAAAAATTTTGAATTAAATATATATTAAAAAATATTCGAATGATTATTTAATTTATGCGCCAAATTTAAATTTACCAACTCTGTTAATATTTAAAACGACATTGTAGGAAACGCACTTGTAATTTTTAAGACGATAGATCCTTATGTATTTCTGAAAAGGGGAAATGTTTTTTTGTCAATAATGTTCTCCTCAAATATATTCCCTAGTTCTGTTTTGACCCGGCCTTCAAAATGTCAAAATGGGTAATCAAGTAGGTGGGAGAATAAAATCCAAGACTGACACTCTTATAACTTAATGACATAACCCTAATGACTTATGTGGTGTTTAGTATAGTAGTGACTAAATCAGGGGTGACTCATTAGAGTAGTAAAACATTGGATAATTCACCGTTTTTATCGAGAGTAATAATACTTTTACAGGTGTAGTATCGAATTAATATCAAATATGTTTTGTATAGTTTGTATTTTGATGGAACTCACATCATATTATAAATCATATAAAAAGTATTTGATATTAATTTGATACTATCACTTGGTAGGATTAACATTTTTCTTTTACTAATTACGACACTTTTGAGTTTGAAACTTCTCTCGTGTAAAATTTTAGGCGTTGAAATTACAATACGCATTATAAATGAGGTTAAAGGTCAAATAAATGTATTTTCAAGCAGGTTTTTCTTAAATCAATTTTATTATTCGACGTTCTAATGAGAGCATAATGAATAGATAAGTGAAGATATGTTGTATTGACAAGATGGAACCCCACGTTGATTCTTTGTGTCAAATTCTGATGGGAGAATAAACGAATACATAAGTCAAAGATATGCCAAACCCAAGGTTTTGTGAGGTGGGTTTAAAGTCCCCTATGTTTGTAGGTTCTTCGCATCAAATGAGCACTAGATATAAGATGCTGTACAATTTGCGGCACTTGGCTAAAGCCTTATCTTTAAACTACTTATACCCTAATACCTTTCTACAGATGTTGAACTGAGACTAAGGGCCCGTTTCGATGTCTCTACATTCCTCGAGGGAAAACGGGAACATGATTTTTACAATTTTGAATTTTATAATTTGAAGAAGAATAGTAGAATACTTGGTCATCTTCTGCAGAAAATATGAGCGTGTTGGAAGAATAATGGTGAAGCCCTCGGTTTCTTCCATTGGATTTATTGTGAAATTAAATTTTCCTTTACGGAAAGTGAAGGAATAAATAGAAATGTATCTTTTTCAAGGGCGGAGCCAGGATTCTTCGAAGGAATGATTTAATATTATGACATCCTTGTAATGAGGGATAAAGTCAGGAGTATAGGTTGAGGGAGCCCAGTATAATATTTCTATTTAATTAGGTTAAAATTAATTAATTCAATTAATAAAGTTGTTATTATAAAATTTTACAATACAAAATAATTATAATTTGAATGTTATTATGATTTTATGTATATGGATCTACATTGTATACTAAATTATATTTCTAAATAATATCTTGTGTTGGTAAAAATTGTTGAAAAAAATACTTAATTATATATTGTACAAAAAGATTGAAGAATAATTCATTTGTATTTTAAGTTAAATTAAGTGGGAAAATATGGGAGTGGTTTACTTTAAATTTTTCCACGAAATTGATATTGGGGGGTGGAAATGATAAAACTATGAAGTATTTTAAATATAATGTATTTGAAATCAAACAACAAATAAATGAAGTATAATAACTATTTTTTTATAGCAAAAAATCAATGTCAATCAAATAGACCTTTTTAATGTTAACTCAACTCATATTAAAAAAAATTAATATTTTGTGCTTATATTATGGTTTTTAATGGTAATGAAGTTCTTTAATGTAATTTTATGATAGATTTATCTTCCTTTTTTCCTAAATAAAACATTTGAATGAATAAAAAAATAATGATAAAAAAATAATTAAAATAATATGTATTCTCCATTCTTAAAAAGACATTTGTATGGGGCTAGGGATTGTCCTCCCCACCCCTCACTCCCTAAAAATATTTTTTTAAATGAAATTTAAGAAAAAAGCATACACTCGTGAGTTTATTAATACGCAAAAAATAAGTAGATAATATACTCTAGTATACTCTCTTACATGTCCCTGAAAATCCAATAAGTTAGTATTTCCAATAAGTTAGTATTTGCATGGAAATGCATATAATTAAGGAGGGTTCTTGAATTAAACCCTTTAGGAGTTTGTTACGAAGATTAAAAGGTTTAGGAGGGTTGTTTTGTAGTTTACTCAACTTTTCATAATAATTAGAAAAGAATCAAATAAAATAATTACATCTATAGCAACTTAATAAAGAAACAAACAATGGAGACTAATTGGGAAAAATAAAAGGAAGTGCCATATTTTGTGAAATAGTAACAATGTTATTGCCAATATAAAATTGTGGGGGCTTATTTATTTCATCCCAAAAGTGCAGTCGATCAGCCAAGTGTACATAGTGGATTACCCGGTCCAAGCCAGTTATTTATTTAGACCCGTGTATGTAATATGTGTTTAAATGCATGGAGATATACTCAAATCGGTTACCAATAATTTCAGAGGAGATATTTAGGGACACCATGAGTTATCAAAAAGATAATTGAGTTACTTGGACAACTCAATCACTTATTTTCCACAAATATAAATTGTAAACCCTTGCCCGGGGCAATGGGATGTAACCTCGATTATTGACACACGCTAATAAGAACATAGTAACCTATGAGTGGGCGTAGGCAAGTTGTCGTACCACATACATCTGTTGTTGTGTGTGTGATTATTTTCTTTCATCTCGATATTGATTTTTGGATCTTTTTATTGTGATAATTCATGTACTCACAATTGGCGTCGTCCGTGAGAAACGATTCATTTTCCTACGAAAGAAGTTATCAACAAAAAGTCCGTGATGTCTCACCACAACAGCAATCTTCCTCAGGTTGGTGATGTGCAAGATGATCTAGCCCCACCAAGGGTCAGGTTAGAGATTCTCCAACATCCAAATTCCAGGTTTCCCCAAGAAAGGAAACCTTCTGAAGAAAGTCAGGGACCATCCAGGTCTACCTAGATCTCGAGATTGGTCGACGCTTACAAAGCCAGGCTTCGGGAACGGGAGGAGGTAACGCGCCTCCAGGTGAAAGAGAATGCTCGCCTACAAAGGCGACTCGAAAGGATGGAGAGTGATCTCCATAGAGATACTAGGAAGCGTCGTGATAGAATTTCTAGTCCTTAAAATAGCAACACTCGCATTCGGGGGAGGATCTCTGGGCGCGATCGAGATAGATCTGAACGCGAAAGGTCAGAGCATAATCGATCAGAGGGTGGTTAATCAGAGGGTCTCCACAGAAGTAATGATTGTTAGGATAAGAACATCATAATTTTGGTTCGTAGAGAGATGAACCAACATTCAGCCCATCGAGGAGACAGGTCTACTAGGGAGCTAGCCAGAAGAACTCTCAACACACAGATGAAATCCACTTTCTCAAGAGCAGAAGAGAAACCCCCAAAGAAGTTTGTCATTACCAGGTTTAATATCTATGATGAGATGATGGATCCCATAGACCATCTTCAACAGTACAGACAGACAATAACCCTATGGAACCACAACGACATCTTGGTGTGTCGAATTTTCCATTCTAGCCTATATGACGTGGCACAGATGTAGTTCGAGACGCTGCCCCATGGGTCGGTCAAAAGCTTCAAATCCCTAGCATAGGCTTTTACTGCTCACTTCATAACCAGTAATTCCCACCCTAAGAGGATGAATTCAGTGCTCACGATGAAGAAAAACCACAAAAGAGCCTTTGAGATTATGCCAAGAGGTACTGGGAGGTCTTAAATAAAGTGGAGGACTGCTTGGAGCAAGTTGTCTTTGCATCCTTCAATATTGGTTTGTCGACCAAATCTTTATTACACCAGTCCCTAGCGAAGAAAGAGGCTAGCACCATCGATGACCTCATGGCCTGTATTGAGAAATACGCTAAGGTTGAGGACGTGATTAAATCTAACAAAGGGGATAATGGTCGAACAAAAGCAAGCAAAGGAGGAGATAAGAGTGTCACTCTAAATAAAGTGAAGAAGAACGGGGTTAAGAATAGGGGCAAGAACGTCTCTAAGAATGGAAGTAAGGTCGATCCTTCAAAGGCATTCCAAGCTATTAAGACAGTCTTTAAAGAACAAATCTGTAAGATCTTAAGCAAGATCAAGGATCGTCCGTTCAATAAGTGGCCCAAGAAGATGGGTGGTGGCCCGACGAAGAGGAATAACGCGTTGAGATGCGCATTTCATAAAGAGGGCGGCCACAGAACTGAGAATTTCAAGGCTATGAAATCACACTTGGAAGAGTTGTACCAAGCTGGACATCTCAACGAGTACATAGAAAAGAAAGATGAGAAGGTCGCAGCCAATGGCGATAAAAAATCGGATAATGTCCTTAATGATGACATGGGACAGCAGTTCGTGGTGATTCATAGAGCGTCCGACCTAAAACAGATCCAAGGGAACTCCGTTCAGAGGGAGATAGCGAAGGTCACCGTTGTCATGGAGGCATTTCAGATTGAGCATACAAAAATACAAGATGGCAAACGCCGACGACTAGAAGATGTCGACTATACCAAACACATCATCTTTACCAAGGAAGATCTTATTGGAGTACGGACTCCCACTATGATGCGCTGGTAATGACCCCCATAATTACAAATTGGGATGTCGACAAGCTACTAGTAGACTAGGGAAGCTCATTAGATGTGATGTATCTAAATCTGTCGCTGAGAAAGATAGTCTTGCCGGTCAGAGCAGGTAACATCTGAGTTCTTAGTGGAGGACATAGAATCCTCATATCATGCCATTCTAGGCAGAGGTTGGTTGCACGCCATGATAGACATACCGTCCACCTACCACAAGAAGTTAAAGTGTGTCACCGATCGGGGTGTGGTCGAGATTTGTGGTGACCAGACCACTACAAGAAAGTATTTCATCATAGTTATTTGCCCCTAGAAGGAGAAGAAAGGGGAATCAAAGGATGCTCTAGAGGAAGCCCAAGATGGGGCTACACCCTTTAAATAGAAACTACGGTACGATCGACCAGGGGTGGAGGAAACTAGAATACATCCTGCCGACAGGGTCGTTAAAAGCCTGAAGGAAGTTGATGCTGATGATAGCTTGCCAGAAAGGAAGTTTCTGATCGCAACTGCACTCGTCGATCACGAAAGTAAGAGTTAATTTCCATTTTGAGAAGCAATCTGGATGTTTCTGCTTGGGAGCCATATTATCTGCTTGGGATATATCCCGGCGTAGCCTACCATCGTTTGCATATTGACCTAACCTTCAAGACGATCACTTAAAAGGCACGCCGAACATCCCCCGAGAAAGATAAAGCGGTGGAAAACAAATTAGGGAAGCTTCTAAATGCAGGGTCCATTAGGGAAGTTCAGCTCCCCAAGTGGTTATCCAACCCAGTGGAAATATGAAAGAGAAACGATAGTTAGAGGGTCTGCATTAATTTCACAGACCCTAACAGGGCCTGCCCTAAAGACAGTTCCAACTCCCAAAGATTAATCAGTTGGTTGATGCCACAACAGCCCATGAGAGGATGAGTTTTCTGGATGCCTACTCAGGGTACCATCAAATTGCATTGTTCAAGCCCGACCAGGAAAAAACATCCTTCATAACCCAAGTCGATTTATATTGTTATAAGATCATGTCATTTGGCTTAAAGAACGCAAGGGCGACTTATCAGAGGCTAGTCACGAATATGTTCAAGTAGCAGATGGGAGACACAATGGATCTCTACATCGACGATATGTTAGTCAAGAGTAAAAATCGAGAAGACCACCTCACGAACTTAACCAAAACCTTTGAAATCCTTAGGATGTACCATATTAAACTTAACGCCAGTAAGTGTTCATTCGACGTCCTGTCAAGTAAATTTGTAGGCTATTAAGTCAGCAAAAGAGGGATTGAGGCCAATTCAGATCAGATTGGTGCGATCACCAAGGCCCAGCCTCCAAGGATGTTGTGGGATATTCAAAATCTTATTGGTATGCTTGCAGCACTCAATCGCTTCATCTCCAATTACTCAGAACGCTATCGACCATTCTCCCAACTTCTAAAGAAAGACAAGGGCCTCATGTAGAATGATGATTGCTCAAGAGCTTTAGAGGAGATTAAGTCCTACCTCAAAAAACCGCCCATATTAGTGATTCCAAACAATGGGGATCCTCTATATCTCTATCTCATAGTATCAGACTGTGTTGTTAGCTCGGCCCTGGTATATGATAAGGAGGCAAAAAGTACCATGTCTATTACACGAGCAACACACTTCTGGATAAAGAGGAACGCTACTTGCCCTTGGAAAAACTAGTCTATGCATTAGTGGTTGCCTCAAGGAAGATAAAACACTACTTCGAAGCTCACTCAATAACAGTGATCATTCCATATCCCCTCAAAGTTGTTCTTTTGAAAAGCCAACCTCTTTGGAAGACTCTTAAAGTGGTCAGTTGAGCCCAGGAGGTTTGATATCCACTTTCAGCAAAGAATAACAATTAAGGGACAAGTCCTGGACGATTTAATCTCCGAATTCATGGGGGACCAGCGCAACGACTAACAGGAAATGGAAAACTCAACAAATGAGGAAGCACAGTTCAAGGACTAGACCATATACATTGATGGAGCCTCTAATTCCAAATGGGCATGAGTATGGATTGTCCTCGTCACACTGGAAGAAGTTGTCATCGAATAAGGAATCAGGTTGGGATTCAGATCCTCGAACAACGAAGACGAACACTAATAGTTGGCTTACACAAATCCGGGTTGCTAGGGGCACAACGCCTTAATGTGTTCGGAGATTCTAAACTAGTCTCTAAGCAAGTAAGTGGAGATTTCAACGTGAAAGACGACAGGATAATAACCTACCTTGCTGTAGTGAGAGGTCTTATAGAAGGATTTAAGAAGGTTGATATCTAGTAGTTCCCCCATGGTCAGAACAGCCACGTTGGCGCTACTGCAACCCTAAGCTCATCAATGGACTCTGACCTCAGAAGAACCATTCAGATAGAGTTCCTCGCCCATCCAAGCATTGATAAACAATAGTCGTCGAGCAGGTCTTCCTCATAGAAAGGGCCCCTAGATGGATGGACCCCATCATCTTCTATTTAAGAAGTGACACGCTACCAGATGGGAGGAGATTAGCTCATCAAGTTAGGGTGAAAGCATCAGGCTTCTACCTTGCCCCAGGGAAAAGCTCTATAAAAAATCATTCACATGCTCTTACATCCAGTGTGTTCACCCACTAACACCGAGAAAGTTCTCAGCAAGCTTTATGATGGTATTTGTGGGAGTTACGCAGGGGGGAGGTCATTAGCTTTCCAAGCGATCAAAAAAGTCTACCGGTGGCCTCATATGCAAAGGGATGCAAGTACTTATGTTCTCATATGTGAAAAATGACAAAAATTCTCTCATATAGTCCACCAGCCAGCTAGCAACCTGAAATCCTTGACAAGTCCTTGGTCGTTCGTGCAATGGGGATTGGATATTGCAGGACCACTACCTACCGCATCTGGAAATCGCAAGTATCTGCTAGTCGACATAGACTACTTCATCAAGTGGGTAGAGGCATAACCACTAGCAAACATTTGTAACGTCGACATGATAAGGTTCATCTAAAAGAGCATCACAACATACTTTGGGGTACCAAGAACATCATCACCGATAACGGTACGCATTTTGAAAGAATCTTCCTTTAAGACTTCTATTCAGAGCATGGCACCAAGCATTACTTCAGTTATGTGTCATATCCCCAAAGAAATGGTCAAGTAGAAGCTTCGAATAAAATGATGCTCGACATCTTAAAGAAGATGCTGGAAAAAATAAAAGGTGCCTAGGTGGACGAGCTCCCCCATGTCCTGTGGGCCTACCGTACTACTCCTAGGAGACAAACTAGGGAAACACCATTTGTTCTTACCTATGGAATGGACGATATTATCCCACTTGAGGCTGGTCTCTCTACCATGAGAACCAACTTAGTTGACCAAGGGCTAAACGATGATGCATTGCGCACTGAACTTGACTTAGTGGACGAGCGAATAGAACATGTTATGATCAAGTTGGCTTCATATCAACAACAGTTGGCCAAACAATACAATAAGAAATTCAATCTGAGGTAATTCCATGTGGGGGACTATGTCCTAAAGAAAGTCCTCGACAGTGCCGTAAAATCGTCAAATGGCAAGATGGGACCAAACTGGGAAGGATCTTTTAAGGTAATCAGAGACGAACTTCAAGGAGCATATCACTTGGAAACACTAGAAGGAAGGGATACACTAAGAGCATAGAACACAACCAATCTCAAGAAGTTCTACTTTTAGTCTTCTTTATCTTTTATCACCACATTTAATTTACAAAATTTTCATTTCAAACTTATGTTGCTTGCAAGTTATTATTCAATTAATAAAGGCCCACTGGCTCTCGCATTCCATTTTCATATATTGGTTGCCTCAATTTTTTGTTATGTATCTCAATATTATGCACCATTTCCAATTGGTAGCTCTCCCAACGCAAAGATAAATCACCTTTGGTTATAATAAGTTTCACAGCTTATCCCCACCAAGGAACTTCCTCGCGCATGGCAAAACTCTCATGGATTACAATAAGTTATTCAATTTATTTCAATCAAGGTATTTCATTATGCCGAGCAGGGTTCACAGTAATTACAATAAGTTATTAGAGTTTATTTCAATTCTACAACCCTCATGTCCTTGTCCTAAATAAACACAATAGACCTTACGAGTTTTCCCGACAATAGCAAAATCCCTACAGGGGATCCTTAGGCAAAATAATCTAACCTAAGTTGGTCGCCAATTGTATCGGTCGTTAAAAACCTGATCGGGAGGATGGCATATTAGCCAGGTACACTCTCGCCATCATCTCACCTAGGCCTAAGGGAGTATGACGACATAACCTAAAAGGTGAGGCAAATAGAATAATATTGCTAAGGCATATTATAATGGGAGAATGTTATACACAAGTCATCAAACTCATTTAGTCGGCAGAGGCCCAAAATGGTTAACACTTATTATTGATTCATTTAGTTGGTTAAAAGCCCAAAATGATTAATCTTAAATACTAACTCATTTAATCGACAAAAATCCCAAAATGACCACTAGTATTACATGGTCAACAAAAGTCCTAAGTAGTTATTAAATGTGAACTCTTCCTAGTCGACAATATAAATACAAAGGCAATCATTAACTCTTATTTAGTCAACAAATGCTCAAAATATGGAAGTTGATAATTAAACTTTATACATTTTGACAAAAAATTGGAGAGTACAATAACAAGAATACAAGATACACCAAAGACCATACAAGGACCCGTACCAACTATGGATAGTGAGCAAGATAGTTAGCTACACCCGATCTTCAACCATCATCTGGATTAGGAGTGAACACCTCCTCGTCATCTTCAAGTTAATGATTTAGAAGTTGGGAAGGAATAGCATCAATTGGGATCCATTTATTATCCTTTGAGAAGGAAGGATGACGATAAGCTGGGCTATCTACCTGGTAGTTGTACCATAGGTGATTCCTTCTGACTCTTGATCTCCCTAAGGGCAGTCAACCACTCATGCTTGAATGCAACTTCCCTGGTTTCTTTTAGCCTTACTGGTGCATCAGCCCAGCCTTCATCATAACTAGCTGCCCACGCTTCTCGAGGGTCCATTCTTAAGAGATGCATCAACCTTGTAACATCCTTTTGGAAACCAGTTGTGATGACATATCCTCTTTGGACGTCTTTTTTCAGCTCGGTGACCTCCTTCTTTACGACATCATTTACGACCTGAATTAGCTCGCCTACTTGGCCTACACCCTTTCTCTCTGAGAGTTGGGTCCTCAAACCATTTATCTCCTCTTACAATGAGAAAATAATTTCCTCTATGACTTGGAGGTCATCGTTTAGTTTTGCTACTAGCTCGGACTAGTCCTTATACTATTTAGTCCTCGTTTTTAACTACTTGTAGAGTTTCATGAATGTCATGCAAAACTGGATACTAATGCCTGAACCCAAAATCCTCCCCAAGTTTGAGGTAGGAGGGATGTAGTCCTCTAGGACAATAAGCTATAAACAACACAACAAATAAGGAATGTAACGAATATCAACATAAGTGAAAGAACAATAAGCATCAATAAAAGAAAAAATCTTTTTTATTGATCAGCAAGGGGAGGCAAAAAGTCAGTGCAACCGAAGAAAAGAAGTAAAAAGGCATGAGCAAAAGAAAAAGAAAAAATCCTAAAACTAGATAACTTTAATCCTTCACCTGCTCAGAGCTTTTTGGCGCCTTCCCTTTCTCGACAACCCTTCTCTCTTGGTCGGCAATCGTCCCGACCTCAGCAGAATCCTTGTCAGTATGGTTAGAAGGTTGACCAATTGGAAGCTCTTTGTCAGCAAGTGGTGAGGGTCCTGGAGAGTGGAGATTATACAAATCAGATTCTTTAGGGACTCCCGCTGCCCCCAAAACTTGGTCCCATCCTTTTTTTAAGGACACCTTCTTGGCATAAGAGATTCGAATTTGAGCATCGCCATAGGCCGCATCCAAGATTTTCTTGTAGCTTCTATCCTTTACGTTCGAGATATCCTTCTCCAACTTCTGAACCTTCCCGACCATGCCCAGATTTTTCTTTAACAAGTTTCTTCTTCTTTACGACCACCCGGTTGTTGCTGCCTAGAGATCGGCATGGGCCTTTACCGAACTTTCGCTCTCTCTCCCGCTCAAGTGTAGCACGGGCATCAGTTAAATCTCGCTCAAAATTCTTTCAGGCTTCTTTCAGCTCCTAGATATTTTTAGACTGGTTGGCATGACCATCCAGAAGGATAGTAAAGTCAGACAAATACTGTAAGGACTGAAGAAGAAGTATTGGCGCATAAAAGATAAACACAGAGAAAAGATAGAAGAAAAGAGGTTAATTACCATAGAAAGTCCTTGGGCGTACTTGAGTGCCAACTGGGCCGACCCCATCCGTAACGAGCTCTCGCGGTCGGCCGCGAGCATGGCCCCTTTAGCAAATCAAGGGTAAGCATTGGAGTGTTGGTCACAGTAGCCATAGAAAATAACTCAACAGGGGCCCTCAAGGACAACCTATTCTTGGCCTCCTCTTTCTTTTTATCTTCTTCTTTCTTTATCTCTCCCTCTCTTCTCTTTTCCTCTTCTTCTTTTTTTTTTCTTCTTCTCAATATCCATCTCCTTCCCCTTGGCTCCCAAGATGGAATCACGTACTTTAGGGGAATCTCCCTCAGCTATCTTTAGAGATTTCATGCAATCAAACAGTACAGCCTGATTGTCATCATCAATGTTTAGCACTCTCCTCTTCATAGGAGGTGTCATCTCCTCCTCCTCCTCCTCCTCCTCCTCTTCTTCTTCTTCTTCTTCTTCTTCTTCTTCTTCTTCTTCTTCTTCTTCTTCCTCTACTTTAATTGGTTCAAAAGGCCCTTCCTCGGGAAGTTCCAAAATGGGGACTTTATCAACTAGCCGAGCGATGAAACTACTAGTAGCTAGGGGTGGCCGTGGGCCAGGCCTGGGCAGGCCCGGTCGGGCTCGGGCCGGGCTTGAAAAATTAAGTGCTATCCCAAGCCCGCTCGGGTCTAGATCGGGCCTTATTATGTAATCCCAAGTCCGCCCAGATTTGAAAGCTCTTTACCCAAGACCGCCCAATCGGGCCTTGTTATGTTAATTAAAGATTTTTTTAAAAATTAAAATACCTATTTTTTATTTAAAGACCAATTTTTTTAATTAAAAATTTGTTTTAAACTCCATGTATTACAAAGTCCATATATAAAGTTTTCCACTCTACATGAAAAAACTTGGTATACGTTTTTATATTTATAAAAGTTCCCCCCCCCCCCCCACATATACATATATATATATATATATATATTTTCGGGCCTCGGGCCGGGCCGGGCCTCATCGGGCTTAAGAACTCATGCCCAAGCTCGCCCGAAAAATAATCGGGCCTATAAAATTTTGCCAAGCCCGCTCTGCGGGCCTATTCACCTTACCCAAGCCCTATTTTTTTATTGGGCGGGCCTCGGGCCTATGGCCACCCCTACTAGTAGCATTTTTGTACTCCAGCAAACAAGCTGCAAAAAGAGGGTGTTCGTCATCAAAAAGCCTTTCACGGATTCTCCAAGCTTTGATGAGATTAGCAACTCTCAGCTCGCGTAAGGCAGGTTCTTGATTTTTATCACGAGCAGCAAAATAGAGGCATAAATCATAAATCAGAGGATGGGAAACATAAGTAGTGAGCAAGAAAACATAAGTAAAGAGAAAGAGACTTAGTTGATCCTCCTCCCAGTTAGGGATCCAGGGACATTGATACCTCTCACCCTCAGGTAGGGGATGCTGCTGCCAATTTCTGGTGAAAAACCTTGCTCCCAATAGCCTTTATGGGAGTCAGGAAGGTTCACGACTAAGACCCTATTAGTTTTCCTAATTTTCAAGTACAGGATGTCATCATTTGTGTGCGACCAAATAAAACAGTAACAAAGCTCGGACAACCCTAGGTTGATCCCATACAGTTTGTTTATACTTTATATTATGGACCCCATGCATAACTTTTCAGACATTTTGGGTGCATTGAGCAGGGATGACATCAAAGTACTTGAAGAATCTCAAAAAAGGGCATTTGGGCTTGTGTAATCAAGAGGTATGAATCCAGTGGTCCCCTCTATGTCATGAACATATTTGGGGATGGGGCACATTCGATTTCCACCCATTTTAGGATATTATACGACTTCCTAAACTCTCCTACAGTTTTGTTATCAAGAAGAGCCTTGGATGATAAAAGACCTCTAGCAACAGAAGAAGACTAGTCAAAATAGTGAAAACAAATAGAAGATTAGAAAGACGTACAGTAGTGTTTAGGAAGCTCTGAGAATATGAAGAACTGAAGAGAAGAACGCAATGAAAGTTTTGTGGATGAGGAACGTTTGAAAGATGACGATTGGATGTGATGTACCTGGGTTTGAATCTCGTGTTAATGATGGAGCACAAGTCTCAATGAGTATTCTAACACTCCAATTACCTGCTCGAGCTAGCGTACCCCCACCTCTTCAACGAATCACAAGTCTGCCATAGTGTTTATCCTCAGACGAGCGTACCCTCACAAGTACATGAGTATTACAAACATGCCACACTGATATTAAAACAGTTTTAGGCCTTGGGCCTTAAACTTACTTAAAATCTGTTGGCCCAAATTCTTACCCAAAGATTTTAGCGGCAATTGTGGGGGCTTATTTATTTCATCCCATAAGTGCAGCCGATCAGCCCCGTATACACAGTGGATTGTCCGACCCAAGCCATTCGTTTATTTAGACCCGTGTATTTAACTTGTACTTAAATGCATAGAGATATACTCAAATCGATTACCAATAGTCTTGAAGGAGATATTCAGGGACACCACGACTTATCAACAAGCTAATTGAGTTATTTGTACAACTCAATAACTTATTTGTCACAACTATAAATTGTAAACCCTGGCGCGGGGCAATAAGAGACACTAATAAGAACATAGTAAACTCTTTGTGGACGTAAGTAAGTTGTTGAACCACGTACATCTGTTGTGTGTGTGATTATTTGCTTTCATCTCGATATTGCATTCTGAATCTTTTTATTGTGATAATTCTTACACTTAAAAAAATTATTTTCAACTGCCACTTGTTATCGTATCCCAATTCACAGAGCATGCACAATGGTATAGAATAATCCAAAATATTTTGTAACTTACAGTGGTGTCAAAATACAGAGTCGATTTACCGTCATTCTCCAAAATTTGGAGAATGACTTCGTAACAATTTTTATGAACTTTATTTGTTCATATCAATTGTTACGAATAGCTAAAATTCATATCAAATATACATAATTATTTTTTATTATATTTTTAAATGGATCAAATACCAAAATGTTCCTCAAATATTTTTTAATATACATTTAGTCCAAGCCTTTTATTTTGTACCAAAAAGTCTCTTATTATCTTATCTTTAAAGGTCCTCGCCAACGGTATGGTAAAGCCTTTTTGGTATAGTGAAGGATTTTTTTGTGCAAAATAAAAAGACTTGAACTATACATATATTAAAAGAAGTTCAAGAAACTATTTAGTATATGCTCCTTTTTAAATTTCTACAAACTACATTTATTTGTAACAATTTATACAAACAAATATTATTCATAAAAAATATTTTAAAATACTTCGTAAGAATAATATTAGTTCCTAAAAGTCGTTTAGGAATAATACTCCCATCCGGTTGTGGGCTTTGCCAACGATGAAAGCTAAAATAGCATATTGGTTCCGTAAAATAACCTTTCACGATGCTCTCACCACAGAATAAAATACAAAGCTGTCAATATAGAATTAATATAGCAATAGCACACTAATGTACACCTGATTTTCTCAAAGTCCTTGTAATATACAATACTACAATAAGATTATATATCCCGCTCATCTTCCATACACAATTATTACTACTGTAAGATAACATCAGTTTTCTCTATTACAAAACAAATCATCTTAGATCTCCCAAGCATTACATGATGTAGCATCCATGAGGGTTCTCATCACTAAGTATCTCAAGTGAATCCAATGGCGTTGGAAAAACATCCTGTGGGCTAGAATCATAGGCGTAGGGTGATGGAGGAGCATAGTAAATAGGACCACTACTGGGATTAGCCGCATTGTAACTCACAACATACACTTGTTGAGGCACATAACTAGGCGGGTACTGATAACATGGAGGGCTCAGAGTAATTTGATCCATACCTTGAATAGGACCCATCTTCACAATCTCCCCTCCACTGTCCACCGCTCCACCGTTCGTTGGTGGAGATGCAGGCTTATTATTATTATTAGCGTTATTACCTTTTCCCCCTTTCTTCTTTTTCTTTTTCTTCTTTTTAGCACCACTATTTTCACCTCCGGAAGGTAACTTCTCGCCGGAGGAACCGATTTCCGGCGCAGGGTTAACCGACTTCACTTGATTATTCTCAGTTGGATTTTCTTCCTCATCGCTACTGTCTTCGCTACCATCTGGGTCCTTTTCTTTTTCTTTGTCACTGTTTTTGTTTTTGTTCTTACCCGACTTTTTTTGTTTACCGGATGGATTTTCCGGCCACATCTCGGCGTACTTACCATTTTTGACAAGTTTCTTGACCAACACCTCTGGAGCGACGTTTCCGGTAACTATAACTTTGTGCTGCTTTGAATCTATCGTTGTGGTATAAACACCTAGCGTGAAAATACAGCAGTGTTCGTTTAAGTAAGCAAAGAAAAAACATGCATAATAGTTTTCACTAGTTTTTGTTGTGAAATAAAGTTGGGGTTGTTTTAGTAGCATACCATCAATGGTTTGCAGAAGTTTCTTCACTTTTCTCTTGCAGCCTTCGCAGTGAATGGAAACTTTTAAAGCCCATGTCTGTATGGTAAAAATAAGAAGAAGAGAGTGATGTTAGAGAAAAAGAAAAAAAAAAAAAGTAGTGAGGAAGAAATGTCCACAAATGTGTGGTAGAGTACTGAATATACCTGGTATTGCAGGGTGGGTGAAGGTTCCTCAACAGGTGTTGTGGCCATTAGAGCAAGGAATGAATGAAAGAAGAGAGTGCAGAGAGAGAGAGAGAGAGGAGTATTGTGTATACCGAGGGAAGTGGCTGGTTGAGTGTCAGCTATAATCCGATTTGAAAATGACGTAAGATGCCCCTCTTGTTTTCTAGTGAGAATTTGCTGCAGTGCGAGGCATTTTGCGTATAACACGTATGACTGACAATGGGTTTAAGTAGTCTTGTGTTAAGATTATTTTTTTCATCATTTACTGTTCGGGGGTAGTTGCCCTCGACTTTAAGGATGCGTACGGTAGCGACGGAAAAGAAATGGTTAATTCTTTGATATTGGTTTTGATCGTAACATTTTTACTTTTTGAGGTTCCAACCTACAAAATGATTTTTAATATTTATTTTAATTTTTTTGTGTCAATAAAAATTATTTTCATGATCAAATTCGAAAAACAAAAATTATGAAGGTTAAATTCAATTATAAAAAAAATAGTGGAGTCAAATTCCAAATAATTTAAAATACATATCGAATTATTGTTTTCTCTTAAATAAAAGAAAAAATTTATGCAAATATTTTAATATTGCTTCATCAAGTCGTCTTATAGTGAAAGTGAGAGGGAAAAAATAGAAAATTAATGTTATTCGTGGAATTCTTGGCTGATTTTATGACTTGCATGGGGTTCATTTGATTATAGCCCACACATAAGTCATCCTCAAATACGCAATTGATAAATGTTGATGATGTTCACAAACATTCAATATATGTCCAATTGAGCCAACTGATAAGTTAGAGAAGGGGAGTTTATTTTGTGTCAATTCCTACCGCCTATACTCAATTCAAAAAAATCTTTTACCAATAAATTGTGATCAGCTACATGAATTCTATTTTTTCTTTCCGCTCTATTCAGTGCAATATCTTTGATTAAACTGCTTGATATTATGTTCTCTTTTTTACAATATCTCATCATGCCAATTTAGGTCTACATCTACCCCTTGTATTACCATTAATATTAACTAAATCACTCCTCCTTTAGGAGGTATCCATTGGTCTACGCTTGATGTGTCTAAGTTGATTTTCTTTTAATTTATCTTCCACATGAATTATATTTACCGTTTCACGAATTTGTTCATTTTCAATTTTATGCTTTCGAGTTTTACTAAAAAATTATCTTTGCATTCGCAACTTCATCACGCTCATTTTTTGCACATTTCATATTTTTTGTTATCCAACACTCTGTGCTATAAAACATAGCGAGCCTAATGGTCACCCCATAAATTTTTTCCTTCAATTTCAATTGTATACACCAATCGCACAATACGTCGGCAGCACTTCTCCACTTAACTCAACATGTTTTAATCTTATGAGTAACATCACAACTAATATCTTCATCTTTTTGGATAATCGAGCATAAATAACGAAATTGAACATTTTTATGTATCTCTTAACCCTCTAACTTCGCTACATGCCCGTTTATCCTCCTAGTATTACTATAACTGCACTTTACGTATTTTATTTTATTTTATTTTACTTACTTTAAATCCTTTTATTTCTAGAATTTCTCTCCACAATTTCAATCTAATATTAATCCCCTTATTAGTTTCATCCACTAAAACAACAATATCTACAAATAACATACGCTGTGATACGTCATCTTATATTTGTCCAGATAACTCATCCATAACAAAATCAAAGAGATAAAGACTTAATGTTGAACCTTGTTGCAGACCTACAATAATTGATAATTCATCACTTTCTCCGATTGATGTTCTTACGATTAATATACATATCCTTAATCACATTAATATACATATGAGTCACTTTTTTTTTTTATGTAAAACCCATAATATTATCTATCTAGGTATCCTATCATATGCCTTCCCCAAATCTATAAAAAAAATATATGATGATCTTTCTTTTTCTACATTAATCTATTTAATAAATAAATAGCTTTCGTCATTGACCTCTCAGGCATAAATCTAAACTGATTCTCAGATTATATTATTTTCAATCTCAATGCATATTCAATCACTCTCTTTCAAAGTTGTAAGGGCATATTTTCATAGGTCCGTTATCAATTTATCATGTCATATACCGCTACACCATCGAAGAGCATTCAAGAGACATCTACATCAAAGACAGATCTGAATTACTCAAGTTCTTCATCATTCAAGACTCCGCGAAGTTTACTTTGGTAAGGTTATGTTTTAAATACATTAACTTTTCATTTAGAGCTTTTGGGATATTTTACAAAATATTTTTCTAAAGATTTTGTTCTCGGACACCTTTTCATAGAAAAATCATAACTAATTCATAAAAAATTAGAAAGACACGAAACTGGCGGCCACGCGTTCTTATCGAAATTTTCTATAGGCTCGCTTGGAATCTCGTTTGATAGGTCGTTCGAATGACCTGCAATTGTCATTCAAACGACATAGCATTTCGTTAGATCTCATTTGAACGACATTTGTCCTCCATTCGAGCGACTTGCTGATCTCGTTCGAACGAATTCTGTTTTCGAGGCAGTGCGATTTTCTATAAAATCTCATTCTCTGGTTCCGTTTTCATTAAGAAGTCACAGAGTTTTGACGAACAGAAAAACTGTGAAAGCAGAATCCTTTTAGGCTTCTTCCTTTAGGGTTTTAATCCCTTTTTGTTTTCAATTCACAAAATCTCCCATATGCCTTAGTGAATTGTTTTGATTTTCAAGAACATACTTTGCTCTTGCTTATACTTTGTGGAGAGAGCTCTACAACCGAAAGTTGCATGCTATTGTGAAGGAAGTCCTTATAAAGTTCACTCTTGTTGAGAAGCCGTTTTCTTCTTCATTGCTACCCTCCTCAAAAGGGAAAATTCCAGCCGTAACTTATGGAGGATCCGTCTTCTTCTTCACTTCTGCCCTCCTGGAAAGGGAAAGTTCCAGCCGAGACATCGAAACCGACACATGCGGGTATTTCATATGTCACCCTATTTCATTGTAATCCATGTAAGCCGTTTTCTTACAAATTATAGTGAAATAAAAGGTTTTGCCCCTTTGGTGGATTTTTCCTGAAATTATTTGTTTTATCCTTCATGATTTGTTTTATTAAATAAATCATCTAGATGCATGTTTTAGAGTTTAACTAAAATTTGGGATTAATTAAAATTGGATTTTATTTGAGAAGTCGCAATATTTTCGCTGTAGCGATTCTACAAAAGTTTCATTGTGTGACTCATTAAATAAATATAACAATAATTTGAACAACTTTGTATGTCTCTTTTATTTTTATAAATAGGTACTAAGATACTCTTTCTCCACTCATCGAGCATTCTATTAGTCGTCATAATTTTATTAAATAGTTTTGTAATCGAAGACACTCTTTTTTCCCCTAATCACTTTCAAACTTGAATAGGGATATCATATGTTCCCAATCCCTTCGTGTTTTCATCTTTTTTTAGCAATACTAACCTTTGTTATCCTAATTCTGTAAAAAAATATATATTTTATTGAGTCTCCCTAAATTTTTCTATATCTAATCTACTCTCCTTATATCCATTCAATAACATCTCAAAGTATTTTTTTCATCTTTCCTTAATCTCATCATCCTTGATTACGACTCTCGAATCATCACTTTTAATACACCGAACATTATCAAAAAAAATTATTTTCTGGCCAAAAGTTTATCAAGCTTATAAATAATGTTTCCTCTTCTTGTGTTTCTATTTTTATTTAAAGATTATCATACACCTTTAACTTACAATTGCTTACCATTTTTGCAACTTTTATCTTAGCCCATTTATATTTCTCAATTTTTTCTTCGCTTCTAGTTTTTGTCATGTTTTAAAGCACTCTTTTTTATTTTTACTACATATTTGGTTTCATCATTCCACCACCAAGTTTCTATAGATTGTGTCCCCTACTTTTTTATTCTCCAAGAATTTATCTTGATATTCTCCAAATTTAAGGATTTCAGAGACTAGAACCTCTGCCAATTATACTCACATGCTAATGAATAAAATATCTCCCCCCCCCCCCCCCACCCATGTGGACGTAGGCAATTTTTCAAACCATATATATTCATGTTCCATCTTTTTTGTGTGTTTGGATAGATCTAATTTCTTTATCATTGCTTGTTTGGATTGTATAATCATTTAATATAAATATATAAGCTTCAAGCACTAATAATTTTCATTTTGGGGAAATTAGTTTTTATCAATCTCACCATCCAAGGATTGATTAAAACATTATCTCATGGCCAACACCCAATAGGACCACTCTGGATCTAAAGATGACAAAGATAATGGGAACCACCCACCAATACCTAGACATATCATGTTTGTCATGCATTCCTAGTGAAATAAGGGAACCTCTAGCTCTCGTTAGCGTAATTCGAATAATAATTCTAAAGGACGGCATAGATGATACCACCCCCAATCAGGTGACTACGATGATTGACGCCTACAAGGACAACCTTCACAAGCAATAGAGAGCCTTTTGAAAAATGCAAGAAGATTGTTATCGCCTAAAATTATTATACTCATTTGATCTTGGCTAAAGTATATGATCTCAAATGATAATAGATAAAAAGATGGAAATTGACTAAATACTTGTCTAGAACTAGCTATAGAGAGGGAGATGAGATGAAAAGAGATTAGACTGAATTTACGTGGTTCAGTTCAAGGAGGTGCCTGCGTCTACAAATGCTAGTGTAGATAGTATTAGTTTCCTTAAAAGATATTGTGTAGTATCAATCAAAAGTGTCCCCTATAGATTATTCCTTGACTCCTTAAACTAGGGCATGTGGGTATTTATTTGTGCAATAATACAACTGATCCATTATGGTATGTTAGGGTATTTGTCTTTACGGAATCAACAAATACCCACTTTACAAAGTAGTGGGGGAATAATTATAAAGTTAGCATGGGCAAGCATGAGTAGAAGAATGTTCTTATATTTCAAACATGATTGCTTTGATGACATCACCCCACTATCTGATCCATCGATAGTGGGCATATAATTGCATGTGTGTTGTCTAAGACGGACATGACGAAAAGAATACATAAGGATGATCCATCTCAAACCCATATTGATATCATCATCTACGCACGCTGACCTCTTTTTAGCCAATAATGAGTCCAGATGTCTTTTGTTGATTAGTTTAAAGGTTATACAATATTTACGGTACAACATAAGCCCCTAAGACTTTTCTTATGAATGAGGCGTGAAGTTGATTCTCTGAAGTATTATTTATTTTGCATGTGTGTTGAGCAGATTGAGCTAGTGATGTGTTAATTAATGGGAAAGTTATCATCTTTAAAAGTTTTAGTCGTCTCAACTTCTTCCCGGTGCATGCCGAGCAGAATGACTTGTAAAAAATTAACTTGGGATTGAACTTGCTACGTGTCAGGCACTGGGTTTTGGCGGCTGACATAATAATGGCGTGAGTGCTTGGGGAAAAGTATTTCAGACCCTGCTACATCATTTCACTTCCCTATGACTCGCGTCATGTGCTATATTAAATTGGTAATGATTACTTCCATAAAAAGTATAAAACCTAGATTTTGAATCACTCCCCAACTTTTCCAAACGTCTTTTCTTTAAGTGATTGCTTTATTGAGAGAAAGCCATCATTTTCCCCAAACTCTTTCTTCTTCGGTCCAAAATACCTATTTCACCCCATTGTTGACTGGAATCTTTCTTGTAGGCTATTTTTTCTATGAGTTTCTTTGTCTTTCCTTCGTTCTCATAGTTTTTATGAGTTGCAGTATGCGTTATCACCTCTATATCTACTTAGGGTTTTGAGTTTATTTGTATTTTCATCTGATTTGTGATTCAATGCCATTGTTGGAATTTTTTAGTTGGCCTAAAATTTGATTGGAGCTTTGAATGCCTTAGGTGGTCATTGAGATGGTTGGCCTAGGATTTTCCTTTTTAGGGTTTTTTAGTACTTTTACCATATCCATTTTATCTTACAAAGAATCAATCTCCAAATTTAGTCTTTTACTCTTTAATAAGATACGAAGCTTAGGTCCAGAGGTGGTTAAAGCACCTGATTAAATTAGAACAGCCTTATCCTGGTATTGTTTCTAGGAGATTCCCCAACCAACTCTAAGTCATTCGTCCTGAGAACGAACCTGGTCATCCAAGGTACATTCCTTAAGTTGTTCTTCTGCTGGTTCTGCTACATAGTCCCCGATTGAAATTCATTTCTATTCTAAGCCAGTAAATCATCTGGATAATGTTGTCATGAATTAGCCTTTGGGTGGTGAGAAGTTGGTAAATACGATATCAAAAATTTCCGTTATTGACTTAAAACCTCATCTGAGAAGGAGATGCCTAAAAAGCCTAGGGTCTCCACATCTTCAATAATTCTCCCCCTCTGAGGAGAGTGCTTCGAGTAGCTATGAATCGTGGGAAGTGACAAATACAGAAGCTAAAAATCACAATTGTGATGTAACTAAAGACGGGATGGAGGAGCTGAGGGATAGATATGAAATCCCTATCAATATTTCCCTGAGATTGCTCGAGTGTGATGATCGAGTTTATGATCATCCTATTATTAGGTCTATCTTAATTGGTTATGGGGTAGCTCCAACTCAACTACCTCCTAACGCTTATTGTTTTATTCTAAAGTCCATTGTCTTTTGGCTGTCCCACACCGAATTTGATCTTATCGAATAAATTTTTAAATTTGTCTATGGCATAAAATATAATGCCAAAGCCAATTGATATTACTACTTTGAACCCCCCCCCCCCCCTCCCCAAAAGAACTCTGACTTGGAGATGGTTCAAGTCTCCTAGACGACCAACCATCAGTGGAAAAAATAGTTCGTGTACGTATTTGGTGATTGGGAGTTTAGTATTATTGATAAAAAGAGATTGTATAGTATTCCTCGCGACTGGTGTGGGCCAAAACTTATTGGTATTTTACCTTTACTATTGTTATATGATTTTCTTTTATCTTTTAACTCGTGCTTAACACTTTTTCTCTTGTTTAACCTTTTGTAGTTAAGAAAACTCCTAAGTTACCTCCTACTTTGAAGCAGTTGGTGGTGGAGAAGTGCACTCCCAACCTTGTTGTATTCGAGAAGCTCTCCTTTTTTAGGGAAATTTATCAATCTTGGATATCATACCCCTCTTGAAGGTGTTTGAGCGTGGGAAGAAATAGATCCTGAGCAGGAAACTATTGAGCATGAAATTGACAAAGGTAAATTCCATCTCTAGCTCACTATCTATCATTTGTTAAATTCATTATTTTATTGTTGTGTCTTTATGCAATTTTTACTCCTTTCTCATCGACTTTTCAGGTAAAGTCGTCGGTTGACATATATCTTAAAAATATGATAGGGTCGTTATTGCCCTTCTTAAGAAAACAAGTTTGAGGCTTCAATTAAAAAGAAGGTTGATAACAAGAAAAGGGCTATAGTTGAGGCTAAATAATTCTGAATATGAAACTCAAAGGCATCTGAGGCTGAAGCAGCTGTAAAAGATAAATATAAGGGTATAGTCGTTACCTTGGATGATGTCGAGACCCGTATAATCCATAAAAATAGTTCTTTGGATAATCCATTCTTACAACCTAATCCTAAACGTCTAGAGGCAATTTTCCCAAGGCGGGAGTACAAATTGGGGGTCAACCTGCTCAACATCTATTTCGAGGTGTGGGATCCTCTTCTTCGTATGGAGATGTGGAGGTTTATGTTTACAATGCGGATCGTCCTATCCTTTTGGAGAAACTAAAGAAGGATCCCAATTTGACCTTCTGTCATGCCAATAATGATGTCGAGGTTTTTGACTACCATGGGTATGACCTTGAGTTTAAGAGCCTCTGGTATTTTGAGCCCGATGACCTATGGAACTTTATTGGGCATGGGATGTATGTGGTAAGTCCTCTTTGACGTCTCCCTCCTATTTATCTTGTTAATTTTTTATTTTTAACCAATCTCCTTGTCTTTTAGGGAGTGATGGCATCCATAATCCCGTGTGAGAAAGTAATGAGTAGCCAGGATGCCTTTTAATCTTAAAGGCAGACAAATAATGAGATCTTAGATCAAAATGAGGATCTGATAGGTAAACTGAGGACGTACAAGTCCAACTATGATAAGGTCTATACTGAGCTTCTGGAGAGGGATGAGAAGTTTATGGCCAACGTTAAAACTTTAAGGAACATTGAGGCCGAGAACAGGAAGTTGAAGGACCAGGTTTTCACCGATACTGCAAAGATTAATAACCTAGAGGAATATTTGAATAAGTCTACCGTGGACCTTTCCTGAGCTAAAGAAAAAAGTGCATAGAAGTATAAGGCTCATGTCGATCATAACCTTTACTTGCTGACCATCTTCATAGATAACTATGACGAAATGAAGAAGAGGGTTACTAAGCATTATCCTTAGATTGTATAAGTCATCCAGGCTTGGGGAGGGGATGATGATGAGGCCAAGGCCATGGTAGTTGATCAGGTGATGGATGTAGATGAGTTGGCTACTGAAGATGATGAGGTCAGTGAAACTGACCATGATGCAGCTATTGAGACTGTCCCCCTATTGTTCTAGACATTATTTTATTTTATGTTGTAGAAGATGATGTTGCTACTACTATAGTTCCCCAGGTCAACCAAGGTACCGATACAACTCCTCAAACCATCCTAAAAGATGGAAATATCCCTTCGACTTAGCATTCAGTAGCTTATGGTATTGTAAATCTTTTTATATTCAGATCTTGCTAGTTTGTAATGAATATTTTTTATTGTAACTACTTATCAGTTCGAATATAATTTTGATTCCTTGTTTAAATGCATGTGTCATTTTATATTATGCCTCATATTTTGTCCAGTTAAATTGTTAGTTTGCTTGTACTTAAGTAAATTTAGTCATATCACGTTGACCTCTAGTTAGTTCATTTTTTAGTCACAGTGGGATCTTGTCCTCTACCCATGTCGACTTACTAGTTGTTTGGTGTTAGGTTATGACTTCTAGTGGTTTAGACTTATGATCAATTTATTGGATCTCATCAACTTGATCTACCTTACTAGCTATCAGTTTGGACAAACATGAGTTATCCTGAATTAGGATCTATCAACACTCGTGCTAGTTTACTGGTTGTTTGGACATATCTTGTCGTCCTAACGACATGTCTACTTTTGTTGCTTATGTTAACCAAATATATTAGGATTTATCCCTGTATTAGTCATTTAGTCATCCATAAGACTGCATTGGATTTCCCAGATTTGGTTAAAAACTTCTTGATCATGACCTTTCCACATACGAGCTCATACAGGAAGTGTTAGGGTAGGCATGCTAATAGGTTAGACTTACGATTGTGTGGTCGGATCTCGTCGACTTGATCTGCCTTATTAGTTGGTCGTATAGATGGATCTCATCGTCTTGACTTAAAATCTACCAATACTCATAGAACTTACTGATCATATGAATGGATCTCGTTATCCTGACCAGGTGTTAGAATTGGTTACTAGTGTCGACCATATCTACTAGGATTTATCCTTGCATTAGTCATTTATGGTTAGATCTTATCATCTATAAGACTGCACTGGATTTCCTAGATTTGGTTAAAAACTTCTTGATTATTACATGTTTGTAGATTAGGTCATACATGAAGTGTTAGGGTATGCTTGCTAGTAGTTTAGACTTACCATCATGCAGCCGGATCTCGTCGACTTAATGTGCTTTACTAGCTGGTTATATGGATGGGTCTTTGGCTTAGGATCTTCTAATGCTCATGCAACTTACTGGTCGTATGGATGGATCTCGTTATCCTGATCATGTGTCTACATTGGTTAAACACTTTTTTATCATGACCTGTCCATAGACGAGGTTATACATGAAGTGTTATGATAGGCATTCTAATAGTTTAAACTTATGATCATGTGGTTAGATCTCATCAGCCCGATCTACCTTACTAGCTTCCAGTTTTGGACAAACTTGAGTATCTTAACTTATGATCTGATTGTGTCAGCTTACCAGTCACATGGACGGATCTTGTCATCCTAACCATGTGTCAGCGTTAGTTACCAGTATTAAACAAATGTACAGGGATATATCCTTATGTTATCCATTTATGGTAAGATATTATCATCCATAAGACTGCACTAGGTTTCCTAGATTTGGTTAAAAACTTCTTGATCATGACCTTTCCACAGACGAGGTCATACATGAAGTGTTAGGTTAGTCATACTAGTAGTTTATACTTACGATTTTGTGATCAGATCTCGTCGACCTGATCTGCCTTACTAGTTTCCAATTTTGGATAAACCTGAGTTTTCCTGACTTAGGATCTGCCAATGGTCGTGCAACTTACTGATCGTATGGACGGATCTCACCTTCCTGACCATGTGACAGTGTTGTTTACTAATGTTCACCAAATATACTAGGATTTATCCTTACGTTAGTAATTTATGGTCCGATCTTATTGCCTATACGACTGTAATGGATCTCCCAAATTTGGTAAAAAACTTCTTGATCATGACCTATCCATAGATGAGGTCATGCATGAAGTGTTAGGGTAGGCTTGCTAGAAGTTTAGAACTATGATCATGTGGTCAAATCTCGTCGACCCAATCTGCCTTACTAGATTCCAGTTTTAGATGAACCTAAGTTGTCCTGACTTAGGATCGCCAATGCTCATGCCAGCTTGTTGGTCGTATGGACGAATCTCGTTGTCCTGGCCATGTGTCTGCATCGGTTACTAATGTTAACCACATATTCTAAGATCTATCCTTATTTTAATCATTTTTTTCCAAATTTTGTCGTCCATAAGACCGCACTAGATTTTCCAGATTTGGTTAAAGCTTCTTGATGTGCTCAATTTTGAGGTTTCTTTGGCCTAGGCTTCTTGCACAACTCTTACACTAATAAAATAGACATTAAATAATACATAGAATTTCAAATGAGAATACATGTAGAGGATCAAGTTCTGATTGATCATTGAGTTGAATTACAAAAGAATGAATATCTGCTTACACGAACTAATTTTTTCTTAGTTCGTCATATGTGGTTATCATTATTGATAATATTGACTCAGATTAGGGGTGGCCATAGGCCCGAGGCCCGCCAAGCCCGCCCAGCCCGCCCAATAAAAAAATAGGGCTTGGGTAAGGTGAATAGTCCTGCAGAGCGGGCTTGGCAAAATTTTATAGGCCCGATTATTTTTCGGGCGGGCTTGGGCATGAGTTCTTAAGCCCGATGAGGCCCGGCCCGGCCCGAGGCCCGAAAATATATATATATATAGGGGGGGGGAAACTTTTATAAATATAAAAAAGTATACCAAGTCTTTTCATGTAGAGTGGAAAACTTTATATATGGACTTTGTAATACATGGAGTTTAAAACAGATTTTTAATTAAAAAAATTGGTCTTTAAATAAAAAATAGGTATTTTAATTTTTAAAAAAATCTTTAATTAACATAACAAGGCCCGATTGGGCGGTCCTGGGTAAAGAGCTTTCAAATCTGGGCGGACTTGGGATTACATAATAAGGCCCGATCTAGACCCGAGCGGGCTTGGGATAGCACTTAATTTTTCAAGCCCGGCCCGAGCCCGACCGGGCCTGCCCAGGCCCGGCCCACGGCCACCCCTAACTCAGATATTCGGAGTTCCATCGATTTTTAAACTGCTCATCTTCTAGAGTCTCAATTATATAAGTTTTAGGTCGTACAATCACAGATACTCTATACCGGACATGCCAATTATATTGTAACTTGTTCTTGTTCTGAACGACCTTTTTTAGCACATAGTCTCCTTCTTTTAAAGTGCTCAGTTTTACTCTTTTATTGTAAAATCGAGCAGTCCTTTGTTGTAGGCTACCACCTTCAGTTTTGCATTCTCGCTGACTTCTTCTGCATGACTTCTTCTGAATGACCTTGAGTACCCAATCCTGGGCAATTCGATCTCAATGGGCACTATCGCTTCATTTTGAATGCTAACATAAATGGGGTTTTGTCCATTGTCGTTCTTGGTATTTTCCTGTCTACTTAAAGTATGCTCTGTAGATCATTAATCCATTTTACCTTATCATCATTTACCCTCTTCTTCATTTCGTTTAGTAGAGTTTTGTTCATCACTGTTGTATGCCCATTGCAGTACGAGTGACAAGGTGCTAAGTATAATATCTAGATCTTCGAACATATATAGCAATATTTGAATTCTTTGTTGTCAAACTGAGTACAGTTATATGCAACAAAGTCATATGGCATTTCATGATGGAAAATAATTCTCTTCTATATAAAATGGAAAACTTTCTCATACGACATTTCGACCAGGGGCTCTACTTCTACCCATTTAGTGAAGTAATCCACTACTACGACCAGATATTTGAACCTTCCCCTTATCTTCGACAGGGGACCTACCAAATTAATCCCATACATGGCAAAGGGAAAAAAGGGATGTGATCGATTTTAATTAAGCTCCTGGACTTTTGTGAATCACAACGTACTTTTGGCACTTATCACATTCCTTCCTATAGTTTACGCAGTCTTCTTTCCTGATGGGCCAGTAATACCCTTGAGCGACGACTCATTTTACTAATTATTGTCCTGCTAAATAGGTCCCCCATTATCCTTTGTGTATTTAATTTATTAGGTTACTGACTTTAGTGGGGTTGACGCATCTCAGTAGTGATATAATGAATCCCTTCCCGAACAGGACCCTCCTTCAAGAACGTACCTCGATGCTTTGTAATTTAGCCACCTTATTTCCTTTGGATCTAGTGATAGGGTATCCGTTTCCAAGTATTCACAAATAGGATTCATACATAATGGCCACATATTTAGTTATAGGAAATTGACGCATTCTTTTTTTCATGATTAGTTGTAATAGGATTTCTACCGAAACTATTCTCCTTAGTTTGGCTCTTGTTGTTGATGTTAAGCATGTGAGTGCATATGTTCAGGTAGTTTTAACCCTTAGTATTCTTATTACTCACATATCTATGAAACTTGATATCATTTTTTTTACCATTTCCACATATTTGACTATTGATTCTTCCCTCATCGTGTAATTCCATGAACTTGATTCATGACCAGTTGAGAGTTGTTGTTTATTATTGATTGTATACAACCTAATAATAATGACAATCTTAATCATGTTATTAGTGGTTCATATTTTGCCTCGTTATTGGAGGCCTCAAAGTTTAATCGAAGGGTGTATTCACCATCTATACCATCAGGTGTATTAATGATCAAACCTTCCCCATTTCCATTAGCATATGACGAACCATCTAAAAATAGCTGCCATATAAGGGGTTCCTTATGAAAATCATCTTTGATTAGAGACAAGTTTTTGACCAATTTTCTCATTTACTCTGTCTCGCGATCTTTCACATTTGGTTGAGCCGGCATTCCTAGTATACCCTTGCCCTAATCAACTAATTTTGTTAGTAATCTCTCTTCTCGAGAAGTCTGCTCTGTTGTTCTTGTGACTGAGCTCTCTTTTAAAGAAGTTTTCTTAGTTATTCTTATGGCCAAGATTTTTTTGGAGAAGTTTGCTTAGTTTTTCTCGTGCTTGAGCTCTTTTAAAGTCTACTCAGCTGTTCCTGTGGCTAAGCTCTCTTCCAAAGAAGTCTTCTCATGCATTTTCTCTTCGTATATGAATTCTGCTTTGAAATCTACTATGTCCTAACCCTTGGTTATTATTCGTGGCTTATACATGATATCATACTCGCTAAGATCTACTGCCCAGGCCATTAGTCTGCCTAATTTCTCAGGCTTATGAACTGCTTGGCGGAGAGGAAGGTCTGTGTATACCAACATTTGCATGATCTTAAGGTTTTATCCTTCGAGAAGATTCATTTAAAGCTAACACTAATTACTCTAGCTTAGGATACCGAATTTTGGCTCCACTTTATGCCTCAATTGTGTCTTATACGAGTTTTTTACTCCTTCATATTTTCTGAACAATAACGATCTGACTGCAGATTCTGACATCACCAAGCATAAATAATGTTTTTCTCTTAGGATTGTCCTCGATATTAAAGGCATTGAGCCTAGGTATTTTTTTAACTCCAAAAAATCTTTATTGCATTCCTTAGTCCATTCAAGCAAACCTCGGAATACTTTCAAGAACGATAGGCATTTATCTGTGACTCTTAATACTAATCATTTTAATGCGGCTACTCGTCCTATTAATCTCTGGATGTCTTTTTTTCTTACAGGCAGTTGCATGTTGATCAAGTCTTGGATCTTATTTGAGTTGGCCTCTATGCCTCTATGGTTGAGTAAGAAATTGAGGAACTTTCCTTCCTTCACCTCGAAGATGCATTTGGATGGATTTATCTTCATTCGGTACTTTTTAAGTTTATCAGATGTCCTACCGAGGTCGCTGATGTGATCAACTAATTTTTTTATTATTTGTCCAGATAAACTTCCATAGTTTTACTAATTTGTTACTCAAAGACTTTGTTTAATAGTCTCTGATAGGTGGCCCCGACATTCATCAATGCAAATGGTATTATGTTGTAGCAGTATATCCCTCGACCGATGATGAATGAAGTTTTTTCCCTGTCTTCTAGTTACATCTTTATTTTGTTATGCCTCTAATAAGCGTCCATGTAAATAAGAAACTCATGTCCGACAATGACGTCAACCAGTTATCATTCATAGGTAGTGGATAATAATCCTTAGAACAAGCTTTATTAAGGTCGGTAAAGACGACAAACATGCACCACTTGCCCTTTTTTACCTTCCAACAATGAGGCAATCTTTGTTTATCTTCCGAAGCATCAATGACGTTGATTTATCTAATATGAGAAAATAACTTCACCTCAATGAGGTAGGACTTCCTTTCTTTCGATTCATTTTTGCCACCAATGTCACCTCCTACTATAAAACTACACCCAAAGGAGATCATCTTCATTTCATTCATAGGTTCTTTGGGCTTTATGGGTAGATGTAAATCATTTTCTGAATCATCATCTCTGTCCTTTTTCTTCTCATCCATATTTTTTAAGGAGACTCTACTCGGCATCTAGGATTTTACTCGTCATCTTGACCATCTTTATCAACAAATTTCATCAGTTTTACCCGCTTGATAAGATTTTTAATCTCGCTCTTTACAACAAGGAAATTGTCAGTGTTATGGCCATAATTTATGTGGAACTTGTAGTACTTATTCTTGTCTCTTCGGTTAGGTGTGATCTTCATTTTACCTATCCATTTAGGTTCGTTATTCCCCAAATCTCAACGAGGATGTGATATACACTTATATCTCTTCGACTTTTCAATTTTCTTTTCTTGAGGATTTTCCTTCTTACTATCGTTCTTGCTGGTCTCGAGTCTTATGTGACTATATTCCTTTACTGCCATTACTTCTTTCACGTTAACAATTTTGACCGACTTGCCAAGGAGCTCGATCATCATGCTAAAAGGTTCTTTAGCTAACGTCCAATATAGCTTTCCAGGTAGAAAATCGCTCACGATGGCAGTGATGGTAATTTTCTCATCATATTTGATTGCCTTAAGCTTCTCCGTATTGAATCACGTGATGAATTCCCTTGTTGTTTCTCTCACTTTTCGGTGAACATTTAACAGGTGGGCCACACTTTTTCATGGTCTTCTGCCAAAATAGAAATTATTAGAGAAGAGACCAGCCAACTGTTTGAATGTTGATATTTTCCCTCTCGGAAGGTCACTATACCATACTTGAGCCGATCATGTGATGGTCATTAAAAAGTCAAGTGCAGTGCATTTCATCTGATACTTAATAGATATCTGAGGAAGCTTGGTATTATTCCACGTGTAGCATCAGATCAGATTTCCTATCATATTTGGGAATTATGACTAATGGCTTAAACTTTACAGGGTGTGGGTAGCCTACCACGATGGCAGTGAATGGATATTCTTAAATAAAACCCAACTACAAAACATTTCTTTTTTTGATAATTTCACCCAAATGGTCTTCTAGGTGTTGGATGGATTCTTTCCCGAGATTCTCCTCTTTCTTGTACTTTTCTGTGACGATCTTATTTTATCAGCCTTGGATTTTGGCTGAGCTATCTTCCTAGGAAGTCTGCTCGGCCTTTATCCATCGTTATACAATTGTTCTCAACCTCTTCGGATATTCCACCCTTATTGTTCCAGATTTGATTGGCACTTCTCTGCCTTTTCTATGTTGTCGTGCCTTTACTACTCTTGGATCCAAATGATCAAAGGCAAAGTTTTTGCTCAGTCTTTCTAACAATCTTGGGCATTCTAAGGGATATGTTTATCCATCATTGTATTCTTATTATCTAATGGTAGAGGTTTCTTCTAGATGAGAGGATTTATCTTCCCGACCTAAATCGAAATGTTTTAATCTACTACCTTTGCTTTTCAAGTCCAAGTCCAATTGTCTAGGATTTTCATCTGCCCGCCTCGTCGAGCATGCCTCCTGCCCTTGTAAAAAGCTAGGGGTGGCATGTCATATCTCCCATGAGGGTTTCCAACACTGATTGGGGTAACACTTCAGGATTATTCTTTATATTCAAAAAGCTTTGCGTCAATTGCTTCACTCTTTCCTACATAGCCTCTTGGACCCCGGCCAGGCTCATTAAAATTCCTTATAGATCTCCCATTCGTGTAGGTGTTGAGGCGAGGAATCCCTCAACGATTTGACTAGTTTTGGGGTTTTATGCAATTTTCAAGTATTTTCAGGAAAAAAGTATTGTAAGACTCGAAAATAGAATACAATAGTTGTTTAGCAAAAAATTATGAAAATAAGGGTTTCAATGCTGGAAAGGGTAAAACCTATTGTGAATTATGGGGAATAAATGGAATCGAATGATGATTGATTGAAAAATTATTCTAGCCTGTAAAAATCTAGGTGAATTTAAATATAATCACCTGGTTTTTCTAGAGATAGGTATTTTTGAGTTTAGGAGAGAAACAATGGTAGGGAACAACAAAAGGCTTGTTGCGTTCCCATAGATGGCCCAAATTTATTGAAAAGTCCCCTAAGCAGTTATCTCTAGGAAAATGCAATATTATTAAATTTTCCAAATTTTATCCTTAGCACCCATAAACTTATCTTGTGAAAATTATTTGATTTACCAGTATTATCTTATTAACCCTATAGCACGCATCTACATGATTAAGCAAATACAGTAAATAAATCAAACACAAGACACGCCAATGTACGAGAAAACCACTAAGGGAAAAACCTCAGCCGGCCAGGCCAGACAATCACTATGATACAGAAAATAACAAAGAGAGAATTTAGTCCTACTTAATGACTCAATCACCCACAAGCCTTGACGCCTCTTCTTCTCTTCAATTGCTCCTCCATAATTCCACGTAGGAGTCCAACCATGTAAGCGTCCACAGTACACAAGTCCACGTGCACCTCGGTATCCACTAATACAACATGAGCAACATCTACGAATCTGAACACAGAGTCCATCGCTTCTTCTTCGTAATCATCATATATAAAATCCACCACACAAAAACAATTGTTCAAAGTTATGGAACAATTTTTGGTGCCAACCTCAATATCACAGTAACTATATAATTATCAGATTTTATCTTGAACACTAAGGATAATGGGAATAATGGGAACTTTTGTAAACTGAATGCAGAAATTATTTTCGACAAAAGTTCTTATGTTTTTTAAGATAAATAAGTCCTTAAATATGATAACACAAATTTTGTGGCAGCAGGTCATTTGAACGATAAACAAGTCTCGTTCAAACAAGAAATAAATCTCGTTTGAACGAACCTTAGATTTGTTTGAACGATAGGAAAAATAAATTTTAATTATATAATCATCCTCGAATTTTTCCAAACAAAATCAACTCGGAAAAAATTTTAGAAGTCCGTTTCCAAAACTATGTTTTAAATTCCCAACAAAATTTTAATTTTAAATGCATCCTTAATTGAGATCCTAAATCTCAAAATTCATTGAGCATTCATACCTGTGTGATCTAAGATATACCAAGTGTGAAGAAATACGAAGGAACTAAACACGACATGGATAACATCTTTAAAGCTTTGCTGTAATATCTTCAACACTAAACGTCATATGCTTTGTGGGATCACAACTCAGAGACTAACCTACGACTCAAACAGTTTTGTCCGGAATTAACCCAATTACAAACAAATTGACTTGATTGGAAATTTTCCCTTACAAATCTCCCCATTCTTTATGTTGGGATAAAACTAAAAAATAGTGAAACGCTAATACGGGCCTTTAAGCTGAAAATCTATGCCCATCCCATAAACCCCAAAAAATGAAAATAAAGGATACAGACAAATATCGACAAAACATCCGACGAAGCAAACATGTCTGAGTTTGATGTAGCCAATATGTCGGAATATCTGAAAATCACTACTCTCGCGAAACAAACAAACATACAACAAGTGAAGTATGGAGGTATATAAGAAAATATTAATGTATATCAGTAAAAAAACTCCATTGAAACTCCTCCTACATCACATATCGCTCCCTTTTTGCCTGGAATAGACAAATCGTGTGACATATAAACCATAAACATCATATCTATCAAGAGAATAATGAATAAACAAAATCATGACTAGATAAACGTAATCCCAATATAAGCAAACAGTGGAATCAGATGGCAATGGATTATAAGCTAGCAGTAAACAGATATATAAAACATATAAAGAATAAAATTGTGAAACAAGATACACCAATATAACTCATATGTCTCAACAGAATAATAAACTGCATAAAATGATAATCTATAAACATCCATGTCCAACATATGAAATAATAAGATATAGATCCAAAAAGTGGTAAACCAATAATGTCATACGTTGCATCATATATGAATACACAATAAAAAATACATCATGAATAATAATCTATCTCAGAATATAATGTAAATAGAATGAAGCTCAACAGTCTCTACGTGAATCATTCTCCTAATCAAGAGTGGTACCATCATCTCTCAGTCACCTAGATGTCCCTAATCTTCTCTCTGCGTCGCATCTCATCCAAAAGTGCGAAAAGCTGGGATTGCTGGATGGCTTTATTTTGTGCCTCTACCTCAAATCCTCAAATCTACGCTCTGCGATGTCTCTACTATCTCTAGTGTTAAAATAAGGATGCTCGGTGCTAGAAGGACTAATTGGTTGTGATGTGAAACCACCTCCAAAAGACGAAGCGACAACAGATGGAACATGACAGCTACCTCACTGAGGTGATTCTCGGATCGATGAATAGTGTTTACATCGATTGGGAAATCTCGAAGTGCTCAACCTCATCCTGAAGGAGAGGAACCTGAAAAGCCTCACAGATGCGAGACACAAGGACTCCAAATGGCAGTGCAATACGAGCAAGATAAGGTCTGACCAACTGAACAGAAGACGTCACATACAGAAGGATCGCAGGTAAATCGATCGTCCAACCCTGACTGATAGTGTACATAAAGTATACGATGTCATAAGATATTTGTGTGTGGTTAGTTAGAGGATAAACTGAAGAGGAAACAAACGAATTAAGTAAATGGTAATCAAGATGGAGCTGCTAGTGATACATAACGGCAGACCGGGGTGGAAGCTCTCGAAAATAGTGATGAATGATGCCATCGAGATCGAGAATACCAGGGACATGAACTGGGAAAATAGAATTCGGGATTCTAGGGATCTGTAAAATTTGGGAGATGAGACCGGTGGTGACGATAAAGATAACTCCGTGTACAGAGGTCTGAAGACTGGCAGCAGTCCTAATGGCTCTAAAATAGAATTATCAGACTATATTAGGATGAATGACGTCATACATCTAAAACATAGGCTCCCACTTTCTCCCTCTCGTCCAGTCCACGATACGATACGGGTCGAAAGCAGCTACCCAAAAAACTCTCTCTAACTACCATATGAATGTGTAGACCGAATACACAGTACTGCTCGTACTCTACGAGCCCAACGATCAACTGAGTGATGTGGATGATTGTCCTGAGCTCTCATCGAGGTCGGCTGCTCATCAATATGTCTAGCATGAATTGAACGTCTGGGCTGATTGTGTGCCATTAAAAAACTGATAGAGGTGGCAATAGGGAAGTGTGTAAGGGAAGTCTAAAGCCTAGCCATAATAGACACAAATTCTCTAACACCCTATCCCTTACAAATGTGTAACTGAACCACCAGTGTAAACCAATACCACAACCAACAACAACAACAACAATTAAATATAATCAGAACAGGTATAAACCAATTATTCGTAAAACAAATACGCAATAAAACTCGGTGTATGTGTCTGAAATATAATAAAATATATATATAAATTTTTCAGTGAAAAACATTTTTTCCAGATATATTAGGGCTCACACATAACCAAACTAGGGACAAAAACTCACCCAACACAAAAAAAAATATGAAGAAAATAGCAAAACACCCAAAATTGAAGAGATTTGATCCTACAAATCGAGTGTACCCATTTTTTAACATAGTTAAATAAAAAACAATCATGTAACAGTGGAAGAAGTATGAAAAAATGGCCCATGATTTTAGATTCAAACCACTACTATCCCTAACCAAAAACTCAAAATAAACTCAAAATAAACTAAAATACCTAATGAAAATGGTGTAAGGATGGAAGAATCGACATTTGAGATTAAAAATCCAAATAAATGAAGATATCTCAAGCTCATAATGGTTAACAATGGTTGTCGGGTTGAACAGGTGCGAGGAAGAGGTGTGAATGAAGGTGAAGGGTAAATAAATACCCTAAACGCGATTTTACACATCGTTCGAACGGAATCTAAGGGTCGTTCGAATGATATACCGATATGATTGATAGCTACCTTTTGTTTGAACGAAAGTGCTCTCACTTCAAACAACACAAAACAGTAGAGGCTCGTTTGAATCTTGTCTGAAGCAACCTTCTAATGACCCTACACTATTTAAATAAAACCCCTCAAATGAAGCTCGCTATAACCCAAAGATCGAATGACATACATGTATTGTTCGAACGAGTCACTGATCTCGTTAAACGAGACCTCAGAAATTCAAATCATCACCTCAGAACTATAAAAACCACATAAACATCCACCTGACACAAAAAAATAACTCAAAAATATAGAGATACATGGTAATACGGTATCGATATGCCTAAACTTGGAATGGAATCATAAACCAAACACCTAGATACGTTCAAGAAGCTCTAATTGACCGCAAAATGTTAGCAAACTATTTTTTAGCCGCGTGTGATAGTTATAACTTGAAATTAATGAACAAAACATACATCATGAATATAAGTCTAGAATTTTGATGAATCTACCAAACAATAGCGTCATGACATAATTGTTCAACCTAGGACTCATTGTGCAAACCCGTTGTTCTTCGACTAAACTCCCTCAAAAGATACACACACACACACACACACACACACACACACATATATATATATATATATATATATATATATATTATTTTCTTATAAAAGATTCTTTTGATGTGCTATCTTTTCTTTTTAAGATATTCTATTGGCCTTTTTGGTCGATCTTTGGTCTTTTTAGTGCGTGAATTTTTTCTTAGGCTCTTATAAACGGTGGTTTTCACGCAAAGTCAACCTGTCTTTCACAACCCTTTCTCGTGTACACTCATAATTTTTTTCAATAATAAATAAATATCCTCACGGGCAACGGTTCTTACATGCACCACTCCCCCTAAGTCATATATGTGCGTGGATGATAAGATTGAAAGGAGAACGTCTTACCAAACTTAAATATATATGAGAAGTCAAATGTTCAAAATAGCCCCTGCATGTGTGTGCGATGGTATATACATAGTGGAATCCAAATGCAAGTCAAGTTCAAAACAACTCCATGAACCTCATGGTTAAGATCAACCTAAGTATCTAAAGTCATGACCAAATGTCCTAGCCACATGGCAAAAGCTAAGTGAAGGGGATTCAAGCACACCAATATGTTATACAATAAGTGTATACTCAAGACACAAAAACGAAAATCTTTTTGAGTTTTTTCAAAATATTTTTTACTCAAAAGAAAAATCTTTTGTATTTTTCAAAATATATATGTAAACAAAAAATCTTTTTGTATTTTTCTTAAAATGACTTAAAGAAGGAAAAATAGAAAATTGCAAAATATACAAGTCATAGCCCTAGAAAAGATATATCAAGAAGAAACAACTATAGTATAACAAACCAACGAACACGCTCAACCATAAGATCTAATATGGGGAGAACCGCATGTAATCAAACGAGAATCACCAAGTCTAATAACTAAGGCCTCTAGATCCGATTTCCTAACCCAACTAGGTGTGTAATGATGAATAGGGGTATTGGGAACCACAACGACTCTATTCTTAGACTTTCTAGCGTTCTTAATATTGTAGCAATAACGTCTAAGGTGACCCTTCCTACCGTAATGACTGCAAGTGTAAATATGATGAGGAGTGTTACCTAAAGGTTAAAATTTCCAAACGTTCATAGTTGGCTCTCTCATATGCATGGTCTTGGCTTTGAAAATGGTAGCAACATGATCATCGAAGTTAATTCTATACCGATCATCTTTTATTTGGACGGTGCCTAACATCCTATCCAAATTTTCCAACCTAGCCTCCAAATCAAACTTAACTCTACTAGAATCTCTCAACTTCTCCTCAAGCTCTCCTATCATAAGCTCAAGTAAATGCCTATACTCATCAATCTATAAAATCTCCTTCTTCATAGCCTCCATTAAACCATGAAGACTATATCTCTCCCCTCAATGTATTCTAGTTTCTCCCGAGGTGTATTCTCGCGTTCCCTAAGATCCTCAATCAATGCATCATTATTTTCTATAGCACGTTCTTTCAACTTCAAGTTTGCATTTTTAACCTTTAATGTATCTGCATATAATTTATGGAAGGAAACTTACAACTCACTCACCTCTATCTCCTAATCCTTACTCACTTGGGTTTCAATCACTACATCCTCAGAAGTGTCACGTAAAGGAATATCTTCATAGAAAAATTTCTCATCGTCGCTCACTTGACTAGCTATTAACGCGGTGCAGTTGTTCTCATTGTGTGAATCTTCTCCCTCTTCCGGATCACTATCACTAAGAGTGGCATTAAACGCTATTGGTTTCTTGCCATCCTTCTTAAGTCTAGTGGGGCACTCCACTACCCTATTACCGTAACCTTCATAACCATAACACCTATAAAACTCATCCCTATTAATATTTTCGCTCTAGTTTTAGGGAAGGGATCGTCCTTGTTGTACTTGTTTTTTCAAGTCTTTTTATATCTTTCAATTACTTTCAAAACTTAAGACACTCCTTGAACTTCTTTGCTAATATGGACACATCTTCGAACTCGATGTCAAACTTATCATCTGGAACTCTTGTTTCCTTTTTTCGAGTTTCCAAAGCTAAGCCCTTTTTTTCTTCGGAACTTATTTGGAGGTAAACATGTCAAGCTCATAAGTTTATAGGTCACCTACAAGCTTTTGAAGTTTCGTCGATTCAAGCATACCAATGAGTTTAAAACAATCATTTTGGGATTAAATATGTTAGGCAACAACCTTAAGGTTTTCTTTATGACTCGGTTATTAGGTATCTTCTCTCCCAAGTTAAATGATGAGTTAATCATATCAGAAAATCTAGTGTAGAATCTATCAAAGGTCTCACTCTCTAACATCTTAATCGTCTCAAACTGGGTGGTGAGATTTTGGAGTTTGGAAGCCTTATCAGCGTTGGTCCCTTCATGGATAAGTTGGAGAATATCCCAAGCCTCTTTAGACATCTCACGCATCATAATACGACGAAATTCCTCCCGCCACAGAGAATAAAAAAGTGCATTAAAACCCTTAGCATTTTACTGTGTTAGGTTGTGGTCGTTCAGAATTAGGTTACCTCGACTAAGGCTGACATCACCAATCCATCCAGACTGGGGAATTATAACTCAGACCGGACTGACTCGTCCTTAGCCAATGTCTCATAGCAGGCAAGATCGACCTCGACTTAAAATACCAAATAACATGCCTTGTGTCATTAATCCTCTAAACTATAACCCTCGTCCTCGGCCTACCTCCGAACGACGAAAACAGGATGAGACTGCCCAATAAGACTGGTATCATTTCCTCAATGGAACATAGATCAACAAATCAACCTCGGCATGGACAGATGGTCGAGGGTGGATAGTTGGTAAGGCGTGTTCATTAGGGAACACGTGAGAGTGTGCACGTGGGCTGTAAATCCCACGTGTACCAAAATTGTTAAAACAACATTTCTCTCACACATGAGGGAATATTTGATCATCGTGGGCTACATGTGACAGAGACACCCGGCTCCTCCTCATTTCTTAGGAACATTAGACACATGCTTATCACATGCTTTGGAGGTGCACTACACCCCCTATGCACTATAAATACTTGTCTTATAAATCTTTGTAAAGGATCGATCATTGTAAACCCTAGCTGAAACTCTATCAAAAACACAGTAGAGAGAGAAAACTTGAGTGCTTTATGTATCCAAAGGCCATTAGAGCCCATTCTTAATGGATTTCACACACACACACACACACAGTGGAGTAGGCCTAGATAAGCTGAACAACTTATATTTTGTGTTATTTTCCTCTTTGCCTCATCTCTTTCTATATTTTTATACACAATCATACTCCATTGTTACACTGGTTTGAGCTTGCTTACTACATTGACTTGGCAATACCATTTCTGGTATTAGCTATATGGCACCGTTTGTGAAAATGAAGTGCATCTTCTTTCTCATCTTTGTTTAGCTTGAACTCATAGAATTCTTTGGTGGTGATCCAGCTCCGCTCAGGTGGGCCTTTATCACCATTGAAAGAGCTCCTATTGAGTCTCTCAAGATTTTTTTCAAATTTTTAGCTCTAACAGTTCACCGAATATATGGCCTCTGATTTTCCTCTAGGCGTCGGCCCAAGCTCCAGTCAGGCCCCGCCCTAGTAAAAAATGGTTGAAGTGGAGGCATCTTTATGCTACCAATGAAAGATCCAAGAGTAACTCGTCGCATTCAACCATAACATGGTGGTTAACCTTTAAGCGCTGGAGATGAGATGATAACTCCGGTCGCCAGGGAGGGCCATCCAGATCCAGCGGCCAAGAAACCACCCCAGGCCCCGCACAAAGAGGTGCCTCCATAGTAAAGTCATATATATGTGGCCGACCTTAGGCGTTTACACCTGGGGAGGCCAGGGTCAGGAATGCCATGATAATAAGGATGGTCACTATGACGATGAGGACGACAGAGAATGTTGAGAGCCTTATCAAATTTCTAGAGACACTGTGCGACCAATTCAACCCTGCAGAGGACATAATGGTAGGCCGAGCCGAGAATATAGGTTACGAGCATCAGCCTTAGACAAACTAAGAGGAGGGTCAACCTTTGATAGGCTCGGCCCAACAGCAGATGAATTAAGGAATCACCTCTCCAGATATCGAAGCATTGCTAGTTCCAGAAGGAGTGATATATATGGTAATCGTCGGTCTCCTCGAGGCTAAGATAAGGAACAACGGGAGGTAAATAGTTGACAAAGAACAGGTGCTATAGAGCCCATTATCCATCCAATCGGCAAAGAAGGGGCTGGAGATAATATTGCTCAAGCCGAGAGAGAGGTCGCAACTGCAGCCGAAAGACCTTAGGAATGACTTCATACAACGATTGGAGGATAAGATAAGGGATATACTAAAGAGTCGAGACCCTTTACAGAGGGGTTACACTGAAGGCTCCTCCTTTATGGAAAATATAGTGAGTTATCCAACCCCGACTAAATTCAAGCCGTCAATAGTCATACCTAAGTATGACGCGAGCATTAATCTCGTCTATCATATGGAGATGTATCAACTTGCTGCTAACATCAACTCAGTCACGAACGAGATGAGGTATCCGGCCTTCTCTATCACACTTATCGGATTTGCTCATGTGTGGTTCACCTCTCTCCCTAAAAACTCAATAGAAAACTTCAAGCAGGTGGCAGAGAGGTTTATACACAATTTTTTCTTTGGAGTGAGGCCCCAAAAGAAGACGACACACCTGATGTATGTTAAGTAAGGAAAGAATGAAAGTTTAAGGGAGTATATAGCTCGCTTCAATAAAAAAAATTCGAATTTGAAGACTATGATGAGAGTATTTCTATGACCGCCCCGATGCGAGGATTGTAGAAAAGAAAGATCCTTTGAAAGTTAGTCTAAGATCCTCCAAAATCCATGGCCAAACTCCTAGCTATGGCAGGGAAGGTCATGAATGCAGAGGAGGAAGTGAATACCAGAGGAGACGATAAAAAAGGAGTAAGAAGTGGAAGTAAGTTCCAGAAAAGGGTAAAGATGGAAAGAAGTGGTCGACGGATGATAAGTTCGCTGACTACACCTTACTGACGGTCAGTTGCGAGCATATCCTGATTGAGATAAATAATGAACGATTTTTGAGATGGCCTAAAAAGTTGAGAGCTCCTCCTCATAAAAGGAATAAGAAATTATGGTGTAAATTTCACCACGATCATGGCCATATAATCGATAGATGTTCGCTCTTAAAGACGGGATTGAAAAAATATTGAAAACTGGCAAGTTGAGGAAGTATGTGGACAAGAGCAGTTCAAAGGGTGGTCGAGATGACACCTGGAAGAAAAGGAATGATAAATGCAGGCCTAACACCGCAACAAGTTGAGACGACGATGCTTCACACGATGATGACGAAGCAGACCTAGACCTCCCACCGAAGATAACTAATCCTAAAGGTTGGCTAAATATGATCTCTATAGGGGTGAAAATGTTTCGTAGAGGACTTACAGGCAGTGGAAAGAAAATTGCTGACAAAAAAGCTCATGTGGCAGAGGCTAAGGCTCTTCCTCTAAAACTAAAAGAAGTGCACTCGGCAGCTGTTGAGCTGAAGAAGTTGAAGAGAACAAAAGTTAATATAAACACCCTGATTATCAATTTCTCATGGTTGGGTTTTAAAGGGATCTTAGCCCCACATAATGAGCACTTGGTGATCACCACCTTGGTGCATGGGTATGAAGTTCCCAGGATATTGGTCGATGGTGACAGCTCGGCCGATGTGATGTTTTGGCACTGCTACAAGGGTTTAGGGTTAAGTAAGAAGATGTTAATCCCATATCACTAACCTCTTATCGATTTCAGCCTTTGGAAATCTACGAGATGGAAGTTAGAATGGGGAACGGTTGGCCAAAATACCTCACAAATAAGATCAATTTCTTTTTTATGGATGAGAAAGTTTACTCAGCCTATAATATAATTCTGGTATGAGTATACCTCAAGGAGTTTGAGGTCGTGCTCTCAACGATTCACCAGATGATTAAATTCTCGACTCCATATGGAGTAAGGGAAGTTCAGGGTGACCAAGTTAAGGCACGCGAATGCTACTTCAACTCAACAGAAGAGATATAGGCATATAAGAGGGCCACTACAACTTATAACATAGACACTCTAAACCCTAGAGATAAGACTAAGCTGAAAAGGGTGAAGACACTAAGGAGGTAAAATCCATCGTCCTCAATGAGGACGAGCTAAAAAAAACCATATAAATTGGTAAGGTCTTGAAGAAAGAGATTAAAGAGGAGTTAATCAAATTAATAAGGAAGAGGCAAAGCACTTTTGCTTAGAGCCATGAGGATATGCCTGACATCGATCCTAAGGTCCTCTGCCATAAGCTCAATGTGTCGGAAGACGGTCAGACAGAAAAGGAGAGTGTACTCTAGAGAGAAGTACAATGTCATCAGAGAAGTGAAGAAGTTATAAAAAGACGACTTTATCCGAGAAGTCATTTACCCTGAATGGTTAGCAATTGCTATCAATGTCCCCAAGGCCAATGACAAGTGGAGAATGTGCCTTAATTTTATGAACTTGAACAAAGCATGCCCCAAAGGCACCTTTCCCCAGCTAAGGATAGACCAGATGGTGGATGCCATACTCGGCCATGAATTAATTAGGTTTATCGATGCCTACTTAGGATATAATCATATATTCATGGACCTGACCGATGCAAAGAATACATCATTCATTACCGACAAAGGGACCTACTATTACAAGGTCATGCCTTTCGGCTTGAAGAATGTGAGGGAAAAATATCAGAGATTGGTAAATAAGATGTTTGAAGACCAGATAGGGAAAACCATGGAGGTATATGTCAACGACATGATGACGAAGAGCCTCAAGGCCGACACTCATGTGGTCGACTTTGACTAAACTTTTGATACCATGGATGAGTACTGGATGAAACTCAACCTCTCCAAATGTGTTTTTGGAAAAGGGGCAGGTAATTTCTTCAGTTTTATTATGAATTAAAAGGGGATTGCGGTCAACCCTGAGAATATTAAAGCTCTTATGGAGATGAAGACTCCAATAATGATAAAGATGTTCAGAGGTTGGCTGGATGGGTAGCCGTATTGATAGTTCGTACCCAGAGCTATTGATAAGTGTCGAGTGGAATGAAGAGTGTGAGAGAGCCTTCCAATAGTTAAAGGCTTTTTCTCGGCTCACCACTTTTTTTATATCGACCTTTTCAAGGTAAAAGGTTGTATGTGTATTTGGTCTTGTCAGAGTCGGCCATCACTGCTACAATTGTCATGAATGATGATGATGATGTGTAGAAGCCAGTATACTTTAATAGTAAGGCCCTCCAAGGGGCTGAGCAGAGATATCCTAAGATGGATAATCTAGCATGTGCTTTAATCCATACCTCGAGGAAAATGAAACCGTATTTTTAGGCACATACTATGGTCGTAATCACTAACTCTCCCCTCGGACGGGTCATCCATAAACTTGAGAAATTAGCTAGGTTAATGGCCTAGTCTATAGAGTTGGGGGAATTTGACATCATCTACCAGCCAAGAATGGAAATCAAGGGGTAAGACCTAGCTGATTTCATAGTCGAATTCACATGGGATGAGTCCAACATAGAAGAGATTGATACTCTATCTTGTGAGCTCGAAAGGAGAATATACCTCCCTCGGTTGAGGCCGAGATGAGAACGGCAAGAGGCAGAGTGACTGAAAATGAAGAAGAGGGATATCTTTTCAAGAATGGAACCCTGGATGAGGGTACTTTTCTCAAATAAGGTACTATTTGGAACTTATTTGATGACGACTCTTCATGCAATGTGGGAAGTGGAGCAGGCTTGATCGAGTCATCCCTAGATAGGACCAACATCAAATATGCACTAAGGTTTAGTTTTAAGGCCTCCAATAATAAGTCAGAGTATTAGGATCTTCAAGAAGGACTCTTCATTGCTAGAGCATTAAATGTCAGCCAACTCTTGGTTCATAATGACTCCAGATTGGTAGTGAATCAGATATTAAGGGTATATGAGGCCAAAGATGATCGAATGGCCAAGTACCTAGGAAGAGTAAAGGCAACACTGAATAATTTCAAGGAGGTGAAGCTAAAATGGATCCCTCAGTTAAACAATAGCCAAGTCGATGCCTTAGTGAGATTAGCCTCTGCAAACAGGATAGAGATCATAAGGTCGGTGCAGGTAGGGATCGTATACTGACCGACAATTGAATAAGAGGATAACACTGTGGAGTTTTGTTTGAATTTGAACCTAGAAGCTACATGGATGGACCCCATCACCTGATACATCAGAGACAGACAGTTACCCGATTCAATAGCTAAGAAGAGGAAATTGAGATATAAAGCAACGAAGTTCTCCATCATACGAGATGTACTATACAAGAAGGGATTCCTCCTCTCCTTACGCATATGTGTCCATCCGACTAAGGTGTAGTATATTTTAAAGGATGTGCATGATGGATATTGCTCCATCCACATAGGACGAAGATCATTGGCAAAGAGAATCATCACCCAAGGGTATTGGTGTCCGATATTGGCCAAGGATGCGCTAGTTACATAAAGAAATGTGACAAGTGCCAAAGGTTTGCCACCATACCCCATCAACCTCACCAGCCTCTTACTTCCCCATTTACAGTCTATGGGGTTGACTTATTAGGACCGTTGCCAAGGGCTGTAGGTTGTTACCGATATCTGATAGTAGCTATCGATTATATTTCGAAGTGGGTGGAGGTTAAGGCAATGATCACCATAACAAAGAATAAGGCCTTCCATTTTATTTGGAAGAAAATTATTTACAGATATTTCTTGTCAAACACTTTGATCTCAGAAAATGGGAAGCAGTTAAAGAATATATCCTTGGAGAAGTACTATGAGAGGGTCAGCATTAAGCAGTTCTTTTCAACTCCTGACCGACCCCAGGCCAATGGGAAAAATGAGGTGACGAATAGAACGATGCTTAATGAATGAAGAAAAAATTAGAAGATGCCAAAGGAAGATGGACTGAAGAGGTGCACGCCATCCTATGGTCCTATAGGATGACGGAGAGAACACTAATGGGGGAGACACTATTCTTGTTGGCCTATGGCTCAAAGGTCGTAGTGCCGACAGAGACTAGTCTTCCAACTCATAGAGTCCAAATATATGACCTATAGGAAAATACCACAAAGCGTATAATGGATCTGGATCTTATAGAAGAGAGGATGTTGAGGTTAAGTAAGCTGCCTATCAGCAGAGAACAATAAAATTCTTCAATAAAAGAGTGAAGGCCCGACCTTTGGCAGCTGGGGACTTAATTTTGAAGAAGACTTGGTAAAAACCAAACAAACTCCATCCCAACTGGAATGGCACCTACAGAGTCTTTGAAGAGGTGGTTCCGGGAACATATCGATTGGAGAACATTGAAGGAGAGCCATTCTCTAACCCTTGGAATGCCGACCACCTCAAAAAGTATTATCAGTAAGAATTTTATATGAATTTATTTTATCTATGTAATAGTGTATGAGAAGAAAGTTATGAATGAAAAATTTTCCACGTGTTCTCTCATATTTTATTGTAGGAGTAGTTCAGATGATATATATTTTTTCATCCTAAGATATAGAACATCATTCGTGGTGAAGTATCTTTAACTTACTCTCGGTGACATGACAGTCTGAACGGGGTTAATCTCTTCCATGGACTCTCAATAACACTGAAAGGGGGGAACAACATCTAAAACATCATTAATTTAGTGGAAAAACTCTCTCGGTTGAGACGTTAGTGTAGGACGAGACAATTCTCATCCATATACTCTCAAAACGATGAGATGGGACTCGTGATATAAAACCTTAATTTGGTGAATTCAAATTCAAAAATCACTTTATTGTGGTTCATTTTAAACATCATTAATTTTGGGGAAAAACTCTCTCGGTCGAGACGACGGTGTAGGATGAGATAGCTCTTGTTCATACACTTTCAAAACGACGAGAGAGGACTTGTGATATAACACCATAATTTGGTGAATTCAAATTCAAAAACCACTTTATTGTGGTTCATTTTAAACATCATTAATTTGGTGGAAAAACTCTTTTGGCTGAGATGATAGTGCATAGACAAGATAGCACTCGTCCACACACTCTCAAAACGATGAGAGGGGACTTGTGATATAACACCATAATTTGGTGAATTCAAATTTAAAAATCACTTTATTGTGGTTCATTTTAAAAATCATTAATTTGGTGAAAAAACTCTCTCGACCGAGACAACAGTGTAGGACGAGATAGCTCTCGTCCATACACTCTCAAAACGATGAGAGGGGACTTGTGATATAACACCATAATTTGGTGAATTCGGATTAATAATCAACATTTACCTCATCTAAGAACAAGAGGGTGCTCATGTTATGAAATTAGTCATTTATATTAACTCGTCTAAGGACGAGACGATGTGCGGAATAAGTTATTAACTAGTGATCTCAAGATTATAAGCCATTTAATTATGGTTACTTGTTAAAACATCAGAAGCATTCAGACATGCGAACAAATGAAGACAACTCATAAGTACGAGAGGAAACATCATTTATTCATTCCAAGTAGGAGGATAAACTTGGTGCAAAATTTAGTTCAAATACAAATTCAAAAGTGTTACCAAAATAAAAAATCTATTACAAATAAAAGGGTATCGGTCACAGATGACCGCCCTATGAAGATGGCTCCACATTTGAGGTAACCCCCCCCCCCCCCCAAACACCTCCATCGACTTGTGTTTGATCAGCGTTGATGGTCGACCCTTTGGCATTTCCCTCGGCCTGAGTATGGATGGTTAGAGTATTGATATCAACTTCAAGTGGGGCCTCGGCCATTACCTTATATCCCTCGGCTGTAGTCAAAGAACCAACGTATTCCTGAGACGAATCCATATAAAGATCTTCCATGTCAAGAGCATCCAGCTCGTAACTGATAGAGGAGATGGCCTTAACCAACTTGGTGATGACACACCTGCGAGCGGTCTTGAGGCCTCTCTTGAAATACTCTATGTCGAAGCTGAGAAACTCACAAGATAATTTGTATACTTTTATGACCTCATCTTTGATATTCTGAATAGCCTCGGTCGATAGAGCCTAGTCCTTATCTTTGGTGATAGCAGCAGTAAGATCTTTGAAGTTTTGGGAAGACTGAGCAGCGAAAGCTTCATCCTTGTCCTAAAAAATCTCGTCTTTGGTCTTCAAGTCCACGTCCTTCTCCTTCAAGGTATCAAGGTATCAAGGTCATTCTTGTAGTTAGATCGGTTGTCCTTGATCCTATTCTTCAGCTCTTCCTTAGACTTTAAGGCCCTGTCAGCCTCTTGAACCTTTGAGTAATTCCCGGCCATCCACTTCGTGGCTAAGGAAAGAACACATACAGACTACATGAGGAATGAAAAAAATGTCAGAACATACTTAAGTAGTTAAAGATGAGGTAGAAACTCTCATGAATAATCATGTACCTGGGCCATAGAGTTGAGGCCAAAATTGAAGACCCGAGGATGAGGTATTTTGGCTAAGAACTCGTAGTCCTCCTTGGATGGGACTGAAAGCATATCCCTATTTTCTCTTAAAGCCGAGGGAAGAACTAAACCCAAGCAGGCCCTCAGCTGGACAATGTTAGATGACCAGTAGTGGTAAAAAAACTCTCCAAAAGACGAGTCGGGTCCAGAAGAGCTAGGAACTGTCTTAGACAGAGGAGTTGTTCTCCGCCTCGTCTAACTATCTCGGTGGATGTTAGCAGTAGGAGGTGATGCTTTTCTCTTATGTCCGACCTTAGGATTGTTCGATCCCCTAATAGTGGATTCTTTTGTGGGTTTTCCCCCTTTTTAGAACATTTTTCAAGTTGGGGGGCCATCATATTCCACAGGTCGTCTGATATATGTGGAGGGTGATCTGTAAAGAGGAAACATAAGTAGTTTGTCATAAAAATCAGAGCCGATAAAGGACTTAAGAATATAAAAGTAAGATCACTCACACAACTCGGCTAAGGGGTTAACCCCCAGGCCAACATTCTCTAGGAAGATAAGGGAACCTTCCTTTCCTTGCCTCTTCTGATATTTAACCCTCTCCCAATTTGTAATGTTGAGGTCAGGGTCCAATTTGGCCGATAAAAATGGGATTGCCCAATCGTGAGGAACTCTCGGCTCATCATCGGAAGGGTCAAAAATGGCCAAAAACTCCTAAGCCCCAGAAGAAAAAAAAACTCGACTTCCAGTAGTGGTTTGAGGTCTGGGTAACTTGAATTATTTTCTTATCAGGCTTCCTAGCCCCTAAATGTTAGTAGCTCGACTGGTTTTTAGAGGACGACACATTGTAATAGGCTTTGAATATCTCAACTGAGGGGTCATCCGTATATTTATTCATCCATAAGGCAACATGGTCGAGGATGGTTTGCCAAGAGTTTGGTACCAGTTGAGTTGGAGAAAGCCCTAAACTGGACAAGATGGCTCATATAAAGGGGTAGAAAGGCAATCGAACACCGAGCTTAACCATATGCTCATATACTATAATATAACCCTCTTGGCAGTCATATGCTCTCTCATCGTTGGTCAGGACGCACGTGACAACATCAGATTTGATGCCATAAAGGTGTCTCTAGAGGATAAGATCAGACTATTTCACAATAGATTGGAAGGTCTCGGCGTAGGTGTAATCAACTGGTTCCTCGACCTCGGGGTAATCACGATCGTCAGCAGGATTCTCATTCTCAGTCTCACCCTCATTTTTAGCAGTCAAAAGACCCCCTGGAAATCTCTCTTGAAACTCTTCGTCAGTCATGGCACTAAGAGGGACAACAGTTGATAGGATGGTAACATTTACCATCGGCTCAGCATGTTCAAAGACGACTTGGATCGAAGAATCACTAGAAGAACCCACGTCTAAAATTTGGAGTGAAGAATTGTCTCGGCCAAAGGACTCAACTTTTATGGATGATGAGGTCTAGGCTAAGTTCCCGGCTACCTCAAGCTCCATAAGATGTGAGGGAGACATCCTCATCACTTCTTCAAAAGAATCTCTCCTATCGGCTGGAGCAAAGGACTAGTTAGTTATCTCATCCTTGCGACCTCAGATGAAGAGGGGAAGATGGTCTTTAAGAAGATGGGGAAAATGGGTCATACCCAATGGGGGTCGGCTCTTGACCTAGCCTCATCCTCTTCCTCTACCCTACGTATTTCTTGGAAACACTAATCCCTAAAAGTGGGAAACTGCTCTACTAGCTCGTAAAGATTCTTTAGCATAAAAAATATGAGCTTATACTTGAGCAAATAAGGAGTTAAAATGGCACAAACAACTTAAAGGTTGATTGGGTTTGACCAAAGGATTGAATTGGGAAGTTGAACAGTTTTCAACAAGAGCAGCTAAGAACACGTTTAAACCCTATCGGAGAAGATATCCAGAATCCTAATCGGAGTTGGCCAAAAAAGTCTAAAAGGAATAACAAGGCTAGAAACAGGTTTGGGAAACCTCCAACTAACTATCCAGCTCCAAAAAAATCCTAAAATTAACCCTCAAATGACCTTAAAACTACCTAAGACCGTCGACGAAAAACCAAAATTGTCGCCAGAAAATTCAAAAATGATGAAATGGCTGAAAATTAATGGAAAAGCTAGAAAAGAGGGGAAATGGAGTATCTGAAAGTGTTTGAGGGGATGATAATCTCAAGAAACACGATTAACTTGACGGAAAATGCTTGAACAGAGAGAGAGATAAACTGGTTCTAGAGAAAAGAGGCAGGCGCACGAAGAAGGAGAAATGGAAAGACAAAATGATTTTCAAAACCATTTAAGTACTAATAATCATTGTGCACAACTTCCAAGTAAGTCATAATCAGGGTACAAATCCCTAAGCACCACTTATAGACGTCATTTCTGGGCCATACACCATTCCATAAGATAATTGCCATGTGTCAATCCAATCTTCATCGAACTCTTTAGATTTGACATAAGAAAGGATGCCTATCCATCTCGTACTCAGAAGATGATTTATCCCTCAGCCCTCATTTCACATTAAAGACTGAGGACTATGGGGTGATTGATATGCCAGGGATAGCCTCATCCAAAATTATGTTACCTCCGTTAAGGCTAACCATTACCAATCAATCCAGACTGAGAAATTATGACTCAGCACGGACAAAATCATCCTCGACCAATGTCTCATAGTAGGGCAACTCAGCCTTATCTCGGAAGACCAAACAACATGCCTTGCCTCATTAATCCTATGAATTACAGCCCTCATCCTCGACCAACCTCCGAACGATGAAGATAGGACAAGACTATCCAACAGGATAAGTGTAATTTCCTCAATAGACCATAAATTAACAACTTGGCCTTGGTCTGGATAGGCGTTCGAGGGCGGACAGCTGGCAGAGTGAGTGCATTAGAGAACGCTTGAGATTGTTTGCATGGGCTACAGATTCCACGTGTACCAAAACTGTTATAACAACATCTCCCTCACAAGTGAGGGAATATTTGATCATCATTGCCTACATGTGATAGAGACAGCTGGCTCCTCCTCATTGGCAGGGAACATCCCAACATGATTAAAGGATGCACTATACCCCCTATGCACTATAAATACCTGTCTTCTATATCTTTGTAAAGGATCGATCATTATAAACCCTAGCTAAAACTCTGTCAAAAACACAGTTGAGAGAGAAAACTTGAGTGTTATGTATCCTAAGGCCATTAGAGCCCATTCTTAGTGGATTTCACACACATTTACACAGTGGAGTAGGCCTAGATAGGCTGAACCACTAATATTTTGTGTTATCTGCCTCTTTGCCTCATCTCTTTCTATATTTTTATATATGTTCATACTCCATTGTTACACTGGTTTGAGCTTGCTTACTACATTGACTTGGAGAAACCATTTATGGTATCATCAATATCATTCCACGACTTAATGGGTTTTAAACATACAACCTCTACATCTCTCGTGACTGGTGGTGTCCACCTCTTAACAACATCTAGCCACACTCGCTCATGTGTACCCTAAAGAGATGACTTCATACGCATTTTGTAGTAAGCTTAATTAGTCCCATCAAACATGGGTGTTCTAATAACCTCAAACCCTCCTAGATTCATGCATAAAGAAGAGGGATTACAGACACAATAAATTAGTGTTCTAGTTCCGATACCAATTTAAGAAGTCCCCTTAGTAGTTATCTCTAGGCAAATGCAATTTTTTTAAAATTTTCCAAATTTTATCTTTAGCACCCATAAATTCATCTTGTGAAAACACATTGATTTACCAGTTTTATCTTATTAATTCTCTAGGATGCATCTACGTGATTAAGAAGATAAAGTAAATAAATTAAACAGAAGACACGTTGATGTACGAGGAAACTATTAAGGGAAAAAATCAGATGGCCAGGCCAAAAAATATTTACGATATGGAAAATTACAAAGAGAGAATTTAGTCTTACTCAATGAGTCGATCACCCACAAGTCTTGATGCCACTTCTTCTCTTCAACCGCTCCTCCACGGTGGCACGTAGGAGTCCACCCATGCAAGCCTCCACACTATAAGAGTCCACATGCACCTCGGTATCCACCGATGCAGCCTCAGTAACATTTATGAATCCAAACACGGAGTCCACTACTTCTTCTTCATAATCAGCATGTACAGTATCCATCGCATGAAAACAATTATACAAAGTTATCGAATAATTTCTGGTGCCAAACTCAAGATCACAGTAACTATAGAATTATCAGATTTGATCTTGAAAACTAAGGATGATGGGAAACTAATGGGAAATTTTGTAAACCAGATGTAGAAACATTTTTCAACAAAAGTTCTTGTATTTTCTAAGAGAAAGAAGTCCTTAAATAGGAAAACATAAATTCTGAGGCAAAAGTTCGTTTGGACGATAAACAAGTCTCGTTTGAACAAGAAATAAATCTCATTTGAACGAAACTCAGATTTGTTTGAATGGTAGAAAAATAATTTTCAATTATAAAATCATCCTCAAATTTTTTAAACAAAATCAACTCATAAATTTTTTTTAAAGTACGTTTCCAAAAAAAAATTTAAATTCCCAACATAATTTTAATTTTAAACACATCTTTAATTAAGATCCTAAATCTCAAAACCCATCAAGCAGTCATACTTGTGTGATTCTAAGATATACCAAGTGTGAAGAAATACAAAGGCACTAAACACAGTATGGATAACATCTTCAAAGCTTTGTCAACACTAAATGCCATAGGCTTTGTGGGATCACAACTCAAAGACTAACCTACAACTCAAACAGTTTTGTCCGGAATTAAGAAAATTACAAACAAATTGAATCGATTGGAAATTCTCCCTTACATTTATTATCGTCTAAAACTAGTTTACTAATATGATCTTAGCTAAAGTATATAAGCCCAAATGATAATAGATAAAAATATGGAAAATGACGAAGTACTTATCTAAAGCTGGATATAGAGAGGGAGATGAGACTAGATTTATGTGGTTCAACATAAGGAGGTGCCTATGTCCATAAATATTATTGTATAAAGTATTAGTTTCATTGAAAGGTAATGTGTAGTCTCAACCAAAAGTGTACGCTGTAGATTATTCCATGCCTCCTTAAATATGGGCGTGGGGGTATATATTTATGGAATAATACAGCTGATCCGCTGGAGTATGTCATGGTATTTGTCTTTCTAGAATAAACAAATACCCACATTACAAGGTAATGGGGGGACAATTATTAAGTTAGCATGAGCAAGCATTGGTGGAAGAAGGTTTGTGCATTTCTCGTGAGTGAGTGCTTTGATGACATCACCCCACTGTCTAAACCATCATAATGGGCACATAATTGCACGTGTGTTGTCTGGGACGACCAGGCCGAGAAGAATACACAAGGTCAATTTATCTCGTACCTGACTCGATCTCATTATCTATTCAGGCCAACCTCTTCCTGGAAAACAATGAGTCCAAATATCTTCTATTATTTAGTTTAATGGCCATATAATATTTATACTATAACAACGATAAGCATCGTCTTCAGTGAAAACTAGATCGAATGGAACACGAGCTCCCCGGGAGAAATGCAACCATCAAGATATTTCCCATAATGCTAGTCCTCAAACGATCAGGAATCATAGCCAAGGAAGGAGCACATAAGGTCTAGTAGTGCTCATCATGAGGCAATACCTATACGTCCCTAAGATGAAAAGGCAAGAATGACAAAGATGAGATATAAATATTTATCCATAAGGCATTGTAAGAATGAGTAATGCGAGTTGGAACTTTTACCACATCAGAGTTCGCTCTACGAGATCTTATGAATTAGATAAAATATCCCTTTGCATGTGTCTTGAAGGAATGGATCCGTTGAATAAATTTTTTATAACTCGATTTAAGATCTATGATGGGAAAATAAATCCCATCAATCACATCTATTAGTGTCACCAAGTTATTGTCCCATGGATCAATAACATGGATATGGTGTGTAAGAATTCCCCTCCATATTGAGTGATGTTACCCATTATTGGTTTGAGAAGTTGTCTATTAGGTTTATCAACGGTGTTAAGGAGTTGGTTGAATCATTTGTCACTGTATTCATACTAGCAGTTCACATCCTACATGGATAGATGCCAAATCATGCTTAAGAAAATTCCCCAAGATACCATTAGGGACTATGCTTATCAGGACGTGTGACCTTAGGTGAAGCATTTCTCTAAGCATGTCATCGTAGCTTGCTTCAAGATTGGACTGACTATAGATTCTATGTTGTACCAATCCTTGACGAAGAAAAAAGCGATCACAATTGATGATCTCATGTCTTCAATTGATAAGTATGTCAAGGTTAAAAATTTAGTAGCAAGGACCGAACAAACTAGTGGTCAATAAAAAAGAATAATGGCAATGGTACTAAGGAGACTGTTATAAAAAGGGGAGCAAAGAAATAAGGTAAAGCTTAGAAGAACAGAAGCAGTGTTAATTCGACCAAATCTTATCAAGAAATTAACATTATTTTTCAGGAGTCTATGTATAAGATTTCCCTAAGATTAAAAATAAGTAATATTTCAAGTGGAAGAGGAAGATAATTGGAGACCCTATAAACAGAAACACCACGTTGAGATATTCTTACCACATCGACAATAGCCACAAGACTGAAAACTACAAATCTTTCAAATCTCATCAAGAGGATTTGGCCCAGGTTGGATACCTGGGAGATTATATTGATAATAAATAGAGCAACGACAAGGTTACAACCGATCATTGCTCAAATAATGGCTTAAATAATGTACAGGATGGGCACTTATCCTTGTGATTCACTGGGCCTTCAGATTCAATGAGATTGATGGGAATGTTGTGAGGATGGAGATAAAAAAATCCAATTGATGTCATAGAGGCATTCCAAATCGATTGTTGCAAACCTGTTACAGGTGGACCACATTATGGGGTCTTATAATTGTCAATGACATTTATTATTTATTAAGAAACTTTTATCTTAACTCATTTTCAGATATGAATCATGTTTCTAGGAATGTCTTATATTTGTTTTAAATATATTGTATGTGTTGGTCAATTGTACTCAGTAGGAATTCTAGTGAGTTGGGTTAGGCCTCAAATTTTTTATTCTAGTACAATTGAACATTTCACGGCCTAAATAGGGAGTTGACACGCTATCAATAAAGTTATGTGCACAATCTTAGTAGTTTATCTTAAGTACGGGAACCCATATGATGGTTTAGGAACTCATCTTCTAGTTCAAAGTGGATTTTACCGATACATTATAAATGTATTAAACATGACCAATAGTTAGATTCGAGCCTACGCACTCGGTCAAATAGACTTTTATAATCTCACAAGTTTTCAAATGGTGCATAGATTATTAATCTCTATGATTATGAGGATTAAAACACTCACATAATAATTTCTTTGATTTTTAATGGGTGGGATTCAATTTCTTGGGTCCATAATCTTTGTATGGTGGGCAATAATTATGTGAATATGCTTGAGACCATGATCAGGAGGAATCCATGTCTATGAGATATTCTGGATTGTGATACCCCATTGATAAACATAAAAGTTTTTATTATACAAGTAAACCTGGTCAATGGATTTATATTTGGTAGATTATCAAATAAGTTAAGTTGAGATTAAGGAACAAATAAGACGGTGAAAATCAATTTGTGGTAAATTGAATCTCATCAAGTGGGTATTAAATACTTAACGTGGGGAATCATATTATGTGCTATCAAACTTTGCAATCAAGGTCTCGTTATTCGAATAATATTGAGATAATTGAATTGGAGTGAAATTATAATTATTTAGTGGAATTAATTACAACTAAACAAAATAAATAAATAACGAGACATAATTTGGTAATTTCATATTTATGTTTGAAGCTAATTTAATTATTTGCCCTGGGTCCTTAATACAATCTATATATCAAATAACAAGCCCAAAACTCTCTAGAAATCCTAATTAGCCCAAGCCCACTTCATGTACCCCCATATATATATATATATATATATATATATATATATATATATATATATATATATATATATATATATATATATATATATATATATATATGTATATATTAGCACCATTAGGGATGAGTGAGAGAGAAAAAATTTATTCACATTTTTGTGATGGGTGAGGACAACAAAGGTAATTTTTCTCTTATTTTTCCAAGTTTTCATCTCCGAAAGTATCCAAACACATAAATTTAATTTATTGGATCATCTATTAGAATATGTAAGGAGTTTTGCACATCTAAGGAAGGATTAAATATGGTTTCATCAATTATGTCTGCTATATTCAATCACCTATGGTCCACAAAAGTATGGTGATGTAAACATAGATCTTGTTACATAAATATAGTCATTGTTGTTTTTTCTTTAGGAAATATGATCAATCAAAGCCTTTTGGGAAGAAATTATTTATTATCAATCCTCGATAATTGGTATTAAATCTCCCGTTAATAATTGATCAAGTTTTAGAAAGATCCATGTTGTCCAACATAAAACCCTAGTTTTTTATATTGTAGGATTATACATATTTGTATGTGATTATATTCCTTCCATTTTGGTTACCTGAATGTTGATTTGTGTGAACGGAGCCTATTATGGTCTATCCGTAGTTATTTTTCTTCAATTTGGTGATATAATTTAATTTTATGCATATCATGTATTCAGAGGAGTTTGTGAGATGATGTGATATTTTTATTAGTTAGAATGATAAGGGGTTTTATCATGGGAAAAGTTCCATGGATTTGGTGAAGTTATGATCAATTTTGTAAGGTATTTGCATGGTTTTTGCGAAGTGGGAATGAAGATCAAAATGGCATAGTTTTGTTGAATTTCATGACCCGAATTGATCCATTCCGATCGAGAAATATCCAAAAACCGAATCAATCTGGTCGTAATAGCAAACCCTAATTTTATTGTTTTGACGATGGGTTTATTGATTCACATCAGTTCTTCATTCCTATCTTTCCCGAACGTATATAGGAGTATTTTCAAAGGTTCAATTTGTGAAGGACTCCTGTTTTTGAATAAATATAACCCAAGGATGACTCTTGCTCATGAAGAAGTCTACTTAAAATTGAATTATTGTTCATAAAGAGTTATACTTCAAGAAGAATCATAGGCCATGATGGAAAAAGAAATTTGATTCCTACTTGATTTATAATTTCATGTCATTATATATTTTATGATTCAACCCATCTTACTCATGTTGATAAAAATCGTGTGTTAATTAATTAGTTAATTAGGATCCCACTCTATTATGGGCAATATGCATTATTATTGTGACCAACCTAGATCATAATTTTTTTGTAAAATCAAAATTATTTATTCTTTTCAAAATTGAATTAAATCATATAATCAATTTATTTTAAAAATAAAATTTTGGTATCTAGTTTTTTATTTTGATTTTGGAAAATTAAAATAAGGATATCAAGTAATTTAATGAGTATAAGAAATTAGGATGTTATCACTGATTTAATTTAGGAAACTAAAATTGAATGATTTTTCATATATCCCCAAGTTCAAAATATTAAGTAAGAGGTAGATTTTAAAATAGGCTATGCATTATTCATCAAGATTTTAAATGGATATGTGATTAATTTCTCATGTTAGCTGGACTTTCCTCCCCAATGGAGGGAATAAATCACAACGCCATAGGAATGTATAATTCTTGAGTAATATTTATTTCAAATTTAATGTGAGTGTGTTCGATCACCCAATGAGAAAGTTATACATAAGGGAATTTAATTTTAAAGAATAAATCGATGATATACACATAAACACATGTAATGATATCGTTCCCAACAGAGTCACTGTCATTAATTACACAATCAAAAGACGTTGACTATTTAATTATGTTAGACATCGACTTCCTAGACTGTCCAGATAAAATAATTGAAAGATGTTATGTATACGTAATTCAGGGTGAAATAGTCTAATCTCCCAATGAGAAATTTCATTTCACAAGGGAATTAGGATGCTTAGAAGGATTAATTCTAATTAGCGGTTGAGAGAAGCTAAATTAAAATTTAATCAAAAGTTTAATTTTTACATATTTAACAGAAAATTCTTTTTTCAGTGATCAATCTGATATTTAATAAATGAGGTCAACTATCAACCCGATTGCATTGATCTTAAATGAAGAAAAATTAAAATGAATGAATTTCATAAATTGGAAAAGAAACCAGGATAATTTTCTCACTCCTAGGGATAATAAATTTGTTTTAAATAAACCATGCATTGTCAAGCTTGAAGAGGAGGCATAGAATCAAGTGTTCGAGCTTATCGAAAGTGGGAAAAGATGATCAAGTGTCTTGCTGACATATATATATATATATGTATATATATATATATATATATGATACGAGAAATCGTACACATGTAGATCTCGTTCCAACAAGTCAAGAGAAAAGTATGTAAATAACAATCAAAGCAAGTAAACAGAGAGAAGACAAGATATCGAGTGGTTCAGCCCCTAAAATGGGCCTACGTCCACTGTGTTTCTCCCCTATCATTATGTGCGGTGTATTGTACAATATAACCATGCCTATAAAGGCGTACAAGTATGAGAATAAAGGAGAGTACATGACAATATTCAGAAATCCGGTGGACTGGAGAAGCGGTTGATATGGATGTGTGCCTCTACGAAGTACGTTGGGGGTTGTGTAGAGAGAATATGTATTGTAGAGCCTGCCCTCCTCCGGTATGGAACCGATCGATCTCTCCCTATCTCGAGGTGTGGACCCTTATTTATAGGAGGTCTGTCTGTCCTGTCATGCGTCCTGAGCACATGATATATATATATCAAATATGGAGTAGCTATCAAAAAAGAGGGATGCAGCCTGTGAGGCAGGCATACTAAGTTCCGCATCCTACATAGTAAGAGGCTTCATCCAGCGTAGCAAAAGGCTGCGTACGGCATGTGGCTATAAGCTTTGGGTGCCGCACCCAGTAGTATAAGGCTGCGGCCTGTATGTAAGGCCAAGTGGTTGAAAGCTGGAGAGGTGCCGCATACCCTAAGTTAGTTCTGGCCGCGGCAGGGTGCTATATTTTCCATATCAATAAGCCCCCAAGCCGTAGTGCCAAGGGAGATATATTGGGACTGCGGCTTAGTAGCCTAGGTGCCGCGGTGCTTCTAAAGCGACGATTCGTCTTCCGCGCTCCCCTATATAAATTGTTTCTGGCCGTGGACTTCATTACGTTTCCAAAACTTTTGAGAGCAAATCGAGAGCGAAACTCTGCACATTTCTTCTTGCATATTCCGGCGACCCTCTGAGGCGGTGTGTGGCAGTTCAAGGTGGTCTGTAGCTGATCTTCGCGATTCTCTTCATTCCCAGGTGATTTTTCAACCACTATTTACAATTTTCTTCCCTTTTTATGCCTTTCCTGGTTCATTTGCTAAAAATCTATGGTTTTATTTGTTCGTTTTGCTTTTTCTCATATATGCTGCATATGACATACATATCACTATTCTTGATGTTCATAGTCGAACCCTCCACATTCTGTGAATTTTATCTTAGAATGGTTAAAAATTGGATAATCAACTGCTTAGGATAGAGGCCGCGGCATGATAGGATTATAATAATCGTCCGAACTTGCAATTCTGCGTCAAACCGTGCTAAATGGCCGCAGTCCCTCAAGCCATCATCCGCGGCATCAAATCACCCCCTTGGTCATCTCGGAACAGTCTTAAAACTTTCATGAACCCAAGACATCCATGTAAAATAACTGTAGTTGCTACTAGAGCATATCGAATTGTCTGAAGAATTAGGAATGGCCGCGGTCGGGAATGCCTTAAAGCAATTCTATCTTATTTCCGTGGCAGCGCATGTTCAACAAATATGGATATGGCCGCGGCCAGTTGGGACCGTACGGTCCCATAAGCAATAGAGTTCTCCCATTAGTATAACTGTGTTAGGGACGTAATTACAAACTTTTAATACTTAAAAATACCCTTTTGCGGCTTCTTGAAGTCTTACAAGTCATACTGGCTGCGGCGCCTAACTGCGAACTCTGCTTTTCAGGTACTGCTGCAGCCATATGAGCTTTGACCTAGACGCGTTTCTGAGAGGCTTTTGGGCAAAGCATTTTGGGACCTCTCCCCCCGAGCTTACTTCCGTGCCCCCTCTGAAATCAGTTGGGCCCTGCAAACTGAAAGATTGCCCGAACTGCGTGATAATTGACTCAGCCTTCGCGAACTCTGCATCTGGGAAGGATTCCCAATCTCAGCCGATGGAAGAGGAAGCCAACTCAAGTACACATCCAATGGGTGTAGGAGACAATGTCGCGGCTGCTAGAAATAACCCAGGAGGCACATCTGGGAGGGCTGAGAGACCATTGGCTGCGCTTGATATCTGCGGCTCGATGACCCAAGATTGGGTTGAGCAGGTTGCTGAGGCTTTAGAATTTCCAGATAATTTGACGTGCTCAGCCCCTGCCGCGAACCAAAGACTGTGCACGGTTCTGTCCGACGATGGAATTTGCTTCCCTTTGCACGCCTTCATCTATGGGCTGCGGCTGCCTGTTCCTGTTCCCATCCATCGCATTTTCCAGACAATGAAACTGTCCCCAGCTCAGTTAGATCCCAACGGTTGGAGAGTTGTTCTTTGGCAGAAGTTATTCAAAAAGGACATTACTCCCGCGGAGTTCTTTCATTTCTACCGCCCAAAGGAGAACTCAGTAAAGTTCGCGGGCTACTACTATTTTTCTAGCCGCGGCAGGGACGAGACCCTTTACACTGGGAGACCGACCAGTGTGAAAAACTGGAAGGGGAAATATTTTTACATCTCCGGTGAAGGTTGGGAGATACACCCCGAGGAGAATGAAAGAGAGATATCATATAAAATGCCGCGGAAATGGGGTTCACCCTCAAAACTAGGTATAAGATTATAGCCGCTTCCTTTAATTTCACGTAACTTCCACTAACTTGAATTGTCTTTTCTTTCTGCAGCCCTTGACAATCTGCACTTAAACAAGCGGCAAGAAAAAAGAGTTGTTGAGGCCGCGGAAGTTCCTGCTGAGCATAACAAGTTCAGCATACTTGTAACGTCAGTAACTATATTTGAGGCGGGATTTTTCCCAAACAAATCAATTCCTCAACAGATGGGCGCAGAGGGTAATTAACTGTGCCATTATTTTTATTCCGCGGTCATTTTATTTTCTTGAACTTGTTGAACTCATGCTATTCCTTTTCAGGTGAAGAAGTTGACAGGGAATTGCTAGCGGCGCAGCTAGCAGAGATGGACGAGGATGCAGTCGTCTTAAATAACACTGCGCGGAGCAGGAAGAGGAAGAGGACCAGAGCTAAGCTACCTGCCGCGGCCCCTACTGGAGATAAGGCCACTGATCCTGCCGTGGATCAGGTGGTTAATGATGAAAACCCTGCGCATCATGAACACTTTGATGATGACATAGGGGAAAATTTGGCCGCGGCTGGCCTGATGTCAGCTGAAGTTCCCCTTCCACCGTCCTCTCCTCCCCCGCCAACTGTAGTGGCGGTTAATGCAAATTTTCCACCTCCCCAATTTCGCGGAGAGTCCGGGCCAGATGGTAGGCCAAGGCCTCAATTAAGGAAGCCTGACCCAAATTCCTCCTGGGACACTACTGCAAAGGCTGTGCGGAGAATGAAGCGAGCCTTGGATGCCGCGGACCTCGACAGGCTGGTTGGGGAGGATCACGAGGATTTGGAGGACAGTGGCCTCCACAGCCTTCTGAGGGTACGTACTAGTCATTTAATCTTTGCATCTCATATTTTTCTATACTTTTGCTAACGTCTTTTATTTCATACAGGCCGCCGATGTCATTTTGGTCCAGAAGAGGAAGTATGAGGCTTTGTACAGGCTGAAAGAGATCGATAAGAGTGCTTATGCCGCGGACCTGCAGTCTGCACGGGCCTCTTCTTTTGAGGCAGGGAAAAAGTCTGCTGCCGCGGCCCTCCAGGCAGCCCATATGGACTTGGAGAAGGCCACCATGACCAGAGAGGAAGCGAAGGAGAATTTCAATCAAGCCACGGAATCTCTGAAATCCTCACAGGCCCAAACAGCTGAAGCCTCCCGTGTTGCAGAGATTGCAAATGCCAAGCTCGCCCTCCTCCAGCAGAAATATCAAGAGCTAGAAGCTAAGTCTGCTCAGAAGGATGAATCCCATGTCGCGGCAATAAAAAAGTTGGAAGTTGATCATGGCGACGCCCTCTAGCTAGCCATAGATCATACCGTGGAGTCATTCAAAGGTTCCAAGGATTTCTTCCTCATTAACAACAGGGCATACCTCCGCGGCTACCAGGAGCTGCGGTAGAGAATTATTAAGAGCTTCCCTGATGCTAAGGAGACGGTCCTCGATTGGAAATTAAGTGATGCAGAACATCAAGAGTGCATTACTGAGCTGAAGGCCGCGACTGAAGAAAGAGCAAGGCTAAAAGCCCAAGCAAAGGCAGAGGCAGCGGCTGAGGACGGGGAGACAGAGACTGCCGCAGGCGGAGAAGAGGCTGACGATGATGATGATGCGACCTCTTAAATTCTCGATTTCTGTTGCATCATCCACTTTTTGTAATCTTAGATTTTCGTTGTGGCTGCGGCCTCCATTTTGTAATCTATGACTATTAATACAAAGGCTGCAGCCATATTTTTATCACTGATTGCCTACTTAATATTCCTTACTTTTCAATATTGCATGTTTTACATTGCCTGCTATAATGAATGGTTGCGCGTTACTGCCTCATATTTGCAACTTGCTTTCTGTATTGAATGAACTTGTAGGACTTGTAGCTAGGTCCGCGGCAGCATAGTATAATTCGATGCAATCTTGCTCTTATTAATGATCCGCAGTTTCCTTGTCACTTTGGCCCTTTTTTGTTTTGCCCCTGCACCTCACTATAGGGCTGTGATCTCCCAAGCCGCGGTGCCAATGAAGTTTGGTTTTGGGGTTGTGGCTTGATTTCTTCAATTTTTCGTAGAAGCCGCGGCCCTTTTTGTTATCTTCCCTTGTAGAAATAATGAATAGATTGATGCCGCGGTGATTTGAACGAGGGCAAATATTCTGAATTCAAGCCCACCTCAGTGACTCAGTCGCTTTTTCCATTCAGCTGTGGCAGGTTGCCATCCAGTGCTAGGGCAGCGGTGGATGAGGATGTCGCGGCATCTACTTGACTGCTGACAAGATAATGAGGCTGTAGAACCTTACCCTTGGAAAATCGAGGCCATCTTTCTGTAGGTTTGACATGCTTCATAATCATAGTAACAGAGCCTCCTATAGCCGCTTCGATTGTCTTTCATGGCTTTCCTTTAGTCGATCTTGGGACACTACGAAGCCTCCCAGGCTGGGTTATGTTATTAAGCCACCCACAGCTAATATGCGAGGCACTATCGAACCTCTCCAGGCTAGGTTATGTTATTAAGCCACCCACAGCTAATATGCGAGACACTATCAAGCCTCTCCAGGCTGGGTTATGTTATTAAGCCACCCACAGCTAATATGCGAGACACTATCAAGCCTCTCCAGGCTGGGTTATGTTATTAATCCACCCACAGCTAATATGCGAGACACTATCAAGCCTCTCCAGGCTGGGTTATGTTGTTAAGCCACCCACAACTAATATGCGAGACACTATCAAGCCTCTCCAGGCTAGGTTATGTTGTTAAGCCACCCACAGCTAATATGCGAGACACTATCAAGCCTCTCCAGGCTGGGTTATGTTATTAAGCCACCCACAGCTAATATGCGAGACACTATCAAGCCTCTCCAGGCTGGGTTATGTTATTAAGCCACCCACAGCTAATATGCGAGACACTATCAAGCCTCTTCAGGCTGGGTTATGTTATTAAGCCACTCACAGCTAATATGCGAGACACTATCAAGCCTCTTCAGGCTGGGTTATGTTATTAAGCCACCCATAGCTAATAATATATATAAAGACATCCCTAGCTAGATATTGTAAGCCTCCTGGCTCTATGACGAGTCCTAAAAGCTAAGAATGGGCGTTATAAGCCCCCGTGGCTGATAAAAGCTCCTTGAATCCTCAGATGCTTCTACGAATATGGTCATCATATGATAAGATGTAGTTGCACATTATGAGGGGAATTTCTGAGCTAATGAAGGTCGTATCCCATCCATAAGTGCATCCCGCAGTAGAATAACCCTTCGAGATAATTTTGTTATATTTCCTCTGAAATCTGTTTGAGACAACAAGTCTTTTTGTGAGGTAGCAGGTTATGAAACCAAGAGAAATATCAGATATAGCTAAACTTGCTAGTTCATATATTTATATATGTATGCTGCCAATGACTTTGTTAACAAAACATAAATTCTTGAGTATTAAGGCTACAGTGAGCTTCATAAAACATAAACAGAAATAGTTGAAATTAGAAAGACTAAGGATGAGATACGGTAGGCAGCCTCTGCTAGGTCTGGCTGAATCCCTTATGCATTCTTCAGGAATCGCTGCAGCATCCCTTGCCCGATTAGCCTTTCAACTTCATCCTTCAGAGCATAGCATTGCTCTGTGTCGTGGCCATGGTCCTGATGGAATCTGCACCAGGTAGCTTTGCTCCTCTTGTGGGGTGGAGCTCTCAATTTTTCTGGCCACCTTAAAATCTTATCCCCTTTGATGAACTCGAAGATCTCTTCAATCGGGAGGCTCAACTGAGTATAGACACTCGACTTTTTCTGCCTTTTTTGACCTCCGACAGTTGATCCCGTGGTCTCGTTTACTGTCGCGGCAGGCAAGGTTGGCTTTGTTGTTTCCTCCACTTCCGCGCCTATGTTTTTAAATGCCGCAACCTCCAGTATTAGCACCCTCTGAGTTAGAAAATTGACCTGGGTCTGAAGTGAGGCGTGGCTGTCATAGAGGTGATTAAGGTGATTGTATAGTTGCACAATCTCATTCCTGACTTCTGCACTCCGACTGGATTCTCCTTCCATCTCTGCTTTTGTTACTCTTTATAAAGTATACAGAATCTGAGACAAAACTTAACATAGGTGAGTGATCACAGAAGTATCAGTAAAGAGGGTTTGAATTGCTCCATGATTATGCTGCTGAGGCCGCGGCCAGTATGGCACATAAGTGCACTGCCGCAGCCTTTCAATGTTATTCACCAAGGTCGATCCAAAGGCCACTCAAATCCCTCCCTCGATGATTTTGAACTGTTGTGGTAGGTCCGCACCAGTAGGGGTCGCGGCATGAGATACTGCCGACCTTACAGGCCGCACCCTGTCTGGGCAGGGGAGAGATCCCAAGACAGGAGCTGATATTTTCTCCCCCAACACGTGAAGAAAGCCTACTAGGGTCCATTGATGAGAGAATTTCCTTGCGGCGCGCAATATGGCACAACTTCAATGGAAACCCTAGATCATAGGTAGATGTCAACAAAAATGGGGTAGATACAATCCCTCCCTAATCATTCATCTTTTTGAGGCAAAAGCCTGTCATGCTTTTTAGCATTATCTAGATGGAATTATATCATAGGGGTATGCAAAATAGATCCAAAGCCATTAAGTGAAGATCCAAAGATAGATCCAAAAATATGAAATTCCCGTTAAAGGGGGCGAATGTTCAATAACCGGTAACCGACCCGTGAGGAGATGATCCAAAGGACCCTCCGGGATCGAATAAGGTGTTTGAAAAACTCATATATGCAGAGAAACAAGATTGAAGTATCTCGTTCCCACAGACGGCGCCAAACTGATGATATGAGAAATCGTACACATGTAGATCTCGTGCCTACAAGTCAAGAGAAAAGTATGTAAATAACAAGCAAAGCAAGTAAACAGAGAGAAGACAAGATATAGAGTGGTTCAGCCCCTAAAATGGGCCTACGTCCACTGTGTTTCTCCGCTCTCATTATGTGCGGTGTATTGTACAATATAACCATGCCTATAGAGGCGTACAAGTATGAGAATAAAGGAGAGTACATGACAATATTTAGAAATTCGGTGGACTGGAGAAGCGGCTGATATGGATGTGTGCCTCTACGAAGTACGTTGGGGGTTGTGTAGAGAGAATCTGTATTGTAGAGCCTACCCTCCTCCGGTATGGAACCGATCGATCTATCCCTATCTCGAGGTGTGGACCCTTATTTATAGGAGGTTTGTCTGTCCTGTCACGCGTCCTGAGCACATGATATATATATCAAATCTGGAGTAGCTGTCAAAAAAGGGGGATGCAGCCTGTGAGGCAGGCATACTAAGTGCCGCATCCTACATAGTAAGAGGCTGCATCCAGCGTAACAGAAGGCTGCGTACGGCATGTGGCTATAAGATGTGGGTGCCGCACCCAGTAGTATAAGGCTGCGGCCTGTATGTAAGGCCAAGTGGTTGAAAGCTGGAGAGGTGCCGCATACCCTAAGTTAGTTCTGGCCGCGACAGGGTGCTATATTTTCCATATCAATATATATATATATATATATATATATATATATATATATATATATATATATATAGCTAATGTATTTTAACACCAACATTAGTGTATGTCAAGTTCTTACAACATGATTCTGAACCTCCAAGGATATGTTTGAGGATCGAAATAGGACAATATGACTTGATGTTATTGCATGGATGGTTAATCAAATGATGGTTAATAGTACTCTGGTTGGGGATAATGTTATAAAGATGATGTTCATTTCAGGATAACAAGAGGTCCTTGGATCTGAAATCGGATGGTCAACACAGATTAATTTCGTGCTATAATCACTCTTGGGGTCCTTTAAGCAGTTTTGCATAAATTGTTTTAGGAACAAATTTGGCTATTCTTTGGCGTATTATAATGGCCCATATTTTTTGTTAATTATTTAAATGATTTTTAATATTAAAAATAAGTTATTACTCTAGAATTAGTTATTACTTGAGAAAATATGTAATAAGTTAATGCATATTTATATGATGATTAAATTTTCATGTTATGTGATTTATTTGTGTCACATGTTATATTTAATTAATTGGTGTAATTAATTTACGTGGACTATATGTGGTTACGCGTAAAATAAATATATGTGTATTTTATTTTAAGTTGTGATGTATTACCATAAATATGTGTGTATTTTATTTCACAATACGAAGTATTACCATGATTTATGAGGTATTACCATTTAGAGCAGACTCTAGAGTGATCCAAAGTCTCAATTATGTGTTTATTTTTTTATAAGTTTGGCCTGAATGATAGGAATACCCTTAGGCTCTTTTTGTCTATTTTGGCTAGTATTTTGGGCTCATTTAGGGGGCCGAAAATAGGTTTGTTATAGATATGGGGGATTAAAATGTATTTAAGAGAGATTAACATCATCGATTAATTACTTTACACATAAAAATCAAACCCTATTAGCCCTAGTCTTTTTGGGAAGGGCTTATGGAGACTTTGGGAGAAGAGGTATATGGATCGTTGCGTTAAGAATCATTATTCATCGTTTCAGGAAATAATTCTCTTATTATATCACCTATTAGTTTGTAACTTGTTTATAATTATCCATTATGTGTTTAATTTTGAGATTTAAAATGCATGTTTAGGATTGAATCTGATTATCTTAATTATGTTTGTTTACTAAGTTAATTGTGATTCGTATTAATTAACTCTACATTAAAGACTTTTACTTTAGGAGAGAAATATGAACTAAATGTCTTGAAATATGTGTAGACACCCCATCCTAGGACCTCCTAAGCACCTTTTTATGTCCCTAGAACTCAATAATTCACCACAAACCCTAGGGCATACCCCGAGTACTGATTTAGAGGACACCGGGTGATCCTAGGCCTCGTTGGACTCTAGTCATCTCTCTCGTCTGAGCGAAAGCTCAATGAATCTTCAAAGGGATCGTAATCATCTTTCTAATGATCCACCCCGTGTGAGAATCAACCTTACGGTCCAGACGAACGGTCTGTTTTACTATCGACTACTGATCTAGAGGCCACCAGATGCTCTAGGGCCTTATTTGACTCTGATCAACTTCCTCGCTAGAGAAATAGCTCAATGAATATTTGAAGATCTCTTAATACCCTTTGCAATGTCCCCCATGCGTGAATCGACCTTACGGTTCGGAAAAATGGTCCATTTTACTCGAAAAGTGATTTTGAGGCCATTAGGTGCTCTCGGACCCCGTTTGACTCCGGTCAACTCTTCAGCATGAACGAATCTTAATGAATCTTTGAAGTTCACTGAATACCCTTTCCAATGGACCACCCTATGCGCGAATCAGCCTTATGGTACGAGCGAACGACCCATTTTACTCCGAAGATTCACCAAACGCTTCCGCGCCCCATTTAACCTAGGTCAACTTTTTTAAATGAATAAAGCTGAATGAAATCTTAAAAGGCATTGAATACCCTTTACAACAATCCCTCCCGTGCGCAAATCGAACTTATGGTTCGAACGAATGATCCTTTTTTCTTTGGAAATTTCCTGTCTAGTGACAAACTAGAGCTTCCAAGCCCCGTTTGACTTTGGTCAACACTTGAACCCCTGAGTAGCTCAATGTATTCTTAAAGGGATATAACTAACCCTTTTAACGGTCCTCCCCGTGTGCTATTATGACTTATGGTTTACGTTTTACGATCATTTTTCAAAAACCTACCTCAGACTACCGAATGGCACCCCCGGGACCTTGCCTTTTGGGAGTGTGCTAGGATTCTATCCCGATAGGCAGGTCTAGGATTATGTCGATCACTGCCTCCCTTGTCCTATAAATAGAGGCCATGATATCACTTTGAAAATCACCACTAAACATCCCTCTCAGTAATTCAGAGAACATTCTCTCGAATTCAGAGTTATTCCCCTCTTTAAAAAACCCATTTTCCACATTCCTTCCATCCTTTTCATACTCTTTTGAGTAAATGGCCACCCATCTCCTCATACCACCATCATTTTATCCTGAGGTCGGCGCATCTAAAATGAAGATCCACTTCAAGTCTTCAAAAGGAGGTCTAATTCTTCCCATTTGTCTTTAAATTCTCTTATTTTTGCATTAGTTACTTAATTTCCACTTTAGTACTTTACTTCATCACATCACATACCTTGAATACAACCTTTTTATCATTAGTATTTTCACATACTTTACTTTCATAAGAAAATCCAAAAATAAGAAAAAGAGGGTTTACTTATAAATTCTAAATGGAAAATTATCATCATATTTTCTCACACTAAAACACCTTTTCTACGCACACACATATAATCAAAATCCCCCGTTAGATTTATGGGTCAAACCCCACCTCGTATTGTCTTCAAACTACGTCGAATTTGATGCCCCCTCTGCTACTTAGGCGTATTGGGTAAATCCCTAGACTCGAGTCCTCCCACATACATTTATTGCCTCGTTCTTATTATATACTCTTAATATATATATATATATATTACTTGCTTGTGTCTTGTCCGATATACACAAGCGTTCTTCTATAACGACTTGGGAATAGACAAACACTTACATTATACTTTTAGTTACTATTTTAGGAACACTCATAAGGATGACCTCGCTCCGCTTTTATCCATGACTCGAGTCGAGCGATTTTATCCTCCATTTATTTTATGCACATAAGCACACACATCACGTAGTTTAACAACAAAATATTAACACATGCCCATGAGAGATCGAAAGGGCGGGATGGTTTCCTAACACCTTTCCATTCCGTAACTTAGACCCCGGACCATTGAACTACTTGGTTTTGCAAACATCAGTATTGTCCTTGATACCATTCTCTCGAGGACGCAACATTTTTTTTACCTATTTTGTGCAAAATAAACTCGCGACTCTATCTCTACATATCACCCCACGTCGACGACGACTGAGTGCCTCGATAAAGGATGCAATCCCACATGCACACCAAAAAAGGTAAAGGAAGGAAGGACCCACCTCAAGAGAACCCCCCAACCCCGAAAACCTCGGATGTCCATAGTGGCGACTCTTCTGGAACCTTTTTAAGAGGACTAGACTCTATTCCTCCATGGGTGTTATTCTTTTTCTGCATGTGTGCATATTCACCTAGTTGTATGTTCCCTTTGATCCTCTATTTACCTTTTTGTATATCTCTCCCATGTATATATCACTTTCCACTCTCTTATACACTTCACACACTTGTATGTACTCTTCATGTACACTTTACATACTTACACTTAGCTTCACTTTTACTCACATGCTTCAGACATCACTTAAAATATATCCATACTTGGGCTTCACTACCACACACTCACACCTCTTACACTTGTATATCTGCTCACTTACACATATCACACACAACTTGTAATTGATCAATGTATAGTCTCACTACCATACGCACTCACTTGTATATTCCCATATCACCTACTCACTCACATGTATCCATGCGTAGTATACTCTCCATACTAGATTTACTCTTCATAATACTTGTATATCCTCCCCATTAGTGTAGTATTTAATTTACTCATCATGCCAATAAAAATGATAAAAAACACTCTCTCTCCATAATATGTTGAATAGGACTAATGCATTTTTGCACACTATATCACCAAGAGCATGGCTTTATTGACAAAAAATTTATCTCTTACTGGGGGGTCACTTTGTAATGGGCACTAGTCGTATGGGTCGCAGTTAGCCTAAGCAATATGACTCTCACCTTCCATTGGCCTCGTACATTTGACGTATATTGAATGATTCCCCCCGCATCGTACCGCTTTACTAATGTAGACGTAGAGTAATTTCCTTTTATATATAATTCAATAAATGATGCGGAAGCGTTGAATGATGGTTCACAAATAAACAAAGCCAAATTTTAATTTCTTCAAAACAAATTAAAATAAGTTAATCCAAGTCCTAGAATGTGCCTAAGTCATAATTATCAAAATTAGCAAATTAGGCGAAACCAAATTTTAGCAAAGGACTTGAATTAATTAAACATTAACCAACATTTAATATAAGTCCAAATTAAATTGAGTGTGATAGTTGAAACCGAATTTTATCTTGGATTTATCCTAAGCATGCGTTCTACATTATGATGCAAGATAAAATAAACAATATCACACTACGCAGCGATGTACGAGGAAAAATCCAAGACGGGAAAAAACCTCGGACGGCCCTAGCCACAAGTCCACTAGATACGGAATTATAATTACAAGACAGATAGACTTACAACGACTGACTCGATCCCTCTCAAGCCTCGATGCTTCTTCTCGTAGACACCTCTTCCTAGTTGACAACCTCGGAACTCCACCGCGGTCTCGAAATCCACCGATGGGGCTTTCTATGGTCACCGTCACCCGAGCAAGGAGCCTTTCTCCAAGTGGGTAGAATCACAACAAAACGTCTTCTTCTTTGATGGATGTAGAAGCAAACCAAAACTTCTCTTTGAAACGGAAGAGATAAACCGGTGCCAAACTCCAAGCAAATGATATGTATATAGATGAACTTGGATAAACAGTATGGGTGTAAAACTAGAGTGATAAGTAAATTTCTCTTTGAAAATCTCACTCAAAACATGATCTTTTTCTCTTTTTAGTTTTGCTCTCAAAACACTCTCTATGAGTTTGTATGATATGAAAAAGATTAATTATCAAAAGTGATTCCCGCACATATTAAAGTCTAAAAAAGTTGGTTAAAAACCAAGTGGGGAAGTGGGTGAAAAACTGCCAAAAACTGTCAAAAACTGTTCCCGCCTGACAGCTCGTTCGAACGACATTTCGTTCGAACGAACTCTTGTTCGAACGAGACTTCTAACGACACACCAGTATGGACTTCGTTAGAATCTCGTTGGAAACCTCGTTAGAACGAACAAGTTCGTTCGAACGTCATTTCGAACGACAGACCAGTTTAGACTCGTTGGCAGGTTCGTTCGAACGACATCTGGTTCGAACGAAAAAACTCGTTCGAACAACATATCTAACGAACGACCAGAAAGATTGAAAAATTCGATTTTGGCCCAGAAAACTTTATGAACTTAATTTAAAGTTTTATATAATTTCTTTCTTAAAACAAAACACAGTTTTTATAAAACCTAACACCCAATAAACTTTGTTCCAAGCTCCTATATAAATATAATTGCATTCATACCTTGGGAGCATGGAACAATAGTTGATGACGTAGAAACGAGGCACGCAAACCGGCATATTTGATGAAGCTTTATATTCTTTGCCGCTACGACTTCAACAAACACTTCATAGGCTTGAGAGTATTGTAATTACATACTTTCCTATGAATAAATGTTTTTGTCCGGAATTGAGCCAAAACTACATATGGACTCAATTGGAAATTTGTGTCCTTACAAATCTCCCCCTTTGGCTATTCCGGGACAAAAACCAAACAAAAATCCTAAAAGGCCGTCAAGCTCACTAGACTCAAAACATAACCCGCCCAAACTTGACTCAACCCAAGGATCAAACGCTTTGCCATTAAACAATGTCGCTTTAAAAGAATACATTCACACTTAAGCAAACTCATCAAATGCATAGGGAATATCAAAATATAAAATGCAATTAATTAAATTATTCCCCCTAAAATAATTCTCCCCTTTATCAAACACATGACCTACTTAGAAAGACGTCTCCCCCTAAGATAAATCTCCCCCAAACGAATATACGATAATAATAGGATTAGATACCATTTCTCCCCCTATCATCATTCTCCCCGTTTTTGTTCAGGAATAGGCAAAGGATAAAGAACTAATAAACACGTTGAAGCTTAAAGTGTTAAGACATTAAAGCATATGGGCAATAAAAGCAAGGCAAAGACAAACAAATATCATATATATATATATACTATAAATATACCAATAAGTACTTGCATATATAGATAGATATAAACACACACATGACACAAAATACAATAAGTTTGCACACTCGTATGGCAAAAATGTGTCATATGGAAACGTAAGTGTAGGAGTGTGAACTAGCAACAATTAAATTTAGACCCAAACACTTAATAAACATTCACGGAGTTCTCATTTGATTGCAAACTTTATCACATTTAAATATAACCTCATATGACAATATGAAGATTGAACTCAATGAACAAACATACACAATGCATACAAGCCTAGCATGATGATGATTCTACAAACCAAATAGAGTCATGACATTAAAGACAACTAGGATAAACGGACATTGTGCAAACTGTTGATATACCATCCGATTCTCCCTCAATAAGCATATATATTCTTTTGCTTTTGAATGAATATATCAAACAAACATAGGCCTTGGCAATAGTTTTCTTTTTAATGCCAAATATTCTGTTTTTAGGCCTTTGGATCACGTATTTCTTTTAGATCCAATAAACGTTGGCTTACAGTTGCAAAGGATTTAATTCATCCTTTCGGAGCCCTTCCCCATGCACATTTTTATTTATCATGTTTTCATTTTCACACAAATCTCACATGCAACGGATTTTGACATGCACTAGTCCTCCTAGGTCATAGATATGTAGATGACTAGATTGGTAGGAGAACACCTCAAAAAGCTCAAATATAACATGTGACATTAAGATTTCAAAAGAGCTCGTGCATGTGTGAATAAAGGCATATAAAAATAGAATCCATTTAAACAACACAAGATCCAAATACTCCATATAAAGTATGGTAAAGAACATTTTAAGGATTGAAAATCTAAACCAAAAGTTCTAGCCACGTGGGAGTGTAAAATATGGGATTCAAACACAAATATATGCCACATAAAGTGTGTCAAACTAAAATACACACACAAAAAAAATCTTTTTGAGTTTTTAACATTTTTAATCAAAAATAGATATTTACTCAAAAGGACAAACAAAAATCATTTGTATATTTCATTAAGCTTAAATGAAATAAATAAAACACAAATGATAAACAAAAATCTTTTTATATTATGCAGTCAATTCAAGAAAAAATATAATACAAAAAGATAAACAAGTCATAATATCTAGTATGTGATATGAAATAATGCAATGACTAGAAAATGACTAAACAAGCATACATTTAGCATGTGAATATAGCATGAAGTACAAAAGCTAAAGTATGCAAACACTAACACATTCATCCTTTAGATTTAGCAAGGGAGGAAGCATGTGAAAGTAAATGAGAATCAACAACCCTATTTTGCAAGGCAACCAAGTCGGATTTCTAAACCCAAATTAATGAAGAATGATTATCTTGGGGTATAGGAATATTAAAAACATTTAATACATTGCGTTGGGATTTTCTAGGAATTCGTTTAAGATCAAAACAAAATTTCCTAAAATGACCTTTTCGACCACAATGTGTACAAGAGAGAATATGTCGAAAAGATTTACTTAAGGAGTGATCTTTAAATGTATTCCTAGTAGATTCTCTTAAAACATTGGTTTGGGCATTATGAGTAAATTCATTACAAGTATTGAAGCCTAAACCACAGGTGTCATTTTTAATTTGGACCGTTCCTAACATTTTATCTAGTTTTTGTGAACGACATTCCAAATCAAATTTGACATTACTAGAATCTTTTAATTTAATTTCCAATTCTAAAATGTTAGATTCTAGTAAAAAATTTCTCTCTTCAAACGCAAGAAGCTCCTTTTTCAAGGATTCCATTAAACCCCTAAGGCTATCTCTTTCGCTATCTACATATTCAAGCTTCTCTTGAAGAGTACTCACATGTGTCCTAAGGTCTTCTATTAAAACATTTTCATCAATGACCTTGACACTCTCTCTTAAACTAGCTTCTAACTTCAAATTAGCTCTTTTTAATTTAATAGATTCTTCATAAAGTTCTTGAAAAGCATTTTGAAGTTCACTCACATTAACCTCTTCTTCATTTTCACTCTCACTTTCTTCTTCACTCTCACTATCATCAAACATAAGAGAATCATGTACAATGACCTTGGAAGTGGCATGTGCTATCGTTTCATCAATCGATGAGTTGTCACTATCACTCACATGACTAGCCATAAAAGCCACAAAATTTTTCTTAGTGGGGGAATCGGGCTTCTCTTCCTTATCACTATCACTAAGGGTTGAATTATATGAAATGGGTTTCTTAACATCTTTCCTTAGTTTAGTGGGGCACTCATAAGCCCTATGTCCATAACCTTCACAACCAAAACACTTATCAGACTCGTCCCTATCTAAATTGTCATTGCTAGGTTTAGGGATCTTATCAGCTTTAGAAATCTTCTCGCTTTTATCATGTTTAGAAGTATCAAATTTCTAAAAATCATTTTTAAATTTATCTTTGTTAAATTTAAGAAATTTTCTAAATTTACGAGCAAACATAGCCAAATCTTCCGAGTCACTATCACTATCACTCTCTACAACTTGTTTGACCTCTTTTCGGGCTTTTAAAAATGCCCTTTTCGATTTTCTTTTCAGTTTTAGAGGGAAACATATCTAGTTCATAGGTTTGTAAATCACCTACAAGCTCTTCTAATTTCGTAGAGGCTAAAGTGGGTAAAGAATTTAAAACGGTCACCTTTGGAATAAATCTATCGGGTAGGGACCTTAAAATTTTCTTTACAACACGGTCGTCAGGTATTTTCTCTCCCAAGTTAAAAGATGAATTTACAATATCAGAAAGTCTAGCATAAAATTCATCAAAAGTTTCTCTTTCATTCATTTTGATAGTTTCAAATTGAGTGGTGAGGTTCTGGAGTTTTGAAGCTTTAACGACACTAGTTCCTTCATGAGTTATTTGTAAAATATCCCAAGCTTCTTTAGCAGTTTCACACGTCATAATACGTCGGAATTCATCCGGTGTGACAGCGCTAAACAAGGCATTTAAACCACGGGAATTAAAATTAGCAAGTTTAAACTCATTTTCAGTCCATCTATCGGCGGGTTTGATAACACGTTCATTTTCAACTAAATAAGTTGGTGGGGAGTACCCGTTAACAACAGACATCCAAACTCTCTCGTCGATAGATTTTAGTGCCAATTTCATTCGCGCTTTCCAATACGCGTAGTTTGAACCATAAAAAATAGGAAATTTTGAAAATGGGGAAAATTTCATTTTAGCCAAAAATTGAAAGGATCTTAACGAAATAATTTATCATTTTTGGCTCTGATACCAATTTGTAGACGTAGAGTAATTTCCTTTTATATATAATTCAATAAATGATGCGGAAGCGTTGAATGATGGTTCACAAATAAACAAAGCCAAATTTTAATTTCTTCAAAACAAATTTAAATAAGTTAATCCAAGTCCTAGAATGTGCCTAAGTCATAATTATCAAAATTAGCAAATTAGGCGAAACCAAATTTTAGCAAATGACTTGAATTAATTAAACATTAACCAACATTTAATATAAGTCCAAATTAAATTGAGTGTGATAGTTGAAACCGAATTTTATCTTGGATTTATCCTAAGCATGCGTTCTACATTATGATGCAAGATAAAATAAACAATATCACACTACGCAGCGATGTACGAGGAAAAATCCAAGACGGGAAAAAACCTCGGACGGCCCTAGCCACAAGTCCACTAGATACGGAATTATAATTACAAGACAGATAGACTTACAACGACTGACTCGATCCCTCTCAAGCTTCGATGCTTCTTCTCGTAGACACCTCTTCCTAGTTGACAACCTCGGAACTCCACCGCGGTCTCGAAATCCACCGATGGGGCTTTCTATGGTCACCGTCACCCGAGCAAGGAGCCTTTCTCCAAGTGGGTAGAATCACAACAAAACGTCTTCTTCTTTGATGGATGTAGAAGCAAACCAAAACTTCTCTTTGAAACGGAAGAGATAAACCGATGCCAAACTCTAAGCAAATGATATGTATATAGATGAACTTGGATAAACAGTATGGGTGTAAAACTAGAGTGATAAGTAAATTTCTCTTTGAAAATCTCACTCAAAACATGATCTTTTTCTCTTTTTAGTTTTGCTCTCAAAACACTCTCTATGAGTTTGTATGATATGAAAAAGATTAATTATCAAAAGTGATTCCCGCACATATTAAAGTCTGAAAAAGTTGGTTAAAAACCAAGTGGGGAAGTGGGTGAAAAACTGCCAAAAACTGTTCCCGCCTGACAGCTCGTTCGAACGACATTTCGTTCGAATGAACTCTCGTTCGAACGAGACTTCTAACAACACACCAGTATGGACTTCGTTAGAATCTCGTTGGAAACCTCGTTAGAACGAACAAGTTCGTTCGAACGTCATTTCGAACGACAGACCAGTTTAGACTCGTTGGCAGGTTCGTTCGAACGACATCTGGTTCGAACGAAAAAACTCGTTCGAACGACATATCTAACAAATGACCAGAAAGATTGCAAAAGTCGATTTTGGCCCAGAAAACTTTATCAACTTAATTTAAAGTTTTATATAATTTCTTTCTTAAAACAAAATGCAGTTTTTATAAAACCTAACACCCAATAAACTTTGTTCCAAGCTCCTATATAAATATAATTGCATTCATACCTTGGGAGCATGGAACCATAGTTGATGACGTAGAAACGAGGCATGCAAATCGGCACATTTGATGAAGCTTTATATTCTTTGCCGCTACGACTTCAACAAACACTTCATAGGCTTGAGAGTATTATAATTACATACTTTCCTATGAATAAATGTTTTTGTCCGGAATTGAGCCAAAACTACATATGGACTCAATTGGAAATTTGTGTCCTTACAACTAAACTCCCGACAGAATGTATATAGCAGGGAACTCATTCTCATACGTTTAATATATCAAATTCGCTCTCACATGTATTGTCCCCACGAGGTATATAGTGAGGAAATTCACGTACACTCAAATATATCAAATGGTTTGTCCACACGTACCGATTAATGATTTCCCTTATGGGCGAGAAGTATATCATGTAAGTCAGGCCATAGGGGGAACCTTTTCACTAGCCCAACAATTGCATAAACCTCATATAGGTGTCATACCTAGGTCACTCATATTTAGTTTGTCGAAACCGTGCAAAACTTTGCCAAAATTCAGGGTCGACATACCACCTGAATGTTGCACGATTTCACCCTTTTTTTTCAAAACAGGACTCCGTCCATGAGACTGGAAACAAGTCCAACCGTTTCTTACATCTTATTAAAACCTATTATCCCAGGCCTGGGTCCTGTTCGACATTTTTTTTCATTTAAGCAATCCTAATACAAGTGAGAATGTAATGATAACATTAATAATAATCATGCTGAGATACCTCTCCTTTTTCCCTCATTTTCCAAAAAAGCCAAAATCTTTTTTCTCTTCCTTCCTAAATACCAAAAAAATTCTCCCTCCTTCTTTCAAAAATAATTTCGAACTGTTTTCCCCTCTAAGGTCAATTGCATGCCCGATTTTGGTTTGGCTCCCTATTGGCTTTGGACTTTCGTCAAACTGCCTCGAAGATCTGCTAGTTCTTTTTCTACCTCATTCGAGTTTGGGCTTTACCTTCAAGAGCTCTTTATGGAAAACACCGACCAAGCATTGAATGTACAGCTCGATCTAATGTTCATCTTAACCCAACTCTATGCCAAGATTGATAACCTTCAAATTGAGGTCCATGAGATGCAGCGTCACCGAGCCCATATTCCCAAAGAACCCAAGGTTCTCTTTCCTCATGCGATGGATTTACCCACTCTCGAGCCTGTTTATATCCCAAAAAGAATATCAGCATACTTTTCATGACGCACCTGCCAATGGGCCGCCACTAACTCAACTCCCTATTCCAAACCTTGCCCAACTAGGGGCTAACCTGCTAGTGCCCACGGATCCTAAGGAGGATGACTGAACAAGGTCTAGGAAGACATCAAGATGCTGAGAATTTTTTTTTAACCAAGTGAAGATATTTGGTAACTACATGGACTATGTCTATATGTATCCCTATCCCAAAGCCAGAGTCCTAGAGAAGTTCAAAATTTCAGACATCAAGAAGTTTGGGGGAAGTGTACCCTTAATTGTTCACCTTAGAAGCTATCATCGAGACATGACCCTCTTTGGTGCCTCCGAAGAGATAATGGCCCAGGTGTTCCAACAAACTTTGAAAGAAAGTGCCCTCATTTGGTTTTTGTTCCTCAGAGAATCCAGAATCAGTAGTTGGGAGGATGTCGCTTAAGAATTCACATACAAGTACAAGTACAATGAGGAGCTAGAGGTTACGCGCTGAGTTCTGGAGCTTCTTAAGTAAAACCCTAAGGAAATAGATAATATCTTCATAGGAAGGTGGAGATAGAAAGTTGTCACCATGGCTAATAAGCCCTTGGAGGAGGAACAAGTCAGTATCGTAAAGAAAAACTTCTTTCCTCATATCCAATCGTTCATAGGAGGACATATTACCCAAACTTCTGAGCCCTTCGAGAAGTTGGTATAGAAATTAAGGAAAGTGTTACCAAAGTCAAATTTGATCCAAAGAAAGTGATCAGACAAGTGACTTCCCGAAAGTATGAGAAACCCGCCAGTACTAAAGTCTCAATCATCAATAACATTTCCCAACCTACTACCTCTTAGGCACAAAAAATTCACCCCAATCCTACCAAGAAAGAGTACATTGAGCTCCATGCTCCCTTATCCAAAGTTTATCAACCCCGTTGAGCCAAAAACTCATCAAACCCTTAGACCCTCATCCATTACCAAATCCACTGCCTAAAAACTTCAAAACCGATGACCATTATGATTTCCACCAGTCCGCTGACCATACTACTGACCAACATTTCCATCTTAGGAATGTGATTCAATGATTAATTAACCGGGGTGTTATTGCCCCACCAGTTAATCCTAAACCCAATACCACTTATAACCCTTAAAAATGCCATCTTTCTAGAGAGTGACCCAGAATTTGATTCATCTGTCCAAATCGTGCCAAGCAAAGCACCCATCATACCCATAATCTCACTTAAACCGCTCAAGGTTTGCCCATATTTTCTCCTACACCCTACCTGCTTCACCGATCAAGCTTTGTCACTCCTTATAAGTGCATATATTCTCGTACATAGCCGATCTGAAGGGAAAGAAATGGAGTTACTAGTTGTATTAAACCAACTCTTAGAGTTTGGGCTGAAATTGCCCGTCGAGATGACTGTTGCTTATCGCAAATTCAGTGGCTTCTTCATGAATTCTCATAAATGGGCTCGATAATCAGATGAATGGGTGGTACCTGTTGAAGAATTCACTCTAGATGATGTGGTATATGTAATGGCCGGTTCATTCCGATAGAAATTTGCAATTTGCATCATTGATGAGATACTCACTGCTTTGAAGCTTCAGGGATAATTGGTCCTTTCACTCCCGCACCTCCTCGCTGAGTGGGAAGATTTGTATGATAAATCCATTGAGGTTGTTAAATGTATTAATTTCTCTTAGCAAGAGAACATAATCGCCATCAGATAGGAGGGTGACTTTGATAGTTTAGATGACGAACCCAATCGAGAAAAAACCAGTCTAGTAGCCAATATATGTGGAATGATATCCTTCGAATATCTTTTAAGGATATTAACAAGGTGGCTATTCAGCTAGAGGTAGATGGAGACAAGGGGTTTTTATTCTTCCCCACCTAAATTAATAAAATAACCAGGTCAAGGAGACACTATAAAGATCCAACTCCTTATGTAACCGAGACAGATAAGGGAAAAGGAGTTGTCGAAGAATTTCCCATGCCAAAAATAACCATCGAAGAGAATAAAGTCCTTGACCAACTCAAGAAGACCCAAGCCAATATCACCCTATGGAGGCTTTTCATGTCATCCCAGCTGCATCAGAATGCTCTGATAAAACTCTCTATTGGGCCTACAGTCCCTCCTTCCACCACTCTCGAAGAAGCTGTAAATATGGTTAGGTCCTTGGTCTCTTCTAGAATCCTCTCCTTTTCCAAAGCAGAGATATCGAAGATTGGCCCTAACCATAATTATGCCCTCAACATATCCGTTGAAGTCTTGGGAAATATAGTCCCGCTCTCACTTGTTGACAACGAATCCGCCCTCAATGTTTATTCTCTCAGAACCTTCAATTACTTGAGATTAAAAGTCAGTGATCGCACTCAAATTTCCTCCGTTGTGTGTGCTTACGATAATACCCACCGAGAGGTAATGGGGTTCACAAAACTCACAGTAGAGGCATCCCTATCAATCCTGTCACCGAGTTCTAAGTCATTAACATACCTGTATAATTAAATTTATTCATTGGCCATCGATGGCTCCGAAGCATCCAACGGGTATCTTCTTCTCTTCATCTGAAACTGAAATTCTTCGCCAAAGCTCGGGCTATCACCATCTTAGGAGATGACGACAGTATAGGCAATACCAACACTAGTAACCCAATATTGGAAATACAATATTGGATGAATGACATTTTCCTCTTTGGCTTCAGATTTGATCCACTTCCCCTTCTAGTAGGAGATAATTTCAAAGACCAAGTTTATCCATAACACAACCCTTATGGCAACGTCAATGTCATTCAGATGTTCCAAAATATGCACTTCATGTTAGGAATGGGGCTAGGGTGACGCCAGCAAGGGATCCTTGATCCCATAGTCCTGAAGGAGGCATTTCCCCCATGTGACATGGGTTACTATCCTTCACCATAAGAACTCAAAGCACTCCGATGACCACTATCAAAAATAATATTAAAAGAAGAAAGGATCATCCTGAGAGACTATTTGAACAGAAGGCTTATTAAAGAGGGTGAATACTTCCCTTCTTATGGCTTCCCTGAACCATGGTATGACCATGTCGATAAGAAGATTAAACTGGGGCTGGAAATATTCTTTTAAGATAGCAACTCTTGAGCCAAAGATTGCCAATATGAAGTGCAACCTCTCACCAAGAAAGCCGTGACAATTATCGATCACTCTGAGAAAAGTGATTTTGAATACTAATTCAACTTGTAAACATTGGGGATGAGTCTCTTCAAGATCCTCTCACATGTCGTGATCTTAGACCCGTCTACTCGGATCAGAGCTAATAACAGGCCTTTCCTCATATGGAATGTCGGGCCTATCCAACCTTCTTAGATTCAACCTGACCCGACTGTCTACCCTATCCAAATCTTTTCACCTGATGTTTTTGTTCCTTTATATTATATCAATGTAATACAGACCTCTTTTGACGAGGTTTTCAATGGTATTTTTTCCCAAAATATCTTGTTGTGATTTACATTAATTGTCTTGATTCTAATAAAATATTTTATGATGATGATTTTGCAAATGAACAATTCTTAACTATTCTTAATAAGGAGAATAACAAATAACATAACCGCGTTCAAACTATTGATTATGAGACTATAGTTATTAATCTCGTTCTATTAGCCATCAACGCGAGATTAGGATAAGTTCCACCCTTAACAAGCATGAGAGTGTGCAATTTGAAAAACTACTAAAAGAATTCGTGGACGTCTTCGTATGGTCCTATGATGACATGTCCGACATTGACCCAGAAATAGCTCAGTAAAAGATCCCAACATTCCCAGAATGCAAGCCAGTCAAACAGAAGCTAAGTAAGCTCCGCACCGAATGGTTTCTTAAAGTCAAATAGGAATTGGTTAAGCAATTAAACGTGGATTTTATTCACGTAGTTAAATATCATATGTGGATCGTTAATATCGTCCCTATGCCAAAATCAGGAGGAAAAGATCGCATGTGTCTCTACTACCGGGATTTGAATAAAGTATCCCTGAAAGACGACTACTCGTTGCCCAACATTGATATGATTATAGGCAACATAAATAGCCACGCCCTCAAGTCATTTGTCAATGGATTCACATATAAACAGATCAAGATGCACCCTAACCATCAGGAGAAAACAGCCTTCACCATCCCATGGGGAACTTTCTACTACACTGTCATGCCATTCGAACTCAAGAACACGGAGGCCACCTACCAAAGGGCTGTCATAATCATCTTGTATAACCTAATTCACAAAAAGGTTGAGGTGTATATACATGATATGATCATAAAGTCTAGAACTCGAGAAGGTCATATTCCTCCCCTTTGAAAGTTTTTTGAACTACTACGGTAGTACCAGGTGCGACTAAACCCACAAAAATACGAAAGGATACTCTTGGGATTCATGGTTAGAGAGAAGGGAATCTAAGCAAACCACGCCAAGAGGAAATCCAAACTTGAGATGCCACAACCACGGACGGATAAGGAAATCTGAGGATTCTTAGGTAAAATATAGTACATCATCTTTTAACTGTGAACACATATTCACACTTCTCTAAAAAGACTCAACCAAAGTTTGGAATGAGTCATGGCAAGAAGACTTTGACCAAAGCAAGTGATACCTTACCTCACCTCCGGTGCTTATGCCTCTGTAGCCAGGTTTCTCCCTCCTCCTTTACTTGAACCTCATAGATACTGCAGCAAGGGCTTTGTTACCCCATATATTGAAGAATCCTATAAGGAAAGAGCCATTTATTACACTAGTCATAAATTATATAAGTATGAAGTCAACTACACTACTTTGGAGAACGCATGTGTCACCATGGTCTGGGTCACGCAGAAATTATGACATTACATGATTGCCTTCCCCATAAGACTAGTATCCCATATGGATCCCATCAAGTACTTGCTAAAAAATCCTTTCTCTAACCAAATGGCCCGTTAGTTGATTTTGCTAGTCGAATTCGATATTGTGCACGTCACGCAAAAAATTATGAAAGGGAGAGCCATCTCCTACTACCTTACTAATTACCCCATGGAAGAAGCCTACATTTAGATCTCTGAGCTCCTAGATGAAGATATTCTATGCACCTCTCAGGAGGACCTCGGATGGAAAATGTTTATTTATGGAGGTTCCAACAAGAAAGGATACGACATTGGAATACTCTTAATCGCCCTCTCACACACCTATTGCCATCAAACTAGACTTCCTTTGCACCAACAATATGATCGAGTATAAGGCATGAATTGTAAGCCTCAAGATCGCCCTCATAAAAGGAATTCGACACCTGCCAGATTTAAAAATTTGAAAGAATGGAGAAGAATGGCATAACATGTGATTGAAAATAATGATTGAGATGATTTCGCTAGAAATAGTCCTTTTTGACGAAACCATGACCTTGTAAAACCTTATCGCACAAGGAAATAGAAGAATTTTAAAAAGAGAGTTTTGGAAGAAAATGAGACAAGTGCTTACACTCTGGGATTTTAAAATCGAGAATGTTGTAAAAATGGTAGTTTGGGTTTAATCCGGAGAGGGAAAGAGGCCATTTAAATTCAACGATCATATATTATTCAATCTGAAACGTTTATGTTCTTGGTGGAATGTACGTACAGTCAAAGCATATAGAAAAAATATTTGTGTCCATGTGCAAGTTAGTAACACACGCATCATCATGTGAGTAATCATTTCGGCATAACAACTGAGCGACATCGTGCATAAAACACACACAAAATGTATAATGGGTTATCACATCGGCATAGATCCCAAACATCAAGGTGTAATAATACCAAAGAATAGTTTAGATATCAGACGCACAATCATATCAACACGTGGCCAAAATGTCAGATAGGTAATCACATAGGTGTTACATCCAAGCACCGCTAGTTACAGAAACAAAATGAGTGATCAGAATTCACTTTGGATATGATCAACACTCTTTACTTCATCTCTATAAATGCAAAGATCCTAGGGGCAGTTAATGAGAGGATTTTTTTATCGGATCACACAAGCGTCATTCATATTGGATATCTATTGAACATCCCTCCCACCCTCTACTGGGAGCTCGGGAGTTCAAAATCGGAGACATATTCAACAATCGTTGTTTTAAATGCAATGCACATTTCCTATTAAGGTGGGCCACTCCCCTTCTGAATAGGGAACTGTGACACACCATAAAATCAAATGATTGATTGATCAGGTTTAAACTAAACAATATATGAGTCAAAATAATTGAATAACATTCTAAGCATGACTAAAACTAAGATATGCCAAAGTAAATAAATAAACCACAACAACTGGAAACACATCATGTCTGATACCATGAATCACAATAGTAAAGTATACATAATAATCCATGATTGTCTCATTATCCCAAATAATGGAAAGTAAAAATAACTACATAATCCTAACCATCTAAATAGAAAATAACATAAATAACAATGGGCACGTAGGGCCGACACCTACATCCTAAGATCAGCAACACTGGATAAGATGTAATATCACGGGATCAAGGTTGAGGAAATAATAGTGGCCTAGTTCCTGAAATGTTATGTTAATAAAAACGTTAAGAGGAAGTCTATAAAGAATAAAAGTATGACTGAAATTAGGATAAATCATATTTATGCATTTTCCTCTAGAATTTTAGTCGATCTTTAAATTATATTCCACCCCAACAATTCTAGATATCGTATGCATCTAAAAACCCAATCCCAAGTGAAACCATGATTAAGTTTTATTCTACACAATTAAATATAACTAATGGATTCATAATATCAATACACTAAATAATCTCAAGTGTATAGACAAAGGAATAAAATCTCAAAGTTTAATGTCCACATGGGTACGGTCCCCGACACAATAAATGGCTCTCACTCAAGACCGACAAATAGTAAAGGCATATCCCTATTTCCTTAGAGGATGATCATTCGTGCATACTAGGTATAGTCTTAGACTTTCCAAAACCTAATACCTCATCATGATTAAGGGATAAATAGCTATGCCTACACGTCATACATATAGCCTATGATACCCCAGACCATACGATGAACTCTCTCATTGAAACCATCTCGGTATATATATACCAATACGTAGTACTCAGGAATAAAAATAACCATGGCAAACTCGTCAGTATCACCAAGGCACGATTGTGATCGACGTCGAAGGCGCACCTTAATGGAATCCCCTCCTAGTACGTTCTCCATGAGAACTCACGCATGGTATGCATTTCACACATAAAAAAAGAGAAGAACTCCTACGTAATCATAGAAATCTACTCTCAAATGTGAATTATTCAATTTATTGCTTTTATAAGGTTTAGGCATCTAATTGTTTGTCCTAAATTAGATACCCACCAATCACCCCACTAACATGTTTACAAGAGTCAATTTAGTTTAAATTCTAACCACAAATTAACCCCAAAACCAAAAGTTCAAATAAACAAACCATAAAAAAAACTGGCAACTTCAATCGATCGACCAAACATAGATCGATCAATCACTAAAGGTCGACTAGAATTCCCCCCTTACGAGTTTCGTCTTCTCCAATTTCAAAAATCACATAACAAGACTCCATTAATGATTTTAAAACCTTCATTTATGTTCTATAATACATTCCAACATCAAATACACATATAATACTCATTGAATCATAAATTTAACATTAAAATCTCAATTATATTAGAAGATTCAATTGGAAACCCACTGTATTACTCAAGAATCCCACAATTTCTGATTCTTACAATTAAATTAAGATTTTAACACATGAAAACATATAATCATAGGTTTTGTGAATAATTTATACTAATAAATAATTCCTAACCATGTCTAAAAATAACAAATCAGATTTATGGAGGACTCAAGCTAATTACCATCTAACTTAGGTTGATTACGAAATTAGTTGATTTAGTCATGAAATTTAGATATTAATCATAATTAGGTATATATCTAAATAAATAAATATAATTTAAAACAAAAAATCATACATTCATTCTACATAAACTTTCCTCATTCAATTGGATGAAGAAAATTAGGGCAAGATCCTTCTAACTCGTTTTCTTCTCTTCAAAATTCTCATCTCTAGACTTTAAGTGATTACCAAGATATTATATATATATATATATGAGTAATGAGATCCATAATGGTTCATTAAAATCCTTTAATTACGAAATTGGACTTTGCCCCCAAATTGGCCTCATCGAAAAAAGTCCAAATCAACTTCAAATGACTTACTCTACCTAGGGCCTATATTAACCCAATAGGCCTATTGATGATACGATAAATCGGCCATAAGGCGTTCTCATACCAGAAAGTCAAGAGTAAAGTGTGTAATAAACAAGTAAAGCAAATAAATAGAGAGAAGACAAGATATAGAGTGGTTCAGCCCCCAACATGGGCCTACGTCCACTGTGTCGCTCCATTCTCATTATGTTTGTTTCATTATACAATATAATCATGCCTAAAGAGGCGTACAAGTATGAGAATAAGGGTGAATACATGGCAGTGTTGGAGATTCCGGTGAGCTCGGGAGGTGGCTATGATGTAGATTTGTGTCTCCAAGAGGTATGTTGAGGTTGTGTAGAGAGAATCTGTATTGTAGAGCCTGCCCCGGACGGGTATGGAATCGATCCCCATTCCTTCTAGGTGTGGTCCTCTATTTATGAGGAAATGTGTTGAGTCACATGCCCTGAGCACGTGGCGTATACCAAATCTGTAGCAGTTGTGGATAAAAGGGGGTGCGGCCTGCAAAGCAAGCAGTGTTGTAAGCTGATGGAGGGGTGTCGCGCACCATACGGTGGAGTTCCGCGGCCTATAATGGACAGGGCTTCACCCTGTGCCACCTGGTCCTGAAGGGATGTTTCCCCGAATGCGTTCTGGCCGCGCCCTGAGTGAGGTTTGTCCGCGCCCTGTATGACCTATGATGCCTGCGAACTGGAGAAGAATACATTCCGCGGCAAGGTGCTATATTTGTGCTATCACCTATATTTCATCATTTTAATCTAAAATGGGTATTCTAAATGTTGTAAATTTATCCCAAAGCATATCATCATTAATTATTTAACTAACCCAATCATTTAATTAAATAAGTTAATATAATTTTGAAGTCAATTATTTAATTGTTAATTAATGTGGTGAGACATGGTATAGAACTACTTCACGATCGGTGGGACCCGACACTAAGGAGATAATAAAAATAAGGAAACCCTCAATACCAAACCCTGGACCATTCGATAGTCTCCCATAATACACAATCACAGTAAAATATTTATTTGATGATTTATCGTATATTAAGTTTAAATTTCATATTTATTTCTATAACACATATAATCACGTAAGCAGTGACATCATAAGATACATGGGCAAATAAAAAAAATTCATAATTATTTTAATGCATAAAAGTACGGGGTATTACAGGAGCGTGGAACATGTAGCATTGACAAAGTCGAACACATGTCCCACGATGCTAACTATTCGCTCAAGTATTGGGAACCGGATGATAGGAACGACAATGTAAGGCTATCATATAAATTCATTGTAGCACAGGAGTAGAGGACTAAGTCAATTGATTTGCATGTAATCACTCTAATCCACAAGATAATAAAAACTCCATACCCTCATCATTTGCCACAGGACGTAGGTCAATACGACTGAATACATCTTCTGTCTATTGCTTATTGCTCTTTACTTACTATTATCTTTTAGCACTCTTCATTATTGTGCTGTGTATGTAGATTTTCACCTCAATAGAAATCAGCGCAAATTTGATATTCTCCTACCCTTTCTTTTACCATAAAAGTCAAGTCTAAGGGCGTGTAACAACATATATTATATATTATGGAAACTAAATGTAATAAGAGGAATATCAGAGAATCAAAGTGTGTAAAAATGTGAAGAAGGAATATTGGTGTGGTATGTGTTTTAAACGACTGACATACTGTATACATATATCAAATATGTATCGAACATCAAATGTGAGTATCAAGTCATTTTTATCTAGAGATGTTACATGTGTGGTAAGTGTTTAGTGCTCATGTTGTCAAAAGTCAGTGTGTAAAAACTGTCAACTGTCTTCATATCTCTATTATTGTTAATTGAAACAATGGTATGTCTTCTAAGAATGTATGTGTAAAAACTTTATGATATTAAGTCATGTGTGGGTGAGGTTTGTTTGTAAAGTAGTGTGCCAAGACATTTTTATGTAAGGTTTGTATTAGACTTTTGTATCAAAATGTGTGAGCATATGTAAAATATGGGCTAAGTATGTCACAAGTTTATTTCAAATATATGTGAATTTCAACTAGACGAAAAGAAATAGGGTTGAAAATTGTTTTAAGAGAGTGAATACATGATTCATAAATTTTTTAAGTAAGAATTATGGCTAATTGATTTGAGAATTTCTGAAAATGTGTATGAGAATATGGAATAAATTTTACCAACTTGTAAATGGAAATATATATGACAAACCATTTCAAGGGTTTAATGGGAGGGTGTTGTGCAACTTATTAAGGAATCTGTATGAAAATGAATTCTTCAAAAAGTTGTGTGTGCACTTAATAATCATACTTGTTATCAAAGTTTCACATGCTCTCATTTTTATCCTTGATTCCATATTATTTATCTATTGAACATATGTTTATGGAAAATCCATTTTTTCCATTTTCATGATATTCTCCGTAACATTCTTTAATTCTTATTTTTCCCTTTTGATCAACAAGATGCTTTTGTTCACATATACACTTCACATTTTCTCGTTAGTAGTACAAGTGTATATAATAAAAAAATAATATATATGATCTTTGGATTGACAACTAATGCAATAGGTTCAAGTCATAATATAATCTCAAGTTTCTGACAAACACATAAGCATGCTAAATGTATTCCCACAATTTGATAGGATTTCCACCAATAAATTAAAATATATTATATTATTGGGAATGTCATCTATTATTCATTTCAATTCAAATGCAATGTCATACAGAGATGGTATTGACATAATTTTCAATCTCACTCTAATCAAGTCTATCAAGTAAGCTCAGTTTGTACAATAGTGATAGAATTCTCATTAAGTTTTATTCTATTGGGGAATGTTTATTCAATATGAGCATTCTGTATATAAGAAGGTAATGCCTTTTTCACAAGGGTGGTATTTCCACCTAATTTATTATAAAGTTAGGATTGATACCATAGTATCATAAGAATGGGATAATTATCTAATTTCTGATAAGGTGAAATTTCAACCTTGATCTCATGAATGGGATTTCCACTTTATTTTCACAATGATGGGAACGTCATTATATTTGAGATATTATTTGTAAATTTCAAGAATGAATTATGTTTAGATCCGGTGTCTAACAGCATGTGTTGTTTGTAAGAAAGATGTGTGATAAGGGAAATTTTCGACCAGATTAGTCCGAACATAATTCATCAAGGGAATTGGTTGAAAGCCCTTATGGCCAATAAATCGGACATAATTTAACCAATTTAGCAACCATTATAGCCGAACACCATCTCTCACAAGCTAAAGAACGATTGATCACTAGATCTTAACAACCTATTCAACTAGCCTTTATTTTAAACAAGCTTCACATTCTTTATGTAAATGGATCACTATCCTAATGAATAGGAAACGCGGAAGGAAATATCTAGAGATGAACGTGTGTATCATTATGTTGGCATTCTCTCAAGTTGTGGGACTGAATAGTAGGAGTAACATTGTATGGCTGATAGTAATGGAACGGGTCGTGTCAAGTTGGGTTCGCATTGGGTGATAAACGAATCGTGTAAAAAATGGTTCCACCCGTACACGATTCGTTTAATAAACGGGTGGAAAAACTAAATTTGTACACGATTCGCTTGTTTAGCGGGTGACAAGACACAACCCGTTTTCACCTGTTTAACCAAATGAATCATGTTGACAGGTTAAACTCAACACGACTCGTTTCACTCGTTAACCCATCATGGCTCATTTTCACTCGTTTAACTCGTTTTATTCGTCGCACATTTACCACCTATTGGTAACCTAATATTATTTAAGATTTTCAATGTTCAAGTTCAAGTGTCCATTTTAATCCATTTTAATTTATAATAATGAAAATCAGTCAATGTTCTTAAGTTCAAGTGTCCAATGTTCAAGTCCCTTGAAATTTGCTACAACGTTATCTCCTCCAAATCATTGATCCTTCAAATTATTTTTTTCATAAAATTAAAATAGATTCATATAATTAATATAATGGACAAGTTAAAAAAGTTAAAAATAAAATTTAATTTATCAAAAAATGTAAAAAGCATATTACATGCATTCTACTAAAAAAGAAAAAAAAAGATTACATTAATCAACAAAATGTATTAACAAGAAAAAAATGCAACAAAAATTAATTTTCTAGATTAACAACAGAAAATGGATTGGGAACAAAAATGGATCAATAACAAAAATTGATCTCCAAAGAAACGAATTTGAACAGAAATCTACGGATGCTTTTTACCAAATTATTTTAGCCAAGGAGAAAAAAGTCAACAAAAAATAAGTTACAAATGCAAACACCCGCAATGAGAGGATGGGGAAAAAACTAAAGCTAAACTTTTCATTTTATATGATGTCTACACAAGTTAAAGGGGCAAGGACAACCTAACTTCAATAAAACTTCTATCTATTCCTCAAAGACTGTTCCTAGTATGAACAGGAAATAAAGAAACAATATGCCAAGCATCTTCAATAGTTATGTCCCTCTCTTTGAGGGGTAAATAAATAAACTAGAAGGCATGAGTAATAAAGGTAAAACAAGACAAACATAGATATTCATACCAAGCCCAGGACCATAGAAATCACAAGATCTTAATAACGACAATGAAAAATATGTATAAATATAAAATGATAGGTATGAGGTTATTCAATCTAGGTCAAAAAGGACAGAAGGGAAAGGTCGGAGGCCATTCGATCTAAGCCGAAAATAAGATCGGAGGTTTGAGCTGGAAATTTTTGGTTGGGTTCGTGGAGGGGAGATTAGAGCAGCCGCTTGGTGTGAGTGAGTGAGTGAGTGAGTGAGTGAGAAAGAAATGAAATTGGTAAAGAAAAGTAGGGATTTTGTTTAGGGTTCCTTTTTTCCCTTCAAAATAGAATAGTAACCCCTATGTTAAAGGTTATGTGGGTCCAACGAGTTTAAAAGGGTAACAAGACACAGAATCAATTCATTTAATAAACGGGTCTAGCGGGTCATAAACGGGTTTCACGAATATACACAAAACTGATTCATTTTCTTAACGGGTCTGGCAGGTCCACCCATTTATGATCCAAACCCGTTAAGGCTATACCCAAACCCGATTAAAGTGTGTCGAGTTAATGGGTCGTGTCGTAAACTACCACCCCCAATGGCTGAGTATATAAATCCAGTATAGTGTTGATTTTAGAATGATAAATCCTTTTGTATGTAACCACTTTGTAACTCCTGAAATTAATAAAGATTACTTACCCCTTGCCCCGTGGTCATAGGTAAATCCCAATAAACCATGTATATCTTCTATTCATTCTCTTTGTTGTTTTGTATTCTCGATCAAAAATATCACTCTTTATCATTGTGTTGTGTGTGTGAATTATATTTTTACTCTAACATAATTGATGTTGTTTGTGCGAAGGACTATTTCCAAAGCCATGAACAAGGACCAGATAACTCAAGACTTCAATGACATCACAAAATGACAAGAGGCTCTTCAAGCACAACTCGAGATGATCTTGGATAGACTACAATAATTTCCACCACCCCCTACCCCTGAAAAAAGTAGACTATACCACTTATTGAGAAAAATGAAGACGAAGTTCCAATACATCCTCCTCCACCAGCATTCTCATCCACTATCCATAGAGCTTCAATTGTCAGGGTCCCAACTAGTGGTTAATGCCCATCAATAACAGAGATGTCAAAAATGTGTGCATGTTCACCAAATAGGTGTTGAACTGCCTAACGCTACAAAATTTCACTCTCCAAAGAATGGATTCCTTTCACAAGACATCAAATTTGGGGAGAGCGGTGCTCACCCCATATGGCAGTAGTTTGTTAGGGTATATGGTTTATAGGATCCTGGGGATCTGAAAGGTTATTCCTAGCCCTAAAATTCCTATAATTAGGGGGGTTAAGAGACCCAACGTCTGTGTATTATTTTAGCCTTTGGACATCTTTTCAGATCTACTTGCAAAAGACAAAGAGGCCCCACGTGTGGGGTCCCTCCATTTGTTATGTTATGGACCAAAATCCTCAATAATATATACCATAAAATTGTGTCCAAAAGGTTAAAATCAAGAAATATATTGGTGCAAAGGAGACTCATAGGATATAATATCAAAAATGAAAGGGTTTTCATTGGAAACTAGGCAACAAATGTACTAGTCCTAGTAAAAAGTAAAATAAAATCAATTCTTTGAGCATCCAATTGAGAATTTCATAAATGGAAGAAAAGAGGATACCAGTTGAATGGTAGTGGCGATGAAAAAAATGTGCCTGAAAAATTTTAGTTGCAGGAGGATGAGACCATGTGAAACGTTAACACCGGTGAAAAAATGAAACTAATAAAGTAGGAAGATGAAGAAATGAAATAAATAAGTATGGATAATGTTGTTACAACTCAAGAATGCGAATGTTATCCAAATGGATTTTTTTTGGATTTTATACAGAAGGGGAAAGGGTCTTTTGAGATTTAACTTACCAATCTAGTTTAATCTAATGGATTTAGGGTTCAGTGAGTTACACATTCAGTCACTACGTGTGATTAAATACATGTTCCTACAGGCACTTTGAAATCACGCATGTCATTATAAGTCCAATGATTGTGACACATCACCCGAGCAGCGACTTATATTAGGACTACACAATAACGGTTTATCACATCACTGCAAGATCCCATATCATCACAGAACCCGAATCATCAATGAGTAATTATGATGAATCAAAATTCGAGTGACAGACATATTTGAAGGAGATCAAATTGAAATAATCAATCACATCAACATCAAATCAAATCAAATCCCCACTAGGCATGGCAACGAGGCAGGTGGTGAGAATGGTATTCAATCGTGATCAAGACTCTTCGATCCTTCTCTGTGAATGTAAAGAGTCTAGGGGTAACTGATGAGGGGGGTTTCCTACTAGATTAGTCTGAATTTTATTCATCAAGGTAATTGGACGAATTCCCTTACAACAATAGTTCGACCACGGTTTAAAAAATTGAGCAGCCATTATAGCCAAACACCATATTTCACTAGATGAAGGATAATCTATGACTCAGTATTAATGACTTGATAAACTATTATTTATTTTAAGCAAGCCTCACATTCCCTACGAAAGTGGACCACTCTCCCAGTGGATAAGAAACATGGAATATGGGGAGCATCCAAAGACGAAAATGTGTCCCATTATGTTGGCCTCTCGCTCAAGTTGCGGGATGGAATAGTAGGAGTAACATTATATGGTTGAGAATATAAATCCATATAACATTGAATCTAGAATGATGAATCCTTTTGTATGTATCCATTACGTAACTCCAGAAATCAAAAAATACTACTAACCCCCCCCCCCCCCCCCCCCCCACCTTGTGAATGTAGGTCAATCCAGCTAAACCATGTATATCTGATGTTCATTTTCTCTATTTTTTTATATTCTGCACTTTCAATATCATTATGTGTCACAATGTTATGTGTGTGAATTATTATTCTTCTCCAAAAATATTCAATAAATGTATATTTTCAAACATGTGATTTTGTGTCATCCGTGATTCTTTATCAAGTTTAGTTTAATTTACTATGATAAGTATGAAAGAACGTTGAGGAATATTTTTCATAGTGTATGTAAGAATATATGCTGGAAAATAGTTCTTGACGCGTGGATGGGAACCACGTGGATAGCTAATCCAATCAAATAATTTTCATATTAAAATGAGTTTAGGGATAGGCACAATGCTACACAAACTTCAATAAGAAGACAATGGAAGTAATGAATTTGAAGAAGTTCATCAAAATTGAAATGAATAATGAAAAATGACTCTTCAAATTAACAGGTTTTGTTCTCTGGAATATTCAATGTAGACAACACTAATCGAAGCTTACATCACCCAAAACTTGTTTGCATATTTGAAAAAAGAACCTAAATTTACGACTACCCATTAACCATCCAACATAACCAACTATTCATAAAAGATACAAGAACTTAAATAAACCCATATGTCCAGAATCAAATATTTACCTATCGTTGTCATGATAGGTGTCGAATGGGTTTTCTTCTCAAACGAGTGTGCCTCCCCATAAGTTATAAGGGTGAGCCTTAGAAAAGCCTGGTGAGATGGACGAATTCTTTTTCTAAACATGGTACATTTTTTTGCCTATCTCACGCCATGCTTGTTCTTTCTCTGAATCGGTTCCTAGTGTAAGTTAATCAAGATTCGCCTCCATAGAGGGAAAAGCCTTTACTTTAGGTTAGGTTGGTCTCATCATTAACGCAATTCACTCATCCATCGATTGCCATTATCATGTGGATAAACATCATGAAAAAATTAATGTGTGAGAATCAAGGAAGTGATAAATCTGATGAACTGGAGGATAGCTTCGATAGTGGAGGAAGATCCTTGGAATCTTCCAGGCTCTTATATGAGTATAGATCTTTTCCCTAGGGAAAAATGTGAGATGTAATTGAGAGTGGAGAGACTGTGGCAAAATATTTCAAAATCAATAAGAGAATAAAACCCTTCATGGATGTAGTCACGATGTCGAACCACGTACATCCTGTTTTTATATATGTGACATTTATTTTGATTATTTGTAAGGCTTTTGTGTATTGAATATAAAATGATGGGATTTAACCACCTACAATTGGCATCATATGTGGAAAACGATTTATTTCTTCAGTCTCACTAGCCAACATTAATTGCATTATGTCTCAATCACATGACGAGTACCCACAATCTCATGCTAACCATTAGGAAAATCACACTCGATAAGCCACACCCAGAGTCAAATATGTGGTCATGATCTACTAATATAATAGTACCCCCAGTACTTGTTACCATCCTAGGGAGGAGAAAATGATAAAGAGGACTGAACCACCCCAGTTTAGTCAAATATCATGGCTCATAGACACTTACAAGTAGCGTCTTCAAGAGAAAGAATAAACCACTCTCTGCCAATAAGAGGAGAATGTGTGCCTATAGAGCCATCTAGACAAAATGGAGTAAGGGATGTAGAGGAAAAAGCATAAAAACCATGAGATCACTCACACTCCTAGACATCTTACGAGAAAAAAATTCACATCCAAGGAAGGAGCTCACAACATGATCTGGATCTTCTCCCTGAGGTAAGGTCATAAGGAATAAAAACTCAACTTAGAAACCTCCATGGAAAAGAACACATTTGTAACCTTATATGGAGAGAGGTTAATGACCATCCAGATCATTGGGGAGCCCGAACCACTAAAGATCAAAACCTTATCAGCCAAATAAAAACTCCATTCACTCAGTTGATTGAAGAGTTTGAACTACCAAAGAAATTCGTCGTTACCATGTTCAAAATATATTATGGGAAAGCAAACTCCACCGATCATGTTTGTTAGTATCACCAGGACATAATGCTCTAGAACAACAATGAACCTTTAATTTTTTGGATATTTCACTCAAGCTTGAGGGACGTGGCACAATAATGATTTAAAAATCTACCTCACAGGTCAATTTCCTATTTTAAGAATATCTCCTAGTCTTTTACCGCCAGATTCATCACAAGTAGCATCCACCCTAAAAGGATGGAATCACACCTTATACTTAAGAAGAAGCCAAATGAGACTTTAATAGAATATTCCTAATGATATTGGGAAATCTATAATGAGGTATAAGACTGCACCGAGTAGGTTGAAATAGCCTCCTTTAAGATTGGCTTACATAACAAATCCATTTATACAACTCCCTCTCCAAAAATGGAAAAAACACTATTGATAACCTGATGTTGAGGACAAAAAAATATGTTAAATTTGAAGGCGTGGTCATAAGAACAGACCAGTATAAGAGCCGACCAAAAAATTAAGAATAGGGAAAAATATGTTTCCCCAAAAAAGGGTGGTAAAAAGCAGAATGGAGATTCAAATGGGGGTGATAAATTGAATCCAAGTAAACCTCAGTGGACTATAAACACGGTATTTAAGGAACTAATATAAAAAAATTATATCCAAATCAAGGATTAGTAGTACTTCAAGTGGCCTAGGAAGATGGCGAGGAATTCTTCTAAGAGAAGCATTGCCTTAAGGTCTTCATATCACAAGCAACATGGGTAAAAACTGGAGAACTGAAAGGCATTGAAATCACGCCTTGAGTAGGTATCCCATATTGGTCATTTGGAGGATTTTGTGGAGAAGTAAAATAGCAAAAGTCAAAAGGTGCGCCACCAGAATCCAGACAATATCCTTAAGGATGATGAATTGGGGGATGAATTTGTAGTAATCCATAGAGCCTCTAATAATAATAATATCAATTCTAAAAATGGAGATGAATAATATCACCACAATAGTATATGCTTTCCTAATTGTCCTGACCAGAAAAGGCAAACTACGCCAAGCATATTATTTTCAATGAGACAGACCTAGCTTGAGTCAGGACCCCACACCATGACGCGCAAGTAATTACACTCACAATCTCCAACTAGGATGTGGATAAACTACTAGTTGACCAGGGAAGTTCCTCAAAAGTCATGCATCATAAACTATTCAACCAATTCAATTTATGGATGGAAGACCTCAAGGAGATGACCATCTCTTTTGTTGGATTCATCTAGAAATATGACAATTTCACTAGGAAAAGTGGTATTAGTAGTACGGATAGGAAACATTTCAAAGCTCATCAAATTATTGATCGCTAACATCCATTAACTATATAACGCAATTCTTGGAAGGGATGGCTACACGCAATGAAGGAAATCTCATCCACTTATCACCAAAAGCTCAAATGCATTAGTGATCAGGGGTAATGGAGATACGTGGAAACCAAGCTTCTACTCGACAATTCTTTATCATGGAGATCAAAATAAAACTAGAGAAAAGGAAAAATAAGGTGGAAATGAATGTGGAGGGGTCAGTCCCCACCAAATAGCAGCTAAATCACGGGCAACAGGCGTAAAGAACACAAGTATGGGACCCATCGATAAGGTTATGGAACCAATCCAAGGTTTCATTCGATGATAATCATTGCTTAACAAATTTATCAGTGGCAGTTCCCTCACTAATAGAGGAAAAAATGAGTTTATCACCTTTTTAAACGGAATCAGGTGATATCCGCTTGGCAGTCATATAATATACTCATCATAAACCCAGAGGTCATGTGTCACAAGATTCACATCAATCAAGAATTATATTCAGTAACCCAGAAACCACATTAAACAACTCCTGAGAAGAAAAAGGTAATAAAATAATACGTTGGGAAACTTCTGGAGGCAGGGTCTAGCAAAACAAGTTTGATTTTTTCAATGGCTTTCAAATCCAGTTGTGATAAAGAAGAAAAACACAAAATGGAAGGTTTGCATTGACTTCACTAACCTCAATAAGTCATTCCCCAAGGGTAGTTTCCATCCAGTAAAGATTAATTAACTAGTTGTTTCCACAGCCATCCACGAACAAATGTGTTTTATGGAGCATACTCAAGTTATTATAAAATCCTTTTGTTCGCACCTAATTAGGAGAAAACTGTTTTCACCACCTTTGGCCTCTACTGTTATACAATTATAACTTTTGGGGTCAATAATGCATGAACAACCTATCAAATATTGGTCATCAATATGTCCAAGGATTAGTTGGGAACACCATGGAAGTATGCATCGATGACATGCTAGTAAAAAGAAAGCAAAAGGAAGATCACCTCTCATATCTCGCAAAAATGTTTGAAGCACTTCATCACAAAAAATTGAGTATTAATTCTATAAAGTGCTCCTTTGGAATACATCCTATTAAATTCCTTGACTCTTTGGTCAGCCAAAGAGGGATTAAAGCTAATTTCAACCAAATCGAAGCAATAAGGACAATTTAGCCCCCCCCCCCCCCCCCCCCCAAACCATAAGGGAAGTTTTGAGGCTGATCGCAGTGCTCACCACCCATAATTGGTTCATTTCAAAGTCTTTCGAGCAATGATAACCTTTATTCCAATTGCTAAGGAAGGAAAATAATAGGGTATGTAATAAGGAATGCTTAATGGCAATGGGCGGAATCAAGAGTTATCTAAGTCAACCACATTTTCTCATGATTTGTGATTTAAGGGGCCCTCTTTTCTTGAATTTATCAATATATGATCATGTACCTAGATCATATTTAGTTTGTGAGAAGGCAAGGTGCCAAGCCCGAATTTACTACATTAGTAAAACACTGATATATGTCAAATTATGATATCTCCTGCTGGAAAAGTTAGCTTATTCACTTGTGATAGCTTTGCATGAGTTAAACCACTACTTTTAAGTGCATTAAATCAAAGTCATAACTTTTTTCCACTAAAAGCATCCCTCAAAAAGGAAGGCCACTTTGGACTAATAAATAAATAGTTAGTGGAATTGGGGAGTTTTGATTTCCATTATCAACCTAGGATGGCATTTAAGTGATAAATGTTGGCATATTTTGTTACAGAGTTCACAAAAAGAACTAGTAAAACCCCAAGCGTTGCAGTCAGGAGATGAAAGAGGATTACAATAATGATAAGAAGTGGACTATTTGTGTGGATAGATCCTCCAACATGAAAATATTTAGGGTAAAGGTACTATTAGTCACTCCGAATCACACCATCCTCATGAATGCTATAACGCTATGATTTGAGGTGTTGAACAATGAAGTGGAAAATTAGGATCCCATAAGGGGAATAAATAAAGACTTATCTCTGGGCACCAGTCATCTCGATGTGTTTTGCAACTCAAGGCTACTATCCAATCAAGGATCAGAATACTATAAAATAAAAACTAGATAATGAGGCTCTTATTAGGGGATTTAAAAAATTCTTATATACAGTCTCCAGTCATCTTGACATGTTTTTCAACTCAATACTAGTATCCAATCAGATATCGAGAGAGTATAATGCCAGAGATGAGCCTATGTCAACCTACTCTAAAAGGGCCCTTAAGCTAGTTGTTCAGTGCTAATATGTCCAAGTGAAAATTCTCAGAGGGAAATAATATCCATGCAAACACCTGGGACACTTTGGCTAATTCGAACTCAAAAAATTTATACAGGTGGAATACCTAGAATGACTCAACATCCAAAGGAAATAAGACACTGAGCAAGTGTTGACTGTCGAGAAAACTCTTAATTGTACTCAATAGCGAAGTACGTCATGGAAGACATCCTACCCCCAAATAAACATAGTACCGTCAAATGAAAGTGAAAGTTGCTTGCTTATACTTATCCCTTGAAGGAAATATCAACATAAGTTCATTAATTGGACCATATATGCAATGTATCCACCCCAGTGACGTCGATTAGGTCTTGAGGTGCATGAAGGAAAGTGTGTAAGTCACGCTGGTGGAAGATATTTGGTGTTCTGAGAAATAAGGAACGGTATTAGTGGTTTTATATGCAGAAAGACCTTGTCTACAATGTGAAAAAGTGCAATAAGTGTGAGTTATTCTCAGCATTTTTCCACTAGCCAGCCCTTGACCATAAATCCTTTACAATCCCTTGGCCTTTTACTCAACGGAGGTTAGACATTATTGTACCCTTGCCTATTGTATTCGATAATATAAGGTACCTTATATTCAACATAGATTACTTCACTAAGTGAATACAAGCGGAGTCGCTCGTAAGAATTAGAGATGCTAACATGTTTAGGTTCATCTAGAGGAACATCATAACATGTTTTGGCGTGATAAGGACTCTCATCATTGATAGTGGCATACAGTTTGAAAGTAAGATTTTCCAAGATTTCTAAAGCCATCATGAGATAGGAATTATTATAACTCGATGGCTTATCCTTAGAGAAATGGATAAGCATAAGCCTCCAACAAGACGGTTCTCGACGGAATGAAAAAAAGGTTGTAAAAGTCAAAAGGGGAATGGGTGGACAAGCTCACCCACATTCTCTGGGCCTATTGAACAACTTCATATAGATTAACCAGGGAAATAATCTTCCCCTTAGCCTGTGGTATGAGGGCCTTTATACCATTGGAGTCTAAATTTTTTACCATAAAAATAGTTATAGCAGACCAATAGTTAAATAACGATATAACCAGTGTCAAGATCGATTTTGCATACAAAAATGGAACAAATATTAATCGAGAGAGTAGCCTACCAGCAACAATTAGCAAGGTGGTATAATAAGGGCGTACATCTAAGGAATTTTTTAGGGGGGACTATGTCCTAATGAAGATCGTTGACACCGCGAGAAAACCATCAGATAGAAAGTTGGGGCCTAATTGGGAAGGTACATTCAGGTTTACTAGATACGACTTGCAAGGGGCCTATCACCTATAAATAATTAAGATAAGGTGGATATTTGGGAGTGGAATGTGACCAACCTCAAGAAATTTTATTTTCAATTTTTATTTTCCTTCATAATTATCAATTCCTTTCATTCAGTAGTTAGAGTTTATGTGAAATTAATCTCATGTTCCTAAATCTAATTAGTTTTTATTGTTCCAAGTGACTAGAAATGAACAATGCAAGTTTTTTTTCTATATGGATCAGCACAAACTTATTCCTCTATTTTTTATAGTTCCTTCTTGTGATTGTTTACACTTTTAGTCACCCTCCTAAGGATACATGTGTAACAACACACCTTAAATTAACCTTTAGTCCCTTAAATAAACAAATTTCTAAACAAAACCTTAAATTTTCCCTAAATTACCTAAATACCCTTATAAGTAGAATTAGGATACTTTACAAATTCCTATACCTATTTGCTCCCAAGTTTCACCAAAGTTTAACCTATGGGCATATATTTTATAGGATTATTATAAACAAATCAATTAAGTTTGCATGATCATGCAAAAGCCCCTAAACTTTGATGAAATAAACTAAAAACCTTAAAATATATATGAAAATCATCCAAGGACCTAAACTTAAACCCAAAGTTATTTACCCTATACCCCCTAGTGACATGGCACCAACTGGACAACCAGCATAGGTTATACCATGTGGGTAACCTATGGTGCCCTTTTTACATCCAATGAATAACAGAAACCTGTTTAAAATAGCCCAAACTCCACCTTTAAAATAACCAATCAACTCCCCTTTGTGAATCCTAAAAATACACCCTCTTACATCAGTCAAAATCCATCCCAACTGAGTGTAATTTTAAAGCAAACTTTTGAGAGTTTTTATATTTTTGTAATTTTATGTATGAATGCTTGTTTCTTGAGTGTGTTTAGGTTTCCGCATATCTATTGAGTAGAAATATATGTTTACATGTGAAAATTGACATGTAAATGCACTGAAATAGCTCAAAACCCAGAAAACACCATTAGGCTTGAGCTTCAATGGTGGATTCTTCTTCCTTGAGTTTGAACCGATTTCAAAGTAAGGTAAGTTGAGATTAGGTTCTCTGTAACCTAAGTATAATGTTTAACTGATCAAAAAATGGCTTTTGATACCTCAAATCATGGGTTGAAGTTTTCGGCCCTCAAAATTTTAGAATACAAATTCATAGGTTTTACTCCACCAAAATCCATCAAACCAAGTTCAATCTTCCCCATTTTTTATATAAAATAAAATGGTACCAGAATAAGAATTATAGCTTTCAATCAGTTCTGCTTGGTCATGATTTCACCAATTTTTCATAAATCTAATAGCTCAGTTTAGCCACCAAAATTCTTAAAACCAATATGGTTAGATTCCTCTTCAAAAATTAGGCGACTTTAATTCAGGAATCAACTTAAAAGGAATTCTAAAATGTTTCAAAATCAAGATAAAAGTTTTTAAATCCTAAAGTAAAAATGTCGAGAGGTTGAAGGTAACTGGCCTACACGTGCGTAACTGAAAGTCAAATTAGGTGTGTCACACATTTGACTGAGCGCGTGAGGGCGCGTATCCAATCAAAAAATTCTGCTTTTTATTCCAATATTTTAATTTTTTTATTCCAAACAAATTGGTATATTACATCACCACGTTTGGATTCCAAGAAATTGTTTTCTTAAGAAAATCAGTTTGGAGTTTAAAATTTAACTTTCATGTTTACACATACCCATGTCCTTCTTGGCATTAAATTTAAATTTAACTTTCATGTTTACACAATCTTATTGGTGATGCCTTCTTGGCAGTCCATTACTGGTAAGCTGCATTCCTGATTGCGGTATATTCTCTAACTTCCTCGAGCATGTCCAGGTCTAAACGTCTCATCAAATCGCTTACTGGAGAGTTGAAATTAAGCACCCTGTGAGTAGGTAGGCCCAGTTCTGTGGGTATGACTGCTTCACCTCCAAAGGCTAGCATATAGGGAGATTCCCCAATTGCTGTTCAGGGTGTTGTTCGATAATCCCATAGCACAGAATGTAGCTCATTAATCTAATTCCCTTTCGCATCATACAGCCATTTCTTCAACCCGATAAGGAGAGTCCGGTTCGTCACTTCAGCTTGCCCATTGCTCTGGGGATGGCCTGGTGCAGAATGGATCTTCTGGACGTTGGACTGGTAACAATACACAGCAAACTCCTCATTATCAAATTGGGTACCATGGTCAGTTATGAAAGCATGCGGCAGACCATATCTGTAAATAATACTATTCCAAATGAGCTGGTAAACCCTTTCATAAGCCATGTCAATAAGAGGTTGGGCTTCCACCCATTTGGTGAAATAATTAACAGCGGCCACTAAGTATTTGAATCATCCTTTGGTAGTTGGCAGAGGCCCAACTATGTCTATTCCCCACATAGCGAATGGCTAAGGTGAGATGATTGAGGTTAATGAGGCCTATGGAATTCTTCGGATGGTTGAAAAATGTTGACACTTATCACATTTCTTGGCATAAACTGCACAATCAGCTAGCATCGTTGGCCAATAGTAACCCTACGTTGTTATCCTTTGCAGAAGAGTCCGTCCTGCCACATGAGCCCCACAAGACCCTTCATGATTTTTTTCTATCAGATCTTTAACTTCTGATGGGTGCACATATTTATACAAACCTGCTATTATACCCGTTCTATATAAAACTCCATTATTCAATACATACCAAATAGCTTTAAACTTCAGCTTCTTGGTTGCAAGTTGGTCAGTTGGTAAAATTCCTTCTTCGATATACTCCCTGATGGGATCCATACAGGAAGGTCCCGTGTCCAAAGTGATGAATCTCACCATTAAATCTTCATCAATGCTCCGGTCTACCAATATCTCAATAGGAATCGTTCGTCGTAGCTCGGTACTAGTAACTGAGGCTAACCGAGCTAGTGCATCAGCCCTCGCATTCTCTAATCTTAGTATTCGGATCACTTGGACCGCTGTAAAATTGGATACAATCTCCATAGCTTTGGTGTGATACCTAGACATGAAGTCTCCCTTCGCTGCATACAACCCAAGAATCTGATTTACAATTTGCTGTGAATCACTAAACACCGTAACTTTCTCTACAATCAGTGTTTTGGCTAAGCTGAGGCCCACAATCATAGCTTCATATTCAGCTTCATTGTTGGAAGCTTTGAACTCAAAACGCAAGGCATATTCTATATCCAATCCATCTGGACTATTAAGAATTATTTAGGCTCCGCTGCCTATGGCACACGAAGAGCCATCAACATACAAATTCCATATAGGTACACCATTATCAAACTCTTGGTCACATAAAATTCTCTGATGGAATATTTGGCACTTCCTTTTATCAAAGACTATCCCCTTTGGTAAATCTGCTGGTGGAAGTTGATCGGGGACAGTCTTTGATGATCCTCTAACATCCATGGGTTGCTCTTCATTAGACCCCTGTTGGTCGGAGGTATCGGGATAAGTGAACTCTGCAATGAAATCTTCCACTACCTTCCCTTTGAGCGAAGACCTTGGCTCGTAGACAATATCATACTCACCTAGTTCCACCGCCTAATACATTAATATTTCGGATTTCTCCGATTTGTGCAAAGCCTGTCTGAGTGGCATATCAGTGTATACCATTATGGTATGGGCCTGGAAGTATGGTTTCATCCTCCTTCTTACCTCAATCAATGCTAATGCCAGCTTCCCCAACCTTGGATCTCTAATCTCTGCTCCTCGGAATGCTTTGCTTGTATAATACACCAATTTTTTCACTCCATACTCTACTTTTATCAATGCTGAACTGACTGCACTTTCTGAAATAGCCAAGTACAAATATAACTTTTTCTCCCATCATCGGCCAGGATAGTAATGGGGGTGTCCCCAAATATCGCTTCAACTCTTGAAATTCTTTCTCACATTCATCATTTCATTCGAAATTTTTTCTGAGTGTCTTGAAGAATGGAAGACATTTGTCCGTTGCTCGTGAGACAAACCTGTTGAGAGATGCAACACGCCCCGTGAGGCTTTGCACCTCCTTTTTCGTAGTTAGAGATCATAGTTCCAGCAAAGCTTTAATCTTCTCAGGATTTGCCTCAATGCCTCGCTGATTCACAATATACCCGAGGAAAATGCCTTCTCGTACGCCAAATACGTATTTAGTCGTGTTCACCTTCATCTGATATTTCTCTAGCTGATCAAAGATTTGGCTTAGGTTAGCTATGTGGTCAGCAGCTTTCTTGCTCTTAGTCAGCATATCATCGACATAAACTTCCATGTTTCTGTCGATTTGCTCCGCGAACACCTTGTTCATTAACCAATGGTACGTAGCACCTATATTTTTAAGACCAAAAGGCATAACATTATAGCAGTATGTTCCCCTTGGGGTAATAAAAGAGGTACTCTCCCTATCTTCTGGTTTCATCTTAATCTGGTTATAGCCGAAATAAGCATCCATGAATCTTAATAATTCATGCCCCGAGGTGTCGTCTACTAGCTGGTCTATTCGAGGCAGGGGGAAATGATCTTTTGGGCAGGCTTTGTTTAGATCTGTGAAATCAACGCACATTCTCCATTTATTGTTCTTCTTTTTAACCATCACCACATTAGGTAACCACTCAGGATATTTAACATCCTCAATAAAGGAGGCCTTTTGGAGTTTCTCAACTTCCTCCTGAATAGCTTGGTTCTTCTCTGGACTGAAGACCCTTCTTCTTTGCTTCATCGATTTGATCACCTTATTAACATTGAGTTTGTGGCACAAGAAGGTTGGGTCTATCCCCGGATATCTTCATGACTCCATGAAAAAGCTTTCTTTTTATGCCTCAAAAATGCCACTAACTCTTGCTTTATTGACGGATTTAGTGAAGCACCGATTTGAATTGTTCGTTCTGGTCATTCATCATCCAGAATGATGTTCTCCGTTGTTTCCAAGATTTGACCCTTCATGAGCTCTGATTCATCTATGGGGTCCAATGTCTCAATCTCTGCATCTTCAGACTCATCAACTTGGTAAATGGTGGTCTTCTTCCTGGATTCCTCCAACTCTTCTTGTTCGACAGATGAATAGTAGCATTCTCGAGCTACTTTTTGATCACCTTTCACAAGTCCCACACCAAAGTTGGCCAGAAACTTCAAGCATTGATGTACTGTGCATGGCACTGCTTCAAACTTTTCCAGGCCTACCCTTCCCATAATTATGTTATAGGTTGATTAGATGTTTTTGTCCATTACAAAAAAGCATACTTTTTTTATTCTGCAAGCAGGCTAGGACCCAATAAGCATGTCCAACTTGATCGTCCCAAGTGGAAAGACTTTTTTGCCAGTAAAACCGAGGAGGGGCCTGTGATATGGCTACAACTGGGCTAGTTTCAAGTTTAAACTGTCAAAGCAAGGGTAGAACATGATGTCTGTCGAGCTACCATTGTCTACCAATACTCTTGAGATGATCACATCCTTTATCCTCATCTTGATCACCAAGGAGTCGTCGTGAGGATACAAGACACCTTCCAGATCACTTTTGGAAAAACCAATGACCAGTTTATCCTTATTAACCTTCCTCGGGTGATCCTCTTCCTCTAGATTTATTCGTTGTATATAGGAGCAAGCTTGGGCCTCATTGAGGTAAGCTTTTCCCTCAGTAGTATAAACTCCTCCTCCTGCATCTCCACCTGTAATCATATTACAACCGAATGAACCCAAATGGATTGAAAATACCTCGCGCTCTGGTTGCCTTGGCTTTTGGGGGAGGTCGGGATCATCCTCCGGATCATCTTCATGGTCCCTCTTCTTGTCATCTCTTGTTCGGCGAGGAGATTTAGACCTTTGCTTTGCTCTGTCGTTGGTCTTCCCATCATTCTGGCAATCAATAAACCTGCTTAATTTCCCTCGTCGAATGAGTGACTCAATCTCATTCTGGAGAGCTATGCACCGCTTGGTCGTGTGGCCATGGTCTTTATGGAACTCTCAATACTTGGAATTATCCCTCCTCTCAGGGGATTTCCTCAACTTCTCCGGCTAATTTAGTTATTCGTTGTTCTTGATCTCTTCCAGCATATGGTTTATATCCACCTTTAAGGGATTATAATTCCCATACTTCCTCAAGTTCTCTATCATCTCTTTGCCTTTCAATTGCTTATTACCCCATTATGCTTTTGATCTTTCTTCTCCGACCTGCCCTCAGCTTTAGTCTCTGCTTTGGTCTCACCATTCTTCTTTGCATCCATAGCATCTTCGGCATTTATTATTTTGGCTGCTTTAGCCATTAATTATGCCATGGATTTGGGGGGATCTTTGGCCAAAGTATAATACAACTTGTTTGGTAAAAGGCCACTCATCAGAGCTATAATAGTTGTCTGTTCTTCGTAATCGATCACCTCTAATTTGTCATTGTTAAAACAAGTGATGTAATCCCTAGTGATTTATCATGTTTTTTGCCTCACACTCAACAGGTGTGCTACCCTCTTGATTGGCTTCGCACCAAAATAGAAATTTCCTATAAAGAGCTCTGCCAGTTGATGAAAAGTAGCAATCTGTTCCCGGGGAAGGTTGTTATACCATATTTGAGCTGACCCAGTGATAGTTCCTAAGAATACCCTGCACCTCATCTCATCGAGAACTGCATAGATATCGGCAGCAACTTGGTACTATTCTATGTGGAGAATAGGATCAGTCTTTCAATCGTACTTCGACTTAACTACAGGAGCCTTAAACTTTGATGGTGTGGGAAAATCTATAATTTCTTATACAAAGGGTGATCCTTTTACAAAGGTTCTTTGGAGAGGATTTATGGCCTTAGCCATTTCCCCTAACCTATCTTTCAACCTCTGAATTGATCCTTTCCAAGCGTCATTTCCAGCCTCTGATCTATTTGCCCGAGCAACAGATCGCGCATAATTCTCCTCTTGGGATCTCTCTGTTCGAGCAATAGGGCGTGATTGGGCAGAACCTTCCCTTAGATCATTTGTTCGTTGAGAATTTCCCGACTCAATCCGAGGAGGATTTTTATTCCTCCTGGAGCCCAAACAATCAAAGGGTGAGACTCTACTCAACCTCTCCAGGGAACTTGTTCGTTCCAGAGTTAGAGTGACATTTTATTGAGAGTCTATGACTCTTATGGGAGATATCCAACCAGGCTGATAGGACGGGTCACTGGACCTCTCAGTATGACGTGATTCTGTATGTATGGATAAGGATACATGAGTAAATAGAGTACGTCTGGATCTCAAAGACGACAGGTAAGTGTTTCTATGAACGCTATGCTAGCCTGACTAGGCAGGCGTTGCATTTTAAATAGTTTGGATGAGTTATCGTATGGTATCCTGCATAGATGTTTATCCCCTAGCTAAGCTTGGCACTATTCCAGTGAGTTCATTGGTAGTTGAAGGAACATACGGGTTAGGAGGAACTCCGTCATTATTCATATTGCTAAATTCTGGGAGCTCATCCATGTATGATGAATGTTTTAGTGAAAATTCTACATATAGTCTTCCCACAGACGGCGCCAATCTGTTGATGTAAAAAATTAGACTTGATCTAATTAATTAATCACGGATAAATATGAATAATGAAATAAGACAAAAGATTTTTAAAGTGGTTCAGCCTTAATGAAAATGGCCTACGTCCACTGTCTTGTATTGTTGGGTGCTTTTTCTTGATCTCAATTATGATCACAAGTGATCAATTGCACCGTTATGGAGGGGGTTACAGTGTATTTATATCCCTTGAGCTTTTAATATGAATAACCAATACGCTGTTATTTTATGGACATATACATCTGTACATAATAAGAATGTTCATTAAATCTATAATTGTCGCTTGATCTTCTTGACTAGATGCTCTGCATGTTGAGTAGCTCGGTACGCTAAGTATCTCGGCACGCTGAGTTGTTTGGTGGATATAGATTTTGCCACGTAATATGACATGTGTCTTCATGTAGTTGGTCCATGTCAGCTGACTAATTTTTGTACTAACAATTCGATTCATTCAAACTTCTAATTTATAATTTTAGTATTCTGCTAAGTAATTACTAAGGATTGGGGGATTGTATTCCAACCTAATTTCTCTTATATTTATAATAAGAATATTTCCATTTTGTAACTATTCCTGTTAGCATAGTTGATTTAGAATTTAATTTCATTGAAATTTAGTCATAAAAGAGTTTCAAAAATCATAAATATTCATCTTTTCTTTTCTTTTTAAGAATAAAGTTGAGGTTATATTCATTACTCCTTTGTCATTAAGATTTGTAAGTCCTACTCCCTGTGGATACGATCTCGACTTATCGGATTATTACTAACGCGACAGGCTTGCACTTAAGCCTATAAAGCAAGCACTTTAGACACATTTGTGGTCGCGTCAAGTTTTTAGCGCCGTTACCGGGGATCTAGGTTACATTTCAAGAGTAAAAGTTAAACCCAATTTGATTCAAAAAAAACTTTGATTCTTTCTCTTCTCCCATAATCTGTGCATGCAAACTCCTATGTCGTCTCCAACCCAAGTTCATGAAAACCCCATTGCTAAAGCCAGCTCTGATAATTCCCAAACCCCTAATGTTCCACACTTCTGGGTTCCACCTTATTCATCTCATAATTCACTCATGAGTCACACTTTGAGTCAAACACTGAGTGGCGATTTAGAATCATTTCATAGCAACATGTCTGTGAAAGGTAGTATTGGCACTGGGGAGGGAGAATTACCCTATCTCCCCATGAAAGATCTCTTATTTCTTGAGCGGACTATCACTCCTGGATGCATTCTACTTCCGTACAATGCAGGACAGTTCCACTTTCATAATGGGATGATCCAAATTCTTCCTACGTTCCATGTAATGGATTCTGAAAATCCATATCTCCATCTTAGGGAATTAGAAGAAGCATGTAAAACATTTGGTGATCAAGCATGTTCGCAAGATGTTATCCGTTTAAATATTTTTCCTTTTTCCTTAAAGGATAAATATAAGACCTGGCTATAGTCTTTACCCACGAACTCTGTTATGTCATGGAGAGATATGTAGACTAAATTTCTCTCCAAATTCCTTCCACAGCATAAAACCAACTATGTCAAGGCCCAAATCCAAGCTTTCCACCAAAGTGAGAATGAAGCCTTTGATAAATGTTGGGATCATTTTCAAGAGTTAGTTAGCGCTTGCCCACACCATGGGTTTGAAAAACACCATCTCATTTCATTCTTTCATTAAGGGCTTACTGTAACGTCTAAATAACTAGTGAAAACAATGTGTGAAAGACCATTTTGGGAGCTCGACTCGAGCGATGATGAGGCTCATTTGAAATATGTAGACGAGACCACTCAGGCATGGGATATTTCCGACCCCAATAGCCAAAATAGACATCGACAAGTGTCCAACTCGCTGCTGCATCCGGTATTTATCAACTGGATAAGGACACTTTGTTAGATCGTCGACTTGACCAGTTAGAAAAGAATTTGAAAGACATACTTGAGGTTCGATTGAGAGACGCTATGGGACCTATCCAAGAGAAGGTGTGTGCTATTTGTGCGGTAGGTCATTCCACAAAAGGATGTCCTGTTATACCCGTCTATAAGGCAATGTACACTGAGCAAGTGGAAGCTATAGGAGGGTTTTGAGGAAATTTTAACACTCCTCAAGGGAACGCATACAATCCATCTTGGAGGAATCATCCTGATTTAAACTATGGGCAACAACAAGGTGTGATAAATCCTACTTCACATGTTGCTTTACCTTAACCACCTCCTCAATTTCAGCAAGTGCCTCATATGCATCCCCAAAGGCAAGAACCATCTCTTGGTCCATATGTTACCCCACCTAGGCGATAATTGAGGATAACTTGAATCAATTCATCCAATCACAAAAGGAGAACAACGCTAGGTATGATCGAATGTTCACTGAAATTCATACTAGCATCTCTAGGTTGCAAGCTGCATTGAATATCCAAGAGAAGGGAAAATTTTTGGCTCAAGGTCAAAGATCTCCTCAAGAGAAAACTATTGTTAACTCTACATCATCAGAATCACAAGAACAATGCCAAGCTGTCACCACTCTGCAAGTGGTCGAGTAGTTGATCTATCGTCTCCCCCGCCTAAAGAACTAAAGGTTAAAGAGGTTTCGGTTGACAAGACAGAGTCCGATGAGCCTCCGTTATATGAGGATGGAAAGGATGAAGATGAAGAGCCTAAAGTTGAAGTAAAACTTCCCTCTGCTGCTCCATTTCCTCAACGCTTGTCACCACCTCGAAAGGGAGCTTCCCGTACTGAAGTGTTAGATGTTCTTAGGCAAGTGAAGCTTAACTTTCCATTTCTGGATGCCATCCAGCAAATTCCCGCCTATGGAAAAGTCATTAAAGATCTTTTAACTATCAAACGAAGGCTTAAGGTGAAGAAGAACGTCTTTTTAGCACAAAATGTGAGTTTTGTCCTGTTGAATGATCTTCCACCCAAATTTAAAGATCCTGTTGCACTCAAAATCTCGTGTGTGATTGGAAAACATAGAGTTGAAAAATCCTTGCTTAATTTAGGCGCAAATGTGAATATCCTCCCATACTCCATTTATAAGCAGCTTGATTTAAATGATCTTAAGCCTACCCGAATCACTTTACAGTTAGCAGATCGCACGGTCAAGGTACCTCGAAGTATTGTGGAGGACGTGATAGTTCAAGTTGACACATTCTACTTTCCTGTAGACTTTGTCATTTAGGATACGGATCCCTCTTTCCCTTCTAGCAATCATGTTCCCATAATTTTAGGCTGCCCATTTTAGCTACTGCTAATGCTTTGATTAACACGCGGAATGGACAAATGAAACTCACTTTGGGGAATATGACCCTCGAGACCAATATCTTCAATGTTTCCAATAAAATGGGTGATGAAGATGAAATTCATACGGTTGACCTTATCGATGAAGTAGTGGATGAGCACGTTAAGAAAATCATAGGTGGGGATGCGTTAGAAGTCTGTTTAGTACAGAGTGTTGAGAACAAGTATTTTTATACTGAGTTTGAGCGTGAAGTGGAGGAGTTGAGAGTGTTATTACAAGAAGAAGTAAAGTTGGAAGAATTGAGAGATGTTGACTGGGTATCTAGATTTGAGGAGTTACCCCCACCAGTGTTAAAAATGATTCCCTTTGAAGAGACATTTCCTTGTCTCGAGTTAAAGAAATTCCCTCCTAATCTTAAATATTCTTTTCTAGGAGAGGGAGAGACATTTCATGTTATTGTCTCTTATAGCCTAGAAGAAGAGAAAGAGGGTAAGTTGTTGGATGTTTTGAGGAAGAATAGAGGTGATTTTGGTTCGTCAATAGAAGATTTAAAAAGTATAAGTACCCTGATTTGTACCCATAAAATCCACCTCGAAGAGGGCGTAAAGCCCTCTAGAGAAATGCAAAGGCGATTAAATCCAACCATGAAAGATGTGGTTAGAGCAGAAATCATCAAGTTGTTGGATGTCTAGATTATCTATCCCATCTCAGATAGCAAATGGGTGAGCCCAATTCAAGTCATCCCAAAAAAATCGGGTATGACAGTGGTCGAGAATGCGAAGGGAGATTTAATACCTCAACGCACCACCACCGGGTGGCGTGTTTGCATTGATTATCGAAAACTCAATGCTGGAACAAGAAATGATCATTTTCCCTTGCCTTTTATCGACCAAGTGATTGAACGAGTAGTGGGCCATCTTTACTATTTTTTCCCAGATGGATACTCTGGATTTAATCAAATTGAAGTGGATATTCTTGATCAAGAAAGGACGACTTTTATATGTCCCTTTGGCACATTCGCCTATAAACGTATGCCGTTTGGACTATGTAATGCACCTGCGAATTTTCAACGGTGTATGTTAAGTCTCTTTAGCGACATGGTAGAGAGAGGACTTGAGGTGTTTATGGACGATTTCAGCATTTTTGGCCCCTCATTCGACCAATATCTAGCTAATCTTGAAAAGGTTTTATTCCGTTGTGTGGAAAAGAACTTAGTCCTCAACTGGGAAAAATGTCATTTTATGGTTACTGAGGGTGTAGTTCTGGGCCATGTAGTTTCATCCAAAGGTATAGAGTTTGATCGATTAAAAATACAAGTGATAGCTGAGCTACCCCCACTAAAAGCACTGAAAGATGTGAGATCCTTTTTGGGCCATGCTGGATTCCATAGACGATTTATCAAGGACTTTAGCGTGATCGCTAGACCCTTGAGTAATCTCCTTATGAAGTATACTCCTTTTAAGTGGAATGTTGCATGTCAACGGGCTTTTGATAAATTAAAAGGCATGTTGATTTCCGCTCCTATCATGCAAGCTCCGGATTGGTCTCTCCCGTTCGAGCTTATGTGTGATCCAACTGATTACGCGATTGGGGTTTTTTTGGGACAGCGAAAAGATAAGAAGGATCATGTTATTTACTATGCTAGTAGGACATTATCTGGTCCTCAAATTAATGACTCCACTACGTAGAAGGAGTTACTAGCAGTTGTTTTTGCTCTGGACAAATTCCTCTCTTATATCGTTGGGTCGCCCATCATTTGCTTTACAGATCATGCAACACTTAAATATCTTCTGGCCAAGAAATATGAAAAACCGCGCCTTATCATGTGGATCCTACTCCTAAAAGAGTTTAATCTCTCGATACAAGATAAGAAAGGAGTGGAAAATGTCGTTGTCGACCATTTGTCCCGGCTCTCGTCTAACGTACCTACTGATCCAATAGCCATAGACGAGTATTTCTCAGATGAGCAACTATTCAAAACTTCTTCTCTCCCATGGTTTGTGGACATAGTGAACTATCTTGTCACGGGAGTCGTTCCCTCCGAGTGGACACCACAATAAAGAAAGAAATTCATTACTTGGTCGTGCATGTTCTTTTATGATGATCCATATCTATTCAAGTATTGTGCTGATCAAATCATCCGAAAGTGCGTACCAAATGAAGAAATTCAAGTGGTAATCTGATTCTGTCATACGTAGGTTTGTGGAGGAAATTTTTCTAAAAATAAAACGATAGCTAAAATGTTGCAAAGCGGTCACTATTGGCCCACAATCTTTCGGGATGTGAATAGTTATTATAAATCTTCTGATAGATGCCAAAGAATGGGAGCTATTACTCGCCATGACATGATTCCATTAACCCCATACTTGTCATAGAGTTGTTTGATTGCTGGGGTATTGACTTCATGGGGTCGTTTCCCCCTTCTTTTGTCTTTCTATACATCCTCGTCGCAGTAGACTACGTCTCAAAATGAGTAGAGGCCATAGATACAAGGACGAATGACCATAAGGTCATGATAAGGTTCATCCAAGAATTTATACTTTCTCGCTTTGGTGTTTCGAAGGCGATCATCAGTGATAATGGCACTCATTTCTGTAATATGCCATTTTAAAAGTTATTGAGAAAGTATCAGGTTGTCCACAAGGTTGGCACGACTTACCACCCTCCAGCACAGTAGGCAGCACCTGTTGGATCCTTTCATAGTCCCCATCTGGTTTTACCTTATGTTGCTCTTTTGATGCTTTTATCTCTTGTGTCCACATCTATGTCTTAATGAACATTTTATGTTGTAGTTATTTGCTTGTTTTATCTCTCGCACTCATTATTTTGTCTTATTTAGATTTTTGTCCTTTTGATTGTGGACAATGCAAAAGACTAAGTTAGGGGGGATGATAAGTGCGTATTTATAAAACTTCGCAATTTTGAAAAAAAATAATAAGTGTCAAATTGTTCAAAATGAATAAAAATTGGAATTTAAATTTTTCAAAAATATCACCTTTATTCTATTTAAAGTCTCAAATTGTTAACAATCAAAATGCACTAAGCCAAAATTCACCGAAGATGGAAATTGAAACAAAACTGACGACTTAACGAATAAGTGTGGAGATTGATCAAACTCGGTGCGATTTCGAGCCTTTTAATTTTTTATGAGTTTTTAAATCAATCTGAGTTTATGATTAACTCAAAGTTCTTTTCAGCGTTTTAATAAGTCGTTGATGATCTCAATCCTTTGTTTTGATCGATTATGGGAAATGTGTGAAATGTTGTCTCGAAATTCTTGCTAAATATATCTCTAAACTTAATTAATCTCGAGATGCATATGGTAATGTGATTAGCAATTTGGACAATGAAGTAGGCCCTCTTTTGTTTAACCCAAAAATATTAGCCATAATAAAGTTGTGAAAAAATTATCCATTTGCTACCCACTTTGAGCCTAATAAAATATTTTCCTTTTGTTTGATAACCCGAAAAATCCAAATAGCCCGAAATTGTGAAAAATTGGAAATTCATCAAGTAAGTCCAAAGTGTGTAATAAAAAAAGGGGCAAGAACAGAAAAATGGCAAGAAAAAAAAGAAAAAGAAAAAAATGAAAATAGAAAAAAAAAAGGGAAAAATGAGCAAATGCCTGAAAAAGCACTAATGGACGTCATAAGGACATTTTCCAATTCCGAACATTCCGTCCATTCTCATTTTTACCCTTTACACTTTTTAACCCAAAAAGTCCTAACCGAGTCCGAATGGCGAAATTAATTACTGCATGGAGAGCTAAGACATGAAAAGATAATAAAAGAGATTAAAATGGTGTGATTAAGAGATGATGTTTCCCGTTTCCTAATAATTGTATTCCGATGATGAGATCTTTTCACCATATATTTCCTTCTTTTCAATTTTATATGCGTGAAATTGTGTCCATTATATTTACTCTTTATATCATGCATGCCAAGAGAAAACAACCATAATCCGAGTGACTCGTTTGCGAGTGCATCTGTAAGAATTTGAATCAAAATGAATTTTTGAAAAGTAACGTAATGCTCAATCGGTGGAAATTTGAGGTTTAATTTCTGGATTTGGACACACACGCACTATGGTTTGAGACATTTGAATATGAATTTATGGTGATTATTTTTCGAAAAGCTTAAATTGTACAATTTTTAAATATTTTTATATTTATTTGAGTCAATAAAGAATTTTGTGGGTGTATTCACTGCAAACCCTCACGAGACAAAACTCCTCCTACTAGGGTAACTTAGGGGTTTAAAGGCTTATTGCATATGCTCAATGCAATCACTTTCCTGCGAAAGTGGAATTTTATTTTAATAAAATGAATTTCAAAAGTCAACTCATTTATCTTATATTGCTCGGGACGCACAAAGTTCTAAGTTAGGAGGATTTTACTAAGCATAAATTCTTCTGAATTTATCCTCCTAAGTTGATAGTTTTAGTACCTTGAACATCGTAATTGATTTTTTTTTATTCCATATCATTGCTAATGACTTCTTCTAACAAGTACCACGAGTTTCGTGTATTTCTTACTGTTTTTACAAATATTTAGTGGAAAGAAAGAGAGAAACAAACTGAAAGAAAGGAAGAGAACAAAGGAAGACAAGTCAAAGGGCAAAAGCATAAATCTACACACGGAGTTCGAATTCAAAGCCTAATGAAAGTTGAAGATAATCAAATCATAAGAGTGTAGGAAGAAACAGTTGTCAAATTGGAGCTCTGGATCAAAAGATATGGCAAGTTAAAGTTGGAGAAAGAAAGCCAAAGTTTAAATTAATTCTGGAAGCTGAAGAGTTAATTTCGTGTATAATTACTTTTTATTAGTTGTAAAATGTGGAGAGGCATTGGAAAAGTCATATTTGGGTATTATAAAAAGTCAAACCCTAGAGTAATGAGGAGAGGAAGAGAGAGAGTTCCTTTTGTCATATAATTTCATATTTTCTTAGGATTTAGAACCCTAGTTTGTAAGTTGAACAAGAGTTATTCAAGTTTCAGGTTCAGATTTCCTTCTTCTATTCAAGTATTGCTAATTTCTACTTTCCATTTTTTCCATATTGTAAGTTTAAATTGCTCTTGTAGTTTAATTATGTTTCTCGATTCAAGTTTCTTTTCAATGCATAATAGACCTATGATTTCTTGCACATTTAGAATTTTGTTTTCATTTAATAAAATCATGTCTAGCTAAGTTTTTTTTAGGGTTGGGATGCATGAACCCATCCCAATGTAAAGTACATATGTAGAAAATATAATTTAAGTTAAAATTTTGAAAGAGTCGTGCATGATAATTCTACAATCATTATATGTCTTTTAATCTCTCTTGCCCTAGGTACTTGGGATGTTTAAGAATATAATGTGCGTAAAATTGTTTAGCACCGCTTTATATTTCCCTTTGATTTCTTATGATGCGGGATTGAACCTCATATATGTAATGCTTAGGATCTATAAAGACTGGATTCATTTAAACTTCTAATTTATAATTTTAATATTCTACTAAGTAATTACTAAGGATTAGGGGATTGTATTCCAACCTAATTTCTCTTATATTCATAACAAGCATCTTTCCATTTTTGTAACTATTCATGTTAGCATAGTTAATTTAGAATTTAATTTCATTGCAATTTAGTCATAAAAGAGTTTCAAAAATCATAAATATTCATCTTTTCTTTTCTTTTTAAGAATCAAGTTAAGGTTAAAATTCATTACTCCTTTGTCATTAAGATTTGTAAGTCCTACTCCCTGTGGATACGATCCCGACTTATCGAATTATTACTAATGCGATAAGCTTGCAGTTGAGCCTATAAAGCACACACTTTAGACACATTTATGGTCGCGTCATATTATGAAATTCATAAACCTTCAAGATCAAGATGAATTTTTGCATTCCCAAAATCAGAAACTTCAAAACAACCTCCCAGAAAAATATAGGACTTTGAACCCTAAGCATGGGTTAAAATTAAAAATAAGAGTATGTGTTCCCCTCTTATCTTCACCCCGAGAAGAAATCTTGCATGAGGATCATCATTCTAAATGCATGGTTCACCCCGGTAGCACCAAAATGTACCAGAATCTTAAGCAACATTATTGGTGGCTCAATATGAAGAAAGATATTGTTCACTTCGTAGCTAAGTGTCTTTCGTCTTAGTAGGTAAAAATTGAGCACCAACATCTCAGCGGTTTACTCCAACCACTTTTTATTGCAAAATTAAAATGGGATCATATAACCATGGACTTTGTTATAGGACTACCCCGAACGATTCAAGGTTTCAGTACGATATGGGTTACTGTCGATCATCTTACAAAATCTGCCCATTTTTACCAACCAGGTCCACTGATTCTTTTCAATGATTGAGTTAACTTTACATCAAAGAAATTATATTACATGGTGTACCTATTTCTATCATACACAATCGAGATCCCAGATTTATAGGGCAATTTTGGCAAGCCTTACATACAACCCTAGGAACCAAACTTTACGTATGTATTGCCTTTCATCCCAAAACTGATGGAAAATTCGAACGAGTAATTCAAACTCTAGAAGATATGTTATGATCCTGTAGATTAGACTTTTGTGGTTTATATAACAATCATTTTTCCTTGATCTAATTCTCCGACAATAATAATATCAAACCAGTATTCAAACCACCCATACGAAGCTCTGTATGGATGACCTTGTTGTTCTCCCTTATGTTAGAACGAATCTGGCGAAAATCATTCATTTGGACTCGAAATAATTACCAAAACAACAGACAAGATATGCCTCATTCGAGAAAGATTACATTCGGCCCAAAGTCAACAAAAGAGTTACGCGGACACTCGACGAAAGCCCTCAAAATTTCAAGTAAATAATCAAGTGTTCTTACGAGTATCTCGACAAAAAGGGATAATACGATTTGGAAAGAAAGGAAAGTTATCACCCTGTTATATTGGTCCCTTTAGAATTATCAAATGTATTGGACCAGTAGTTTATCGTTTGGAATTATCGCCCAAAATATCCAATCTTCATAACGTATTTCACGTTTCACAATTATGAAAACACATCCTTGTTGTAAGTCCCATCATTACTTGGAAAGGTATCACCGTTGAACCCAACCACAAATTTGAAGAAATTCCTATCCAAATTCTTGACTGAAAGGAAAAGGTTCTTCGACATAAATCCATACCACTAGTTAAGATTCTTTGGCGACATCACGGAGCTAAAGAAGCTACAAGGGAAACATAAGACATGATGAGACAACAATACCTTGTGTTTTTCTAATGTAATTTTGAGGAGAAAAAAATTGGTAGAAAAATGTAACAACACACCTTAAATTAACCTTTAGTCCCTTAAATAACAAATTTCTAAACAAAACCCTAATTTTTCCCTAAATTATAAAAATGCCCCTATAAGTAGAATTAGGATTCTTTACAAATTCCTATACCTATTAGGTCCCAACTTTGACTCGAAGTTTGACCTAAGGGCATATATTTTATAAGATTTTCATAAAAAAAATCCACTAAGTTTGCATAATTACACAAAAGCCCCTAAATTTTGATGAAATAAAATAAAAAGCTCAAAATTCTATATGAAAATTATCCAAGGACCTAAACTTATTTACCCTACATCCCCTGGTGACATGGCACCAGCTGGACAGCCAGCATATATTATACCATGTGGTTAAATTATGGTATCTTTTTTATATCCAAATAATCCCTCTTACCTCAGTCGAAATCCATCCTATCTAAGTGTAATTTCAAAGTAAACTTTTGAGAGTTTTTACATTTCTATAATTTTATGTATGAATGCTTGTTTCTTGAATGTGTTCTAGTTTCTTCACATCTATAGAGTAGAAATATGTTTTTACAGTGAAACTTGACGTGTATATGCACTAAAATTACTCAAAAACTAGAAAGCACCATTAAAGCTTGAGCTTCAATGGTGGATTTTGATTCCTTGACTTTGAACCGGTCTCAAAGTGAGGTAAGTTGAACTTGGGTTCTCAGGAACCTAGGTGTAATGTTTAATTGAATAAAAAATGGCTTTTGATACCTCAAATCATGGGATGAAGTTTTCGACCTTGAAAATTTAAAAAAATAAATTCACAGGCTTTTCTCCACCAAAATCTCTCAAACTAAGTTCAACCTTCCCCATTTTTCATATAGAATAAAACCTTTATGGTAATGGAATGAGAATCATAGCATTCAATCAGCTCTGCTTGGTCAAAATTTCACCATTTTTACAAAAATCCAATAGCTCGATTTAGCTCACCAAAATTCTTAAAACTAATATTGTTATATTGCTCTTTAAAAATTAGGCAACTTTCATTCAAGAATCAACTTGAATGGAATTCTAAAATGTTTTGAAATCAAGTTCAAAAATTTTAAACCCTAACGTCAAAACTTTGAGAGGTTGTAGATGACTAGCCTACGCGCGCACGAGGGAAAGTCAAATCAGGCGCGTCACACACTTGACTGAGCACATGAGGGCGCGTCACCAGTCAAAAATTATAGATTTTTTTCCAATATTTTTAATTTTTATTCTGAACAAATCGGTTTATTACATCACCGTGTTTGGATTCTAGGAAAGTGTTTTCACAAAAAAACCAGTTTGGAGTTTAAAATTTAACTTTTATGTTTACACAAGACCCCCTTTCAACTTTTTCAACTATTTCAAAACTTCCCCAAAATTTTTCTAGAATTGCTTAAGTATAAATAGACCTACTTTGCCTTGTTACAAACTTTAAGTCCTAATAGAATAAGGGGAAAACATTTATTTTAAAAGTTTCAAAATTTACACTTTGTACCCTCTTAGTTAATTTTACATTGAAATCTCTTCTGAAACTACATCCTATTGCATCACATAAATATTGTTTTGAAACTATTTGGCCTACTTACACTTGTTATTCTTTCATACTACCTAGTCTACCCAGCAAATTAGCCGCACAACCAACCGAAATTCATAAAACTCAATGTAGGTGATTTAAGTTTCAATATTAGACAATTTGAACTTATGAATATTAAATTGCTGATTGCAATATCACTCTTTATTAATTTTAAACTCCAAATTCAAATACGAACTCCTTTGAGTAGTTCAATCTTGTGTCGTATAATTGATTCCTTCGATATTCTCGATTGTTCCTGAAACAGATAAACCACTATACCCGAACCACTAAACTTATTTACCCTTCATTCTGGTATAACCATGTAACCTATTGTGAATAGTTACATATAACCCTACAATTTATTGTCTTTATCCGTAAAACCCCAAGTAGCATACCTTAGGATTTAGGGATTAGACCCGGGTATACCACGATAATTCTAATTGGCCAATAGGACTCAGATGTGGAATGCCTAGTTTTGATTACTTACTACATACGTATGAGTGCCAATCTAGCTAAGTGTGTTGAGCTATATTTTACTATTCCTCGATTATTGGGATTCTCTGTTCAAGTGTATTTTATGCATTGAGCGATATTGTAACGGCATGTCTACACTGTTGAAGCCCTATAACAACGGGTATTTGCGATCCAGTTCGATTCGGTTTTAAAGTTTTTTTTACCGGACCGATTATGTTGGTCCCCTAAAAAAACAAACCAAGACCGAATCGATAATGTCGTTAACCGACCCTATTCGGTTCGATTTTTTACAGGGTCGGTTCAGTTTAGTTTGTCGGTCCTAATTAATTATATTATTTAAAGAAAGTCTTGAACATGCTTTTCAATTATGTCCAAGTTAAACTGTCCAAAATGACTTTAATTGGCTATTTACAAATTGTCCGAAATGACTTTAATTGACTTTATATCAGATATATAATATATGGTATAAATATCATATCAGATATAATATTAAGTATTAAAAACAATCGGGTAAAAAAAAGCAGATACAAAATAAATCGATAACATATCAGACATAAAACTAACCCAAAAATTAGCAGAGATGGACAGAGGATCATCCAACCATAAATCCAAAAACAATCAGTTATAAACAAAAAAAAAATCAGTTTTAAATTAAATATATGATAAAATAAAAACAATCAGGTATAAATAAGTATGAATGATACCTAATTGTCTGGCAGAGAAGAGGGTTCTTCAGCGTCGGCCGATAAGGTTGATTGATCTTAGTTGGGTGAGAGAGGGGGAGGGTTTTTTATTTTTGTTTTGATTTGTTGTCTTCAGCTTGTGTGAGAAAGAAATAATTGATTGATAATGAGAGGGTTGCGTTTTGTTTAGAGAGTTGGACTATTTTAGCCTCCATCTGTTTTTTATTTGCCACTAGTAAGCATAACAACACGCACAAAACACTAAATAAAATATAAAAGATATATATTCAATTACTGTTGGTCTTGGTCGGTCCAGATTGACCTTATCAACTCAAAACTTGAGGACCGAAAGGGAACGAAGCGATTAATAAAAAAACTGGAAAAAAAATAAAGCGGTTCGGCTCGGCTCGGTTCGGTCAGTTTTTTGAACACACCTACTTGCACATGATGCTTCACACGCTATTTCTTATGATTGATTGCTTGCATGATTTTATTTATCATACGTTAGTTTGTGCTTCATGATATATACTTGCTAGTGTTATGAAATGTGCATCTTTTGTATTATATATTTCTTTTATTGAGATATTGAAAAACATAAAAAGATTTTTGGTTTTATATTTTTTTGAAAATACAAAAGATTTTGTTTTTTTATAAAATATTTTGAAAAATTCAAAAAGATTTTCTATTTTTGTGTATTTTAGTTTTACACATTTGTTGTGGCATATTGGTGTGTTTGAATCCAATTCACTCTGTGAATCCATTTGGCAAGGACATTTGGTTATGACTTTAGATGCTTAGGTTGATCTTAACCATATTTATGGAGTTGTTTTGAACTTAACTTTCTTTATGGATTCGACTTTGTATATGCCTCCACACACACACATGCACGAGCTTATTGGATTACTTTATGATGCATATTTGAGCTTGGTGAGATGTTATCCTATCAATTTTGCATCTACATGTTTATTTGATTATAGATATTTTTGCATGCAAGAACCATTGCTCGTGAGAGTTTGTTTATTTTTGAAAAAATATGAGTGTCATGGAAAAGAGTTCGAAGAGGCAAGCGAACTCGTCGTGAAAGCCACCATTTGAAAAAAGTTCAAGAAAAAAATTATGGCAATAAAAATAGCAATATGCCAAAAAGGGGCTAATTAGTTTAGTTTGCTTGATCTTTCAAAAGAAAAATAAAAAATAAGATCATGTTTATATTTTGAGGGATTTTGGTTGGAAATCAATGGGTTTGCATGTCTTTACAAAGTGTTGAAAAAGCATTACATAGTTTTAGACGTTATTGGTATGAAAATAATTTTAGACTTTGATTTAGTGATTATATTGGGTCGATATCATTTGAATTCACCATTTTTACACCTAAGGTCGATTTTGAGTTCATTCGCTAGGAGTATCCGAAATTCACCGTGCACATATGTTATGATTATTTTAGTTGATTTTCCTATCTAATTTGTTTACACCTATTCATTCTGTTTCCATGATCTGGTTATCTTAGTGTTATTCATGGTGTGTGTTCTTTTGTAAAAAAAATCTCTTTAAAAACTTTGAAAACTCAAAAATAGTTTGTGGAGCCTTTTGAGTTTATCTTTGCATAGGTTTTGCAATGCTTGTAGTGACCCACTCCAATTTATTATGTTTTATTCCTTTCCTTGTCTATTTCGGAAAAATAAAAAGGGCGGGAACAAATTATGCATTATGGGGGAGTGAGAGTTTGAATTATGGGGGAGATTTTACTTGATTTGATTTATGATTTTTTATCTCATTTGAAAATCGATATGTCACAAAGGTATTTTCTTTGTTTATTGTGTGTAGGACTTTGATGATCATTTTAAAAGCACACAAAAGAAGATCAAGAGCAAAATATTTGAAGATTTGAAAGTTAAAGATTTTTGAAGACTTGCATATTTACTAACTTCCAATTTTAGGTTTCTGGGAGGGTGTTAGATTTGTATAGGTCATTTGTTGATAACTCGAATATTTTTATTTTGTACCGAAATAACCATAGGGGAGATTTATAAGGATATATTTTCCATCATGTATGGCATATCATGTTACATCTGTTAAGGAATTCAAGTTCATACGTTCAAGAAGACGGATCCAAATATCAAGATTCTTCAACAAAGTTCTACAATGAGACGTAATTTTTGTATGGATTTAGTTTTGTGTTACTTAGATTTTCTACTAAGTATTGGGATACTTTTCTAAATTTTTTTATTTTAAAATGATGCATTTTTCAAACTTAAAATGTTTTCTGAGATACCTGTATGCGAACTTTAAAAAATCATTTATGTCATTCAAACGACATTGCTATGTCGTTCAAACAACATTAGCATCTCGTTAGATAGGTCGTTCAATGCCCAAGATCTCATATGTATCAAACGAGAAAATACTATTTTACTTTTTCATGGTCGTTTAATGGGTCATTCGAAGCCACATCTAACAACTTCACTATGTCGTTCAAACGACCTTATGATCTCGCTCAAATGACTTTTCATCGCCTCAACCTATTTGTTTGCCTATAAAACCCTTTTTTGTGAATCTTTTTTATCAAGACTTTTCATTTACGAAAACTGTTGAACAACTGTAAAATAGTCTTCACTTTTTAGGGCAAAACTAGTTTTTGATTCACACATATCAATCCCAATTACTTTTGTGAATCTTCTTTGGAACCCAAACACTCCTTCATAAAACTCAACATAGGTGATTTAAGTTTCAATATTATACAATTTGAACTTATGTCCATTAAATTACTCATTGCTATATCACACTGTGATAATTTTGAACTCCAAATTCGCATACAAACTCCTTTGAGTAGTTCAAATTTGTGTCGTATAATTGATTCCTTCGATATTCTTTATTATTCTCGAAATTGACAAACCACTATATCCGAAACACTATACCTCTTTACCCTTCATTGTGGTATAACCATGTAACCTATTATGAATAGTTACATATAACCCTACAATTTATTGTCTTTATCACTGAAACTCCAAGTAGCATACCTTAGGATTTGAGGATTAGACCCTGGTATACCACGGTAATTCTAATTGTCCAATAGGACTCAGATGTTGAATTTCTAGTTTTGATTACTTGCTACATACGTATGAGTGCCACTCTAGCTAAGTGTGTCGAGCTATATTTTACTATTCCTCGATTATTAGGATTGTTTGTTCAAGTGTATTTTATGCCTTGAGCGATATTGTAACAGTATGTCTACATTGTTGAAGCCCTATAACTAGGGATGTTCGCGATCCGGTTTGATTCGATTTTGAAATTTGCTCTCTAAAAAAATGGACTAAGATCGAACCGATAATGTCGATTAACCGACCCAATTTGGTTCGGTTTTTTATAGGGTCGGTTCGATTTAGTTAGTCGGTCCTAACATTAATTAATTATTTAAAGAAAGTCTTGAAGATGTTTTCCAATTATGTCCAATTAAAACTGTCCAAAATGACTTTAATTGACTTTATATCAGATATATAATATTAGGTATAATATCAAGTATTAAAAACAGTAGGGTAAAAAAACAAACTAATAACATATCAGACATAAAACTGACCCAAAAACTAACAGAGATGGGCAAAGGATCATCCAACTATAGATCCAAAAACAATTGGGTATAAATTAAAATCCATTATTTTTAAATCAAATATCTGATAAAATAAAAATAATCAGGTATAAATGAGTATGAATGGTACCTAATTGGCTAGCAGAGAAGAGGGTTCTTCAGCGTCGGCCGACAAGGCTAATTGATCTTGGTTGGGTGAGAGAGGGAGAGGGTTTTTGGTTTTGGTTTTGATTTGTTGTCTTCGGCTTGTGTGAAAAAGAAATGGTTGATTGATAATGAGAGGGTAGGGTTTAGTTTAGAGAGTTAGACTATTTTAGCCTCCATCTATTTTTTATTTGCCACTAGTAAGCATAACAACACACACAAAACACTAAATATAATATAATATAATATAATATATATATATATATATATATATATGTGTGTGTGTGTGTGTGTGTGTGTGTGTGTGTACTGTTGGTCCAGACCGACCCTATCAACTCAAAACTCGAGGACCGGACCGACTCAGCCGGTTTTAAAAAACAAACGGGAACGAACCAATTAACAAAAAAATAAAAAAAATAAGGTGGTTCGGCTCGGTCGGTTTCTTAAAACCCCTGCCTATAACTGATAATTATGGGTTATCGTGTTATAATTTGAACAATGATCATAGTAACTTGATACTCGGTGTATCTAGTTATCTTCACCATATTATTCATTTACATATCAGTAGACTTCAGTATACCCCTAATAGTCCTACGATATTTTATTTTGTTTCAACATGTATAATTTCAATAATTTCCTTCCTTCGTTATTCTAACACATTATCATTTTCCATATCTTATATAAATATAAAAATTATCTACTTGGCATGTCTGCTTAATTGTCTTCATTCCAGATGGACGATGAACTTGAAGAAGACTAGTTATCGCTCGCGCCTTTGAAATTTTATTCTCTTCTAACCCCAAAAATATTGGCAGTTACATACGTATAGGCAGTGACAGACAAGGATGAAAGTCCACATTGGAATATCTACATCACAACTTATCATCTCTAATGAATCCTGAGTGTTTCTTCAATGTTTTAAATTTATGTATGGCATGAACGCATAATATTGTACTTTCTTTTATTGTCAAACTCCGATATGTAATAAGATGTTAGGCTTCTCCATACTAAAATTCTTTTAATATTCGTCGCACTAAAATCATTGTTGTATTTAATGAATTCTCAAAACATAAAATTTGCGGATGCGACAACATGTTTTTTTAATACAACACAAAACATAAGATATTTTCAAGGAGAAAAAGACCTACGGGGGATCCCTTTACACTTAGTAATCCGATCCAAAATAGGCGGACTGTCGCACAAACAAGTGCATTATCGCCAAAAGGTGGTGCTAGGCATAAGGATGAGTCTAACGACACCACCTAAAAGTTAAGATCGAGGACCCACACAAGACAATGGTAAAGGTGAAATGAAAAAATGAATAAAGAAAATTTTCTTCCATTTCATTAAAATATTCACTACGTACATTGCAAACACCAAAATTACATCATTAATGAGGATGACCAGATGGGCCTGCCCCCGACACAATGTGAGCAGTTTCTGGGCCATGACGAGGATCCTTGTCGTCCTTATCACGATCGATAGGATAATATTCAATTAATTATAAAGGAATAACACCAATTGGCACCCATGAATATGCACTGCCAAAGGGGCAAGCTTGTAGTATGAGGATTTCACAGCATACCAGTACCATAGTTCGAAGTCCATTAGTTTGAGAACGGCCAAGGCATTCAGACAGTTATTCTTGTAGTCCAAATCCTTATCTTACTTCAAATAAATTGGGGATACCTTAATCATAATCGTATGTCGAAAGATAGCGGGGTTATTTTCGTAATTAGTATCTCAGCCTCATAACCCTCTGACTTAATCCTTTCTTGATCATCTCACTCTAGTGAATATAATGGTCTGTTATGTTGAGATCTTGCATTAAATTGGAATTTTTCTTTTCTAATAGGGTATCAATGCCTCGTATCTCTTTTAGGTAAGTAAAACTACTGCATCATTTAATTGAACTTCAAAATACAAATCAATAAATGTAGCAAGAAAAGTATTTAAGTGATGAGTAAAAGAGAAAAGGTTTAAGGCAAAAAATTATCTTTCATTCCAAATATATATTGAGGCAAATACCTTATATAAAAAAGGAGTAAGAGGTGAGATAAAACACTAAAGCAAAAATACAAGGATCTACTAAGAAGATATTAAACTTCGGTGGCTTTGTTCTAGGGATCCTCTACATCCTTGGTCCTTTCGGTAGTTGTCACTTCCCTCTCTACCTCTCCTTTCTCTAAGTTAAATATACTTTTCGAACTGCTCAGAGCTTTCAGTTTTAATGGCCTTTACCAAAGCTTCGTCCCATCCCTTAATGAATAAGGCTTGCTAAAAAAACTTTAGTTACTTTCTCGAAGGCTTTATCCTAGCCTTTGTCATAGATAATTTTGTTCCCCTCCAAAGAAGCGACCAGGTTTTGGGTGAAATCCTGGATGGAATTCTCCAAGGTCTCCACCTTGGTCTTCAATTGAAGGATGTCCTCGTCTTGGGCCTTCAGCATGGACTCCCCCCCCCCCCCCCCCAACACAGCTTGTCATTTTCCAACTCAAGGGTCTTTTGAGCATCGTCCAAGGCAGCCCCCAGGTCACAAGCCTCCTTTTTGTGATCGAAACACTTATCTAGCTAGTTAATGGAGTCCACAATGAACTGTGAGGAATAAAAAGTAAGATGAGATCAACAAAAATCAATAAATCAATTTATTTATTTTAAAAGGCATAAGGGAAAGTTCCACAGTTACAAGGGAAATATTTTAGGAGGCCTGCATAACTAACATCTTTTAGGTTACCCCAGCGACTAAGGTTTGATCACTGAGGAGGTAGGATCCCCTTAAGATCCCAAAAGATAACTCTCGATGCTTGGCAATATATCCATCAGCAAGGTCTTTCCCCTTTCTAAGAACACTAACTATTGACAAACAAAGGAAGAAATTTGATAGAAAAAGTAGGATAAGAATGACAAGATAATGTACGGAGAATGAAGAAGAACATGCATGGTTATTCTCTTGAAGGATTTCTTGTTGTTTGAAAACGGAAGCTTCAGTCACGTGAAGGAAGAGTTTAGTGACTTGGATCGAGTCCCTAGGAAAATCCCACCATAAGATAAAGTACCTTCATAATATCCAATTCGAGTATGACTCAGTAACCTAAATCAATCGTGACTTTAATATGGATTCCCAAGACCAGAACAAGCCTCGACAACCTCATCAATTTTCTACCATTATTACGTGGATAAAATCATAGAGAAACTAAACTGGGAGAATCAAATAAAGGATATAGCCGGTCATTTTGAGGATAACTGTGATAGTGGAATAAGAGTCTGGGACTCTTCCGGACTCTCTTATAAATATACACGTGCCCCAAGAAAAAAAGGGGAGATGTAATTGAGAGTGGAGAGACTCTATCAAAAAATTGTGAAACCAATAAGAAAATGAAATATTCTATGGACGTAGGCACGTTTCCAAACTATGTATGTGAAATTTATTTTGATTACCTTTTAGGCTTGTGTGTATTGAATCTAAAATAGTAGGATTTAACAAGCTCAGTATATTTGAACCTATCACTGAATATGTCACAATCTAAGTGTGAGAATAATTAAATAAATGCAGAATTTGAGTTTATGTAAGGTGAATCATGTGAGGATCATATCAATTTTATACTATTATTTACTTCAAAATTTTCTTAGCACTTAAGACATATATGCATTCATTTCAATTCAATAGTCATGTAGCATCTGTAAATATTAAATATATTCACAAGTAGATAACATGTTCTATATGTGTAGATTCACAGTATATCGGCTACAATTTTTTATTAAATTGTTATTATAGCTTGAACACATTTACAATATTTTTCTCCTTCATTATTGATTCACCATTATGCTCTTATTATTTAATGTTTATTTATATAGAACTTTTGGTGTTCAAGATCAAATTCTTGTATTGTAGAATATGAATTCCTTCAATGTTGTTATTGTAGTTATCAAGAATGCATTTTATATTTATCTTGAAGATTTGTTATTTTTGAAGAACGACCTTTTTTGTTTTAATGGAATAACTCTTTTTGTTGATATAGAGCTTTGATGGAATTGTATCTTTTTTTAATTTGTGACGATTCCTCTTAGTTGTTGAATAACTTGAAGATGATAGTGAATTCAAGCCTTCATGTTAAAGAATAAGAAATAACTATCTCTTCTATTTGGCATGTCACTCTTCTATTGATTTGAATTCGATCTTTTGTTGATGAACTTTTTTATAGAAGTGTCATATGTGTTTGGTGTGAGTTTGAGTGCTCAAAGTTAAGTTCATTCGAATTCTCCATGGTGTAATTAAATTAGTGAGGAGAAAATTATCATTTAAAAAATGGAAAAGTTACAAAAGTCTATTTTGAAAACTAATTATTACTAGCCATTATAATTTGACTTACCCATTTTTACTCAAGTAAAAGTATTTATATTTGACTAAAACATGTTTAGAAAACTAAACTCACTTTTAGTTGACTAGTCTTCCCAAAAGTTTAGTAATAAATCTTCCTATAACTATTTTCACAAATTTAGTTGACTAAACATGATTTAGTCGACTAAAATATCTCAACTTGTAATATTTTTAGAAAATATGTTTTGAATGTTTCCAAGAACATCTCAAATATATTTTTTGATGTGAGTTATTACTAGATCCATGTAGTATCAATTGAGAGGGGATACACGTTACATTAAATCATAACCCTCTCAAAACTCAAGTTTCTTTGTGTGTTGAACTTATTGAATGTTTTATGAAGACTTTATTATGTATATTAAACTTATTAAGATGATGTTGATCTTTGCTGAGAATCATATAAGTTCATACACACTTTAAGGAAATAGTTAATAAGACAATGTCATCAATTGAATTGTAATGATCAAAAGCATTAAGTAATTAATTTATTATATTTTGGATTAACAAAATGATTTCATATGCATCATAACTCCGAACCCATTAAAATCCGAATGTAAAAAGGATGAACCTGAAGATTTGATGATTTTCCTAAAACTAATAAGGAAAAAAATAAATGTACATTATGACATATGAATCTCCTATAGGGAGTGTGGTGTACTTTATTTTGTGTATGCATTAAGATATATGTTAGACAATTGTCATGGTTAGTCATTACCAAAGAAACCCTAATAAAACTCATTATAGATAAGTAAAGAGAAATTTTGGATACCTACGTGGTAATGTTGACCTCGCCCTATATTGTTATGGTGAAGACTTGAGAGCACATCAATGATTTTTGGGATAATAACAGGGATAAATATAAGTCGACTTTAGGATATGCATTCATACTCGTAGGCGGAGTTATTACTTGGAGTATTAAAAAATAGTCATTTATTGTCGTTTCCATAATGGAGTCGGAATATATGGCACGTTCGGTAGCTATTCAGGATGTCGTTTGGTCGTATTCGTCTACTATGACAGCAAGACAGCCTTTGCATATGGGGAAATAATACTAAATATTATGGAAAGTCCAAACACATTAAGATTAGATATCATGATATTTAAGACATAGTTGTACAGATCGGGGTATCTTGAAACATATCTCCATGGGAAGTACGGTGGTTGATCCATTTATTAAGCATGCAGCCTAATCTCATGTAGGACAACGGGACTTCATAAGATTTAATATGAAATGAAACCTTATTTGTTTTGTCACATTTATATTATTATTAAATGATACAAATTTGATTTACTGTGTTCGAATAATTATTATTGTATAAACATATTATAGATTTTTCACTAACCCTAAATCAACCCTCTCACATGGGTGATTCACCTTGGTGCTTAAATAGTGAGTAGGTTGAGATGTTATTATGTATGGTGCTTTAAGAATGAGATAAGATACTTGGTGGCCGAAAAGCAAGATATATACCTTATTAATAAATAAAATTATATGGCACCTTAGATATAGCTGAGATGATACCTTACAAAGCTTAATCACTAGATAAATCCCATAACTCTATGTATTTTATCATGACGGAATGTGATATTTTAATCAAGTGTTAAGGAAGTAACAAGGTTGACACTCGAATTAGGCGCTTGATGAGAGACTAAAATCATATTCATATAGTTTCCTTTTATTTTTATAATGAGTGGCATACCATTATCTATCGTAAGACGTTATATTATACATATCATTGAGTATGTTATTTATCGGCCCGTGGTGAGGGCGATAAATGAATCCCTACTTCGTTATTATGTGCGCCACTTGGATCATCATTATCCTACCTTATGCCTTTGTGGTCATGAAGAAGAAAATCAATGAACTTAATTAGTATGTTTACCTAGAAAAATAATGTCTAAGGGACATGTATATGAAACGATTTGGTCGAATAAAATTAAAATAAAGGCTAAAAGAATACTATTCAATAATTCACCAATGTGACATGTAGATCAGTTAACAATGTTGTGATTAGTTAATAATAAGTAGTCATGATTACATGTAGAGAAAGAATACAATATGAGTTAGACTCTCTCTCTCTCTCTCTTCTTGGCAATGCCCTAAACCTAACTAGGGTTGCATGCCATGCACCCTCCAGCAAACTCTACATCTCCTTCTCTTCCAAAACCTCATGATCCCTCTAGTGTTTGGTCCAGATCCTTTGTTGACGTGGTAAACAACAATCATGCAAAGGAAATTAACATGAAACCTATCTTTTCATTCAAAGGAGAAGTTGCGATCATTTTTTCTCAAGATGATATTCAAGAACTTGCTTCTCCATTCAAACACTATATTTTGGGTAAGTTTTCTCATGGTCGACCTTCCTTAGAAAATATTCGCAAATATTTTCTTTCTTTTTCACTTAAGGTAGCATACAATATTGGTTTGTTAGATAACAAACATATTCTTATACGATTGAATTGTGAAGAAGACTTTATTAGATTATGGATGAGGGAACAGTGGTATATTGGGAGTTTTCCTATGAGAACTTTCAAGTGGACACCAGAGTTTCGAATCGATATTAAAAGCATTCTTTCTCCAGTATGGATCACGTTTCAAAATCCTTTGATTCATTTTTTACTGAAAATTGTTTTTTCTCTATTGCTCAAGCTGTTGGTATACCCCTTAAACTTGATAGCTCAACGAGTACTTTAAACCACCCTAGTTTGGCCAAAGTTTGTGTGGAAATGGATGTTACTATTCAAGCTCCTCATAAGATCTGTATTGGTTCAGGTGATGAAGGATTTTGGCAAGAAATTATGTTTGAAGATATTCCAATGTATTGTAATCATTGTTACGAAAAGGGTCATGACTTATCCACTTGTATGATTAAAAATCCTTCAAATCCGGTTAAAAAACCTATTGCTAAATAATTCTTTGTTCGTAAAGAAGTTCCTGCCATCAAGAATTGTTCCAACAACTCTAGGGAAGAGGAGATACCCAACATTTAAGAAAATGGTCTGCAAGAAGCTCAGATAAAAGACATTTCTGATGAAGTTTTTCATCAATAGCTAAAGTGTAACCACATTAAGAGGCCTTTTATTGTACCTCCTAAGAAAATTTCTCAACATATTGAAAAGGTCCATAGAGTCAACTTAAACTGTAATGAAGTTATAGTTATGGATTACTGTAATACTTCTCCTAGAGGCTCGATTCTTCCAGACTATGAAAAATCAAATGATCCAAATGATTTATCTCTTTATGACTCAAAAGTTGTTGATTATGGTATAGTGATGATTGAAGAACTTAAGATGTTCTCTGAAAACTTGGAAAAGAAGATTAGCAAAGACAAAGTCAGAAGAAATTTAGAGAAGGCTACTCAAAAAGAAATTATTGTGAAGGAAGTGATGAAGTCCAAACCTAAAATGATTGATCCTCTTTTTACAAGAATCACTAGATCTTCTAGTAAGGTCAACAAGAACTCTTTTTTACCCTGTCTCAATGATTACCTTCCTCTCTTGGAATGCTAGAGGGGTTGGGAACAACCCAACCATTAAACGTATAAAAAATTTAGCCAAAACTCATCAAATTCCTCTAATTGCTATTATGGAGCCCATGTCTAATGTTTATAAGATAGATAAATTCAAGATGAAGCTAGGTTTTGAGCAGTCTTTTTCTAATGTTTCAAACAAGATTTGGATTGTTTTGAGATTTGGCATTAATTGGGATATTACGTCCAATGAGGATCAATATATGACAGTGGTTGTGACTCATCCTTTCTTGTCCTCTAAGGTTATGTTGGCATTCATATATGCTTAATGTTCCAAGGAAGAGACACTTCCTCTTTGGGAATCTTTAGATGATATCTGTAATTATGTAGAAGATATTCCCCATCTTATAGCTAGAGATTTCAATATAGTTTCAAATGTTGAGGAAAAGTGTGGAGGCAATATGATTGATCATCTTGCAGTTGATTATTTCAATAATTTTATTTCAGTGAATTCTCTCTTAGACTTGGGTTATTCTGGATCTAAATTTACCTAGTGAAATAGTAGAACTGGAGGTGAGGCCATATTTGAAAGACTTGATAGAGGTCTTTGTAATAATGCATGGAAACTTGAATTCCCAAGTATAGCTATAGAACAATTAAGTAGGACATGTTCTGATCATTCTCCTCCTCTTATTGGAGTACGAACGAGTATGGATTGCCATCTTAGAATGTTCAAATTTCAAAATATGTGGTGTAACCACAAAGGTTTAACAGACGTGGTGATAAAGTCTTGGGGAGAACCTATATCAGCTAAGCCTATGAAATTATTTCCTTTCAAGTTGAACAGATTAAAAGATGTTTTAAATAAATAGAATCTGTCAACTTTTAAAAATATATTTCAAAACATCAAGGAGTGGGAAGATCTAGTGCTTGAAAAATAAAGTTGTTTTGAACGAAATCCATCTGAAGATAACAAATCTCAACTATCTGCTGCTAAAGCTTCTTTGTTGGATGCTCATAGAACTGAGGAAATTTATTGGGCTCAATAAGCTAATATAAAGTGGCTTAAACTTGGTGATCATAACACTAAGTTTTTCCATTATTTTGTGAATCAAAAAAGGTCTCAAATGTTTATAAACAAAATTTCTACGGATGTGGGTACTGAAGAAAATGATCCTATTAAAATTGAATCTTTATTCACAGAGCACTTCAATAAGTTGTTGTCTTCAGAAAATTTCAATCTTAATTCGTGTGACACCCCGCCCAATTAAATATCGGGTGATCAGTCCTTTATAAAATTAATAACAGAATGTTCGGTTGGTTCATTCTTAGCATCACTGTCGAAAACTAAAATCCAATTAATTACCTAACATTTAATTAAGCTAGTGTCAAAACATTTTCCAATTGAATTTTAAACCAATTAATTTAATAAATTCTTATCATGAAAATATAAACCATACACAAGAATTAACTGCTAACTGAATCAAATACTGAATAGATAAGACTAGATAAAACCTTTCAGTTCACAGTCACAAACCAAACCATAATAAATACTCAAACCAACTAAGAAGAACTACAAGGGAAACTGAGTATAACTCTGCTAATGTGAACGGGCGACACATGACCTAACTGAGATATCTGAACTAGGAACTAAATGAAATGAGAGAAGCGTCTAATCTCAAATAATCGGTAACTCCCACAACAGCTGCAGCAGCTCGGCAAACCATCCAAGTATCTAGAATATAGCAAAAGAGAAAAGAGATGCAAGAAACGGGTAAAAGTCCGATGTGTAAAAATATTTGTTTTAGCAAGTATTTAAAACTACATTAAAATAGTATTATATGCATGTTAGTTCGAACTCTCACATGAGATTCTCACCTCTCGACTAGTAGGCACGCCTAACGTACATCTAATCCAACCTAGCCATCTGACACATTTCTAACTGGGTGAAAGGCTTATCCATCTAATTACCCCTCGTAGTAGTATTCCGATTTTAGATCTCAACGCTTATCATTTTCAATAATTGTTATCACCCTAAAGTCAAGTATTCACTATTTACGTTACTAAAGATTTCACTATCTTAATAATCTGATATTTTTTCAGTTTAGATATACCAAAAGCATACATATATATATATATATATATATTTCACTATTATATATATGTATTAGCCCAGTCTTAATGGCTTATAATTATCACATTGTAAGTATAACACAAGTATATATAAATAACCACCACTATTTATATATATACTAACACACCACCCCAAGGCTATACCTGTAGTGCATTACATACTCTGCTATCCTGTCCCGGTACATCTCGTACCCAAATAAGGACTATCGGTTCGAAAATCTCCCACGAACCATATAAACAAATCACACATATTGGCGGCGAACATAGTCCACATACCTATGGGTCACGCACATACCTATGCTCCCATAGTCAGCGACTTATCGACTCACAAATAAGTCTTCACAGTCCTATGTTCTGATATACGAGTCAAATATCCCCCCGAAGGTCACTGAGGATAAGACTGTCTCTACACAGGTATGTCATACACATAATATCAAATATAGGTATACGCACAACCCATCAATTCAAACGGTATACGCACAACCAAATGTCATATTCCATACGTAGTATTTTCATCACTAAATACTATCAACATAATTTAAGTTACGATATTCCCTCTCTCGTAATATATTTATAAGGATAATATGTCACCTGAGAATCCTTAATACATAATAATAATAAGTCCCAAACGTAACCACTGATTTTTATTCTTATAAGTTCCATATCGTTAGAACTACTATCGTAAGTATTTATCACTTAATGATCTCGACGCATTACAATTTCGATTATCTCTCTCTCATAATATTCAAGGTAAACTCATCATCCCTAATGTTTAAATCATTATACCTAAACAAATCCCAATAATTCTGCACTATTTTGGGTTCGTCGAATACTAATTTTTTTCTCACTCAAATTGACTGTTTACACAAATAGGAGCAAAATAGGAATTTCTCTGAAAATTAGAAATCTTGCTCAAACCAGAATGGATCTCACTCGAACGACTTCCACGTGTCGTTAGAACGACTTCGCGCGATAACCAATCTCGCTCAAACGACTTCGAGCGAGATCTTGCGATCTAGACTGTTTCGTCTTCAACCTTAGACAGCTTCGTTTTTCACCATTTTTCAACCCTAAAACCTCTAAAATATCATCCCAAACTCCAATCAATTATTAACAAATCGAATCCTAACATTTGTAAATGAATTCTAACAACATAGAATCATTAAATCATCACCAATCATTCATATAATTCGAAATCCCCAATTTTATTGTCAAGAACCCTAGTTCTTAAATTAATATGCATAATTTCTAAATTAAACCCAGATTTGTTCAAGGAGATCATCCAAATTTCGGATGCATCATCCTATCTACATATGGTATTCAATTTCTTATCAAATCAGCCCTAGTTAGTGATATACTTCTCCAATTGCACCCAAATTAACTTTCAAAACAAGGTTTATTAACCTAGACTAACATGAACATAATTATCGCTAAAGAAAGCAAGCAATAAACACTTGACTCAATTTCGAAGGTCTGATCCGTTGGTGTTGTTGGTATGGATGCACTCCTTGCGTTTCGATATACACGATGGTGGTGGTGGTTGTGCAAGGTGGTGAAAATACATTCTCCTCCTTTGGAAATTGCTCTCCCTCACCCACTGTGTCTCTCTCTTGATTTTGGTTTAACCTAACCCTAATTGTTCCCAATTAGATGATATAATATATCTCTAATTTTCGTCCATTTAATTCATCCAAAAAATCAAATTACAAAACTACCCTACCGGGTGCCGGCTTGGCCTAAAAATGTTCCAGAGTCCAAATAAAATACCCGGGTAGAGTTTTCTGACTGTCTCGACCGCTCCGGACTCACTGGCACACTCGAAATTATCATACGAGTTACTTAAAAGTAACTTACCTTTTTATTCCACTTAATTAGTCCGGATACGACTTGCACGCACGTCCTGACTTAATATATCAAACTGTCGTATTTCTCTTTCATGACAAGTTATATAAAAATCATCATTCCATATTACTTATTCTCACAATAATATTAATAATTACTAACTTCTCATTATGCTAGTAAATATTCAAATTTAATCCCGATTAATATTTAATTCTCACATTTTAATTTAATTAGTCCCCCAATAATAATAAATCACATAATTATTCAAGTCTTCGAAAATACGGGGTATTACATACTTCCCCCCTAATAACGGAATTTCGTCCCGAAATTCAGAAAATAAGTCATTTCTGGTAAGGAAAACTCTGGGTATTTACCTCACATCTCATGAATCTATGCAGTACCGCCCATACAGTACATTACCAAATACCCTTAATAATGAACACCTCACTGATTAATTACCCTCCAAGCCTTACCATTTAAGTTTCACCACTTAACTTATATATAGTCACTATCTAGTCTCCTACTACTCGCACTAGTAGGTTAATTGGTATTTAGATATATACAAATTTGTCTAACACACGATACATACTATAAATGTTAACACATTTTCGCCATACTGCCTCCACAAATGGCTATGGAACCTAAGCCTGTACGGTATCGACTCAAACTTAACAATAATAGGAAAATATCCCACATCACTCGGTACCAATTTCCTTATTCTAACATGCAATAATGCAACTCCCAATCATTTCCACCCTCGTTGACGGGCCCTAAAATTTTCATGGACCTAGTAGATTATTATCCTCCCTTCTATCCAATAAGCACAAGGATAACGAGGATTGATATATATAACGACTTGAATGGAATCCTATCGATAATAAGTTTAGGGGAGTCATTTTACACTAACTCCACCAGTGGAAGATATTACACTAAACCTTCCCATAATTACTAATACAACATACCCCCCAATGTGTAACTAGAACTTCCAGTCTGCCCATCCGCCTACGAGTGTGTTAGGCCGGATACGTTCACATCTTGATATTCATGGCCTAACGGACAAAAACTCTAATTGTACCCCATATAACCTTACTATCCCAGGAATAAGGGTTGGGGTTTACTGTTACACATCATGATTTGTCCCAACTTGGCATAACGTGAGCTATTCTAATTTCCCGACCCACTTTCACCCACAAAGGGTCGTGATACCGTTGCGAAGTAATTAACTCTGTAATGGTCCAGGGATTCACTCCTTCATTACTACTAAGGAATTCCTAATGCTAAAGGAATTCTTATTATTTCCTGATGGTCCACTTCGAATTGGGGCTCAGCAATGTCTTTCTTTGCTTATGCCATCACTACTACGGCTTTATATCGTTACGCATTTTACCTTTCTTATAACCACATACATATCTATGGCTCAGGCGACAGGGTCATCACTGCATGTCGCAAGTCCTTCCCCCTCTCCCTAAGCTTCAGATTCTCGTAAAACATATTCTCTCCATGTCCTATTAAGTAAGTTTCAACTTTTCTCGAGTTAAACTTTATCGAATTCTTCCTATACCATCCTCGTGGAGAATTTGGGACTCAGCGGTCCTAACTGACCTAAACCATCAAACGGCTAAGTCCTGAAGTCAAAACGTCTACATTCCGTTACTTCCAAAAATGCATATTGTGTCACAATCTTTCACTTAAAGAAAAAAAATTTATTACCCAAATATCTAGGGCACCCATACACCCTATGTTTTGTGCATTGCAGCACCACCGTACTAGACGTTTTATATAAATAACAAATTATGCCCCACCTACTTTTCATGACTATATGGTAAGGTCCTACTTAGTCACCCTACCTTTTCCACCTAATCATATCTTAGGTTGTCCCACCGGTCTGCTCGTGATGTCAACGATTGATAACATTATTACATATTATTCTTATACCGCTCTATCTACCATGGTTTGTAATATAACCATTATCTCACGGTTATAACTACGTATTTGGGTAATCATTATGATACTAAATCCATGTACTAAAGCCAAACTTCTCCCTACTTCCAACGTTCGCTATGTTTCATGCGTGGGATGTCTCGCAAAGCGAAATCCAAACAAGGAACCCCCCGATACACTAATACCTAACACTGTTGGTCGTCGGGATCTGTTAAATCTTTAATCCATAACAAATATCCCTGAATTCCTGTTTGCGACATAAGAAGTCTACTGGTCCACTCTCATGTTACTAAAGACAGTATACAATGCAGGGCTCTCACCATCATGAGTTATTAGAGCTATATAATTTATGAGCTATATCTCTCCGCTCTACAATAAGTCAATATACCCTGAATCACATCAGTAGAACATCCCTGCTCACCGGGATCAACATAGTAAGACAACATACTCACTAAAGTCTACAATACAATACAACACATGTGCAGGCTCAACCGTCTTTCAGGTGATACCTCGCTAAAACCATATATTTAAAATTTGAATTTTTTAGTACAATAGTCTTATCACACAATTTACTACTGTTCAAACCCACGGTAAATAGTAACCATGCAATATAATCATAATATGCTCTACTATCATAACGCTCAAAGGAGCACGAATCATTACATAATACCATATACAAATTTCTCTTAGTGTCCACACTTGCTCCTCCCCGCAGGTGGCACGAAAATCTCGCTACCAAATGGTAGTCATTTACATAATAAGGCTATTGTTGCCAGCGTACCCACTAAACTGAATGCACACTCAAATTCTTAGTGTTAACTATTCACATATGTTGTGACACACCCACGTCACTTGAACTCATCATTTATTCACAAGGATGAAGCAAAGCTCCATCAGTCTATCCTGATCGTAGGGTCACCATACGCACATTTTGCGAACCATAATTATCTACAATCGGTATACCTTTCGAATTCCATTCATTAGATTTCCCCTTCCTTTTTATGGGTAAATTATTATGTTTTACGTCTTACCCGCCCGAAATTGATACATTGGCCCATATCCCTAGGCCTCAAATATGGCCACACTGGCCTTCCCTTGATTTCCCTGGGACCCGTTGACCCTAAAATACGGTATGCTACAGTTATTGAGGACTACGCTAGTCCTTCTTAGACCTAATATTCTCGAGTTATTAGTTTCAGGGGCCAATTCTCTTGACCCGATTCTTACACTGGACATTTTACTTCTCCAACCGGTATGCCTTACAGGCACGATTTATTATTTATAATACTTATCAATTTCGCTTCCCAAGTGATTACATTTCATACTGGTAACCCTTATCTCTACATACAGGGTAATTTCCCTTTCACTGGTCCTACTAGACTTGTTGGGATGTCCTTCTCTCGGACCTGGCAGTCTTAACTCCCAGTTGTTATTTTCGTTCTTCCTTACGCTCTACAGGGCATATGGAATACATGGTCATCCCGCTGGTCTTGACTGAATCCATCACCATTTTGTTAAGGTTTAATCATATCATTTAAATAGGTTTCTCCTCACTGGGTATACTTTCTGGTGATGTTCTACTAACACTATTGAATTCAACCTTGCCTTTCGACTAGGTATCATAACTCTACTGGATCCCTTTCTTCTGGGGAGTTGACACGTTCTAGTAAACATGTACTTTGATTACATTGACATAAGTCACCTTAGTCGAACCTCCCATTCACGCTAGGGCATTCCACCCACGAGTCCATTTTCAACTTACAGACCCTTTTATCTTCCGTGACTCCTACTTCGGTTACGAAGTTGGCTTACCAAGTTAACTCATCCTTTATGATCGATCTCTACCCGACCTACTCGTGATAAGTTCAACGTCTCTACCATATCTCTGTCTGACCAGAAGATGGAAAATTTTAAATGGTCAATCCGTACCCAATATCTCGATCTGATTGACTATTTTTACTCTTTGCTGTTTCTCTGAGCCAAAAAAAAATTCTTATGAATTTAAAATTCTGAGTGTCACTACACTCTGCTTTACATTATTGCCTTTGGATTAGTTCCCTCCATTGGTCCATCACACTTAGATATTACTGTCGGTGACTTCTATCGCGATCACCGTTCTTCGAATGCTTCACAACTTTCAATTGTTTTCCTCCTCCTGTAGTCCCGGAAACGGACTTCACCAGTCGTCCCATATTGTTCGGAGTACGAAGTCTAATCACTCTCGCATATGAATTGACTTCACTAAACTAAATCGCAGGAGAGCGCAAATCGCATACACAGTGGAATACAACAATCCTAGAATAAGGCTATACATCAAAGAACACTAAGATGAAACGTAATAAGTCGTGCAGATCCTAAAGGACACTAGATCCTGATGCTCTGATACCACCTGTGACACCCCGCCCAATTAAATATTGGGTGATTAGTCCTTTATAAAATTTATAACAGAATGTTCGGTTGGTTCATTCTTAGCATCACTGTTGAAAACTAAAATCCAATTAATTACCTAACATTTAATTATGCTAGTGTCAAAACATTTTCCAATTAAATTTTAAACCAATTAATTTAATAAATTCTGAACATGTAAATATAAATCGTACACAAGAATTAAATGTTGACTGAATCAAATATTGAATAGATAAGAATGGATAAAACCTTCCAGTTCACAATTACAAACCAAACCATAATAAATACTCAAACCAACTAAGAAGAACTACAAGGGAAACTGACTATAACTCTGCTAATGAGAATGGGCGACGCATGCCCTAACTGAGATATCTGAACTAGGAACTGAATGAAATGAGAGAACCATCTAATCTCAAATAACCCGCAACTCCCACAACAGCTGCAGAAGCTCGGCAAACCATCCAAGTATCTAGAACCGGTGTCCCTGTGGCTGGGCACCTGTACTAATACATATATATAGCAAAAGAGAAAAGAGATGCAAGAAACGGGTCAGAGCCCGATGTGTAAAAATATTTGTTTTAGCAAGTATTTAAAATTGCATTAAAGCAAGTATTATATGCATGTTAGTTCGAACTCTCACATGAGATTCTCACCTCTCGACTAGTGTGCATGCCTAACGTACATCTAATCCAATCTAGCCATCTGACACACTTCTAACTAGGTGAAAGGCTTATCCATATAATTACCCCTCATAGTAGTATTCCGATTTTAGATCTCAATGCTTATCATTTTAAATAATTGTTATCACCTTAAAGTCAAGTATTCACTATTTACGTTACTGAAGATTTCACTATCTTAACAATCTAATATTTTCTCATTTTAGATATACCAAAAGCATACTTATGTATATATTTCACTATTATATATATGTATTTACCCAATCTTAATGGCCTACAATTATCACATTATAAGTATAACACAAGTATAGATAAATAACCACCACTATTTATATATATACTAACACAGCACCCCAAGGCTATACCTGTAGTGCATTGCATACTCTGTTATCATGTCCCGGTACATCTCGTACTCAAATAAGGACTATCGGTTCGAAAATCTCCCACGAACCATATAAACAAATCACATATATTGGCGGCGAACATAGTCCCCATACCTATGGGTCACGCACATACCTACACTCCCATAGTCAGCGACTTGTCAACTCATAAATAAGTCTTCACAGTCCTATGTTCTGAGATACAAGTCAAATATCCCCCCAAACGTCACTCAGGATAAGACTGTCTCTACACAACCCTCCGCGATAGCAAGCATCTAGGTATGTCATACACATAATATCAAATATAGGGATACACATAACCCATCAATTCAAACGGTATACACACAACCAAATGCCATATTCCATACGTAGTATTTTCATCACTAAGTATTATCAACGTATTTTTAAGTTACGATATTCCCTCTCTCGTCATATATTTATAAGGATAATATGTCAACTGAAAATCCTTAATTCATAATAATAATAATAATAATAATAATAATAATAATAATAATAATAATAATAATAATAATAATAATAATAATAATAATAATAATAATAATAATAATAATGATAATAATAATAATAATAATAATAATAATAATAATAATAATAAGTCCCAAACGTAACCACTGATTTTTATTCTTATAAGTTCCATATCGTTAGAACTACTATCGTAAGTATTTATCACTTAATGATCTCGACGCATTACGATTTCGATTATCTCTCTCTCGTAGTCTTCAAGGTAAACTCACCATCCCTAATGTTTAAATCATAATACCTAAACAACTCCCAATAATTCTGCACTATTTTGGGTTCGTCGAATACTATTTTTTTTCTCACTCAAATTGACTGTTTACACAAATAGAGGAAAAATAGGAATTTCTCTAAAAATTAGAAATCTCGCTCGAACCAGAATGGATCTCGCTCGAACGAATTCCACGTGTCGTTCGAACGACTTCGCGCGATAACCAATCTCGCTCAAACGACTTCGAGCGAGATCTCGTGACCTGGACTGCTTTGTCTTCAACCTTAGACAGCTTTGTTTTTCACCATTTTTCAACCCTAAAACCTCTAAAATATCATCCCAAACTCCAATCAATTATTCCGAAATCGAATCCTAACATTTGTAAATGAATTCTAACAACCTAGAATCATTAAATCATCACCAATCATTCATATAATTCGAAATCCCCAATTTTATTGTCAAGAACCCTAGTTCTTAAATTAATATGCATAATTTCTAAATTAAACCCTGATTTGTTCTTGGAGATCATCCAAATTTCGTAGGCATCATCCTATCAACACATGGTATTCAATTTCTTATCAAATCGGCCCTTGTTAGTGATATAGTTCTCCAATTTCACCCAAATTAACTTTCAAAACAAGCTTTATTAACCTAGACTAACATAAACGTAATTATTGCTAAAAAAAAGCAAGCAATAAACACTTGCCTCGATTTCGAAGGTCTAATCCATTGGTGTTGTTGGTATGGATGCGCTCCTTACGTTCCGATCTACACGGTGGTGGTGGTTGTGCAAGGTGGTGAAAATACATTGTCCTCCTTTGGAAATCGCTCTCCCTCACCCACTGTGGCTCTCTCTTGATTTTGGTTTAACCTAACCCTAACTGTTCCCAATTAGCTGATATAATATATTTCTAATTTTCGTCCATTTAATTCCTTTTAAATCCAAATTACAAAACTACCCCTACCGGGTGCCGGCTTGGCCTAAAAATGTTTCGGAGTCCAAATAAAATACCCGGGTAGAGTTTTCTGACTATCTCGACCCCTCCGGACTCACTGGCGCACTCGAAATGATCATACGAGTTGCTTAAAAATAATTTACCTTTTTATTCCACTTAATTAGTCCTGACACGACTTACACGCGCGTCCCGACTTAATATATCAAACTTTCGTATTTCTCTTTCACGACAAGTTATATAAAAATCGTCATTTCATATTACTTATTCTCATAGTAATATTAATAATTACTAACTTCTCATCATGCTAGTAAATATTAAAATTTAATCCGAATTAATAATTAATTCTCACATTTTAATTTAGTCAACCCACAATAATAATAAATCACATAATTATTTAAGTATTCGAAAATACGGGGTATTACAATTCGATGTTATTCTCCCATATTGACCCTAAGATTGATTCAACTATGAATGGTATGTTAACCACTGTTGATGTAAAAAAATTAGATTGCTTCTAATTATTTAATCACAGATAAATATAAATGATACAAAGAATTTTAAAGTGGTTCAGCCTTATAAGAATGGCCTACGTCCACTGTTTTTCTGTTATTGCCAAGTGTTTTGGAGTTCTCGATATGTAATTCTATCAAGAAAATCCGGTCCCCTAGAATGAGGGTGATACAATGTATTTATAGCCCTTAGGTTTTACATGTGAAAGGGTAAACAATTAATGCCCTTTAAGAGTATACGTCTGTATGATAAGCATTCAATGAATAGTTGAACTGTTGATTATCTGGCAATCAATGTTGTGGCCGAGATGCATCTCTGGCAATCAATGCTGTGGCCGAGATGCAGCTCGAACCGCCTTAGTTGTTCGTCGTTCAGGAGTTCCTAGGAGTGTTGGAGTTCCTCCGAGTGTTGGAGTTCCTCGGATTGCAGGAGTTCCTCGGAGTACACTTGCTGCTCGGAGTGAGTATGACTTGGTCGGGGAAATAAACTTCCTCGTTGCTATTGCGCCACGTAGATCGACACGTGTCTTCTTATTATTCGTCTATATCAGCATACTAATTTTGGTATCAACAGAAGCCCCCAATGTTTCATATTTCGAACTTTGAGGAGTATGGAACATTCTTTCTCGGTATATGGAAATATTAAATGACTTTCCTGGTTTTTAGGAGCATTTTCTCCGTGTTCGCATGTCCTTCCAAATTCGCAGAATCCACTTTTTTGAATTTTTATAAGCGCTTCGATCTTCGCGCATTTTTTGTCCTTTTAGCCGCCGGTAGCGTAATAGTTTCTTTTTTGTAATCATTTCTTTCGTCGCTTCCCAAGGCAAAGTATTTAAGCTTCAGAGGCAATCCCATCGTCTTCTACCTTTTCCAATTTCTGCTTTCGAGTTTTCCATAGTCTTTCTCTCTCTTGTGTGTTCATCCTTTTCTTTGTTCGTCGTCAATAGATCTTCCTTTTTCATGTAAGATCTCCTTCCTTCTTCTTCATTTCTTTTATTCGCCATGGTTTATGTTATCGAATCTCTTGAGAAATTCCGTTCTGATTTTTCTATTCCATCTTGGGTAACTCTAGAGGATCTTTCTGAGCCTTTAGATTATTTTCGTTTGGTTGAGGGACATTGGTTCCCCAGCCTCTTTATTGCTGAATGTGGATTTTATTTTCCACCAAACCCTTTGTGCTTAGAGTTCTGTCATTATTTCGATGTTGTTCCTGCAAAAATAGCCCCCAACACATGGAGAATAGTTAATGGGGTGTATAGGTTAAATCAAACTCACGGAACCCGTATAGGAATTCCTGAGATTATGTATTGTTATAGATGGGCTGTTCTAGATAATATTTTTTATTTAAAAACTAGATTTTTGAATAGGGCTCTAGTAGTCAACCTCCCTGATGCTAATAGGGATTATTTTGAACATGGGGTAGTTATCAAAAATTGGCAACATGCCCCTCTGATTGGAGATGAAGTATATCAAGGTCCCACATGCCCTCCATATGGCAATGGGATAGGTTATTTTCATTTTATTTTATTTTTGAAACTATGATTTCATTATGTTTGATAAAATGTATGACTGATATTTCACTATATATTTGTTTGCAGTTGACAGTAAGAGAAAAACTCCAAAAGAAGATGAAGTTAATATCAAGCATTTGAAACTTATCTGGAGTTTGCATCAGAAAGTTGCAGACGAGCACATCAGGTCTGCTTCATATTTGTTGCAGTATAGGAGTTATACAACCTCTTTCACTGCTCGTCCAGTGGTCAGCACTAGTGCTCCAGTGTCAGTTCCTGAGGACTCTTCTCCAGAATCTCACATTCCTCTAAGTCAGAAAATGGGCAAAAGAAGAGTTCCTGCTCTCTTCGAGGAGACTACCTCTGCTGGAGATGGGAAAAGAAACAAAATTGATGTCCAAAAGGGGACAAAGAAAATAGATGGTGCCCCTTCTGTTGCTCCTTAGAAGACTGCCGAGAAGCCCCCAGTGGCTCCGAGCAAAAAGGATGCACCTGTGGAAGTGGTCACCATCTCCCCAACCAAAAGATCTTCTTTGGTTGAAACTGTTGAAGTGCCACCGAGGAGACTGAAAAAATCCTCCTCGATCAATTTGGCTGAAACCATTCCTCAACTCCAAGTTAGTGGAGCTGGTGTTCCAATTATTATTCCTCTGAGCTCTGCGATGAGCTCGGTAAAGACTTGGATTATTCCTGAGGTCCAAGGAATTGAGGAGAATATGTCTAGGGATATGCTTACATCCTTGGCTACTCGTCACATTGCTTCAGTAAGTTTCTCTTATTCTGAATTTTCTTTCTTTCCATCAATACATGTATCTCTGTGATGACTTATCATTATCTTCTTTTTTCAGCTGGTGAGTTGTTTTAACACCATTGTGAAGAAGGACGAAGCAATCAAGGCTTCTAGCTCCTCGTCTGGAGTGGAGGATGCTTTGTTGGGTTTAACCAAATCTTTGAAGGATTCTCGTCAAAAGTATGACGAGGATAGGGCTGAATAGGAGAAGAAGTTGGCTGCAGTTGAGGCAGGAAAGGTGCAGTTGGAAAATAAAGTGAAAGACTTGGAGGGAGAGAAAAAGAAGTATGACGAGAAGCTCAAGAGCTTTGGGGAGCTTGAAGCCAAGATGAAAATGGCAGAAGAATAATTTTCCCTTCTGCAAGAAGTGAACCGCCAGAAGGAAGAGGTGGAAGCTAAGTTGAAGGCCACCGAGGATCTTCTATTCGAGAAGCTCTCCTCGGAAAAAATGAAAAGAAAAGTGGTGGTGAAAAAATCTTTCCGCACTGGTTGGGACAAAGGATGGGACAGGGGGTAGAAGCCATGATGACCTAAGTGCAATATGGGAGTCTGAAATACTTCCGAGATGGTTGGGTGGCTGCCCTGCAAGAATTGAAGGTTAATGAGGATTCAGAGCTATTTCAACAGCATCTCCTTGGTCCTCCCCCAATTATTGAAGATGAAGAGGAGGACGAAGCTGCCTCCGAAGAATCTTCCATGACAGTGGGTGATCAAATCCTTACTCAGTCTGCCGACGAGGAGCTTTCATCTCTGCCTGCTCCTCCTGAATAAGTTCCAGCTTTAGCCAATCAACTCATTGTTCCAACCAAGCAACCGAGCTCTTTGTCCCAGCCTCCCGAGAAAGTCTTGGTAGACAAGGAAAAGGTGTGAAGTTGTTCGGTATTCTCTTTCTATTTTTCTTCTTTCTCAAGTGTAACCAATGATCTTTGTAACTCTGCACTATGATCTAATAAAATTTGAGTTCTTTTCTTCCATATGATTGTCTCTTTTCTATCTGTACTCTGTCTTGATCTTCTTTTTTATGATTACGTTTTCTTTCTCTGCTAGTTTCTGGACAGGATGGATCTATTATCTGCTAATGATACAAAGTTGATGCAGCAATGTCATGAATATTATAAGGCTGGTCACACAGAATTGAATGCATCAGAAGTTGCCGACATCCTTAGTCATGATGCTTCAGAGCAAGCAGTGGAGGCATATCAGTACTTGAAATGTCTTCTTGATCATGTTGTAGCCAACAATGTGGCTTATTACGAAATGATTGAAGACTTGCAAGGTACTCTCGATGAACTTCAGCAGCAGTATAAAGAGTCTTCAGCTCTTTTGCACGAAGGGTATGAGAAGAAAATCAAACAACTTAGTGCTGAAAAAGGCTATGACAAGATGCTTGCTGGCTATGAAGTGAGAGAGAGAACATTGAAAGCAGATGTCGAAGGACACGGGTAAATCGCTGAGCTATTGGAACAAGAAAATAACAATCTACAAAAAGAACTAGCTCAGCTGAGGTCTGCTGCTTCATCTTCCACTGCCTTGGTACCGGTCACCGATGAAGGATTCTCATTTTTAGAAATGGAAAATGGCAAGTTGCGAGAAGAGTTATAGACTTTGAGAAGAGCTGGGCCTTCTACTACTATTCGGGGATGAGGAAGAGGTTCTCGTGGACGAGGAAGAGTTGCTCAGAATGCTGTCGAGGAACAAAATACTCAACCTGCTCGGGGATGATCAAGAGTTCTTTGTCGTACTATTGAAAAAGCTCGTACTCAATCAGCGTTGGAAAACCAAGCATTCCAATTGATGGCAAAGAATCAAGCCTTGTCTGACATGTCAAAGAAAATTAGAGAGCTGGAAAAATAACTTTCTTCAGAGAAATCAGTGTTGGAGACTAATGAACTTTTCATCCAGAGTCTTCACGAGAAGTTTGAAAGGTTAACATTTCAATTTCAAAAACAGCCTAGGGAGTTTTGGATGGCTGGATACAACGAAGCATTATTCCATTTGGATAATCGTATCCAGAATGCCAATAATGAGGGCTACAAGCAAGGTTGGCTGAATGCCTTGGGCGTGATGAAGCTCGAACAAGGACACTACCTGTAGGACTATTATGATCCTAGGGTACTTGACTTGCCTGTGCCACGGTATAATTTGGACATGGAATGGATCCCATCTCGTGCCATTCCTCGGAGCTTAATTGCAAAATACCTCGGTGACTACAATCTTCATTCTCAGATTGAGGTATCTCATCCCGAGCATCTACTGGACACACCTTCAATAATGAACGTCAGAATGCTTCGAGATCTTAACTTCATTAATTCTCCCCTTTGCCTGGAAGATCCTCCTGCTGGTGAGGAGCCTATTTCAAAAGCAAAAGGGAAAAAACCAGTAGAATAGGATATTCTGATCTAATAGTTAGTACACAATTTTAATATTAATGTAATAAATTTGTGTAATTCATTTAATGAAAGAGTTTCATTTTTGTTCGCAAATTTATATTGCTATTGTCTTGTATTTGTCAAACACTTTATATTTGTGCTTGCCTAACAATATTGTGTGGTTCATCGACCAACTCAGTAAAAAAAAGTTACAAGTATTAGTAATGTTGCTCGATCACTTAATAATAAAGTAATGAGTATAAAAATGTTTAAAATTTTTCCAACCAACCAAGGTTGTTAAATTGTGCTTGTCGACCAACTACAGTTAGTGGGTTTTTCTCCCCGACCAGCTATACTTGGTACTATTTGGAATACTTTCTCCTCGTCGACCAACTACAGTTAGTGGGTTTTTATCCCCGACCAACCATACTTGGTCCAGTTTTGAATATTTTGTTCTTCGAGGAGCTTTATGTATTTTCTGTAATAATCTTACCTCCCGACCAACATAAGTTGGCATTTGAGAGCATATCTTGTTTCCTAGCCAAACACGTTGGCATTTTTAGGAATGTTGTTTTGTTCTCGCCCTTTTACCAACCGAAGTTGGTCTGAGTTCGAACTATCATGTTCACTTGCCCTTTTACCAAAATTGGTCTGAGCCAGTGTCAGCCTCCTAACCAAAGGAGTATGGTTTCCTAACCAACCGGAGTTGGTATTTTTAGGAATATCGTGTTCTCGCCCTTTTACCAACCGGAGTTGATCTGAGTTCGAACTATCATGTCCACTTGCCCTTTTACCAACCGGAGTTGATCTGAGCTAGTGTATGGCTCCTAACCAAAGGAGTATGTTTGTTCTCGCCCTTTTACCAATCGGAGTTGGTCTGAGCTTGAACTATCGTGTCCTCGCTCTTTTACCAACCGGAGTTGTTCTGAGCTTGAACTATCATAGTTTGTAGTGTGTAACACTAATATTCCCCGAAAAACTTTCAATAAAAGGAGAGAAGATGGCGAAATATCATCATTTTATTCATATTGATGGAACTGCTTTACATTTTACATCACTGATAATACTTGCGTAGGTGTTCAGCATTCCATGCATTCTTGAATTCCTCTCCTTCTAGAGTTGCTATTCGGTAAGTTCCTGGTCGAACAACTTTTGTAACTCAGTAAGGTCCGTGTCAGTTTGCTTCCAACTTATTGTGATTCTGAATGACCTTCTTTAGCACGTAATCTCCTTCTTTTAAGTCGCATTTTTTCACCCTCTTGTTGAAGAACAGAGTTGTTCGTTGTTGGTAAGCAGCATTCCTAATGGCTGCCTCCTCTCTAACCTCCTCGAGCATGTCCAAATTTAATCTTCTCATTAAGTCGCTGACTGGGGAATTGAAATTCATCACTCTGTGTGTTGGAAGACCCAACTCGGCAGGTATTACGGCTTCACTTCCAAATGCCAGCATATATGGTGATTCTCCAGTTGCTGCTCGGGGAGTTGTTCTATAGGCCCACAATAATGACTGTAGCTCATTAATCCAATTATCTTTAGCCTCACTTAGCCTCTTCTTCAAACCATTTAGTAATGTTCTGTTCGTCACTTCAGTCTGCCCATTTCTTTGAGGATGGCCTAGTGCTGAATGAACCTTCAAAATGTTTGACTGACGACAATAAGCGGCAAACTCCTCGTTATCAAATTGTGTTCCATGTTCTGTGATGAAGTCATGAGGGAGACCATATCGGCAGATGATTTTCTTCCAAACGAACTGGTACACCTTCTCGTATGTTATGGCAATCAGAGGCTCATCTTCTACCCACTTAGTAAAATAATCCACAGCGACGACGAGGTACTTGAATCTTCCTCGGGTCGTCGGCAGTGGTCCAACCAAATCAATTCCCCACATGGCAAATGGCCAAGGGGAAGTTATGGGTGTCAACAATGCTTGTGGAGTTCGTCAGATGGAGGAAAAACGTTGGCATTTATCACATCTCTTAGCATAGGCTATACAATCAGCCCTCATCGTTGGCCAGTAGTATCCCTGCGTCATCACCCTTTGCAAAAGTGTCCGACCTGCTACATGGGCTCCACAAGACCCTTCATGGATCTCTTCAATCAATTCTTTCACCTCGGAGGGATGTACACATCTTTGCAAACCTTCCATAATTCCTCGTCTATACAAAACACCATTAGTTAGTACATACCGAGCAGCTTTATACTTCAATTTCTTGGCAGCGAGCTTATCCTCCGGTAATTCTCCCTCCTCAATGTATGCCCTGATGGGATCCATCCAAGATGGTCCTAAATCAAGGGTAATAATATTCATCGTCAGGTCTTCATCTATGTTCCGACTTTCTAATACTTCAATTGGTATCGTTCTTCGCAGCTCGGTACGAGTAGCTGATGCTAATCGGGCCAGTGCGTCTGCTCGTGCATTCTCCATTCTTGGTATTCTGATCAACTGAATGGCATCAAATTCTGCCAACAACTCCATCACCTTTGCATGATACTTGACCATTAATTCTCTTTTAACTGCATATGTCCCCATCACCTCATTCACAATTAATTGAGAATCACTGAATACCATCACTTGTTGCGCTTCCATAATCTTTGCTAAATTAAGACCTGCTATCATGGCCTCATACTCCTCCTCATTATTGGAGGCTTTGAATTGGAATCGCAAGTCATATTCCATGTCAATCTCGCCTGGGGTGTTCAAAACAATCCATGCTCCACAACCTGTTGTGCAAGATGACCCATCTACATATAATCTCCATGTAGGTAACTCGTCTTCAAATTTCTTATCTGACAGAGTTCCTCGGTGAAATATTTATTGTTTCCTTTCATCCTCCCCTGGTATTTCTTGCTCTTCATCGACCATCTCTTCTCACCCTTTTACCAACCGGAGTTGGTCTGAGTTCGAATTTGATGATCCTTCTACATCCACAAGCTCTTTTACCAACCGGAGTTGGTCTGAGCTTATGTATGTTGATTCTTTAACATCCACTCGCCCTTTTACCAACCGAAGTTGGTCTGATCTTGTGTTTGTTGATCCTGTAACATCCACAGGTTGATCAACGAACAACTTTTGTTCCTCGGGGGTATCAGGATATGTAAACTCTGCTATAAAGTCTGCTACAGCCTGCCCTTTTAGTGATGATCTGGGTTCATACACAATATCATATTCACCGAGTTCTATTGCCCAGTACATCAGTCTCCCTGATTTTTCTGGCTTATGAAGGGCTTATCTCAAGGGCATGTCGGTATACACGACGATGGTATGTGCCTGGAAATATGGCCTCATTCTTTTACTTGCCTCAATTAATGACAATGCCAATTTTTCCAGCTTTGGGTACCTGATCTCTGCACCTCAGAAAGCCTTACTTGTGTAATAAATTGGCTTCTGGACTCCATTCTCCATTCTGATCAATGCCGAGCTGACTGCATTCTCTGATACTGCCAGGTACAAGTACAACTTTTCTCCCATTAATGGTCTGGACAACAGTGGAGGTGTTCCCAAATATTTCTTCAAGTCTTGAAAGGCCTTTTCACATTCATCATTACACTCGAAAGTTTTTCGAAGTGTTTTGAAGAATGGGAGGCATCTATCAGTTGCTCGGGATACAAATCTGTTGAGCGCTGCACCTCGTCCTGTAAGACTCTGCACCTCTTTCTTCGTCGTTGGAGATCGCAACCCTAAAAGAGCTTTGATCTTTTCTGGATTCGCCTCAATGCCTCGCTGGTTGATGATGTACCCGAGGAACATTCCTTCTCGTACTCCAAATGTGCACTTCGTCGGGTTGAGCTTCATTTGGTATTTATCCAGTTGATCAAAGGTCTGACCTAAGTCAACTAGATGATCAGCAGCTTTCTTGCTCTTTGTCAGTATATCATCGACATAGACTTCCATATTGCAACTGATTTGTTCGGTAAAAACCTTGTTCATCAGCCGTTGGTATTTCGCTCCTGCATTTTTCAAACCAAAAGGCATAACATTATAACAATAAGTTCCCCTAGGGGTAATAAAAGAAGTACTTTCCCTGTCTTCAGGTTTCATTTGATCTGATTGTAACCAGAATAAGCATCCATGAAGCTGAGTAGCTCGTGTCCCGAGGTAGCATCCACTAGTTGATCAATTCTGGGCAATGGAAAGTGATCCTTTGGGCATGCCTTGTTGAGATCGGCGAAACCAATACACATTCTCCATTTACTATTTTTCTTCTTTACCATCACCACATTTGCTAACCAGTCTGGATATTTCACAACTTCAATGAATTGGGCTTTCTGGAGCTTCTCGACCTCCTCTTGTATAGCTTGATTCTTCTCGGGACTAATACTCTTCTTCTCTGCTTTACAGGCTTGATCTCCTTATTCACATTGAGCTCATGACATAAGAAGTTTGGATCTATTCCTGGCATGTCTTCATGACTCCATGCAAAAATTTTCTTTCTGTTTCTCAAGAAAGTTATCAACTCCTGTTTTATTGAAGCGTCCAACGACGAACCTATCTGAGTTGTTCGTTCAGGATGTTCATTGTCCAGAATAACATTTTCTGTAGACTCCACCACCTGTCCTTTTACAAGTTGGGATTCATCTCTGGGATCCAGTGTTTAAATTTTTGTACCTTCATCCACCTGGTAGGTAGTAGTCTTTTTCCTTGACTCTTCAAGATCCTCTTTCTCGACAGATGAATAATAGCATTCCCAAGCTACTTTTTGATCACCTTTCACAACTCCTACTCCAAAATTTGTTGGGAATTTTAAGCACTGATGTACTGTAGATGGAACTGCTTCGAACTTCTTCAAACCCACTCTTCCCATGATGATGTTGTAAGCTGATTGCACATTCTTATTTATCACAAAGAAGCGTATTCTTTCTGTTCGACAAGCAGGCCAAGTTCCAATGAATATATCCAACTTGATCGTCCCAAGTGGAAAAACCTTCTCGCCAGCAAAACCCAGGAGAGGTCTGTAATAAGGCTCCAATTGAGATAATTTTAAATTTAATCTGTCAAAGCATGAGTAGAACAAGATGTCTGCCGAACTACCATTATCTACCAGAACCCTTGAAATCACTACTTCTTTCATCCTCATTTTGATCACCAAAGGGTCGTCGTGAGGGTAAAGAACACCTGCAAGGTCATTTTTTGAAAAACCAATGACTAGCTTCTCTTTGTTTATCTTCCTCGGGCGATCCTCCTCAGCCAAATTTATCCGTTGAATGTATGAGCAAGCCTGAGCCTCACCGAGGTAAGCTTTTCTTTCTGTAGTAAGATCTCCTCCTCCTGCATCTCCGCCTGTAATAACAATACAATCAAATGTTCCAAAACTTATTGAAAATACCTCGCGTTCTGGTTGCCTTGGCCTTTTGGGAAGATCGGGGTCATCCTCTGTATCATCTTCATGATCCCTTTTCCTATTTTCTTCTGCCCGACTAGGAGATCTAGACCTCTCTCTTGCTCGGATTTCATTTCCTTTTTCATTTCTACGATCAACATATATTGATAACTTTCCTCGTCTAATGAGCGTTTCAATTTCATTCTGGAGGGCTATGCAATTTTTAGTCATATGACCATGATCCTTATGAAACTCGCAATATTTATCTCTATTTCTTTTGTCAGGGTCTGACCTCAGTTTCTTTGGCCATCTTACTTCCTCGTTATTCTTGATTTCTTCCAAGACATGATAAGGAAACCAAGGTGGAAGTCGACAAATCTAAGAAAAAAGAGCATAGGGGCAATGGCGGTGACAAGCATTCCAAGAATAGTAAGTTGTCATGGGAAGTCCTGAAGAAATTCGATAATTATACTCCTTTGAAAATGAGGAAGTAAGATGGCCAAAGTGTAATACAACTTGTTAGGCAACAACCCACTCATCAAGGCGGTGATTGCTATCTTTTCTTCATAATCTATGACTTCCAGCTTCTCATTATTGAAACGAGTTATGTAATCTCTAGTACTCTCACCAGATTTTTGTCTAACACTTAACAAGTGTGCTACTCGTTTTACTGGCTTTGCTCCGAAACAAAAATTGCCGATGAACAACTCGGCCAGTTGAAAGAAAGTTGATATCTTACCCCGAGGAAGATTGTTATACCATATCTGGGAAGATCCAGTAAGAGTTACTGAGAATGCTCTGCATCTCATTTCGTCAGGGACAGCATAGATGTCGGCAGCAGCTTGATATTGCTCTATGTGAAGAACAGGATCTGTCTTTTCATCGTATTTGGGGGTCACCACAGGGGCTTTAAACTTTGATGGTGTAGGAAAATCCACAATGGCCTGGACAAAAGGTGTCCCTTGAACAAAAGTTCGTTGTAGGGGATTCTTCGCCTTATCCATTTCTTCCAATCTATCCTCCAACCGCTGAATGGACCCTTTCCACGCATCCTTTCCTTCCTCGGGCCTATTAGTTCGAGCAATTGATTGTTCTGAAGTGGCCTCCTGAGATCTATCTTGACGAGCAACTGGTCGTGATTGTGCTGATCCTTCTCTTAGATCTGATGGTTGTCGGAAACTCCTCGACATGGTCTTAGGTGGACTCCTATTCCTCCTAGGGCCTAATCGACTAAAAGGAGACACCCTGCTCAATCTTTCCAAGGCACTTGGTCTTTCTGGAGAGAGAGTGATACATTGATCAGTATCTGTAGCATGTATTTATGAAGTTCACCCAGGTTGATAAGAGAAATCATCAGATTCCTCATTACGATATGACTCAGTACGCCTGGATCGTGAAGAAAGTAAATAAGTTTGTCTCTGACCACTTCTCTGTCCTGAATGTGCAGGTGCACCGCCATGGAGGGTTTGTATGAGTTGCCGCATTATTTCTTGCATGGTGGTTTGTCCTTGAGCTAGATTCGTCATAATTCCTGCCAGATCTGGAGGTGCAGAGGGATTTGGAGGATTCCCAACATTCCCAGCGTTTCGATTGCTGGATTCAGGATTATCTGCCATTGATGATGAATGATTTTTAATGAAAAATGATAACAACAGTCGTTTCCCACAGACGGCGCTAATCTGTTGATGTAAAAAATTAGATTGCTTCTAATTATTTAATCACAGATAAATATAAATGAGACAAAGAATTTTAAAGTGATTCAGCCTTATAAGAATGGCCTACGTCCACTGTTTCTGTTATTGCCAAGTGTTTTGGAGTTCTCGATATGTAATTCTATCAAGAAAATCCGGTCCCCTAGAATGAGGGTGATACAATGTATTTATAGCCCTTAGGTTGTACATGTGAAAGGGTAAACAATTAATTCCCTTTAAGAGTATACGTCTGTATGATAAGCATTCAATGAATAGTTTAACTGTTGATTATCTAGCAATCAATGTTGTGGTCGAGATGCAGCTCTGGCAATCAATGCTGTGGCCGAGATGCAGCTCTGGCAATCAATGTTGTGGTCGAGATGCAGCTCTGGCAATCAATGCTGTGGCCGAGATGCAGCTCGAACCGCCTTAGTTGTTCGTCGTTCAGGAGTTCCTCGGAGTGTTGGAGTTCCTCGGAGTACACTTTCTGCTCGGAGTGAGTATGACTCGGTCGGGGAAATAAACTTCCTCGTTGCTATTGTGCCACGTAGATCGACACGTGTCTTCTTATTATTCGTCTATATCAGCATACTAATTTTGGTATCAACAACCACTGTTCCGGAAGAGGCTGAAATTTGGAAGGTGATTTGTTTAATGATTATGGAAAGTGTTCCTAGTCCTGATGGTCTCAATGGGTTTTTCTATAAACATTTTTGGGAGGTGATTAAAATAGACTTCTTCAAAGTTGTGCAGTCTTTCTTCTTGGGAGAAGAATTTCCCAAAAACTAGACATCTACTCTTATTTATCTTATTTCCAAAGGTAATAATCAATCTTATTGTTCTGATTTTAAACCTATTAGCTTTATGCAATTTTTGCTATAAGGTCATTTCTAAACATTTGAATGATAGACTTGCTACCCTTATTCCTATGTTCATTTCTTTAGCTCCAACTGGATTTATCAAAAATAGAAATATTCTTGATAATATTCTTCTTGTAAAAAAAATGTTTCATAATTTGGGTAAAAAAGCTTTTGGAACTAACACTTGTATTGGCCATGACATATGATAGAGTGTAATGGATAGTTCTTCTTAAAGTTCTCAAGCTTCTTTGTTTTATTGAAACTTTTACTGATCTTATATGGAGATGTCTTTCTAATAACTGGTTCTGAGTTTTAGGCAATGGCAAGGCTTGTGGTTACTTAAAATCTACTGGGGGGCTCAGACAAGGAGACCTCATTTCTCCTTCTCTCTTTGTGATTTTTGCAGAGCTTTTATCTAGGGGTCTAGAGAAACAATTTATTACAAGGGTTGTCACGAATTTTTCTCAGCCTCGTGGAAGTACTTTAATATCCCACTTATCTTATGTTGATGACATAATTATTTTTACCAATTGTGATAGAAGTAGATTAAAAATACTTGTCCAATTCCTTAGATGCTATGAGAATGTCACTCGATAAAGAATTAACTATGCCAAATCTTCTTGTACCACTCACAAATCTATGCCCAGAATTATAATTGATTCTATCAATGCAAAATTGGGTATGTCATATAAATCTTGGCCCCTAATTTTTTTGAGTTGTCCTCTGCACTATGGTAGATTAAAAGTGGACTTCTTTGCTCCTATGATTCAAAAGATTAGAAGTAAGCTTTATGGATTGAATAATAAACTATTTTCTAGTTGTGGCAAACTCACTCTTATTAAACATGTGCTTTTTTATATTCCTATGTTCACCCTGATTGCACTCAAACCTCCTAAGACTGTTATTAATCATATTCATCAGATGTTTGCTAAGTTTTTTGGGGGGGGAGGTGATGAATCTAATGGTTAGAAGCACCATTGGGTAGATTGGTTTGTTATTTGTAGAACAAAAGAGGAATGTGGTGTGGTATTATCAAATCTTAAAGCTTTATCAAAAGCTTCAGCTCTTAGATATAAGTCTTTGTATTTGGATAACTCTTTATGGGTTCAATTCATGAAAATAAAATACAGAGGAAAGAGTAGTAGATATGTTTCTTCAATCTTTTTCATGACCACTTTTTAAAAGTATAGGATTTGTGCATTTGGAAATCTTCAATGTCTGGGGAGTTTAACTTCAAATCAGCAGTAAATCTTTTAAAGCATCATTACACTAAAACATTTTTTTCAACAACTTTGTGGCATAAGAATATTCCTCTTAAAGTGTCTTTATTGTTTTGTAGACTTAATTTGTCTTCAATTCCTTTAGACCACAATATTCAACAACTTGGTATCAGACTTGCTTCAAGATGCAATCTATGTTTTAACTTGATGGAGGATATTTCTCATGTCTTCCTTAAAAGCCCAGTGGTTGTTTTAGTTTGGTATTTCTTCTGTAGACTCTTGGGTTTCTCTATTAATTTAGCATCTATTCAATCAATGTTTATTTCTTGGTTGATTAATAAATCTAATCAACCCTTCATCAAGTATATAATTAATTAGAAAATCCAGACAGTTCAAGCTTGGATGATAGGTATTCATTTTGAAGGTTCAGCAAATTCTTTCCTCTCTCATAATGTTCAACTATTTCAAGCATCAAAAGGTCATTTCAAGCTTAATCAGATGGTTAAAACCTTCTCCAAGTTGTTAGAAATTAAATGTGGATGGAGCTTACAAAGGTAATCCAGGTATCAGTATGTGTGGTGGAGTTTTTAGAGATTAGTGTGGCTCTTTAAAGTTTGGTTTTGCTTTCAATATGGGTATCAGTTCTAAAATTCAAGCAGAGCCGAAAGCATTAAAATATATCTTGGTTCTTGATCTTCAAAACAATATAGTCAGTTTAGAAATTGAATCCGATTCTCTTATACTTATCCATTTCTTAGTTAAAGATTGGAAAGCTCTTTGGCATCTTCTCAATTTATTGGCAGAAATCAAAGATCTAATGAAAATTTTAAATTGCTCTCTATCCCACTATTTTAGAGAAGGTAATTCAGTTGCTGATGCTTTGGCAAATCATGTAATCTCCCTTGAGAAAACAGAAATTTATGATTCATTTTCATCTCTTCCTATTATTGTCAGAGGTTGTTTGAATTTAGATAGGTGGGGTATTCCTAATCTTAGAAGTTGATTGTCTTTATTTCATTGAATCTTCTTTTATTCGTTGTAATGGTCTTGTTTATAAAAGACCATATTTATAGCTTTTCCATCCATTCCATATATTGGGCTCGACTATCGAATGATCTTATTAGAGCTTGTTAATGCTACGGGAGAGGCTATTTCTCCCTCTAATCAATAATATGTGTGGGAGTTCCATCCCTCTAATTTGGTGATAAATTAGCAATTATGATCCTCATATGTTTTTCTTGGGTGATCATACATCCCATTTCATATATATGAAGGGATGAACTATTGAGTATTTTTAAAAATAATTTTGAACCTCCCTACATGGATATAAGGGATGAGTTAATTGAACATGCGAACTTGGCTGAATGTGCGGAATCCACCCACTTAGGTTTTTAGTTCGACCCAATTTTTTTAACCAAGTGTTCCACTCCTGAAAGTTTATGAGACATATATTATTATATATGTGGGATAATTATAATAGCTTAAGGGGCATACATCTCTCACTCCTCTCTCTCTCTCCCATACACACACATGCCACCCCTCAATCTCTTACTTGGTGTGCAAATTCTTTGTTTTAGGGTTATTACGATGAAACCGTTAGATTTTTTACATGGGAATAAAAGATAAACTCCAGTAGCTAATATTGTCTTCTTTGTGAAGACATGTAGTGTATGGGACTACATAAAAGTCAGAGAAAACAACAGCTACGAGAAACTACCAAATGAAAACTATTACCAAAATTAAGGTAATTTATTTCTTTAATCCAAATTTGGGAAAAGGATAATATTAAAATCTAAATGAAAAACCTTGATTTATAAAAATGATCCACTTGTTAGATGTTCATTAAGAATATTAGGGAATCAAAATGCGAAAAAATGTCATACATGCAAGGATTTTACGAGGAAACACTTTCGGGAGAAAAACATCAAGACAAATTGATATCTTCCACTATGTAGGTAAAGATTTATACAAAGATAGAAATGACTCAAGAAATTGAACCTCTCTCTAAACTCAATAATGCACAAGCTACACGATCTACTGTTTTCACGTTGTCATAGGAAGACCAAGTGAAGATCTCTCTTACCACTCGTCATGTCACGTGTTTCAAACTTATTAAGAATGTTGCGTTTGAACCAATACATAAATATTCTTTTAAAGTTTGAAGAAAACTTTTGTATTTTAATGTAACAAGTGAGAATTCACTAATGTATTCTCAACTTCCTAGAATGTGAAAGTCTTGAAGGTTTATGGAAATGTTTAAAGTATTTGGCTACTTAAAATAAACTCACAAGTATATTTTAGATATCAAAAGTTTAAAGTCTATTGAGAACAAAGTTTGTATAATATTTGTTCAAGTATTGAGAAGAAGTGATCAAGATTCAGATAACTTCAAACTCCAACTATAACGAGAATATCTTAAAAATACTCAGATAAGATTGAAGAAAAAATTTGGTGAATAATAATTTTCTGCAAATATTTTTTGATCTCAAACTCAAGATCTTAAGCTATTAACCTCTAACTTATTTACAGGAAGAATAAGAACTTACACAATAAGCCAAAAGGAACTTGTAGAGATAATCTCTCAAAACTATGAGTAATTTTCGTCCACATAAAAAATTTAAAAAACATCAACACAAAATATGTGGCTGATAGAGGGGTATGCTTAAATTTTGAGACCAATCAGTGAATTGATATCAAAATGCATAACCGACGAAGCCTCATTCACTGAAGCGAACGATCAGCGAAGAAGGTCATGAGAAAAGTGTGTAATGCTTCGCTGATGCGAAGCCTCCTTCTCTAAAGCGAACAAGGTCGTGAAAGTGACCAGAAAAATATTTTTCAGTTTTGCAAGCAGCAAATCATCACTTCACTAAAACAAACCAAGAAATTTTTTTAAAATAGTTTGAACTTAAAATCAAGTTTTTTAAATGAAAAATATGCCCTTTTTAAAGTATGTTATATAAGAAAATTATATGGCATATGTATATGAAAAATCTCAAAAAATAACCTCAAACAAACACACACACTACTTTAACACACTTTTCAATTTAAGAAAAATCTTTTTTAATTGTCTTAAACCATGAATCTTATATCCTTTACCTTTATCCTAATGTGGCGTTCTCAATGGTATGTTCATAAATGATGTCGCAATGGGATTTGATGAAGTTTGGTGAAAATATTTCAATGTGAACCTTTATTAGAATGACCTCAAGGACTACGACTCAAATTGTGTTTTTAATCAACGGAATAAAGACAAACAAATGAGTTCGAGTTACATGAATATATTATACTCTTGTAAGATCGATGGTGTACAAGGAAAGAATGCATGTGCATTACATGTGAAACGGCTCGTAACAAAAAGATAGTGATTTATTCCTTTTTTTTTACGTAACAATATATCTAAACTCGAATATTGTTATGCAGGGGTGGAGTTATGTTAGGTCGAGTGGGGGCTATTGATTAGGCATAAATTCTTCACATTTCTCCCCTTAATTTCGGTATTTTTATGATCTCGTGCGGTGTAAATAGCTTGGATTTGTCTCATATTTATTCTACTAACCCTTTTTGGCAAGTATTTCGTATTTTGTGTATCTCTAATGTGTTTGACAGGTATTTCATGCAAGTTAGTGCCAAAGAGAACTCAAAACACTGAAAGAAAACCAAGAAATGGGGAGTTAAAGGGCATTTTCACAATTTTTCAGCCTTATTCTGGAGGTGGGGCCAACTGTAAAGTTGAAGAGATTTCAATTACAAGAACACTGGAAAAAATGGCACCTCAATTCGAGCTACGGTGAAGAAGTTAGGCCCATTTGAAGTTGAGAAAGAAATCCAAGAAAAAAACTGTTAAGGGCGAACCGAACCGAAGCTGAGGAAAAAAAATTGGTTCGCTAATTTGTCACGCACCCGATCCGTTACAAAATTAGTCACGCTTTCTAAGTGTTACAAATTTCCATATACGGGATTTTTATTTTGTGCATATCTTTTAGCCAAAAGAGTTTTATGTTTTGGGGACTCTTCCAAAACGACCTTTAGCCTATATATTTAGTCATTAGGACTCTTTTTATTAAGATTTCATTGATGTAAAAGCTCCATAATAAGTAGGAACATCTAGGAGAAGAATCTACATATTTTGCACATTTAATTCAAGAGCTTTTCCAGTTTTTCTTCAACCTTTGATTTCTTTTTGCATGTTCTTGTTCTTCAATCTTAGTAACGTTTAGTTCCAACACTTTTATTATTATTTCTCATATTTCATCCCTCTTTCCAAGCAATTATGAGTTCATGCAACGTAGATAACGTTGTTTTCATTAATTTCACCATGTTAGGCAAGATTTCTAAGGTAGGGATACATGAACTCAACCCGATGTGGTAGTTGAATGTGTATAAAATTATTCCTCTAAATTTAATAATTTATTATGACCATATTGCGTAGAAATGCGACAATTGTAGATCTTTGGATCTCGTTTGCTTCTGGGTAACCAGGATGCTTCAGAATGCAATTCGAGTGTAACAATCGCAATATCGATTTACTCGTCCTCTGATTATGTATGGTGCGATCTTGAACCTCATATATGTAATGCTTGGGAGTACTAATGTCTGGGTCTAATTAATCACTTAAATTTATGATTAGTTTTATACCATCAATACTCTAGGGTTGGGGGATTGTGTCCCTACCTTAATTTTCCAATTAGTTTTAGTTAACTTCTTTATTTTTCCTTTCTCACTCAATCATCATCTTTTACACTTTATTTTTTTGAAGTAATAAATCAATTAAAATCTATCAAATATTCCCTGTGGATTCGATACCCAGACTCGCCACTATACTCCGCAAGAGTGTATTTAAAGTTTAGGGGGATTTTTTGTATTGTGGTCGGAAGCCAATAACAACGATTAGCGTATTTACACGGACGCTCGATTTCAACCTCGATCAAAATGGCGTCGTTGCTGGGGACTTAGGTAGACGTAGGTTAGATTCCGTTAATCTAAAACTTCGACCAAAAAAAAAATTCAAAAATTTTTTTTTAAAATCACAAAAAGATACTTCAACTCTCAAAAGCATGTTAATGTAAAATCTTGAATTCTCTCTAACTCCCCAAAATACTCCAACCAGCATTCACGAAAACCAGATAGTTGAGTACGATCCCGATAGCCCTCACACTCCAAACGCTCCACAATTCTGGGTTCCATCTCCCACACCTCCACACTCAATTGCAAGTTACACTCCGACATCCCTCTTAGGACACACCACAGAGCACGCTCAGAGCATACCAAGTGAGGATACAGAGTCATCAAGTGATAGAACCATGTCACAACATGGTAGTGTAGCCACAGGTGAGGAAGAGGTCCCGTACCGCCCTTTGAGAGAAATCTTATATCCCGAGCGAACTGTCACTCTGGGATGTATTTTACTCCCATATAATACAGGGCAATTTTTCTTTAGAATTGGGATGATCTAGATACTTTCCAATGTGACACCCCGCCTAATTAAATACCAAGCGATCACTCCTTTATTAAATTAAAATCAAGGTGAACAGTTGGTTCATTCTCAGCATCACTGTCGTTAATGAAAATCTTTTCCAATTAAACATCCTAAATAATTAAGCTAAGTGTCAAAACCATTTAAAACCTTATTTCCATACTATTAAATCCAATTATAAAACCTTCAACCATTTAATTTTTTAAGAGCCACGCATTAAGAATGAGAATAGAAATGAACATTCAAGAATTTGACCATCAATAATAAATCCCAACATTTACAACACTAAAGGAAAACATCCTGACAGTAATAAATCCCGAAATAAAAATGTTGAAAGTAAAAAGAATTACAGTCTCTGACAATATCAACTAAACGATGGAAAAGGGCGACGCATGCCCCTGCTGGATAAAGCTGAACTAAAAGTAGAGTCAATAATGAGGTCGTCTAAGCAATGGCCTGCAACTCCCACAAAAGCTACAGCGCGTTCCATCCAAAGAATCCTAAGTAAGACGCCCCTGTGGCTGGGCACCTGCAATATATATATATATATATATATATATATATATATATATATATATATATATATATATATATATACACACAAGAGAGAAGAGGTAATAGCAAGGTCAGAGCCCGAATGTAAAACCGTTTTAAAAAATAGTTTAGCAAGTATTTAAAATGCTTACCGGCTAATGCAACAGTCATATTAGTACGCGACACTCTCTTGAGAATTCTCACCTCTCATCTAGTGTGCACGTCTATCGTACTAATGAACCCCATATATCTCTCTAACTTATTCTCCATAAGTTTTTAACACGTGAAATTAAGGTTATGATATTCACTTTTAGAAAATCGAACTCTTCAAGATTTCTTACGTTATTTAGAATAATTCTGCATTGTTATAACGTTTCCGAATACTTACAGTGAAGTTAATGAATTTCATACTTTACTTAACTACTATTTTACTCAATAGAAATTTCTCATATAGTTACACGTATATATATTAATTACTCGTATAATATATATACAAACAGCACCCCACATAAAATCTATGGTGCTAGCCTCCCATATATAAGTATATATATACCAATCACTCATAAATTATATATATACTAATGGCACCCCACATAAAATCTATGGTGCTGGCATACTCCGCTATCAAGTCCCCGTATCACACAAACTAAGGGAAATACTAGTTCGGAATCACTCTCGAACTGTATTAACACAAACACAAACAACATTGAGGCAAAGCATAGATTCCAAGTGTCTAAGAGGTCAGTACATACCCTCACGTCTCTTAGGACCGTCTGAACTATCAATTCGATAGTCTGTACCAAGGACATATATCTTCTAGGGTACGAGTCAATATCCCCCATAAAGGCACATCGAGATAAGACTGTCCCAGCGCGGTAACCTCAGGGATAGCAAGTAGCGCGGGTACGATTTTTACACAGAAATAATATATGCACAATCACACCGTCATATATAAATATGAAATCACATCCACATTATTAAATTAGGTACTCTCATGACCCAAAATTTATCATTATCCGTTATTACACGTTTTTCTCAATTATATCGTATAACGGCCTCATTCCTTTCTCTTCTCGTAATTAATTTATTCTAAACTCACTTCTTGTCACTCGAAGTGTTTTCTTTATTAAAGTACAATTTCAGTAGGTCCTCTCTCGCATTCTAATCCAACTTATTAGATTTTTCGATTATTTAATCAACACACGTATGATTTCTTGAGTCTGAAAGTCTCCCCGTTTATCCTTTATTTCCCTTCGTATTAAAGTTTCACTTTATGGGATTTCTCTTGACCCTACTGGTCCTCTTTATGTTCAATTATATTCTAACAACCCTAATCAAGGTTTACTACGCATAAAATCAAATTAAGCTAACACGAGTAAAAATGCAGTTTTCCCAGGAGGGTCGATCGATCGATGAAAGGAGGTCGATCGATCGAACCTTTGATCGATCGATGCTCTGGGCTCGATCGATCGATCAAGCAGTTATGGCGAAACTGCAGCCAACCCAGTTACGGGATTCTCACCCCAAACTCCTCCAAACCATCATATTACAGTCCCAAACTCCCAATCAATTATACTATAAGTGTTGTATACCCATTTAAACAATTTCCTACGTAACACATGCTAATTTTCCTCAAGAATCATGGGTTAAAAGGGGCAAACTCTACATAATTCTTATGAACCCTAATCTTTCCTTTAACTTAATCTCTTCCATTCTTTTTCCAGATTTTTTATCTCTAATATCATGGAATTTCGTGGCTCATCCTGTATATGTGAAATGGATTTCCAGAAATATGATCTCTAACATTATAACATGCAATTTGTGTCTCCAATTTATGTTTTTCTTCAAAAATACTAATCTAATCAACCTAAGACTAATATAAAAGGATGCATTAACTTGATAAAAGCAAGATAGATACTTGCCTGGAAAATTTCAGTTCTGATTTGCGAACGATTTTGGTGTGGTTGTGTTCCCCGTCGCGCGATGTAAGCGTTGGTGGTGACGGCGGTGCAATCGGAGGTGTTCTTGGCCTAGAACTCCTTGGAGAGCTTCTCCTCTTCCTCTCCAATGGTTGTCATTAGTATTTCATTGTGTTAACCCTAAAATATGACACTTTACATCTGATATAACCCTATAAAATTCGTAGGTTTAATTACCCATAATTGCGAAATATCGAAAACGCCCTCTCGGGGTACTAATTAGGCCTAAAAATGCCCCGAGACCCAAACTAAACCCCCGGGTACACTTTTCTGACTATCTCAACCCTTTCGAACTCGTTGGCGCACTCAAAACGACCATACGAACAACCTATAAAATATTCACTTTTATTAATCCATATTTAGTCCCGACACGACACAGGCGCGTCCCGACTTAAATTTCCACAATTGTCATTTTATTCACACGTGACAATATTATAAAAATAAATCTCATATATTACTATACTCATCCAGTAATATGAAACAAATAACAAATTTCCAATAATTACTAACTCTAGTCATGCTAGTAAATATTTAAAACAACATTCCGGATTAAAATTAAATTAATTTATCTCAATTAAATTTAATAAATCCTTAAATTTAAACGCCATGAAAATACGGGGTATTACATACTTCCCCCCTAATAACAGAATTTCGTCCCGAAATTCGAAAAATAAGGCCTACCAGGTAGCACAATTCTGGATATCATTGTCAGTACGCAAACTATCTACATAGTACGGCGCTCAATCACTATAGCTTTTTCCTCACAGCAACATTATTTTACATTCTCATTGGAGACACTTCACATTACACTCCCAACCGACAACATTTACATAGGTCACGTCTATATGTTATAAATTCTATTATCTCACTATCATTAGGAGGTCGCACCTCACTACATGACAACTACTCGGATTTATTCATATACAAAATTCCCATTCTGAGAAGATCATACGAACATTTGACCACTCTTGACTTCCTAAAACAGTCGTGGAATTCCACCATATTATCGGATATTTTCTCGAACGATCCAAAAATTCTGATTATCTACTCTCCTCTAAACATACGGAAGGAGAATAGTCGAGGTTCTTCTATAACAAAACCTTAATAAGTACCTCGTACGCGACAAACAGGTACGAGTGCTTCTACAAAGCATTCTTCAAATCATCGTACCAAGATTCCAAAATCTCCTTCACGTGGCTCCACTAATCTTTAATCACCATGTGCTTATTCCCTGGCTAAGGGTGATACATCCTACTCGAAACGAAATCTTATCTCCTCTGGTTCCTGAAATCCCATATCAAAGGTGGGATTCACCAATCTCATCCTGATTCAAAAATTTATACTGCGTCGGACCATGCACTGGCGCGATCCTTCCTTTCAAAGGAAGTCTGGGGCATACTAGTTAATATTGTAAACGATCCCAAAGGAATATTAATCACTTCCTTCTCAGCGGCTTAATTCACATGTTCGGGATGAACCCTTGATCTTGTTTTGACGATGGCAACCCATCCAAGGACTGTACCGACTTTACCGACCTCTTCCAATTTCAGGAATTGTCGATAAACACAAAATTCTTTGGTTGATTCTCCTCTTTCAACCAAACCTTACCTATGGGCGGTGCATGTAGAGACTACTCACTACGTCCCGCTAAACATCAATTCTTCCTTGAAATGTCTCACATTAAGTGACACATAATACTCCCCTTCCTTCCTTGGAGTATGCCGAAAGTTCCGACCCGTGCTCTTCTCTCCACGAAGCGCACTTCTGGATCTCTTATACTATACTAACATCATTACTCTTTGTATGCGCAAGTCGCTCTCACACTTGACTAATAACAACTCTGCTCCGGGTGTGCTTCATAACAATTAAATTCTACTCTATTCAAGGAATACCAATTCTTGAATGGCTTCCCACAGCCTTCCAATCAAGTTAGGATGTGCTATTCTAATTGCACATTTGGGTACTCTCAATCACCCTAGAAATCAAATTTTTTTTTTTAAATCCTCCTTATCATCGTTCCACCCCTCAACTCGTGGGGATAACTTTCAATGCTTTCTTACCACAAAAAAAATTCGGCTCCAATGGCTTTAAAACAAAATTCAACTTCCAACTTATATACATAATTACTTGATCCCATTTAGATCAGGGTACCAAACTCATGGAATAGTGACCAAACGTCTCCCTATTTCCAACCTTACGCTAAGTTTCAAGCGTGGGATGTCTCGCAAAGCGAAATCCAAACAAGGAACCCCCCCGATACACTACTACCTAGCATTGTCGGTTATCGAAATCCGTTAGATCCTCCGTCCATAGTATATACCCCTTTATTCCGTCCCTTGACAGAAAAGTTACAATTTCTCCCGTAATTATGGTTAACAAAAGCGTTTCGCCAATTTCACTATCGTCCCGTATTGGTTTATGGTAATTACATTCTATAAACCTCGGATACATACGATCGAAATTCTTCAAATTTCCTTTTTATAACATTAGGGATATAACTCTTAACTCCCACATCTCTTAAGGATAAATATAACACTGCACTCTTCCTATCACTAAGTTCGGAGTGCTAAACATAATACTGAGTCAAGTCTTTCGCTCAACGGTAAATCTCGATACATATTGAATCATACTGACAAAGTCTATACCTACATTGGTATCGAATATCTCGAGCCCACTATCTCCTCCGAAGTCTCTAGGATAGATAATATAAGTGCAAGTCCAACCTTCTTACAGGTAAAGCCTCGCCAAAACAAACATAAAACATGTTGCGCTAATGCAACCACTTCGATAGCCTTGCAATAAATGCCCACTATCGTACTAACCATTTCAATAACGTTTTAACAAAGATAATATTATACTCGTGTATCGCATCACTACAACGAGTAACCTCAATAAAGTACAAAACACTGTTAATATACTCATTCATCCTCCGCGGATAGCACTAAAGAAAAATCCCGCTACACTAGGGAAAAATATTCACATTTTAATAACGTTTATAATGATATGCATTAAGCTCGTCTCACATGCTAATCTAGCAAGGAACAAAATATAGTAACTCGCTCGTGTCACATAAACACGCCTCATCCTCTGAGGATACAACTTATACTTCCATCCTGGCAATCGTCTTGACTGCACAAATGGTTTTCGAACGTAACACGTATGCCCAAACCAAAACAAAATTATTTTTAATCGTCGTCCTTTACTAGACACCGTATTCTTGTCCCTTTTTCTCACTTTGGAACATATTATCGTGAGAAATTTCACTACGCACCAAAATACCTCAACACATAATCCACTTATCACCTGTCCTACTAACCAGGTTAGGATTGTCCTTCTCTCGGATTTTAGTAGACTCGATTCATGTTAGCCATCCCGGTTGTTCCCTTATCTTTTTAGGCCATAAAGATCATGTTACTATATATAATAGTACTTACTGAATTTACCATCACTTGGTAAGAATTTAACTATCTGAAGCATTTAAATGGTTTTCCTGATGTGTATCCACATCCTTTTGTGGTGCTACACCACCACCGTTGTATTCAGTCTTATTCTCGACTAAATTCTTCGATTCTTTTAGCTTCCCCCCACAAAGAAGCGTTATCATCTATTTTGACAAAATACGACGTTGTCAACCTCTAAATCGGTAGTCCATCAGAATTTCCTCTTTGAGTGTTATCAACTATTATTACGAGTCGATCTCCCACTTGGAGTCATTTCCTCCACTCATATCTACATCTTCCGATACAAAAATCACTAGCGGTTAAGATTCATATTACCAAATGGACCCTTGTCATGCCCTCCCGCGATGAGTTCAGAACCACGTTTGCTTCTAATCCTGAACAGTTGAGGAAGGAACATACGGTCAACACTGTACCTAAGATTCTCCTATAGGCATAGCATTCCACTTCTAAAATTGGTGGTTGACTCCAACTATTATAACTTCATCCCGAAATCCAAGAAAATTTTCTCTAAATTTTCACTTTCAGTTTGCCACACTCCGTCCTATATCTAAGCCTTTGGATACTTTACCTCCTTTGGTAAACACATACAATTTTTGCATTTCTAGAATTCTCACTGACCGTTCTCCATATGTTTTGTAACACGTTGGTTGAGTTTACTCTCGTACCTTATTCGATCATAGAAGCACTTGGAAATCATTGATGCTCCTTAGTCACCTTTCTAGTCTTGGCTTCTCGCACCATAATGGAGGTGACCTCGACTACGGTCATCATCCTCGGATATATTTCATAATCTCAACTGAGCCCTGCCTCCTGATGTCCGCTTAACGGTCCTCTTCTGACATCTGTCATCGCTCGGTACATGCACACATCCGAACGAAATTATAATTCACTAATGTATACACATTATAGCAGGAGAATGAAATCTCGTCAAAGAAATCGACAATCCTAAACATAGGGCTCTGTATCAAACAAAGCAACGCTGAAAGCATAATAAGTCTTACAGATCCTAAGGACACTAGAACCTGATGCTCTGATACCACCTGTGACACCCCGCCTAATTAAATACCGGGCGATCACTCCTTTATTAAATTAAAATCAAGGCGAACAGTTGGTTCATTCTCAGCATCACTGTCGTTAATGAAAATCTTTTCCAATTAAACACCCTAAATAATTAAGCTAAGTGTCAAAACCATTTAAAACCTTATTTCCATACTATTAAATCCAATTATAAAACCTTCAACCATTTACATTTTTAAGAGTCACACATTAATAATGAGAATAGAAATGAACATTCAAGAATTTGACCATCAATAATAAATCCCAACATTTACAACACTAAAGGAAAACATCCTGACAGTAATAAATCCCGAAATAAAAATGCTGAAAGTAAAAAGAATTACAGTCTCTGACAATATCAACTAAACAATGGAAAAGGGCAACACATGCCCCTGCTGGATAAAGCTGAACTAGAAGTAGAGTCAACAATGAGGTCGTCTAAGCAATGGCCTGCAACTCCCATAAAAGCTACAGCGTGTTCCATCCAAAGAATCCTAAGTAAGACGCCCCTGTGGCTGGGCACCTGTAATACATACATATATATATATATATATACATATATATATATATATATATATATATATATATATATACACACAAGAGAGAAGAGGTAACAGCAAACGGGTCAGAGCCCGAATGTAAAACCGTTTTAAAAAATAGTTTAGCAAGTATTTAAAATGCTTACCGGCTAATGCAACAGTCATATTAGTACGCGACACTCTCTTGAGAATTCTCACCTCTCATCTAGTGTGCACGTTTATCGTACTAATGAGCCCCATATATCTCTCTAACTTATTCTCCATAAGTTTTTAACACGTGAAATTAAGGTTATGATATTCACTTTTAGAAAATCTAACTCTTCAAGATTTCTTACGTTATTTAGAATAATTCTGCATTGTTATAACGTTTCCGAATACTTACAGTGAAGTTAATGAATTTCATACTTTACTTAACTACTATTTTACTCAGTAGAAATTTCTCATATAGTTACACGTATATATATTAATTACTCGTATAATATATATACAAACAGCACCCCACATAAAATCTATGGTGCTAGCCTCCCATATATAAGTATATATATACCAATCACTCATAAATTATATATATACTAACGGCACCCCACATAAAATCTATGGTGCTGGCATACTCTGCTATCAAGTCCCCGTATCACACAAACTAAGGGAAATACTAGTTCGGAATCACTCTCGAACTGTATTAACACAAACACAAATAACATTGAGGCAAAGCATAGATTCCAAGTGTCTAAGAGGTCAGTACATACCCTCACGTCTCTTAGGACCGTCTGAACTATCAATCCGATAGTCTGTAACAAGGACATCTATCTTCTAGGGTACGAGTCAATATCCCCCATAAAGGCACATCAAGATAAGACTGTCCCAGCGCGGTAACCTCAGGGATAGCAAGTAGCGCGGGTACGATTTTTACACAGAAATAATATATGCACAATCACACCATCATATATAAATATGAAATAACATCCACATTATTAAATTAGGTACTCTCACGACCCAAAATTTATCATTATCCGTTATTACACGTTTTTCTCAATTATATCGTATAACGGCCTCATTCCTTTCTCTTCTCGTAATTAATTTATTCTAAACTCACTTCTTGTCACTCGAAGTGTTTTCTTTATTTAAGTACAATTTGAGTAGGTCCTCTCTCGCCTTCTAATCCAACTTATTAGATGTTTCGATTATTTAATCAACACACGTATGATTTCTTAAGTCTGAAAGTCTCCCCGTTTTTCCTTTATTTTCCTTCGTATTAAAGTTCCACTTTAGGGGATTTCTCTTGACCCTACTGGTCCTCTTTATGTTCGATTATATTCTAGCAACCCTAATCAAGGTTTACTACGCATAAAATCGGATTGAGCTAACACGAGTAAAAATGCAGTTTTACCAGGAGAGTAGATCGATCGATGAAAGGGGGCCGATCGAACGAACCTTCGATCGATCGATGCTCTGGGCTCGATCGATCGATCAAGCAGTTATGGCGAAACTGCAACCAACCCAGTTACAGGATTCTCACCCCAAACTCCTCCAAACCATCATATTACATTCCCAAACTCCCAATAAATTATACTATAAGTGTTGTATACCCATTTAAACAATTTCCTACGTAACACATGCGAATTTTCCTCAAGAATCATGCGTTAAAAGGGGCAAACTCTACATAATTCTTATGAACCCTAATCTTTCCTTTAACTTAATCTCTTCCATTCTTTTTCCATATTTTCTATCTCTAATATCATGGAATTTCGTGGCTCATCCTGTATATGTGAAATGGGTTTCCAGAAATATGATCTCTAACATTATAACATGCAATTTGTGTCTCCAATTTATGTTTTTCTACAAGAATACTAATCTAATCAACCTAAGACTAATATAAAAGGATGCATTAACTTGATAAAAGCAAGATAGATACTTGCCTGGAAAATTTCAGTTCTGATTTGCGAACGATTTTGGTGTGGTTGTGTTCCCCGTCGCGCGATGTACGCGTTGGTGGTGACGGCGGTGCAATCGGAGGTGTTCTTGGCCTAGAACTCCTTGGAGAGATTCTCCTCTTCCTCTCCAATGGCCGTCATTAGTATTTCATTGTGTTAACCCTAAAAGATGACACTTTCCATCTGATATAACCCTATAAAATTCGTAGGTTTAATTATCCATAATTGCGAAATGTCGAAAACGCCCTCCCGGGGTACTAATTAGGCCTAAAAACGCCCCAAGACCCAAACTAAACCCCCGGGTACACTTTTCTAACTATCTCGACCCTTCCGGACGCGTTGGCGCACTCAAAACGACCATACGAACAATCTATAAAATATTCACTTTTATTAATCCACATTTAGTCCCGACACGACACAGGCGCGTCCCGACTTAAATTTCCACAATTGTCATTTTATTCACACGTGACAATATTATAAAAATAAATCTCATATATTACTATACTCATCCAGTAATATGCAACAAATAACAAATTTCCAATAATTACTAACTCTCGTCACGCTAGTAAATATTTAAAACAACGTTCCGGATTAAAATTAAATTAATTTATCTCAATTAAATTTAATAAATCCTTAAATTTAAAAGCCATGAAAATACGGGGTATTACATTACCATGGAATGGAGTCAGAAGAGCCATATCTCCACATCTGGGAATTTGAGGAGGCGTACGAGACCCTCAGTGATCAAACTTGTACAAAAGATGTGATTCGCCTCAAACTCTTCACATTCTCTCTAAAGGATAAGGCTAAGACCTGGCTATGGTCTTTACATCCAAACTCGATTGCATCATGGAATGAGTTGCAATCTAAATTTCTCAAGAAATTCTTTCCTACACATCGAACGAACTCCATCAAGGCTCAAGTTCAAACCTTCCGACAATTAAAAAATGAGTCATTCAATCGATGTTACAAGCGTTTTAATGAGTTAATCACTTCGTGCCCTCATCATGGACTTGATAAACTGCAAATCATTTCCTTTTTCCATAATGGGCTGCATATAAATTCTAAACAACTCATTAAAACCATGTGTGATGGTCCCTTTATTGACCTAGACGCCAATGATGTTGAGCTTCACCTGAGGTATGTCGCCGAGACTACCCAAGCATGGGATACATCTGACCCTAGTGCTCATAATCGAACGCGCCAATCGACCACCGCTCCATCGGCGGGCGGCCTATTTCACGTAGAAAAGGATACTATGACGGCCAGTCGACTCGATTTACTTGAGAAAAAAATACGAAAAGTACTTGAGATATGCGCAAGAGGAGAAACTGGCTCCAGCCCGAACCCCAATGAGAGGGTGTGTGCTATTTATGAGGCTAGGCATTTAACATAGGAATGTCCGATGATACCCGCTTACAAAGTTATGCTTCAAGATCAAGTGAGTGGTGTAGGAGGATTTAAAGGTAATTGCGGTGCGCCACACGGGAATTCTTACAACCCTTCATGGAAAAACCATCCTGGTTTTAGCTATGGGCAACAAAATGCTGCGATGAATCCTAATTCACATGTTGCCCCTCCCCCACCATCCCACTTTCAACAAGCACCTCACATGCAAGGACATGTGCAAGCACCACCACCTCCAGGGCCATATATCACTCCACCACGGAGAAGTCTCGAGGATACGATAAACCAATTTATCAATGCCCAAAATGCAACCACTTCTAGACATATGACCACATGATCAATGATATAAATACGACTATTTCAAAGATGCAATCATCATTGATTATCCAAGAGAAGGGCAAGTTTCCTGCCCAGGGCCAAAGACCTCTCCAAGGTCAAACTAGTGTTAGATCCACACCCCATAACCATCCTGAGCAATGTAGCGTAATTACCACTCTAAGTAGTGGGATAGTAGTTGACTTGTCACCTCCCTCACAATACGTACCTAAAAATATGGAGGTTTCGCTCGGCACGCATGAGGACGAAGATGCCCCTTTAATTGAGATTGATAAAAAAGATAACACTGGCGGACCCAAGGTCATGGTGAAACCCCCCACCGCTGCCCCATACCCTCAACGGTGGGTACCGCACTCTAAAGAGACTTCTCGGGATGATGTTCTGGACGTCCTCAAGCAAGTAAAGATTAATTTACCTTTTCTCGAGACTATACAGAAAATTCTCGCATACGCTAAGTTAATTAAAGACTTACTCACAGTGAAACGCAAGCTAAAGGTAAATAAGAACATCTTTTTGGCCCAAAATGTCAGTTCGGTTTTATCAAGTGACCTTCCATTAAAGTATAAAGATTTGGGTGCACCCACCATCTCGTGCATCATGGGGAACAACCGAATCGAAAGGGAGCTAATAGATTTAGGGGTGAGTGTTAACATTCTACCTTATTCCATCTATAAGATACTAGATTTGGGAACCCTTAAGCCCACAAATATGACTCTCCAGCTCGCGGATCGTTCTGTGAAGATGCCTCGGGGAATCATTGAGGATGTGATTGTCCAAATAGACACTTTCTACTTCCCGGTGGATTTTGTCATTTGGGACGAGGAGCCCTCCATTCTCCCAAGCAAGTATGTTCATGTTATCCTTGGTCGCCCATTCTTAGCTACGGCTAATGCACTCATCAATACTCGGAGTGGGCAAATGCAATTAACATTTGGGAACATGACCCTCGAGACAAATATTTTTAATAATATCAAGAACGAGGGTGACGAAGGAGAACCGCAAGAGATGGATCTTTTAGAGGTAGCACACGAGCATGAGAGGAACCATGCGTGAGAGCCTATAGGGTAATGCCTTGTTTCATCAAGTGAGAGCGACGCCTACAACATGGAGCAACGGGTAGGGGAGGTATGCGTAGTAACCAAAATGAAGAGTGTGAGAGAGCCCTTGAGTGTGAGAGAGAGCGACAATTTAGAGGGCATCGGGAGAGGTTTGTATGAGTGCTTAGAGGAGAGCGAATAGAGAGACACGATAGATATTTTTCCACTCAATTGCTACCCACCCACACCACCTAATAATTTTGAGATAGAGCGAGTAAGGAAGGATGTGGAAACAAACTAAGAAAGAGAGCTAGAGGAGTTGAGCCAAGCGGAATTTGAGAGAGAATTTGGGCAGGTGGATGAGAGCCTTAACGACGAAGTTCAATCTCTATTGGACTCATGGAGTCATTTAGGAGAGAGCGAGTGGAAAGATAAAATTGATGAGTTTCTTCGCAATGACCATCCACCCATGCAACTTGAGTCCTCGGAGGTAATTGAAGATAAGACTCAAGTCTCGTCTGACTTAGAGCCCGACCCACATAATACGCATTACGAGGATCCTTTTTCGATTAATCACGATGAGTCTCCCAGTCTTTCCTTTATTTATGGGCAAGGGCCCAACTTATTCCGGCTATTGGTGTATGACAGGCAAAGGGGAAAGACTAGGAGAGCAACGGATCCCATGCAAGCGGTTGTGTGATTTATATAGAGAGATGAGAGGTCATCGCACCCCGAACGCGTATGGGGTGATTTTTGTAGTATTTTTGAGTCATGTATGAGGTCATATAGTGTCTTGGTGCATTTCGATAATTTTCTTGTTTTATTTATCGCACTTATTCTTTTTCTTCTTTAGATTTTAATCCTTTTGATTGAGGACAATGCAAAAGTCTAAGTTAGGGAGGGTGATAAGTGCATCTTTCAAAAACTTCACAAATCTTTAAAATGCAAAAAAAAATCGCATTTCTGTTTTATTTTCTCGCACTTTTAATTCACTTTGAGTTAGATTTTAGTCCTTTTTGCTTAAGGACAATCCAAAAGTCTAAGTTGGGGGGGGTCACAAGTGCGTCTTTCTAAAACTTCACAAATTTTCAAAAATGCTCCAAAATTTCCAAATAAAAATCATAAAATTTTGAAAAATTCAAAAATATTTTTCTTCAAAATAAATAAAAAATGGAATTTAAATTTTTCAAAAATATCACATTTATTTGAAGTCTCAAATGGTTAAATCCCTATTGCACTAAGTCAAAATAGACCAAAGATGGAAATTTTGTGCGAAAATTGACGACTTAACGAATAAGTGTGGAGATTAACAAAATCCGGTGAGATTTCGAGCCTATCGATTTTTTTTGAGTTTTTAAATCAATTCGAGTTAATGGTTAACTGAAAATTCGGATTCAGTGTTGTAAATAAGTCGTTGATGATCTCAATTCTTTGTTTTGATCAGTTACGAAAAATATGTGTGATGTTGCCTCGAAAAGTGCGCTACAAATCTCTAAATTAAATTAACCTCGAGACGCATATGGTAAATTAATAAGTAATTCGGACAATGAAGTAGGCCATCGTTTGTAACTCAAAAATATTGGACAGAAAAATTCATGAAAAAATACCCCCTTTTGCAACCCAATTTGAGCCGAATAAGTTTTTTTTCCTTTTGTTTGATAACCCGAAAACCCCCAAGTGGCCCGAAATTGTGAAAGTTGATAATCCCAAAAATTAAGTCCGAAAAGTGCATAAAAAGGGGTAAGAAAAGAATAGATATGCTCAACAAAAATAGCAAGTAAAAAAAATAGAAAAAGAAAAGAAAAATAAGCAAAAGCCCAAAAAAGCACTAACGGTCATCATAAGAAAATTTTTCAATTCCGAAGTTCCCAACCATTCTCATATTACCCAATGCACCTTTAACAGGAAAAAGTCCTAATTGAGTTCGAATTGAGAAATTGATTACCGCGTGGAGAGCTAAGATACAAAAAGATAATATAAGAGATTAAATGGTGTGAACTAGAGGCGATGTTTCCGTTTCCTTATAACCGTACTCCGATGAAGAGATCTTTTCACCCATAAATTTTTGTCTTCTATAATATTGTGCGTGAACTTGTGTCCATTATATTTACTCTTTTTATCATGCATACCGAGAGAATATCCACATTCCGAGTGATTCATGTGTGAGTGTATCCATGAGAATTGAAATCAAAGCGAATTTTTGAAAAGTAACATAATGATCAATCGGTGAAAGTTAGCGGTTCGATTTTTGGCTTCACACACACATTATGACTTGAGACTTGTGAATATGATTTTAAGGTGATCATTTTTGGGGAGTTTAAATTGTACAATTTTTTTAGGTATTTTGATTTTTCTTTGAGTCAATAACGAATTTTTTGAGTACATTCACTGCAAACCCTCACGAGACATCACTCGTCCTACTAGGGTAACCCAGGGGTTTAAAGGGTTATTGCATACGCTAAATGCAATCGCTTGCTCGCAAAAAAGGTATTCTATCCCAATAAAGTGTTTAGAAGAGTTGGGACCTTTATTCTTTTTCTTTTACATTGCTCGGGACGTGCAAAGTTCTAAGTTAGGGGGTTTTGATTAGGCATGAATTCTTCACCTTTCTCCCCTTAATTTCGGTATTTTTATGATCCCGTGCGGTGAAAATAGCTTGGATTTGCCTCATATTTATGCTACTAACCTTTTTGGCAAGTATTTTGTATTTTGTGTATCTCTTATGTGTTTTACACGTATTTTATGCAAGTTAGTGCCAAAGAGAACTCAAAATAATGAAAGAAAATAAAGAAATGGGGAGTTAAAGGCCATTTTCGTAATTTTTTAGCCTTAGTCTGGAGGTGGGGCCAACTATAAAGTTAAAGAGATTTCAATTACAAGAACACTAGAAAAAATGACACCTCAATCCGAGCTACGGTGAAGAAGTTATGCCCATTTGAAGTTGAGAAAGAAGTCCAAGAAAAAAATTATTAAGGACGAACCGAGCCAAAGCTGAGAAAAAGAAAACGGTTCACCCATTTGTCACGCACCAGATCCGTTACAAAATTAGTCACGCTTTCTAAGTGTTACAAATTTCCCGATACGGGATTTTTATTTTGTGCTTATCTTTTAGCCAAAAGAGTTTTATGTTTTGGTGACTCTTCTAAACGACCTCTAGCCTATATATTTAGCCATTAGGACTCTTTTTATTAATATTTCATTGATGTAAAAGCTCCATAATAAGTAGGAACATCTAGGAGAAGAATCTACATGTTTTGCACGTTTAATTCAAGAGTTTTTCTAGTTTTTCTTGAACCTTTGATTTCTTCTTGCATGTTCTTGTTCTTCAATCTTGGTAACTTTTATTTCCAGCACTTTTATTATTATTTTTCATATTTCATCTCTCTTTCCAAGCAATTATGAGTTCATGCAACGTAGATAACGTAGTTTTCATTAATTTCACCATGTTAGGCTAGATTTCTAAGGTCGGGATGTATGAACTCAACCCGATGTGGTAGTTGCATGTGTATAAAATTATTCCTCTAAATTTAATGATTTATTAAGACCGTATTGCATAGAAATGCGATAATTATAGATTTTTGGATCTCGTTTGCTTCCGGATAATCGGGATGCTTCATAATGCAATTCGAATGTAACTATCGCAATACCGATTTACTCGTCCTCTGATTATGTATGGTGCGATCTTGAACCTCATATATGTAATGCTTGGGAGTACTAAAGTCTGGGTCTAATTAATCACTTAAATTTATGATTAATTTTATATCATCAATACTCTAGGGTTGGGGGATTGTGACCCTACCTTAATTTTCCAATTAGTTTTAGTTAACTTCTTTATTTTTCCTTTCTCACTCAATCATCATCTTTTACACTTTATTTTTTTGAAGTAATAAATCAATTAAAATCTATCAAACATTCCATGTGGATTCGATACTCAGACTCGCCACTATACTCCGCAAGAGTGTAGTTAAAGTTTAGGCTTTTTTTTTATTGTGGTCGGAAGCCAATAACAACGACTAGCATATTTACACGGGCGCTCGGTTTCCATCACAATCAGCTATATCCCCATAGTATTTGTTTTAAAAAATAGATATATACACTTTTATAAATTTGAGGTGTAAAATAATACGTAAGAAATAAATTGGGTCGTATTTGTAAATATAGAAAAAAATTAATTTAACCTACCAAACAAACCATACAACCCTTCAGTCGTTACACACACAAAACTCCCCAAACAAGCTCTCACTATGCCTCCCTCGACAAACACATAACTTCTCCAAGGTCCTCAGAGCACAGCAACTTCACTGCTCCGTTGTCCCCCGCCTCCCTGCTGCTTCACCGATAATAGTTTCTCTCTCTCTCTCTCTTTGTTATTTATTTTTTATTTATAAACTAAATGTTTTAGTCAATTAGTTTGTGTTTATTTGTTTTAATTTTTTAGTTTAGACTAAATGGTTATATTAAATGGTTAATTTGTATTAGTTTATTAAATAATTAATTTGTGTTAGTTTGTTAGTTAGTTTTGGGTTAAATTAAATTAATGTTGGTGTTATTTTTAGTGTTGTGGTTAAATTAATATTAATTGATTAACATTTTTTCAGTGATATTAATGATTGGTTTAAGTTTGATGTTGTAGATATAAATTTGGGGTTAAAATTGATAGTTTAAATTTGACATTGTGGGATTAAATTATGGAGAAGTACTTTAAAAAATTCAGTGACGACATCCACACCACCACCTATTGATATTGAGAGCATTGTAGAAGAGGATGAAAGAATTTTGGAGGATTTTCACAGTTATCCTATGTTACGAACTCCAATCTTCCATACTAATCCAAAAATGGAAAATATAATTCGAAAAGCCTATTTACGAAAGGGGACTTGTCAACCACGTGGCCATATTTTCCCAACCAAAACTTTTGGGAAACAATTGAGACGTTTTAACCCAGTTTGGTTCAATAAATTTTCTCCATGGATAGAATATAGCACTACTATGAATGTCGCATATTGTTTATGTTATTATCTTTTCAAGGCAGACGTGGGTGGCCAAGAAGGTGCGAACTCCTTTGTGGGAAAAGGGTTTTCGAATTGGAAGAAGAAAGAAAGATTTTTAACTCATATGGGAGATACCAATAGTTCTGATAACCAAGTTTTGAAAGCATTTGAGGATTTAATGAACCAAGAGAAACACATTGAGACAATTGTATTCAGGCAATTGGATAAAGCTCTTAGTGACTATCGAACACGAATAAGTGCATCAATCAACTCTATTCGATGTCTTTTATGCCAGGGGCTTGCATTTAGTGGTAGTGATGAATTAGAACTGTCAAAAAATAGAGGGAACTTTCTTGAACTTATGAAATTTTCTTGTAATCTTAATGTCGATATTAGATTCGTTGCAATGAAGAATGCTCTGTCAAATCGTAAATGGATATCATCTAATATTCAAAAAGACATTGTTAATTCAATTGCAAGCAAGATTGTTGACTATATTATTAAAGATGTAGGAGATTCATTTTTTGCAATTTTAATTGTCTATAAAGGAGCAAAGTGTTGTTGTTTTGTGCTATGTGGATAAGAGTGGGCAAATCATGAAACGCTTGAATAGGTGTAGAACATGTTGGGTATACAACGGTTGTTTCACTTAAGTTATCTGTAGATAGTTTATTTGCAAGACTTGGGTTGAGTATTTCTAGACTACGTGGGCAAAATTATGATGGGCATTAAATATACGTGAAGAATTCAATAGTCTCAAAATACTTATTTTGAGATAGAATGAATGAGTTTTTTATGTTCATTGTTTTGCTCACCAATTACAATTGGCTCTTATTGCGGTATCTAAGAAAGACGATAATATTATGACTCTTTTTACGTTGGATTATAGTGTTTTCAATCTAGTTGGATCCTCGTGTAAACGTCATGATATTCTTCATGAGCAACAACTTAAAAAGATTACTAGTGAAATTTCCAAAGGTGTGATTCAGTTTGGGAAAATACTAAATCAAAGTACCTCTCTACAAAGTGTTAGTGACACTCGTTGGGGCTCATATTTTGGTACCTTAATTAGCTTGATTAGTATGTTCTCCTCCGTAATTGGTGTTCTTGATATTATAGAAGAGGATGCAATCAAACATGAGCGTCGATTTGAGGCTAGGGTTACTATAGATTTTATGCATACCTTTGACTTTGTTTTTAGTATGCATTTGATAAAAATGTATTGGGGTTTGGAAATGAATTATGAAAGGTATTGCAAAGGAAAGATTAAGATATTATGAATGTCATATCTTTAGCCCGAGTATGTAAACAATGACTACAAATGATGAGGGAAGATGTATGGGACTTGTTGTTAATGAAGTTTCTTCCTTTTGTGAGAAACATGACAGTGAAGTACCCGATATAAATGATGCATTCATTGCCAAAAAACGATCACAACGAAAAGTACCAAAAAAGACGAACTTGCATCGTTATCTTGTTGAGGTATTTTGTGCAATCATCGATTTGCAACTTCAAGAGGCAAATTCTGAATTACTTATTTGTGTGGCATCTCTTTGTCCCGGCGATGAATTTGTTGCCTTTGACTAGCAAAATTTAGTTCGGCTTATCCGGTTATATCCAAATGAATTTTCAAGCTTCCAATTCACGGAACTTGATATACAACTTGGAACGTATATTCTTGATATGTACTCTTGTCCGGCCTTTATAAGATTTAATGGAATTTCTTCTCTTGCAAAAAAAATGGTCGAGGTGAAGAAAAATGAGGTATATCCATTGATATATTTACTTGTGACCTTAGCTTTGATTCTACTGGTAGCAACGGCCTCCGTGGAGTGGACATTTTTTGCTATGAATATCATAAAAACTTTATTACGCAATAGGATAGAAGATCAATGGATGAATGATACAATGATTATATAGGTAGAAAAAGATGTATTTGATGAGATAAATAATGAAATTATCAATCAACGCTTTCAAAACATGAAAGGTTGTTGAGGACAATTGTAATTGAAATGGTGCCAAAAAAATCAATTGAATATTACGTCTTTTTGTGTATTATGCTCATTATTTTTTGTGTTGGCATTTTTTAGCCCCCGCTAAGTCATATTCCTGGCTACGTTTGTGATGTATTGCGGATTTACGGTTGGTTTATTATTAATTAATGGACTGTATAAATTAAATAATATCATTAGTGCTTTTTTCTTCATAAATAATCAGATTTCCATTTTAATTATCAGATTAGAGATTCTCTTAATCCTTATTCAACTAGTGTACTAGGGATATAATTTCACGAGTACATCAGTTTGGAAATTGCAGAAGCTTCTTCAAGTGAATCAATATCAAATGTTATTAGTCTTAGAAATTTGAAATGGTAACTATTCACGTACTATTTCCCCCTCCCATCTTCTATTAATGAGAATCTGCATGGTGGGGGAGTAGCTTAAATGTGGAGTCTTGTCTTTGCGTGTAGCCTTTGCGTGAACTCATTAAAGTTTATAGGGATAGGGAGAGCAGCTAGCTACGGAAACATTGAAATAAGAAGAGTAACTTGAGAGTTCTTTTTATCTGTTTCAAAAAAAAAAGCAGATCTTTTGTATTTACTACTAACTCGTGAAAGTTTTATTTGAGCTTTTGCTAAACAAATAAACTTTGACGCATAGGTTATGAAAATACCTTGAGAAACTTGCATATTTTGATTTTTTCTTGAAAAGAAATACAATTAACATAGGTTAGAGTGTTAAAGGGGAGAGTTCCAACTTCCAACATATTTGGAAATCCTTCAATCAATCTTGATTACCTAACAATGACTTTGTAACAGCATCCCCTTGCTCTCCATGTGAAGACATCTCAATTTTTTTTTATTTCTTAGAATTACAAATTAAGTATAGCTTTTATATACAAATTGCATCAAACACAATAACATTCCCAAAGTGTTAATACTAAATGCGTTACATCGTCAATAATATGTGCTTTTACTATGTTCTTTACTTAGTCGAGTGTAAACAAATAATAAATATTGTTTTTAAAGTCATACTGTATTTCATGTTTGAATGTTTATGCATATGTTGGTGGTAAGGTTGCCCTTAAAATCCCCTAAGATATATTTTGGTTATTGCACACCGCTATGTATTTCTGTTTTCTGGCAATTTTTCTTTTCAGTATTGTAGTTTTAAGTTTCTTACTTCTTGGCAAATTATATTTTTCAATGTTCAATCTTTTGATATATTCAATTTTCAAATTTGTAGGGACAAATTTTCAATTGAATCAATTTGTATATATTGTCTTAATTCCAGACTAAACACTTTGAGTTATAAGATAGAAGTTATTTTTTTGACCTTTGAAGCCTATGATATAGTTATTGAAGATGTAACAGCCAAGTAAAAGAGGTCACATCATCACGCCGTGTTTCGTGCCTCATTTCATCATCAACGTTCTAAGGATCTCTTAGGTATGAATGCATATATTATTGTTGAGCCATGAAAATTTAATGTTGGGTGTTAGGATTTTTTAAAATGCCTTTATATTTTTTTAAAAAAAATATTTTAGTTTGGGCTCGTTCGTTCAAACGACATTTTTATAGCCTTGCTCGAAAGACTTCAAACGAGAGACATCTCGTTAAATTGCCTCGTTTCTTTCTCGTTCAAACGACATTAATATGTCGTTCAAACGAGACTTTACCTCGTTCGAATGACCGGAGCAGTTTTTCAAAATGTCGATTTTTTAAAGCATTTTTTTCCTCAACTCCCCACTACTTCCTCTACTCATTTATATAGTGTAGGATAGCAGTTTTTGTAGAGAACTTTTTCATGCTTTAGAGTTCAAAATCTCTTTCAAAAAGCTTCGTCAATGTTGGTTAATTATTTATGATTATTTTTATCAAATACTAACTCATGTTTACACCCAATTAGTTTAGATACAAGATACTACATACATTTATATATATTGAGATCGAGTTTTGGCACCGAGTTTATTATTCTCTATACTATTGAGAAGTGTTTCTTGCGGAGAATTCCATGCTCGTTGGTTTACATACGATGGACTCTGTATGTGTGACGGTTGATGTGACCCATCAGTGGACTTCGAGACGTAGGTGGACTCTTGCATTGTCACTAAGCGAAGGTTGAAGGAACAAAGAGCACCAAGGCTTGCGAGGGCGTCAAGTCGTTGTGTAAGTCTTTTGGCATGTCCTGTTTATAATTCCGTACTCAGTGGACTTTGTGGTTGCATCCTCCAAGGTTTTTCCCATTTGAATTTTTCTCGTACATCGGGCATAGTGGTTGTTTACTTTATCTAGCAATTTTTCTAGATGCATGTTAGGTTAAAAAGATAAAATTGGTTTAACCACAAAAACGGTTTAATTGGTGCTTAATTAATTTGGGTAATTTTGTTTATATTTATTTAAACTTGAATCAATTCTTTTTTTAGATAAAATTAAATTGAAAAAATTAAATTCGATTTTTCGGGTACCATCATCTCAATAGCCCATTACGTTCTCAAGTGGTATCGGAGCAGGTTCACTAAATTATCATGTTAAATCCTTTTAGGCTTAAATATGAAACATTTTATCTTATTCGAGGTTTCTAGTTTTTTATGGTTCTGACTACGCCTACAGGAAAGCGCGTATGAGGTCAGCACTTAAGTCGTTAGATGAACGGATATGGCAAGCGGTTGTTGGAGGGTGGTCCTCACCAACGTGTTTAGAAAGAGAAGTTTGTGTTCCTAAATTCGTAGAAAGATGGAGTGAGGATGAGCATAAGCTAGCAAACTATAGTTCACGTGGTTTAAATGCTTTTTTTAGTGCAGTCACACCGTAGGAGTTCCGTCGTATTATAACATGCAAAACGTCTATAGAGGTTTGGGGCACACTCCAACTCACCCATGAGAGTACTAGTGCTGTTAAGGGTTTCAAATTCAAAAATCTTACCACTCAATTTGAAACCATCAAAATGATGGAGAGTGAATACATTGATGAGTTTTATACTAGATTGTTTGAGATTGTGAACTCGTCTTTTAACTTGGGAGAGAAGATACCCAACAACTGTGTCATAAAGAAAATCTCAAGTTCGTTGCCTGAAAGATTTAATCTAAAAGTGATTGTTTTGAATTCTTTAGGCACTTTAAACTCTATGAAACTTTAAGAACTTGTAGGTTATTTGCAAACCTATGAACTTGACATGTTTACCTCCAAAAAGCCTATGAAAGATAAGGGCATTGCTTTGACAGCCCAAAAGGAAGAAACACAAGTCATGGATGATGAGTCTAACATCGACTCCGATGATATGGCTATCATTTCTAAGAAGTTCAGAAAATTTCTTAAGTTTAATAAAGAAAACTTAAAAATGATTATAAGAAATTTGAGAAGTCTAAGTATAACAAGACCGATAATTCCTTAAAAATCGTAATGATAATCTTAATAGGGACAAGTCGAATAGATGTTTTGGGTGCGAAGGGTGTGTTCATAGGGCAGATGAGTGTCCCATTAAACTAAGGAAGGAAGGAAAGAAACATATTGCTTACAATGCCACCCTTAGTGATAGTGAACCAAACGATGGACCCGATTCTCCTATTGAGCGCAACTTCATCGCGTTCATGGCTAGTCATGCTAATTTTGATGAGAAATCTTTCCATGAAGATAGTTCCTTGTGTGACACTTTTAATACCATTTTTTGTGATTCCCATGTGTTTGATGGTAGATAGAGTGGAGAAGAGAGTGAGAATGAAGAAGAGGAGGAGGAGGAAGTGATTGAAATCCAAGTTTCCTTAAGTGAGTTGTATGCCGAATCGTTGAAATTAGAAAAGGCAAACTTGAAGTTGGAAGTGAAAGAACGTGCAATAGGAAATGATGAAAATGTTTTAATTGAAGATCTTAGGTAAAGTGAGAGGGCTCTTCGAGATAAGTTAGAGTATGTTGAAGATGAGAGAGATAGTTTTCAAGATTTAATGAACATTATGAAGAAAGAGCTTCTTGAGTCTGAAGAGACTTAGAGTTTACTTGAGTCTAGCATAGTGGGGCTTTAAGAGAGATTGAGAGGCTCGAGTTGGGTCAAGTTTGATTTGGTGTCTAGGTCCGAAAAATTAGATAACATGTTAGGTACCATCCAAATTAAAATGACAAGTGTGGTACTGGCTTCGATACTCAAAATTCTTCCTCCAATAAAGCCAAAATCATGATTTTGAGAGTCAGACGTTGATAAGAATGTTAAAAGAAATCAACCTTTAGGTAACGTTCCATGTGTCTTTACTTGCCCACATTGTCATAGGAATGATCACCTTAGACATTTTTATTTCGATCTTAGAAACGGTCCTAAGAAATCCAAGGGTATAGTCACCAAGGTCGCCAAATCTCGATAACGTAACGTTACACCTATGTGAGTTAGGAGATTTAATTTAAAGGTTTTACATGATAGACTTTATGATTCTTATTTTCTTGCACATGATACTTCTCATGCTAGATCTAAGTATTATTTTCATACACTAATTGTGCTTCATGATATATTCTTGCTAGTTGTATGTGTTTTGAGTCTGTTGTATTTTAATTTTTTATTTATTGGGTCTTATTAAAAATACAAAAAGATTTTATTTAATTTTGGAGTTGTCTTTGTTTTAAAATGATTGTTAATAATTTTAAATACTCAAAAAGATTTATTTTTTTATATTTTAGTTTTACACATTTTATGTGGCATATTCTTATGTGAATCCTATATCATTTCATGTATCCATGTGGCTAGATCTTTTGGTTATGAATTTCAATGCTTAAAGTGTTCTTCATCCTGTTTGCATAGAGTATTTTGACTTTTATTTGCTTAATGGATTCTCTTTGAATATGCCACCTCACACACATGCACGAGCTATTTTGAACTTTAACCTCACATGTTATATTTAAGCTAAGTGAGATGTTCTCCCATCAATTTTATTATCTACATGTTTTGTGACTATTTGTGGATGTAATAATCGTTGCTCATGAGATTTATTTGAATTGTATTAAAAATAAATGAGGTGCACGGAAAAGGGCTACGAAAGGAGCAAATATCCTTTGCGGGAAAGTCGCTGTTGGCAAGAGCCTAATGAAAAGATTAACGGTAATAAAATCATAAAAAATACCAAGGGACAACATAGTTTAGTTTGTTTGATCTTTCAATAGAAATAACTTCAAAAGAATTGAGAAAAGAAAGGAAAATAAATATGTAATATATTTAACTTTTGATGGTGTTTAGTTAAAGATCAACGGGTTTGCACAATGAATCCTAGTTATTCTTAAATGTCATGAAGCAAAATTCTAGGCTTATGTACATTGTGTTTGTTTGTTCTTTGATTTCACTTTATGTTGTAACATGAGGCTAAATCTAAGTTTGATAAAATTTTGTGACCAAATAGAACTCCTTGAATATGTATAAGTGATTGGGTCATAATTATTTTGTATCTAGTTCACACCCCTTCACTCCGTTTACCACATATTTTTTAGACACATTTATGCCATATGAGTGTGGAAAGCTTATCGTGTTTAGTGTCTTGTGTGGTGTTTATACCTATATATGTGCTTATGCTTCATTAGTATCTTTTTCATAATTTTATATATGGTATAATTTGTTTTGAGTCTTTGCTTTTATATCTAGTCCTTATATTTTATTTGTTCGTATTTGTATCTATCTTGTTGCGACTTTTCTTTGGTATCTCGTACTTATGTTTATACATTCTAGTTGATATCCTTTTGCTATCGCATCATAGTTGGTATCTATTGTTCTTTGTGTGGATTAGTTTTTCTTGTGTTACCAAGTTTCTTTGTATATTCTTGTATAACTCTACACCATTACATGATATACTTGTTTTTCCTTACACTTGTCCCTTTTTTCATTTAAGGGGAGAATTGTTTTAAATGGTGAGAAATTAGTGGTTTTATGCACCTTAATTTTTGTCTATTCCTGAACAAAAGGGGGGGAGAAATCATATATAACTCTTTTCATGTGGGGGAGATCGATTCCTTAGGGGGAGATGTCATTTCTTAGGTAGATTTTTTGAGACAAAGGGGGAAAATTTTCTTATGCAACTTATATTGTTATATTCTCTATCTGTTTTATGGTATGTTTAAGTTTGCAAGATTATGTAACACCTCGACCCGGGAGAGCGGGGCGGACTCGATAAAACTAACCAAAACCACAATCAAAAAGGTATAGAGCATTTAAATAAATCCCACAATAGAAATAAAAGAATCCACTAATCTTAATTCTTCAAATTAAATGCAACAATTGTCTCTTGAAATAATACAACTATCTATCTCGAAATAAAATAAATCGACAATGCGCTATATAACAAAATAAATACAAGTCTTCTCATTTTGTACTCTCGAATATTCTTCCCAAAATATCCAAGCTAAAAATCAATCTCGAATTATTCCATAGCGCCCAAATCCGCGCTAACCTGCCACTAAGAAAAAATATGAGGAAGTAAACAATACGACAGGAAAGATGCTCAAAAAATATTAGCGATGAATAAAGCGTAACAATACGAGTACGAATATTCAAATCAAATGCAAATCTCACAAGCATTTTTATCAATATAATTTCGCAACAACACATTAACCGGGTCACCAGGCCTCACCATACCGCGCCATACTTTATCAAGTAGCCGAAAATTAGAATCTTGGTGGGTGCCCAACCTCCGTGCCATATTAAAATATCATGACAACATGCTCAGCACAATTATAATACCACGTGAATCAAAATCCGATTCCAACAATAATTTTCAGATTCTAAATGAATTTAGCAATTCAAATAAGAGTTTAATAATCACATGAAATCAAAGGGAATAACACTCGAGAGATTTTAGAGCATATTCTGCAAAACCCCATACCTTAAACCATCATAAGAAACCAACACGAATCTGCTCATAAACTCATATTAAACCATCAAAATCATCTCACAATGATCCATTAATCATCTCCAAGCTCCAACATCAAAACAACCCCCAAGAACACCTTCAAAACTAGGGTTGAATACAATAATATAAAGGGGTTATGTGTATATAAAAAGGAGAGGAATAAAAATATATTTACTCCATATTTTTGTGATAAACATTGGTTTAGAAAAGGTCTCCCGCGACCCCTTTTTATAAAGCAAAAAGTAGGAATTTAAACCAAGCAAAACTCTTCAAAATAACTTGTAGCGCACGAAATCTGAAGGGGTCGATCGATCGACCCCCTGGAGTCGATCGATCGATCACTCAGTAATTTTGATTCTTCCACCTTAAAATAATTTCACGGGATAAACTTTAACAATCATTTCAAAATCTGAATTTGAAACCGACTGAAAATCTCGTCTTTAAAAATAATTCTCAAAATTTTTAAGCAAGACAAATAATTAAATCAAAAACTTTATTTTCCACTATATTTTGAAATTAAATTTAAAATACCCCAAAATTACGTGGGTTGTTACACTTCCCCACTAATAATGGAATTTCGCCCTCGAAATTCGTCGAAAGCCTAACTCTCAAAATCCGGCCACTACAACAGTCTCCAAAAATAATCTCGTCTCCCAAAAATAAATTCCTTACATCTAATCTCAGAACGTAACACGAATATCACCGAAAATACTCTATCTCCAAAAATTGCTAATCACGCAATGAACCCAAAACCGAAAGCCCCAAGGGTTTCCATATACCTAAGCTCTGATACCATTCTGTAACACCTCGTCCGGTGAGAGCGGGGCGGTACTCGATAAAACTAACCAAAACCACAATCAACAAGGTATAGAGCATTTAAATAAATCCCACAATAGAAGTAAAAGAATCCACCAATCTCAATTCTTCAAATTAAATACAATAATTATCTCTCGAAATAATACAACTATCTATCTCGAAATAAAATAAATCGCCAATGCTCTATACAACAAAATAAATACGAATCTTCTCATTTGTACTCTCAAATATTCTTCCCAAAATATCCAAGCTAAAAATCAATCTCCAAATATTCCATAGCGCCCAAATCCTCTCTAACCTGCCACTAAGAAAAAATATGCGAAAGTTCAAAATATGACAGGAAAGATGCTCAACAAATATTAGCGGTGAATAAACTGTAACAATACAAGTATGAATATTCAAATCAAATGCAAATCTCACAAGAATTTTTATCAATATAATTTCTCAACAACACATTAACCGGGTCACCAGGCCTCACCATACCGCGCCATACTTTATCAAGTAGCCGGAAATTGGAATCTTGGCGGGTGACCAACCTCCGTGCCATATTAAAATATCATGACAACATGATCAACACAATTATAATACTACATGAATTAAAATTCGATTCCAACAATAATTTCCATATTCCAAATGAATTTAGCAATTCAAATAAGAGTTCAATAATCACATGAAATCAAAGGGAATAACTCTCGAAAGATTTTAGAGCATATTGTGTAAAACTTCATACCTTAAAACATCATAAGAAACCAATATGAATCTGTCCAGAAACTCAAATTAAACCATCAAAATCATCTCACAAGGATCCGCAAATAATCTCAAAGCTCGAACATCAAAATAGCCCCAAGAACACCTCCAAAACTAGGGTTGAATACTATGATATAAAGCGGCTGTGTGTATATAAAAAGGAGAGGAATAAAAATATGTTTACTGCATATTTTTGTGATAAACGTTGGTTTAGAAAAGGTCTCCCACAACCCCTTTTTATAAGGCAAAAAGGAGGAATTTAAACTAAGCAAAACTCTTCAAAACAACTTGCAGCGCACGAAATTTGAAGGGGTCGATCGATCGACCCCCTGGAGTCGATCGATTGATCACTCAGTAATTTGGATTCTGCCTCCTTAAAATAATTTCAAGGGATAAACTTTAAAAATCAATTTAAAAACCGATTTTGAAACCGATTGAAAATCTCGTCTTTAAAAATAATTCTCAACATTTTTAAGCAAGAAAAATAATTAAATCAAAAACTTTATTTTCCTCTATATTTTGAAATTAAATTTTAAATACCCCAAAATTACGCAGGTTGTTACACTTCCCCACTAACAATGGAATTTCGCCCTCGAAATTTGCCGAAAGCCTAACTCTCAAAATCAGGCCACTACAACAATCTCCAAAAATAATCTCGTCTCCCAAAAATAAATTCCTCCCATCTATTCTCGGAACCTAACACGAATATCACCGAAAAATGTTCTAAAAAACGTGGGGCGTGATTGAGGCGTGGAGGCCAAGCCTTAAGCCTTAGAAGCCTAGACGGGCCTTAGGCGTAAAAAGGCGTGAAAATGCGTTTAGGCCTTCTCAATATATATTATTATTTTTTAACCATAACAAGTCTATTAAAATACTAAAAGTGTACATATCATACAAATATGTCTGAATATTTACAAATTAAAATACTATTTGATTATTTTGGATGAGATAATGGTCCGATTTGTAAAAAAACTCTTTAAAAGGTGATATTGTTTCACTAAAGCATTGTTGTTTTTAGAAAAAAGTGCGTCTTAAGGGTTTTACGAAGAATAAGGCGTAAAAAGCTTAAGACGGGGCGTATCTCCCAAGACTCAAGCCTAGGCGGATCCTGGGCGAGATTTTTAGAACAGTGTCGAAAATACTCTATCTCCAAAAATTGCTAATCACGCAATGAACCCAAAACCCCAAGCCCCAAGGGTTGTCGTATACCTAAGCTCTTATACCATTCTATAACACCCCACACGGGGCGAGCGAGGCGGTACTCGATAAAACTAACCAAAACCACAATCAACAAGGTATAGAGCATCTAAATAAATCCCACAATAGAAATAAAATAATCTACGAATCTCAATTCTTCAAATTAAATACAACAATTATCTCTCGAAATAATACAACTATCTATCTCGAAATAAAATAAATCGCCAATACTCTATACAAAAAAATAAATACAAATCTTCTCATTTTGTACTCTCGAATATCCTTCCCAAAATATCCAAGATAAAAATCAATCTCCAAATATTACATAGCGCCCAAATCCGCGTTAACCTGCCACTAAGAAAAAATATGGAAAAGTACGCAATATGACAGGAAAGATGCTCAATAAATATTAGCGGTGAATAAAGAGTAACAATACTGTGACACCCCGACTAATTAAATACCAGGTAGCTACTCCTTTATGAAATTAAATCAAAATGCCAAGTTGGCTCAGTTAATAGCTTCACTGTCGAAAACATTTTATTATTACTAACCATCTAGTATTTAAAAAGTAAGTTGTCAAATTTTAATTAAAGTCTGATTAACATGCAGTAAAAGATTTAATGCAAGAATAATATCACCATTCACCATAACGAAATAATAGAATAACCATCACATGATATAAATAAATCCGGAGGAAAACTCCTCACAACAAACTCCACCACTGAAATGAATAACTAAAAACTGAATACTGAATCAATACATGCCAAAGTCTGAAAAACTGAAATGGAAATGTATCTCTAATGGAACTGGGCAACATGCCATAAAACTAAGGAATACTGAATATGGGATCCAAATGATAGAAGCGTCTAAAACAAAATCCTTGTAACTTCCACAAACAGCTACAGCTTGTCATCTGAGTGAGAATCCTATGCATGGTGTCCTTGTGGCTGGGCACCTAAAAAATGGTTTTACAAGAAAATAGATTTGAAAGCAAACGGGTCAGAGCCCGAATGTGGAGATATTTTAAAAACCTGCAAGTGCTTTAAAAACATTTAAAACATTAAATGCAAAGTACATGTTAGGACGTGCACTCACATGAAATTCTCACCTCTCGACTAAATGTGCACTCCTAACGTAAGTACCCATCTAAAATGACGCTAATCCCTAGCTAAGTGACATCATATCTAGCTAGACTGTCATAGGTTCTACTCTTATTACTCGGTCCCCATTTACATTATAACGATCTCATTTAAATAGGGGCTTAACGTAAATTCAGTTTCTCCCATAAAGGCAACACAACTCATTATAGATTATCCTTTTTTATATTTTCCAAATTTATACACACAATACCATATGAAAGTTCCAATAATAAAGTGTATATTTTCCACAACATAAATATACAATATAAGCACCCCGAGACTAAGTTGCGGTGCACACATACTCTGTTATCCATCCCGGTACATCACGTACATAAGGATCACATATTCCGAATCTCTCAGGAATAGTTCACAGATAACAACATCACAAATAATGGAGGCGAACACAGTCACATCACATGGGTCACGCACATACCTGCGCTCCCACGATCAGCAGACTTAATAACATCCCAATAAGTCCTTCTCTGACCTATGTTCATCGAGGTAACCAGTCTAAATTCGGGCAACACAAGAATTAGAGGGCCCTAAGCGAACGCAAACCTCCCGTGATAGCAAGTATGGTAGGTATGTCATACACACAAATCATATATCAATACTAAGTAAACACGCATCTTAGTAATCACCGTAGTTTAATTGTAGTACATATCGCCTTCTCGTACTAACTTATAATTTATACAATTTATATAATCCCGGTTCATAATTATACGCGCCATAATTTATTCTCACGTCGTAGTAGGCACTCACGTCTCGACCCAAAATGTCTATTTGATTTGATCCACACTTATATAATTTACTCCTCATTATATCCCAAATGTCCCAAGTATACTAATACACCATCAAAGGAATGTTATCTCTATCCTCGAACAAGTTTACGGGACTCCCAAAATCAAAACAGGCCAAAAAGGCCTAAACTGCCAGCTCGTTAGAAGTCTCGTTCGAACGAGGCTGTTCGAACGAGAGTTCGTTCGAACGAACTGGGCTATCTAACGAGATCTCGTTCGAACGAGATTATCGAACGAACATCCCTCTCGTTAGAACTCCAAACTGTCAACTCGTTAGAAGGTCGTTCGAACGAGTTCGTTCGAACGACCTGGGTAGGTCTTCTAACGAGTGACCAGATTCAAGCCCAGAAATCCTATCTCGTTTTTCACCAATTTCTACACCTCAAATCTTAACCAAAATTCGTCCAATCAATGTTTTAAGGTCTCCAATCATCCTAAAACATACTAAGGTCATATACTAACATCTTTTAAGGAATTAACACATCCTAAACATCACTAATTCATCAAATCTCTACCCTTTCTCCCAAATTTTTAAGAACATGAACCCTAGAATTTTAAATCCTCAATAAGTCCATTCTAGATCCGTTTTTGTTACATCCAACATATATTAACATCAGAATAATCATCTACATACTATTCTACATGCAATTTGTCCTCAAAATTTAAGTCCCAAGTCCAATTAAAATGGTTTTTATTTAACTTCCAAGAACAAATGTAAATCTTTCAATTTATCTAACATGGAAGAAACATTCTCTGAATTAAATAGAATTAAATCACTTGCCTCTAGTGTCTCTGAATTTGGTGTTGGTTTGATGAAGTTTTTCTGCAGAATTCCTTCTCTCTCTCTCTCTACAAGCCTTCTTCTCCAAAGGTGGCTAAGGTGGCTAGGGTTTGTTTAGGAGACTTAGAAAACCAATTTTTAAGACTCCCCGTAGTCTTATGGGTCAATATGGTTTGTAGTGGGTTTAGTGGTTAGCTACCCAAATCAGATTATAAATCCTAATTTTCGTCATTATTAAATCCCAAAAATACAATATTACCAAACTACCCTTATAAGATGCCGGTATGGCCTAAAAATACCCCGGGACCCAAACTAAACCCCCGGCTAGTGTTTTCTGACTATCTCGACCCTTTCGGACGCGTTGGCGCACTCAAAACGACCATACGGTTGATAGAATTTAACTTTACTTTTACAATTAACATAATTATATCCTGACGCGACTGTCTCACACGTCCCAATAAAATGTCCAAATTGTCGTATATCAATCTCACGACAAATTTCATATATCATCATATATACTCAATATAGTCAAATACCAACTCACATCTCGCTAGTATTTTGTCCGCATTAATTCCCAATTAATTCTCCTTTAATTAATTAATCCCAAAAATAAATATCGCCAAAAATACGGGGTATTACATACTTCCCCCTTAATAACAGAATTTCGTCCCGAAATTCGGAACTAGAAAGTACCTGATAAAAACAACTCTGGATAACGTTCGCGCATCTCATCCTCGTGCTCCCATGTGGACTCCTCGACATTGTGATGTCGCCACTGAACACGCACTAACAGAACTATCTTTGACCGCAGCTTCCTCTCGCTTCGGTCCAAAATAGCAATCGGTCCCTCCTCGTAGGAGCTATCAGGCTGTAAATCAATCTCCTCCAAAGCGATGTGAGAATAAGCCAAATCGCCCCTGAGATATTTCCTTAGCGAGGAAATATGAAACACATCGTGAATCCGGTGTAGATGCTCCGGTAACCCGAGTCTATACGCAACTGGTCCAATCCGTTCAATAATAGGAAACGGCCCCACATACCTCGGTGCCAACTTCCCCTTCTTCCCGAAATGCATAATCCCCTTCATAGGAGATACTCTGAGCAAAACCTGGTCCCCCACTTGGAACTCCCTGAAATATCTCTTCGCATCAGCATAACTATTCTGCCGGTCTTGAGCTATCTGAATGCGACTCCGAATCAACTCAATCCTTGCCGAAGTATCCTGAATCACTTCCGGCCCAAGTAGTTTGTTGTCCCCCACCTCTAACCAACATGCTGGGGAACGACAAGGCCTACCGTACAATGCCTCAAACGGAGCCATGCCAATAGTGAACTGGTAGGAGTTATTATAAGCAAACTCTACCAGTGGAAGGTATTGCTCCCATCCACCTCTAAAGTCAATAATGCACATGCGTAGCATGTCCTCCAACATCTGATTTGTACGCTTGGTCTGCCCATCGGTCTGCGGATGATAAGACGTACTTAACCGCAATTCCGTGCCTATGGCCTCCTGGAAACTCTCCCAAAACCGCGAAATAAATATCTTGTCTCTGTCAGACACGATATTTAGGGGCACACCGTGAAGTCTCACAACCTCTGAAATGAAGAGTTGGGCATACTGTCCCGTAGTGTAGTCAGTCCTTACGGGTAAAAAGTGAGCGACTTTGGACAATCTGTCCACAATTACCCAAACGGAGTCGTGACCCCTCTGCGACGTAGGCAACCCCGTGATAAAGTCCATGGATATGCTCTCCCACATCCACACCGGGACCTCCAACAGCTGTAGAAGTCGTGTCGGTCTCTGATGATCCACTTTTACTAGCTGGCAAGTGGCGCATTTCGAAACAAACTCCGCAATATCTCTCTTCATACCGCTCCACTAATACTGCCGTCTCATGTCTTGGTACATTTTGTCCCCTCCGGGATGTACCACGAATCGTAAGTCGTGCGACTCTGCCATCACCTCGTGTCGTAATTTCTCCCCTTCCGGAACCACCAATATCCCATTGAAGCGTAATCCCCCATCTGAGCTGACGGTATAGCACTCGGCTCCCTCTGTTAGTAATCAAACTATATGTTCCTGACAGAACGAGTCATTAGCCTGTGCCCATACTACCTTCGTGACAATCTTCGGTGTAACGGTCATCACAGACATGAAAGATCGGGCCACTGCATCTTGGTGTCCCAACTCCTTCCACTTTGCCTTCCACACCCCTGCCACCTCATCTGCTGGCCTACGGCTCAATGCGTCTGCTACCACGTTAGCCTTACCCAGGTGATACTGGATATCGAACTGGTAGTCCTTCACAAACTCACGCCACCTCCTTTGCCGCATGTTCAACTCCTTCTGCGTGAACAGGTATTGTAGGGACTTGTGGTCCGTGAACAATTGGAACTTCTCCCCCAAAAGATAGTGCCTCCAAATCCGTAGGGCAAATACCACTGCCGCCAATTCCAAATCATGCGTGGGGTAATTCTTCTCGTGAGGCTTAAGCTTACGGGAAGCATAAGCTATAGCATGTCTCTCCTGCTGTAATACACCTCCAAGTCCTTGCAAAGATGCATCGATGTAAACCAAATACTCAACTCCCGGTCTCGACAATGCTAACACAGGTGCTGAGGTCAATTTGTCCTTTAACTCATCAAATGCCAACTGACAGGCATCACTCCAGATGAATGGCACACCCTTACGAGTCAGATGTGTCAAAGGACCCGCTATTTTCAAAAAACCCCAAATAAACCTCCTATAGTATCCTGCTAGACCCAAGAAACTACGAATATCCGTTGGTGTCGTGGGCTGTCCCCACTCCCTCACCGCGGATACTTTTCCCGGATCAACAGATATTCCCTGGTCGGAAATAATATGTCCCAAAAACTGGACTTCCTTCAGCCAAAACCCGCACTTCTCAAACTTTGCATACAGTTCGTTCTGACGTAGTGTCTGCAAAACTTGCCTCAAATGTTCGGCGTGTTCCTCCTCTGTCTGGGAGTAAACCAGAATATCATCGATGAAGATAATGACAAACTGATCTAGGAAATCCCTGAACACTCTGTTCATCAAGTCCATAAACACTGCTGGAGCGTTGGTCAAACCAAAAGGCATAACCCGAAACTCGTAAGAACCATATCTCGACAAGAATGCAGTCTTCGAAACATCCTCCTCCCTGATACGCAACTGATGGTATCCCGATCTCAAATCAATCTTTGAGAAGAAAGAAGCTCCTCTCAACTGGTCGAATAAGTCATCGATTCGAGGCAATGGATAATTATTCCGTATCGTGACCTTATTCAACTCTCGGTAGTCCACACACAATCTTAGTGAACCGTCCCACTTCTTCACAAACAAAACTGGAGCGCCCCAAGGTGAGGTACTCCTGCGAATAAAGCCCTGACCTAACAGCTGCTCTATCTGATCTCGTAGCTCTCGCATCTCTGCCGGAGCCATACGGTACTGTGCGCGTGCTATAGGCCTCGTATCTGGCAATAGGTCTATAACAAAGTCTATCTCTCGACTGGGGGGTAGGCCTGGTATCTCCTGAAACACATCCAAATACTCCCTGACGACTGGGATCGAATCTAAAGGAATCACAACCTCCTTAGAGATATCCTCCTCTAGGTAATACAGATGAGCGGTCGAGCCTCCCTCTGGGCGAGGCATCGCCACTACAAACATCTCTTGCCCCGGAATGGCAAAAATAATGCTCCCACTGAAGCAATCAATCATGACTCTATAATCAGCGAGCCAATCCATATCGATAATCACATCGTGCACATGCATATCTAATACCAACATGTCTGCAGGTAATACCAAACCACCAATCTCTACCCCCACTCCCCGGCATATAAAGAATATAAGTGACCCATTCCCCAATGGTGAGTCGACACACGTCACTGTGCTCTCTGTCGTAGCTAACAATCCTAAGGCTTTTGCGAAATGTGTAGCTATAGAACAATGTGTAGCCCCCGTATCAAATAATACCCGACCCATAGTGCCATGGATAGGAAACGTACCCTCAATCGCGGGCGGTGCCTGTGGAACTGCTGCCTGGTGGACATTATAGACACGTCCATACTGTAGCTGCCTCTGCTGAGCTGGGACTGATGGAATGGGTGGCAATGCTGCCATCTGTGGCGGTACGGGGAGAGCAGCGGGAAACATAGGCCTCTACGGCTCCTGGCGAGCACCCTGCTGCTGCTGCTGTGGGGCTCTGCCCCTATCAGGACAATCCTGTCGTTTATGGTCAGTCTTGCCACAAACAAAATACTTCCCTGGTAAGTTCCCTCCTCTCTGCCCCTGCGGTCCCCGACCCTGGTGGCCGTTACCACTCCTCCCTTGGCCCTGCTGGCCCTGCTGAAACTACTGCCCATTCTGCCCCTGTTGGCCCTGATGGCCGTTTGGACCCTGATGGCCCTGACGGAAACCTCCTTGTCCGTGCCTGTAATTCCCTGTTCTGAACCTCTTCTGATCCCCCTGCTGAGAACCCTGCTCACCCTGTCTCTGCCCCTGAACAGATTGTGCCCCACCGGCACCATGTCCTCCAGTCCTGCCCTGATGGCTAGACTCTCCCGATCTCTTGCCCTCAGTCATATGAAAGCGGTGATCCTGGCAGTGTAACAAAGCAGCATTAACCACATCAGAATACGTGGCCAACGAAAGGTTCCCTAACAGATGCTGACGGATCCTCCATGTCAACCCGTCGGTGAATTTCTCAATCTTTTTCTTTTCTGTCGGTATCTCATCCGGAACGATATTCAACAGATTCGTTAACTCGACCTCATACTCGGCCACAGTCTTACCCTCCTGCTTCAGACTCATCAATTTCATCCTCATTTCCGTGTGAACAGCTAACGAAAAGTACTTGCGGTCGAATCGCACCCAAAAGTCCTGAATAGTGAGAGTATCCCTCTCCTCCACGGTGGTAATAGACTCCCACCACTGCAGCGCAGAACAACTAGCTTGAAAGTAGCTAGTGTTAACAAAAATGTATTTTATCTATAATTAAAATTAGTTTAAATTAATATACATTTTTTAGTTTAACTTAATATATTGATTTTGATGATTCCAAACTTTATTCTTTTTTTAAGTTATATATTCGAGTAAAGATATTCACATATATTACACTCTTACTCTTGACATTAGACACACAATGCATACATATTGATACAACTTTATATGGTATGGTTAATCTATTATGGGCCAAAACTTTTTTTTTGGAATTAAATGTCTGTTAATCTATAATTTTCGGAATTACCTTCTCTACTGAATAAGAAACTGTGAAACATTTTTTTTTGGAATTAAATGTCTGTTACAAGTTTTTTTTGGGCCGAAGGCATCATTAATTGCCACGATTTGCGTGGTCTTCTTTTGTATCCTAATGAGTCTTCCTTTGGGACCCACAATGTCAGCTTATAAATGATCCCCTCCCCTTTGCGTGTACCCAGCGTCCTGTTGTATAAATGGTTTTTGTTTCCAAAGTCTACTTGCACGATTATATCCACTTGCTTAACTTAGACTTTAAAGCCTCTGCAAGCTATTCACGATTTTGACAGCCTATAGCAAAGGCTACTACTTCTCAAAATTATGGGCTTTGAAATCCTTTTATATCTGTTCAAAATTCTGAAATGTTTGAAATCTTTTCGTCCAAAAATCTTTACGAAAAAAAAATATATCTATGTTCTGTCTGAATTAGTTTTTTTTTACGAAAATATTCGGTCTTTTTTTCTCGAAATCTGTTACTTATTTTTTGAAAAACTCTTTGTATACGAAATCTGTAATGTTTTTATCCGAATCCTTCGTTAGATCTCTTATATATATATATATATATATATATATATACATATATATGTTGATACCTGCTACCCCTTACTGATTTGACCATTCCAGCTCAGCCATGCGCATAACAGTTGCTTATTGAGTTGTGCTTCTTTACAGAAGATTGTGACCACTTTAGTGACATCACCTGTGTTGTCTACGTCGCCTGGACTTGACCGAAATATGATAAGAAATTTTTTTTTGTTGATTATTCTATTTTTTTTATGTACTCTGCGTACATATATATATATATATATATATATATTCAAAATATTTCAGTCCGAATATCTATTTTTTTTATCCAAAATGTCTTTTGATAAAATTCTGTTAATCCGAAAATCCTGTATATTCAAATAAACAACATGTCACTTCCTCTCTTGGAACTCGGTTCTGTCAGAACACTTTGGGAGTGTGCCAGCTGCTACGGCAGTTTTCTCCATCAATGCTATTGGACCTCTTGCCATCTGCTTCGGCAAAGTTTGTCCTTAAAATAATAAGAGATGTTCCATAAATGTTTATTTTTTATATCATCTGTTGGGACGCCTCTTTTATTTCTTGTGCCACGTGCACTTCTTCTACAGTCTCAGTCAATAGATTGTGTGAAATTCAAAATTTGTATCCGTGTTCCATTTGATTTTTTATATATCTGAGTGGAAAGATGATGTGACGCTATTGAACTATTGCAAATCAGTTCTTACTCAACTGACTTGAACAGTTAACCTTCATACATTTTTTTAACGCCTTAATAAGAAGTGGGCCTTAATAACCTTGAACTATTTTAGGCAGACGTCCTTATGATGATATCACTTATTGAAACTGTGTTGACTACAATCTGATTAATGATTCGTTTGGTTCACTGTATTTTCTAATCTTCTCTCTCTCTATCAGTCTCCATTTAATTCTTAGACAGATATGGAAGATTTCTTTCCATCTATTTTTTTGAGCATTTAATGCTTCTTCAAGTCCAGATGTTTTCAAGAAGAGCATATCTTCCTCTCCAACGGTCATATTATTTTTTAGACATCTACATATTGTAGATCAGCTGCTGTTGTTGAATACACTGAGAAAAATAGAAAGAGATCAAAAAGCATAAAAGAAAGCAACAAAAAGAAGATTTTTTTGCTCTACACAAAGCTTGAAATAGCCACATATCAGTTTATTCTGACTTGATATTTTAGTTGTCCTTGAAGAAGAGAACAAGCACAAGAGTTACTACTTTACTGCAAAGAATTCAAGAAAAATCCAGTGTCAAATATTCAGATCTCTGTGAAGTCATAAACCAGAAGAAACTCAGTCTTACATTGTAATTTTTGATAGTTTCAACTTCCAAATTTTGTACTCAACTTTCAGAACTGTTTGAAGCTGGAACTTTAGCTTCGGGTGTACAAGTAGCAAGGTTTAGCTGCTCGGTTGTACGTTGGAGGTTTGATCCTGCCTTAGTGGATCACGGTATTGAAGCGCAAAGAGACGGAAGCGGCTCTGGCGCGTGGACGTAGGCCGGATTTTTGGCCGAACCACGTTAAAATCACGGTGTCATTTATTTTCTGCATTTAAGTTTATTTATTTGCTTCTGTCAATATTTAATTTCATTATCAAGTGTTAGACTTGCAAATTGATTAACCGAAATTATAAATCTTTTAAGACTGAAATAATTATTTTTTTTTTGTAATAATTAATATTGTCCAGGAAATTAATTTTTATTAAATACGAAAATTAATTAAAGATTTATTTGATATTGAATTCTGTGATTTAACTTGTCTAATTTATTTGGTTAAAATTGTTAGATAATTTTAGTGTTAATCTTTGTAGAATTATTTTAATTCTGATATTTACATTTTAGGAGTTAAATTAAAAATATTTTCTGAAATATCAAATTAACCCCAAAAAGTTTGCTAAACTCAATTCACCCCCCCCCCCCCCTCTTGAGTTAATATCTGGGCAACAATTGGTATCAGAGCCACGCTCTAATTTATTATCTTTGCTTTAAACATCTATAGAGTTTACGATTTATGGCAAACTTTAATGTTTCATCTCTTGGTGAGGGACAATCTATTAACAGACCTCCTCTATTTTCAGGAAACAATTATATCTATTGGAAAAATAGAATGAAAAATTTTGTTCAATAAAATGATTATGCTGTTTGGAGAGTAATTATTAATGGTCCTAATATTCCCATGAAAGTTGTTAATAATGAAAATGTTCCTAAAAATGAAAATGAGTGGAATGATGCTGATATTCAGAAAATACAAGTTAATGCCAAAGCAATGAATATTTTACATTGTTCTCTTGATGTTAATGAATATAATAGAATATGTTGTTGTGAAAATGCAAAAGAAATTTGGGATAGATTAGAAATTACTTATGAAGGAACTAGTCAAGTAAAAGAGGATAAGATAAGCATGCTTGTTCATAACTATGAACTTTTTAAAATGAAAACAGATGAGACTATTTCTGATATGTTTACAAGATTTACAAATATTATTAATGGTTTGAAATCTCTTGGTAAAACCTATACTGACTCTGAATTGGTGAGTAAGATACTCAGGTCACTACCATTTGCCTATATGACCAAGAAGCTAGTAATTAAAGAAGCCATACGAGAAAGACCCATTTCTCTCGATGAATTGCTAGGATCCTTAATCACTCATGAAATGGAACTTAAAGTACTAGCTGAAGATGAGAAGCCTAAAGTAAGCAAAACCATTGCTTTCAAATCCATTGAGGAAGAGGAAGATAGTGATGAAGTTGATGATGATGAAGATGGTGATATAGCACTTCTCACTAGAAAATTCAAAAGATTTCTTGCCAAAAAGAAGGGTCATTCTGGAAAATTCAAGAAGTTCTTTTCGAAGAAGGCACATGATGGAAAGACTTCCTCCAAGTTTGAGCCAAGATGTTACAACTGCAAAGAGTTAGGCCATATCAGACCTAACTGTCCTAAAGCCAAAGAAGGAAAGAATGATAGAAAAGAGAAAAGAAATGAGAAACACAAAAAGGCCATGAAAGCTACTACTTGGAGTGATTCTGATGAAAGTAGCAATGATGAAGACTCAAGCGATGAAGAAATTGCAAATCTTTGCCTTATGGCAAATGATGATGAGGTATCATCTAATTTTAATTCTGATAGTGAATATGAAACTTCAAATGATCATGATGAACTTCAAAATGCTTTTGATTAACTCTATTATAACTTTGATGAACTTAAAACTAAATATATTAATCTTAAAAAGATGCATTCTTCTTTATCACATAAATATGATTCTCTCTCTGAAAATATAGATAATATGAAATCTGAAAATAAGTCTTTAAAATTAGAAATCGAAAAACTTAAAGTTAATGATTCACCAAGTTATTATCTTATTTCTGAAAATGAAAAATTAAGACTTGAAATAAAGGATTTAACTTCATGTCTTGAAAAGTTTGTGAATGGAAAGAAGAATTTAAGTATGCTACTCGGAAGTCAAAGATGGATGTATGATAAGGCTGGAATTGGTTATAATGAAAATGAAAATGAGAAAAGTTTATAAAATTATTCTAAAAATATGGGAAATTCTTTATGTACATATTGTGGAAGACACACCCATTTTTCAGATTCTTGCAAATATAGATTTTCTACTAAAGTCGCATGGATTCCTAAAGAAACTCCTATTTTTGCTAACCCCTATGGACCCAACACATTTTGGGTACCGAAAGAAAAATTATTTAAATGTCCATTGTAGGTTTGTTTTAGAGTGGGTTCACACAAATCAAAGTGGTTCTTAGATAGCGGATGTTCAAGACACATGACGGGTGACAAAAGCAAGTTTCCAAGCTTGGTTGCCAAAGATGGAGGGCTAGTAACATTCGGAGACAACTCCAAAGGCAAAATCATCGGCATAGGTAAAGTCGGTATGAATCTTTCCCCTTGCATTGAAAATGTTCTTCTAGTTGATGGTCTTAAGCATAACTTAATTAGTATTAGCCAATTGTGTGATAAAGGTTATGATGTTACATTTAAAGAAGATTTTTGTTTAATAACAAATGCTAAAGATAATAGTGTTTTATTTGTTGCTTCTAGACATGAAAATGTTTATACTCTTGATTTTGATAATTTATCACAACAAAATGTTAAGTGTTTGACTGCCCTAAATAATACTTGTTGGTTATGGCATAGAAGATTAGGACATTCCAACATGGAACAACTTAATATTTTGTCCAAAAATGAGCTTGTTAGAGGGCTGCCCAAAACTAAGTTTATTAAAGATAAAATTTGTAATGCATGTCAATTTGAAAAACAAACCAAAACTTCTTTTAAAAAGAAAAGGGATATTTCAACTAGTATACCTTTAGAATTATTACACTTAGATTTATTCGGACCTAATAGAGTTGCTAGTTTAGGTGGAAAGTACTATGCTCTTGTTATTGTTGATGATTTTTCTCGTTTTACATGGGTTTTCTTTCTTACCCATAAAAATGATACTCACCCTATTTTTGCTAAGTTTTGTAGAAGAATTCAAAATGAAAAAGGTTGCAATATTGTTTTTATAAGAAGTGATAGAGGAAGAGAATTTGATAACAAAGATATCGAATTATTTTGTGATGAAAATGGTTTTGAACATAACTTTTCTGCTCCTAGGACACCCCAACAAAATGGAGTAGTAGAAAGAAAAAATAGATCTTTACAAGAAATGGCTAGAACTATGTTAAATGAACATAATTTACCCGAATATTTTTGGGCGGAAGCCGTTAACACATCTTGCTATATAATAAATAGAACTATTGTTAGAAAAGGTTTAGATAAAACTCCATATGAGATTCTGAAAAATAAAAGACCAAATGTTAGTTATTTCAAAGTCTTTGGATGTAAATGTTTTATTTTAAATGATAAAGATAAATTGGGTATATTTGATGCTAAATCGGATGAAGGTATTTTTCTTGGGTATGCACTTCATAGTAAAGCATATAGAGTTTTTAATAAAAGGACTTTAATAGTTCAAGAATCAATTCATGTATCTTTTGATGAATCTAATTCTTTTGACCATAATGATGATGATGATGCTTTAGTCCTAAATAAATCAGTTAATGAATTAAAATTAAATGAAAATGTTAATTCAAGTGTTGATGATTCCATTAATGTCGAAAAGACCCCTAATAAGGATAAAGAGGTTAATGATTCTAATTTACCTAAAAGTTGGAAATTTGTTAATAATCATCCTTTTGAAAATATTTTAGGTGAACCTTCTAGTGGTATTCTTACTAGATCTTCCTTAAAGCATGTTTGCAATAATTTAGCTTTTGTGTCACAAATTGAACCTATAGATATAAATGAAGCTGAAAAAGATGAATATTGGTTATTAGCTATGCAAGAAGAATTATTACAATTTGAACGTAATAATGTTTGGTCACTTGTACCCACACCTAAAGATAAATCTATTATTGGAACTAAATGGGTTTTTAGAAATAAAAAGGATGATGCTGGATTAATTATAAGAAATAAAGCTAGACTAGTTGCACAAGGTTATAATCAACAAGAAGGTATTGATTATGATGAAACTTATGCCCCCGTAGCTAGATTGGAAGCCATTCGCATGTTATTAGCTTATGCATGTTATAAGGACTTTAAATTATTTCAAATGGATGTCAAAAGTGCTTTCTTAAACGGCTTTATAAGTGAAGATATTTATGTTAAGCAACCTCCTGGTTTTGAAAATCACATATTTCCAAATCATGTTTATAAACTAAATAAAGCCTTATATGGATTAAAACAAGCCCCTAGGGCTTGGTATGATAGATTGAGTGGATTTTTGCTTGAAAATGATTTTGTAAGAGGAAAAATGGATTCTACTTTATTTATAAAAACACTTAACAATGATATGCTTCTTGTACAAATTTATGTTGATGATATTATATTTGGATCCACAAATGAAAATTTGTGTAAAGAATTTTCAGAATTTATGCAAAAAGAATTTGAAATGAGTATGATGGGGGAGTTAAATTTCTTTTTAGGCTTACAAATTAAGCAAACTAAAAAAGGTATTTTTATTAATTAATCCAAATATATTAAGGATCTTTTAGTAAAATATGGTTTAGAGAATTCTAAAACACTTGGTACACCCATGAGCACATCTATCAAGTTAGATATAGATGAGAAAGAAAAATCTGTTAATTCTACTTTATTTCGTGGCATGATTGGTAGTCTACTCTATTTAACCGCTAGTAGACCCGACATTATGTTTAGTGTATGTTTATGTGCTCGTTTTCAGGCCAATCCTAAAGAATCTCATTTATGTGCCGTAAAACGTATTTTTAGATATTTAAATGATACTAAAGACTTAGGATTATGGTATCCTAAAACCACATCATTTGAACTCATAAGTTATTCCGATGCGGATTTTGCGGGTTGTAAAGTTGATAGAAAGAGCACTAGTGGTACTTGTCACTTCCTAGGACACTCACTAGTTTCGTGGTTTAGTAAAAAGCAAAATTCGGTAGCTCTTTCCACGGCTGAGGCAGAATATATTGCCGCCGGTAGTAGTTGTGCTCAAACTATATATATGAAACAACAATTAGAAGACTTTAAAATATCCTTTCAAAATACTCCAATATTTTGTGACAACACGAGTGCAATTTGTCTAACTAAAAATCCAATTCTACATTCTAGAACAAAACATATTGAAATTAGACATCACTTTTTACGCGATCATGTACAAAAGGGTGATGTTAGACTAGAATTTATTTCTACGGATCTTCAATTAGCCGATATTTTCACAAAACCTCTACCCGAAGATCGTTTTACTTTTATTTGTCGCGAACTCGGTATGGCTCGTTTAAATAATCTAGATTTATAATTGAATATTTTTTATTATTGTCATGAATAGTGTATTCACATCTTTCCAAAATACTGTACCACTAATAGACAAACCCTCATCTCCTATTTATATATGTGTGTTTCTGTTTTTCACTCTATCTTCACACACTCAACATGCAGTCCTTCTATGTTGTTTGGGTAGGAAAACAACCCGGGATCTACACCTCTTGGGGAGAGTGTGAGCTTCAAACCAAAAGTGTAAGAAATGCAAAATTCAAAAAATATTCTTCTTACACCGATGCTCTTAACGCCATAGCTCTCTATCCTCCATTTGCTCCTTGGGTATGTCCACCTACTTGGCCTTTTGTCATACCACCTCATATGGCTACTCCATCACAAACAAACACTTCTACAAAATCTGAATCCTCCTCCACCAACTCCTACACCGGAAATACTATCAAACTTATGATCAAAGATAATGGGAAAGAAATCCTTCTTGAAGGACATCCCAATGATGTATGTCATATGATAAATAATCTGAAAATGTAATTTCCTTTTAATATCAATAAAATCTGCAGTTATCTTTTATTTGCATCTCACTTTTGTCTCACCCATTCTTATTCCTTTTTGTTTATGACAAACAGGGGGAGAAGAGCGCAATTTTTCTTCATATTTTTTTTCATATATTTCCTTGGTTGTTTGTCATCATCAAAAAGGGGGAGATTGTTAACAAAAATGTATTTTATCTATAATTAAAATTAGTTTAAATTAATATACATTTTTTAGTTTAACTTAATATATTGATTTTGATGATTCCAAACTTTATTCTTTTTTTAAGTTATATATTCGAGTAAAGATATTCACATATATTACACTCTTACTCTTGACATTAGACACACAATGCATACATCTTGATACAACTTTATATGGTATGGTTAATCTATTATGGGCCAAAACTTTTTTTTTGGAATTAAATGTCTGTTAATCTATAATTTTCGGAATTACCTTCTCTACTGAATAAGAAACTGTGAAACATTTTTTTTTGGAATTAAATGTCTGTTACAAGTTTTTTTGGGGCCGAAGGCATCATTAATTGCCACGATTTGCGTGGTCTTCTTCTGTATCCTAATGAGTCTTCCTTTGGGACCCACAATGTCAGCTTATAAATGATCCCCTCCCCTTTGCGTGTACCCAGCGTCCTGTTGTATAAATGGTTTTTGTTTCCAAAGTCTACTTGCACGATTATATCCACTTGCTTAACTTAGACTTTAAAGCCTCTGCAAGCTATTCACGATTTTGACAGCCTATAGCAAAGGCTACTACTTCTCAAAATTATGGGCTTTGAAATCCTTTTATATCTGTTCAAAATTCTGAAATGTTTGAAATCTTTTCGTCCAAAAATCTTTACGAAAAAAAAATATATCTAAGTTCTGTCTGAATTAGTTTTTTTTTACGAAAATATTCGGTCTTTTTTTCTCGAAATCTGTTACTTATTTTTTGAAAAACTCTTTGTATACGAAATCTGTAATGTTTTTGTCCGAATCCTTCGTTAGATCTCTTATATATATATATATATATATATATATATATATATATATATATATATATATATATATATATATATATATACATATATATGTTGATACCTGCTACCCCTTACTGATTTGACCATTCCAGCTCAGCCATGCGCATAACAGTTGCTTATTGAGTTGTGCTTCTTTGCAGAAGATTGTGACCACTTTAGTGACATCACCTGTGTTGTCTACGTCGCCTGGACTTGACCGAAATATGATAAGAAATTTTTTTTTGTTGATTATTCTATTTTTTTTATGTACTCTGCGTACATATATATATATATATATATATATATATATATATATATATTCAAAATATTTCAGTCCGAATATCTATTTTTTTTATCCAAAATGTCTTTTGATAAAATTCTGTTAATCCGAAAATCCTGTATATTCAAATAAACAACATGTCACTTCCTCTCTTGGAACTCGGTTCTGTCAGAACACTTTGGGAGTGTGCCAGCTGCTACGGCAGTTTTCTCCATCAATGCTATTGGACCTCTTGCCATCTGCTTCGGCAGAGTTTGTCCTTAAAATAATAAGAGATGTTCCATAAATGTTTATTTTTTATATCATCTGTTGGGACGCCTCTTTTATTTCTTGTGCCACGTGCACTTCTTCTACAGTCTCAGTCAATAGATTGTGTGAAATTCAAAATTTGTATCCGTGTTCCATTTGATTTTTTATATATCTGAGTGGAAAGATGATGTGACGCTATTGAACTATTGCAAATCAGTTCTTACTCAACTGACTTGAACAGTTAACCTTCATACATTTTTTTAACGCCTTAATAAGAAGTGGGCCTTAATAACCTTGAACTATTTTAGGCAGACGTCCTTATGATGATATCACTTATTGAAACTGTGTTGACTACAATCTGATTAATGATTCGTTTGGTTCACTGTATTTTCTAATCTTCTCTCTCTCTATCAGTCTCCATTTAATTCTTAGACAGATATGGAAGATTTCTTTCCATCTATTTTTTTGAGCATTTAATGCTTCTTCAGGTCCAGATGTTTTCAAGAAGAGCATATCTTCCTCTCCAACGGTCATATTATTTTTTAGACATCTACATATTGTAGATCAGCTGCTGTTGTTGAATACACTGAGAAAAATAGAAAGAGATCAAAAAGCATAAAAGAAAGCAACAAAAAGAAGATTTTTTTGCTCTACACAAAGCTTGAAATAGCCACATATCAGTTTATTCTGACTTGATATTTTAGTTGTCCTTGAAGAAGAGAACAAGCACAAGAGTTACTACTTTACTGCAAAGAATTCAAGAAAAATCCAGTGTCAAATATTCAGATCTCTGTGAAGTCATAAACCAGAAGAAACTCAGTCTTACATTGTAATTTTTGATAGTTTCAACTTCCAAATTTTGTACTCAACTTTCAGAACTGTTTGAAGCTGGAACTTTAGCTTCGGGTGTACAAGTAGCAAGGTTTAGCTGCTCGGTTGTACGTTGGAGGTTTGATCCTGCCTTAGTGGATCACGGTATTGAAGCGCAAAGAGACGGAAGCGGCTCTGGCGCGTGGACGTAGGCCGGATTTTTGGCCGAACCACGTTAAAATCACGGTGTCATTTATTTTCTGCATTTAAGTTTATTTATTTGCTTGTGTCAATATTTAATTTCATTATCAAGTGTTAGACTTGCAAATTGATTAACCGAAATTATAAATCTTTTAAGACTGAAATAATTATTTTTTTTTGTAATAATTAATATTGTCCAGGAAATTAATTTTTATTAAATACGAAAATTAATTAAAGATTTATTTGATATTGAATTCTGTGATTTAACTTGTCTAATTTATTTGGTTAAAATTGTTAGATAATTTTAGTGTTAATCTTTGTAGAATTATTTTAATTCTGATATTTACATTTTAGGAGTTAAATTAAAAATATTTTCTGAAATATCAAATTAACCCCAAAAAGTTTGCTAAACTCAATTCACCCCCCCCCCCCCCTCTTGAGTTAATATCTGGGCAACAATTGGTATCAGAGCCACGCTCTAATTTATTATCTTTGCTTTAAACATCTATAGAGTTTACGATTTATGGCAAACTTTAATGTTTCATCTCTTGGTGAGGGACAATCTATTAACAGACCTCCTCTATTTTCAGGAAACAATTATATCTATTGGAAAAATAGAATGAAAAATTTTGTTCAATAAAATGATTATGCTGTTTGGAGAGTAATTATTAATGGTCCTAATATTCCCATGAAAGTTGTTAATAATGAAAATGTTCCTAAAAATGAAAATGAGTGGAATGATGCTGATATTCAGAAAATACAAGTTAATGCCAAAGCAATGAATATTTTACATTGTTCTCTTGATGTTAATGAATATAATAGAATATGTTGTTGTGAAAATGCAAAAGAAATTTGGGATAGATTAGAAATTACTTATGAAGGAACTAGTCAAGTAAAAGAGGATAAGATAAGCATGCTTGTTCATAACTATGAACTTTTTAAAATGAAAACAGATGAGACTATTTCTGATATGTTTACAAGATTTACAAATATTATTAATGGTTTGAAATCTCTTGGTAAAACCTATACTGACTCTGAATTGGTGAGTAAGATACTCAGGTCACTACCATTTGCCTATATGACCAAGAAGCTAGTAATTAAAGAAGCCATACGAGAAAGACCCATTTCTCTCGATGAATTGCTAGGATCCTTAATCACTCATGAAATGGAACTTAAAGTACTAGCTGAAGATGAGAAGCCTAAAGTAAGCAAAACCATTGCTTTCAAATCCATTGAGGAAGAGGAAGATAGTGATGAAGCTGATGATGATGAAGATGGTGATATAGCACTTCTCACTAGAAAATTCAAAAGATTTCTTGCCAAAAAGAAGGGTCATTCTGGAAAATTCAAGAAGTTCTTTTCGAAGAAGGCACATGATGGAAAGACTTCCTCCAAGTTTGAGCCAAGATGTTACAACTGCAAAGAGTTAGGCCATATCAGACCTAACTGTCCTAAAGCCAAAGAAGGAAAGAATGATAGAAAAGAGAAAAGAAATGAGAAACACAAAAAGGCCATGAAAGCTACTACTTGGAGTGATTCTGATGAAAGTAGCAATGATGAAGACTCAAGCGATGAAGAAATTGCAAATCTTTGCCTTATGGCAAATGATGATGAGGTATCATCTAATTTTAATTCTGATAGTGAATATGAAACTTCAAATGATCATGATGAACTTCAAAATGCTTTTGATTAACTCTATTATAACTTTGATGAACTTAAAACTAAATATATTAATCTTAAAAAGATGCATTCTTCTTTATCACATAAATATGATTCTCTCTCTGAAAATATAGATAATATGAAATCTGAAAATAAGTCTTTAAAATTAGAAATCGAAAAACTTAAAGTTAATGATTCACCAAGTTATTATCTTATTTCTGAAAATGAAAAATTAAGACTTGAAATAAAGGATTTAACTTCATGTCTTGAAAAGTTTGTGAATGGAAAGAAGAATTTAAGTATGCTACTCGGAAGTCAAAGATGGATGTATGATAAGGCTGGAATTGGTTATAATGAAAATGAAAATGAGAAAAGTTTATAAAATTATTCTAAAAATATGGGAAATTCTTTATGTACATATTGTGGAAGACACACCCATTTTTCAGATTCTTGCAAATATAGATTTTCTACTAAAGTCGCATGGATTCCTAAAGAAACTCCTATTTTTGCTAACCCCTATGGACCCAACACATTTTGGGTACCGAAAGAAAAATTATTTAAATGTCCATTGTAGGTTTGTTTTAGAGTGGGTTCACACAAATCAAAGTGGTTCTTAGATAGCGGATGTTCAAGACACATGACGGGTGACAAAAGCAAGTTTTCAAGCTTGGTTGCCAAAGATGGAGGGCTAGTAACATTCGGAGACAACTCCAAAGGCAAAATCATCGGCATAGGTAAAGTCGGTATGAATCTTTCCCCTTGCATTGAAAATGTTCTTCTAGTTGATGGTCTTAAGCATAACTTAATTAGTATTAGCCAATTGTGTGATAAAGGTTATGATGTTACATTTAAAGAAGATTTTTGTTTAATAACAAATGCTAAAGATAATAGTGTTTTATTTGTTGCTTCTAGACATGAAAATGTTTATACTCTTGATTTTGATAATTTATCACAACAAAATGTTAAGTGTTTGACTGCCCTAAATAATACTTGTTGGTTATGGCATAGAAGATTAGGACATTCCAACATGGAACAACTTAATATTTTGTCCAAAAATGAGCTTGTTAGAGGGCTGCCCAAAACTAAGTTTATTAAAGATAAAATTTGTAATGCATGTCAATTTGGAAAACAAACCAAAACTTCTTTTAAAAAGAAAAGGGATATTTCAACTAGTATACCTTTAGAATTATTACACTTAGATTTATTCGGACCTAATAGAGTTGCTAGTTTAGGTGGAAAGTACTATGCTCTTGTTATTGTTGATGATTTTTCTCGTTTTACATGGGTTTTCTTTCTTACCCATAAAAATGATACTCACCCTATTTTTGCTAAGTTTTGTAGAAGAATTCAAAATGAAAAAGGTTGCAATATTGTTTTTATAAGAAGTGATAGAGGAAGAGAATTTGATAACAAAGATATCGAATTATTTTGTGATGAAAATGGTTTTGAACATAACTTTTCTGCTCCTAGGACACCCCAACAAAATGGAGTAGTAGAAAGAAAAAATAGATCTTTACAAGAAATGGCTAGAACTATGTTAAATGAACATAATTTACCCGAATATTTTTGGGCGGAAGCCGTTAACACATCTTGCTATATAATAAATAAAACTATTGTTAGAAAAGGTTTAGATAAAACTCCATATGAGATTCTAAAAAATAAAAGACCAAATGTTAGTTATTTCAAAGTCTTTGGATGTAAATGTTTTATTTTAAATGATAAAGATAAATTGGGTAAATTTGATGCTAAATCGGATGAAGGTATTTTTCTTGGGTATGCACTTCATAGTAAAGCATATAGAGTTTTTAATAAAAGGACTTTAATAGTTCAAGAATCAATTCATGTATCTTTTGATGAATCTAATTCTTTTGACCATAATGATGAAGATGATGCTTTAGTCCTAAATAAATCAGCTAATGAATTAAAATTAAATGAAAATGTTAATTCAAGTGTTGATGATTCCATTAATGTCGAAAAGACCCCTAATAAGGATAAAGAGGTTAATGATTCTAATTTACCTAAAAGTTGGAAATTTGTTAATAATCATCCTTTTGAAAATATTTTAGGTGAACCTTCTAGTGGTATTCTTACTAGATCTTCCTTAAAGCATGTTTGCAATAATTTAGCTTTTGTGTCACAAATTGAACCTATAGATATAAATGAAGCTGAAAAAGATGAATATTGGTTATTAGCTATGCAAGAAGAATTATTACAATTTGAACGTAATAATGTTTGGTCACTTGTACCCACACCTAAAGATAAATCTATTATTGGAACTAAATGGGTTTTTAGAAATAAAAAGGATGATGCTGGATTAATTATAAGAAATAAAGCTAGACTAGTTGCACAAGGTTATAATCAACAAGAAGGTATTGAATATGATGAAACTTATGCCCCCGTAGCTAGATTGGAAGCCATTCGCATGTTATTAGCTTATGCATATTATAAGGACTTTAAATTATTTCAAATGGATGTCAAAAGTGCTTTCTTAAACGGCTTTATAAGTGAAGATATTTATGTTAAGCAACCTCCTGGTTTTGAAAATCACATATTTCCAAATCATGTTTATAAACTAAATAAAGCCTTATATGGATTAAAACAAGCCCCTAGGGCTTGGTATGATAGATTGAGTGGATTTTTGCTTGAAAATGATTTTGTAAGAGGAAAAATGGATTCTACTTTATTTATAAAAACTCTTAACAATGATATGCTTCTTGTACAAATTTATGTTGATGATATTATATTTGGATCCACAAATGAAAATTTGTGTAAAGAATTTTCAGAATTTATGCAAAAAGAATTTGAAATGAGTATGATGGGGGAGTTAAATTTCTTTTTAGGCTTACAAATTAAGCAAACTAAAAAAGGTATTTTTATTAATCAATCCAAATATATTAAGGATCTTTTAGTAAAATATGGTTTAGAGAATTCTAAAACACTTGGTACACCCATGAGCACATCTATCAAGTTAGATATAGATGAGAAAGAAAAATCTGTTAATTCTACTTTATTTCGTGGCATGATTGGTAGTCTACTCTATTTAACCGCTAGTAGACCCGACATTATGTTTAGTGTATGTTTATGTGCTCGTTTTCAGGCCAATCCTAAAGAATCTCATTTATGTGCCGTAAAACGTATTTTTAGATATTTAAATGGTACTAAAGACTTAGGATTATGGTATCCTAAAACCACATCATTTGAACTCATAAGTTATTCCGATGCGGATTTTGCGGGTTGTAAAGTTGATAGAAAGAGCACTAGTGGTACTTGTCACTTCCTAGGACACTCACTAGTTTCGTGGTTTAGTAAAAAGCAAAATTCGGTAGCTCTTTCCACGGCTGAGGCAGAATATATTGCCGCCGGTAGTAGTTGTGCTCAAACTATATATATGAAACAACAATTAGAAGACTTTAAAATATCCTTTCAAAATACTCCAATATTTTGTGACAACACGAGTGCAATTTGTCTAACTAAAAATCCAATTCTACATTCTAGAACAAAACATATTGAAATTAGACATCACTTTTTATGCGATCATGTACAAAAGGGTGATGTTAGACTAGAATTTATTTCTACGGATCTTCAATTAGCCGATATTTTCACAAAACCTCTACCCGAAGATCGTTTTACTTTTATTTGTCGCGAACTCGGTATGGCTCGTTTAAATAATCTAGATTTATAATTGAATATTTTTTATTATTGTCATGAATAGTGTATTCACATCTTTCCAAAATACTGTACCACTAATAGACAAACCCTCATCTCCTATTTATATATGTGTGTTTCTGTTTTTCACTCTATCTTCACACACTCAACATGCAGTCCTTCTATGTTGTTTGGGTAGGAAAACAACCCGGGATCTACACCTCTTGGGGAGAGTTTGAGCTTCAAACCAAAAGTGTAAGAAATGCAAAATTCAAAAAATATTCTTCTTACACCGATGCTCTTAACGCCATAGCTCTCTATCCTCCATTTGCTCCTTGGGTATGTCCACCTACTTGGCCTTTTGTCATACCACCTCATATGGCTACTCCATCACAAACAAACACTTCTACAAAATCTGAATCCTCCTCCACCAACTCCTACACCGGAAATACTATCAAACTTATGATCAAAGATAATGGGAAAGAAATCCTTCTTGAAGGACATCCCAATGATGTATGTCATATGATAAATAATCTGAAAATGTAATTTCCTTTTAATATCAATAAAATCTGCAGTTATCTTTTATTTGCATCTCACTTTTGTCTCACCCATTCTTATTCCTTTTTGTTTATGACAAACAGGGGGAGAAGAGCGCAATTTTTCTTCATATTTTTTTTCATATATTTCCTTGGTTGTTTGTCATCATCAAAAAGGGGGAGATTGTTAACAAAAATGTATTTTATCTATAATTAAAATTAGTTTAAATTAATATACATTTTTTAGTTTAACTTAATATATTGATTTTGATGATTCCAAACTTTATTCTTTTTTTAAGTTATATATTCGAGTAAAGATATTCACATATATTACACTCTTACTCTTGACATTAGACACACAATGCATACATCTTGATACAACTTTATATGGTATGGTTAATCTATTATGGGCCAAAACTTTTTTTTTGGAATTAAATGTCTGTTAATCTATAATTTTCGGAATTACCTTCTCTACTGAATAAGAAACTGTGAAACATTTTTTTTTGGAATTAAATGTCTGTTACAAGTTTTTTTGGGGCCGAAGGCATCATTAATTGCCACGATTTGCGTGGTCTTCTTCTGTATCCTAATGAGTCTTCCTTTGGGACCCACAATGTCAGCTTATAAATGATCCCCTCCCCTTTGCGTGTACCCAGCGTCCTGTTGTATAAATGGTTTTTGTTTCCAAAGTCTACTTGCACGATTATATCCACTTGCTTAACTTAGACTTTAAAGCCTCTGCAAGCTATTCACGATTTTGACAGCCTATAGCAAAGGCTACTACTTCTCAAAATTATGGGCTTTGAAATCCTTTTATATCTGTTCAAAATTCTGAAATGTTTGAAATCTTTTCGTCCAAAAATCTTTACGAAAAAAAAATATATCTATGTTCTGTCTGAATTAGTTTTTTTTTACGAAAATATTCGGTCTTTTTTTCTCAAAATCTGTTACTTATTTTTTGAAAAACTCTTTGTATACGAAATCTGTAATGTTTTTATCCGAATCCTTCGTTAGATCTCTTATATATATATATATATATATATATACATATATATGTTGATACCTGCTACCCCTTACTGATTTGACCATTCCAGCTCAGCCATGCGCATAACTGTTGCTTATTGAGTTGTGCTTCTTTGCAGAAGATTGTGACCACTTTAGTGACATCACCTGTGTTGTCTACGTCGCCTGGACTTGACCGAAATATGATAAGAAATTTTTTTTTGTTGATTATTCTATTTTTTTTATGTACTCTGCGTACATATATATATATATATATATATATATATATATATATATATATATAAATCTATTCAAAATATTTCAGTCCGTATATCTATTTTTTTTTATCCAAAATGTCTTTTGATAAAATTCTGTTAATCCGAAAATCCTGTATATTCAAATAAACAACATGTCACTTCCTCTCTTGGAACTCGGTTCTGTCAGAACACTTTGGGAGTGTGCCAGCTGCTACGGCAGTTTTCTCCATCAATGCTATTGGACCTCTTGCCATCTGCTTCGGCAGAGTTTGTCCTTAAAATAATAAGAGATGTTCCATAAATGTTTATTTTTTATATCATCTGTTGGGACGCCTCTTTTATTTCTTGTGCCACGTGCACTTCTTCTACAGTCTCAGTCAATAGACTGTGTGAAATTCAAAATTTGTATCCGTGTTCCATTTGTTTTTTTATATATCTGAGTGGAAAGATGATGTGACGCTATTGAACTATTGCAAATCAGTTCTTACTCAACTGACTTGAACAGTTAACCTTCATACATTTTTTTAACGCCTTAATAAGAAGTGGGCCTTAATAACCTTGAACTATTTTAGGCAGACGTCCTTATGATGATATCACTTATTGAAACTGTGTTGACTACAATCTGATTAATGATTCGTTTGGTTCACTGTATTTTCTAATCTTCTCTCTCTCTATCAGTCTCCATTTAATTCTTAGACAGATATGGAAGATTTCTTTCCATCTATTTTTTTGAGCATTTAATGCTTCTTCAGCTCCAGATGTTTTCAAGAAGAGCATATCTTCCTCTCCAACGGTCATATTATTTTTTAGACATCTACATATTGTAGATCAGCTGTTGTTGTTGAATACACTGAGAAAAATAGAAAGAGATCAAAAAGCATAAAAGAAATCAACAAAAAGAAGATTTTTTTGCTCTACACAAAGCTTGAAATAGCCACATATCAGTTTATTCTGACTTGATATTTTAGCTGTCCTTGAAGAAGAGAACAAGCACAAGAGTTACTACTTTACTGCAAAGAATTCAAGAAAAATCCAGTGTCAAATATTCAGATCTCTGTGAAGTCATAAACCAGAAGAAACTCAGTCTTACATTGTAATTTTTGAGAGTTTCAACTTCCAAATTTTGTACTCAACTTTCAGAACTGTTTGAAGCTGAAACTTTAGCTTCGGGTGTACAAGTAGCAAGGTTTAGCTGCTCGGTTGTACGTTGGAGGTTTGATCCTGCCTTAGTGGATCACGGTATTGAAGCGCAAAGAGACGGAAGCGGCTCTGGCGCGTGGACGTAGGCCGGATTTTTGGCCGAACCACGTTAAAATCACGGTGTCATTTATTTTCTGCATTTAAGTTTATTTATTTGCTTGTGTCAATATTTAATTTCATTATCAAGTGTTAGACTTGCAAATTGATTAACCGAAATTAATAAATCTTTTAAGACTGAAATAAATATTTTTTTTTGTAATAATTAATATTGTCCAGGAAATTAATTTTTATTAAATACGAAAATTAATTAAAGATTTATTTGATATTGAATTCTGTGATTTAACTTGTCTAATTTATTTGGTTAAAATTGTTAGATAATTTTAGTGTTAATCTTTGTAGAATTATTTTAATTCTGATATTTACATTTTAGGAGTTAAATTAAAAATATTTTCTGAAATATCAAATTAACCCCAAAAAGTTTGCTAAACTCAATTCACCCCCCCCCCCCTCTTGAGTTAATATCTGGGCAACAGCTAGCACCTGCTTCTGAACGTCCATGCACTCATAAATCCTCAAGTGCCTCTGTATATCCTTCCTCCACTGGCTCGAGACTACCACATCTGAGCTACCTGCAAACTCTGGCGGATGCGCTTTCTGAAAAGCATCACGTACACGTTCCCAAGCAGACGGGAATGCATTTGCCTGTACTGGAGCGGCGACCGGTGCCTGAGGTGGTGCCTGCTAAACTAAGGTAATTGCGGCATTTACCGCTTGGGCTACAATGGCTGCAACCTCAGCGGCGTTCATCATGCCCTGAACTGGAACGGGCTGGGGTTCGGGAGTTGCAGCTCTGGGAACTCGTCGTGCACGTCGGGGAGGCATCTGAAATAAGAATGAAGTTTATAAGTTCACTGTTTATAAACTTAAAATAGCTTAAGAATGAATCATACACAAAAAGAGTACAACAGTCCTAAAATATAGGGCTCTATATCAAAGAAAACTTAGCGGAAACATAATAGCCGTACAGATCCTAAAGGACACTAGAACCTGATGCTCTGATACCACCTGTGACACCCCGACTAATTAAATACCGGGTAGCTACTCCTTTATGAAATTAAATCAAAATGCCAAGTTAGCTCAGTTAATAGCATCACTGTCGAAAACATTTTATTATTACTAACCACCTAGTATTTAAAAAGTAAGTTGTCAAATTTTAATTAAAGTCTGATTAACATGCAGTAAAAGATTTAATGCAAGAATAATATCACCATTCACCATAGCGAAATAATAGAATAACCATCACATGATATAAATAAATCCGGAGGAAAACTCCTCACAACAAACTCCACCACTGAAATGAATAACTAAAAACTGAATACTGAATCAATACATGCCAAAGTCTGAAAAACTGAAATGGAAATGTATCTCTAATGGAACTGGGCAACATGCCCTAAAACTGAGGAATACTGAATATGGGATCCAAATGATAGAAGCGTCTAAAAGAAAATCCCTGTAGCTTCCACAAACAGCTACAGCTTGTCATCTGAGTGAGAATCCTATGCATGGTGTCCTTGTGGATGGGCACCTAAAAAATGGTTTTACAAGAAAATAGATTTGAAAGCAAACGGGTCAGAGCCCGAATGTGGAGATATTTTAAAAACCTGCAAGTGCTTTAAAAACATTTAAAACATTAAATGCAAAGTACATGTTAGGACGTGCACTCACATGAAATTCTCACCTCTCGACTAAATGTGCACTCCTAACGTAAGTACCCATCTAAAATGATGCTAATCCCTAGCTAAGTGACATCATCTCTAGCTAGACTGTCATAGGTTCTACTCTTATTACTCGGTCCCCATTTACATTATAACGATCTCATTTAAATAGGGGCTTAACGTAAATTCAGTTTCTCCCATAAAGGCAACACAACTCATTATAGATTATCACTTTTTATATTTTCCAAATTTATACACACAATACCATATGAAAATTCCAATAATAAAGTGTATATTTTTCACAACATAAATATACAATATAAGCACCCCGAGACTAAGCTGCGGTGCACACATACTCTGTATCCATCCCGGTACATCACGTACATAAGGATCACATATTCCGAATCTCTCAGGAATAGTTCACAGATAACAACATCACAAATAATGGAGGCGAACACAGTCACATCACATGGGTCACGCACATACCTGCGCTCCCACGATCAGCAGACTTATTAACATCCCAATAAGTCCTTCTCTGACCTATGTTCATCGAGGTAACCAGTCTGAATTCGGGCAACACAAGGATTAGAGGGCCCTAAGCGAACACAAACCTCCCGTGATAGCAAGTATGGTAGGTATGTCATACACACAAATCATATATCAATACTAAGTAAACACGCATCTTTGTAATCACCGTAGTTTAATTGTAGTACATATCGCCTTCTCGTACTAACTTATAATTTATACAATTTATATAATCCCGATTCATAATTATACGCGCCATAATTTATTCTCACGTCGTAGTAGGCACTCACGTCTCGACCCAAAATGTCTATTTGATTTGATCCACACTTATATAATTTACTCCTCATTATATCCCAAATGTCCCAAGTATACTAATATACCATCAAAGGAATGTTATCTCTATCCTCGAACAAGTTTACGGGACTCCCAAAATCAAAACAGGCCAAAAAGGCCTAAACTGCCAGCTCGTTAGAAGTCTCGTTCGAACGAGGCTGTTCGAACGAGAGTTCGTTCGAACGAACTGGGCTATCTAACGAGATCTCGTTCGAACGAGATTATCGAACGAACATCCCTCTCGTTAGAATTCCAAACTGTCAACTCGTTAGAAGCTCGTTCGAACGAGTTCGTTCGAACGACCTGGGTAGGTCTTCTAACGAGTGACCAGATTCAAGCCCAAAAATCCTATCTCGTTTTTCACCAATTTCTACACCTCAAATCTTAACCAAAATTTGTCCAATCAATGTTTTAAGGTCTCCAATCATCCTAAAACATACTAAGGTCATATACTAACATCTTTTAAGGAATTAACACATCCTAAACATCATCAATTCATCAAATCTCTACCCTTTCCCCCAAATTTTTAAGAACATGAACCCTAGAATTTTAAATCCTCAATAAGTCCATTCTAGATCCGTTTTTGTTACATCCAACATATATTAACATCAGAATAATCATCTACATACTATTCTACATGCAATTTGTCCTCAAAATTTAAGTCCCAAGTCCAATTAAAATGGTTTTTATTTAACTTCCAAGAACAAATGTAAATCTTTCAATTTATCTAACATGGAAGAAACATTCTCTGAATTAAATAGAATTAAATCACTTGCCTCTAGTGTCTCTGAATTTGGTGTTGGTTTGATGAAGCTTTTTCTGTATAATTCCTTCTCTCTCTCTCTCTACAAGCCTTCTTCTCCAAAGGTGGCTAGGGTGGTTAGGGTTTGTTTAGGAGACTTAGAAAACCAATTTTTAAGACTCCCCGTAGTCTTATGGGTCAATATGGTTGGTAGTGGGTTTAGTGGTTAGTAACCCAAATCAGATTATAAATCCTAATTTTCGTCATTATTAAATCCCAAAAATACAATATTACCAAACTACCCTTATAAGATGCCGGTATGGCCTAAAAATACCCCGGGACCCAAACTAAACCCCCGACTAGTATTTTCTGACTATCTCGACCCTTCCGGACGCGTTGGCGCACTCAAAACGACCATACGGTTGATAGAATTTAACTTTATTTTTACAATTAACATAATTATATCCTGACGCGACTGTCTCACGCGTCCCAATAAAATGTCCAAATTGCCGTATATCAATCTCACGACAAATTTCATAATTCAATATTCATATATCATCATATATACTCAATATAGTCAAATACCAACTCACATCTCGCTAGTATTTTGTCCGGATTAATTCTCCTTTAATTAATAAATCCCAAAAATAAATATCGCCAAAAATACGGGGTATTACAAATACGAGTACGAATATTCAAATCAAATGCAAATCTCACAAGCATTTTTATCAATATAATTTCTCAACAACACATTAACCGGGTTACCAGGCCTCCCCATACCGCGCCATACTTTATCAAGTAGCCGAAAATTGGAATCTTGGCGGGTGCCCAACTTCCGTGCCATATTAAAATCTCATGACAACATGCTCAACACAATTATAATACCACATGAATCAAAATCCAATTCCAACAATAATTTCCAGATTCCAAATGAATTTAGCAATTCAAATAAGATTTCAATAATCACATAAAATCAAAGGGAATAACTCTCAAGAGATTTTAGAGCATATTATGTAAAACCCCATACCTTAAACCATCATAAGAAACCAACTTGAATCTGCCCAGAAACTCAGATTAAACCATCAAAATCATCTCACAAGGATCCACAAATCATCTCCAAGCTCCAGCATCAAAACAGCACCAAGAACACCTCCAAAACTAGGGTTGAATACAATAATATAAAGGGGCTATGTGCATATAAAAAGGAGAGGAATAAAAATATATTTACAAAATATTTTTGTGATAAAAGTTGGTTTAGAAAAGGTATCCCAGGTGCCCTTTTTATAAGGCAAAAAGTAGGAATTTAAACCAAGCAAAACTTTTCAAAACAACTTTCATCGCATGAAATCTAAAGGGGTCGATCGATCGACCCCCTGGATAAGATCGATCGATCACTTAGTAATTTCAATTCTTCCACCTTAAAATAATTTCAAGGGATAAAATTTGAAAATCATTTTAAAATCCGTTTTAACTCCGATTTTGAAACCGATTGAAAATATTGTCTTTAAAAATAATTCTCAACATTTTTAAGTAAGAAAAATAATTTAATCAAAAACTTCATTTTCCTATATATTTTGAAATTAAATTTAAAATACCTCAAAATTTCGCGGGTTCTTACTGTGTACAACCATGCGGCAAAGTTTTAATGTAAGAAAAGGTACCCAGAGTATATGTTTGTCAAGCGTCTATACTTTTTCCTTTTTGGATTGGGATTGAATCTTTTAGATGAGCTTGACGGCCCATAGGTATTTTTATTTTTTATTTTGTCCTGGAATACCCAAAGGGGAGATTTGTAAGGACAAATTTCCATTTGAGTCAACTTGTATGTATTGGCTTAATTATGGACAAAACACTTTGAGTAATAGGGTAAAAATTGTTTTTGTGACCTTTAAAGCCAATGACATGATTGTTGAAGGCGTAGCGACCAAGTCAAAGAGATCACATCGTCAAGTCGTGTTTTGTGCCTCGTTTTGTCATCAACGTTCCAAGGATCTCTTAGGTATGAATGCATATATTATTGTTGAGCTTTGGAAATTTAATTTTGAGTGTTAGAATTTTTTTAAATGCCTTTACTTTTCTTTTAAAAATATTTGAGTTTAGGCTCGTTAGTTCATGAGAACTTTTGGCTCATTCGAACGATTTCAAACGAGATTCTCATGAAGTCATTTTTGGTCTGCACTCACATCTCGTTAGAAGGCCTCGTTTATTTCTCGTTCAAACAACACTAGTATGTTGTTCGAACGAGATTTTACCTCATTCGAACGATCGGAGAATTTTTTCAAAATGTCAATTTTTTAAAATAGTTTTTTCCTCAACTCTCCATTGCTTCCTCTACTCATTTATGTAGTGCGGGATAGCAATTTTTATAGAGAACTTTTTCATGACTTACAGTTCAAAATATCTCTCCAAAAGTTTCATCATGTTGATTAATTATTTATGATTATTTTTATCAAACACCAACCCATGTTTACACCCACTTAGATTAGATCAAAGATTCAGCATACATATATGTTTTGAGATCGAGTGGCGGGTTTATTATTCTCTACACTATTGAGAAGTGTTTCCTGTGGAGGATTTCGTGCTCGTTAGTTTACATGCGGTGGACTCCGTATGCATGACGGTTGTTGTGCCCCATCGGTGGACTTCGAGACATAGGTGAACTCTTGCTTTGTGACTAAGCAGAGGTTGAATGAACGAAGAGTGACAAGACTTGCGAGGGCATTGAGTCATTGTGTAAGTCTTTTATCGTGTCCTGTTTGTAATTACTTAGTGGACTTTATGGATGGGTCATCAGAGGTTTTTCCCATTCGATTTTTCCTCGTACATTAGGTGTAGTGGTTGTTTACTTTATCTTACAATCTACCTAGATCCCTGCTTAGTTTAAAAAAATAAAATAATTTTAACCACAAAAATGGTTTAATTGGTGCTTAATTAATATGGATAATTTGTTTATATTTATTTAAACTTGAATTAGTTCTTGTTTTACATAAAATTAATTTGAAGAAATTAAAATTTGAATTTTCGAGAACCATCACCTCATATCCCATTACGTTCTCTGAAAAAACGTGATTGTGTGACAATTGATTAAATTCGCAAATATCTAATTTGGCACACTTATTTAATTAGAGTTTATTTTTAAACAAACTAATTCATCCCCTACACATGCATCTAAACATCATAAGAAATTCAACCCATACATGAAAAATAAAGACAAGCGATATAGGAAAAAACTCCTTTCGGGTAAAAACCTTTTATAAACACTTTGAAAAATTCACAAGGCCTTTGACTTACATACAACCTGATAATCGCCCATAAGTGTGTAATGCACGGTGCCTTCAGCAAATCTTCAAAGATACGAGAGACAGCGAAATACCCTCCAGGCGTCGGTTCGTCGTCTTCGGCTCGTCCACACGCAGAATGACTACGCTCGGTATCCACCGATCAAATATGGAGATGCCTTCTCCACAGAGGTTGAACAAAAGCAAAGTTGTTCTTAAACACCAAACACAATTCACTAAAGCAAGATGAGAGTTTTGTAAATTGTAAACAAAAGAGGATTAAACCCCTAAAAGAAGAAGCCTAAAGAATACTTCTTTGGCAGTGTTTCTATTCTGGAAAACGTATAGACTTCTTAATGAAAACATTACCATTTAATGAGTATTTATACAAAAATGCACCGCCTCGAAATCCGAGCTCGTTCGAACGAGAAGCATATGTCGCTCGAATGAAAGACGCGTGTCGTTCAAACGACATCGCGCGACTTCCAATCTCATTCGAACGAGATGCTGATCTCGCGCGGACGACCTGGGCATCAAAATCGAGGTCCGCTTCAAAACTTAGAAAAAATATTCATTCTCAATATTTGACGAAAAATTCCGCTCCAACACTTAGAAAATATTTTGTAAAAATCTCCCAAAAGCTCTAAGTGAAAAGTAAAGGTGTTTAAAACATAACCTTACCAAAGTAAACTTCGCAGAGTCTTGAATGATGAAGAACTTGAGTAATTCGGATCCGTCTTTGATGTAGGTGTCTCTTGAATGCTCTTCGACGGTGTAGCGGTATATGACATGATAAATTGATAACGGACCTATGAAAATATATCCTTACAAATCTCCCCCTATGTCTATGCCGGTACATACATAAAAAAATCTGAATTATCAAAAAAAAATGCCTATACAAATCTACCCTCCCATGAATAAATTTGCAAGACCTCAAACCTGTTCTTCAATCATCTTCGTCAAATCTCAAAGCTTTTCTCATCAGGGTGTGCAACATCATGATCTTCAATCTTTGTACCTACACACATGAGATAAAGCAAAAACCTTCGTGACGCATCGAGTTTGAAATGATATAAGAATAAAGAATTAATAATCAAATCTCCCCCATAATGCAAAAACTCCCCCCATAACTGATAATTCTTTCTCCCCCTTTTTATGACATCCCCAAATAGACAGATAAGAAGAAGATAAAAACAAAACATGGAGTGTCACGAAAAAATGCATAGCAAACATTCACAAACTATTTTTTATCTTTCAAATTTTTCATACAAAAATAAGATACTAAAAATCACACCATGGATTTAAACTAAAACAACCAAGTCATGAAAATGGAATGAATGGGTGTGAACACATTCGATAGGAAAATCAACTCAATCAATCATATGTGCACTATGCATATGTACTCCTAACGAATGAACATCAAAATTATCCTTATGTGTAAAAATTTGTTGAATTTAGATGACATCGTCTTATACAAATCAACAAATCAAAGTCAAATGATTTCCACACCAATAACGTTCAAAACTATTTAGCGCTTTTTCAAGATTTTCAAGGACGTGCAAACCCGTTATAAAATCTCCAACCAAACTCCCTCAATATATTTTCTTTTTAGAGGTAATCTAAATTCTCAAACTTTGAAGAATTGGTGCAAAAACCTAAATGGCCCATAATTGGCATGAATTTCTTTTTATTGCCTTTAAATTTTTTTCGGGCTCTTTTAAACCTCTTTGGACCCCGGATAATAAAATTCCTCCATTTTTTAGGTCCAATCTAACGGTGGCTTAGTATTCGCAAAGGCAAAATGAACCTTTCGCAACCCTTCCCCATTCAGACAAAGCACACAAACTCACAAAACGGTTCTTATATGCACAATTTCGTTATCAAAATTTATCGCGCTTGGTTCGTTTTACAGGACATGATTGAAGTGAAAACACCCAACCAACATGTGATAAGACAAGCACAATAATCAAACAAATTCGTGCATGTGTGCAATAAAGGAAATCATGAGTCAAACATGTAGGAAGTAACACTTAATTACATCTTAATGACTCCAAACACTATAAAGCACATGGATCAATTGACCTATTGTCTCAAAACACTATCAAATAGTCACATGAAGAATGGAATGATGTTGTGACTTGGTCATCCTAAGTGTTTATTCATAAAAGGTGCAAACAAAATACAAAAATCTTTTTGTATTTTCAACTTTGACCAAAAAAATATATGAATGGACACGCAAAACATAGAAAATATTTTTTTATTTTTCAAAAAAAAATTCAAAACAAAAAATATATACAAAAAGTACATGTCATTACACTAGCAAATATATATCATGAAACCATAACTAGTGTATGACAAACATGCAAATACAATCATCTATATGATATGGCAAGAGAAGAATCATGTGCAAGCAAACGAGAATCAACTTGTCTAAAATCTAGTGCCTCTAAAAATGATTTCCTAACCCAAATAGATATGAAACGCGTGCGGGGGCTTTGGGAACCACGGGAACACTAGACATAGACTTCCTAGGACATTTTTCAAGATCAAAACAAAATCGCCTAAGGTGACCTTTCCTACCACAATATGAACATGTGTAAACGGGCGGAACGACAGCTAAAGTGTGATCTTTTCTAACATCCTTGGAATTAGTTGACCCTCTAAAACAAATAATAGTTTTGGCTTTAGCATTAGAAGCATGAGAACATGATGAGCCATTACCATCACTATCAAATCTACTTGAGTCTGTCAAATCATTTTTTAGCTTCAAAATATTTAACTCAAGCAAAGAATTAGACTCTTCCAAAGACAGGGATTTCTTTTTTAAATTTTCAATTAAACTTAACAATTTATCGCGCTCACCCTCAATTAAAACAAACTTATCCCTAAGAGTCTTTTCACGTGTCGTAAAATCATCGATTAATTTTTTATCCTCGATAGTACAAACGGGAACCCTAGAATTTTTAAGTCCTCTAATTCCTTCTCTAAAACAAGGACTCTCTCATCACTCTTCTTTTTGGCAATTTTCAAAGAATCAAAATCAATACACAAATTACCAAAGTGCTCACGACAAATATCACTTTGAGTTTGAAACGCTTGCAAGTATTCAATCTACTTTTAAAGATATAATTTTCTTTTTCCAAAACTTTAATTCTTTTGCAAAGTTTCAAATTCAAACTTTTTAATTTTTCAGCACGGTCTTGAACTTTTTCAAAAATAGGCTCCTCATTAAATGGGCGTTCCATTGAAAAATTACGATTTTTCACAAAACTGATTTTAAAAAAATCAATATCACACAATTTTATGAAAAATAGGAATACGCAATAAATTAGCGCAACCTGCTCTGATATCAATTTGAAAAAATGTGACTGTGTGATAATTGATTAAATTCACAAATATCTAATTTGGCACACTTATTTAATTAGAGTATATTTTTAAACAAACTAATTCAGTCCCTACACATGCATCTAAACATCATAAGAAATTCAACCCATGCATGAAAAATAAAGACGATCGATACAGGAAAAAACTCCTTTCGGGTAAAAACCTTTTATAAACACTTTGAAAAATTCGCAAGACCATTGACTTACATACAACCTGATAATCTCCCACAAGTGTGTAATGCATGGTGCCTTCAGCAAATCTTCAAAGATACGAGAGCCAGCGAAATACCCTCCAGGCGTTGGTTCATCGTCTTCGGCTCGTCCACACGCAGAATGACTACGCTCGGTATCCACCGATCATATATGGAGACGCCTTCTCCACAGAGGTTAAACAAAAGCAAAGTTGTTCTTAAACACCAAACACATTTCACTAAAGCAAGATAGGAGTTTTGTGAATTGTAAGCAAAAGAGGATTAAACCCCTAAAAGAAGAAGCCTAAAGAATACTGCTTTGGCAGTGTTTCTGTTCTGAAAAATGTATGGACTTCTTAATGAAAACGTTACCATTTAATGAGTATTTATACAAAAATGTACCGCCTCGAAATTCGAGCTCGTTCGAACGAGAAGCATATGTCGCTCGAATGAAGGACTCGTGTCGTTCAAAAGACATCGCGCGACTTCCAATCTCGTTCGAACGAGATGCTGATCTCGCGCGAACGACATGGTCGTCAAAATCGAGGTCCGCTTCAAAACGTAGAAAAAATACTCATTCTCGATATTTGACCAAAAAATCCGCTCCAACACTTAGAAAATATTTTGTAAAAATCTCCCAAAAGCTCTAAGTGAAAATTAAAGGTATTTAAAACATAACCTTACCAAAGTAAACTTCGCGGAGTCTTGAATGATGAATAACTTGAGTAATTCGGATCCGTCTTTAATGTAGATGTCTCTTGAATGCTCTTCGACGGTGTAGCGGTATATGACATAATAAATTGATAACGGACAATATGTCCTTACATTCTCAAAATATAAGAACTAAAATAACACATGAGCTATCAGATGACCTACTTATTTGTATTTATTCCATACACATAAAATACATTCCCATTAATGAATATTCATGTATTCTTGATTTGTATTTATTCGTGAGATTTTTACGGTCCCCACCAACGATTTGTAGGCATGTCAACTGATCTAAGTTTCTCAGTCAGATCGAGCTAATTGTGGTTTGTCAATACAAATTTCTTATATGAAAAATATTAGGCTCATATTTACATGGACAATCTCCCAAACAAAGAGGTCATTTGAAAAAATGAGAGTCTAAAATTATTAAGCAATGCACGCTTAAAAATTAAATGATGGTACATACTTAAAAGGAATTATCCTGTTTAATTTGATAATATGATAGTAGACATCTGCCCATCGAGCATGCTATTCAATGGAAATGGGAATGATGATGAATTCTTTTAAAATTGGCGGAGAGAACAATATTTTTAAATTTGAATCAAAAGGTTTTATGGACGATAATAATTGATTTTATTATTTCATTCTCAGTGTTAAAATGAGAAACACTTTCAATCCTTTTGTTGTCGTTTTTAAAGAAAACAAATTAATGATAACTAATTACGTTGATTGAAAAGTGAATTTGGATAAACCGTATCACTTCCCAACATTTTCGCACGCATAAATGGTAAACATATTATATGATAATCGTATATAATGCAAGATAAAATGTTATCGGAATCGAGCTTTATTTAAAGTGTGGTGGTTAAAGCAGCTTATTAATTACAACCATAAGTCTTTTACGATATAAAAATTTTAAATAAAAGGAAATTACACATAATAACTACATCGGTTGATATGTGATAGTATATATATATATATAATCCATGTGGTTTTTCTTGCTCTGTTAACGACTTTCAAAACGTACGTAACTGATAGGAACATTTATGACGGTGCTAAAAAGTACACGGGATCGGGGGTATTTCGTTGTCCTTAAACTCATGTCTGAAAGGGAAAAAATAAGTAAAACTTTGCCAAGTAGATTATTCTAAGTCTATTACAATTTCTAAAAGTAACTTTGGAGTGTTAACTGAATCAATTGAATATATTTGCAGATAATTAGTAAAGGAAGTGAAACTTGAAGTAACAATAACCTGAAGGAAGTAGTGTAAATAAAGTAGTATGGTGATATAATTAAAAATAGAAATATCAAGTCAGAAGGGGTAAAGCTGGGGATAATTCTAAATAAGATAACCCATAATTACCCAGTTATAGAAACTTAGGGTTAATATCAATATAAGATAACAAATTATTAAATATAAAATTTGAGATAAAATAATAGTAACCCCGGTAACACTATGGAGCTCGAACTCCGAAGAGTGGCATTCATATGATAAGCAAAACTAGGCACTCAATATCTTGAGTCCTACAGGACAAATAACACTACCGTGGGTAGAACGGTAGTTTATTCCCGAGTTATATTGTATGATATAAAAGGTTTTAATGAAATTCGATTAAATTGAAATTATCGGTCCAAAAACAACATAGGGTTTTTAAAATAGAATCAAGTTTGACGCTCGTGAACTACACAAATGAGTTCATAAATGAGAATAAGATTTCTTGAGCAATCACAAAATTATATGAACAATTGATGTAATTAATGTAATTGCGTGAAATAATATTGAAATAAAAGTTACCTACTTGGATAAGGGGCATGGTTTTTAAATGGATTCATCCCGTAAAGGCTGGGGACTGGGGTTGTCTGTAATAAAATAGAATAAGTAGGACCAACTTTGTAAAGAAATTCGTTATGTAAGGTATTTATTATGTAATGAATATAACCATATGGTTTAAATTGAAATTTTCTATTTGTTTTAATTAGTTAAGATTATAGGCATATTTGGAGTTGGGTGAAATAGAATTTTGTCCCTTATATACTCAGAAACCTATTTATGAAATTTGGGGTCTAAATTCATAAGTTGAAAAAGTTCAGGGGTTTATGTGCAAAGTAGCCATTATATTTTTAATTTCATTTCTAAGGTTTCCACGAAAATGAATTTCTGGTTGACTAATATCATATACCATTTTTATCAAAAAAATAAAAAAATAAAATTGAAAAAAGAATCGAAATTTTTTTATTGGCCACGAGCCCTTATGCGAACAGTCAAACTTCCTACGCACTCTGGTTGACCCCACTCATGCGTGTGTATTCCACTTCATCCCCTCCCTTCGTCCGTTTGACTTTAGGGTTTGAAATATTTAACCTAGGATTACGGGTCGTACAGAATACCATTTTACTTCATTCAAAAGCCAATCTTTCTAATTTTTCATGATGATTCTGAAAATATAAGTTTTATGGATTGAGGTTGTCTAGAAAGGTGTACCTAATTTTTGTAAAAAGTATAAAACTTTGACTTAAGATTCATATTTTTATGCCTAAATTCGATTCACGACGTGTTCATGGTGATGCTTCTGGGTAACATTAGGATAGAATGGTTTTGGTTTGAGGTCTTTGAATAACCCTATATCTTTGACTCACTTGAGTCTACATTATATAGGAGCTCATCTAGTTTAGAAATAGTGATAAAATTGTGTCTATCCCTAGATGAACCAAAAAGCCTCAGAACTTTCAAATCTTCATTGATATTCCTCTACAAGTTCATGAAGGTATGTCACATACACCACACACTAGGACTGCATACATATAGTGTTTTATTCATGTAATGACCTTGTGTGAATTAAATCCCCTTAAAATGATTTTTAAATAATTTTTGGGTTGATTTGTAATTATATTTTATGCCTTAAATATGTCTTGGGTAGAAACCAAAAGATGCAGAAACTATTGTGGGTGAAACTGGAATTAATTAGAAACCAAAAAAATGCGTTTAAGTTTGAATCTTCAGCGTACACATGTTGCACACACATCGGTTAGATTTGTATTTCTTCTCACTGACATACGTATGACTTATTTTGAACCTTTGGATCGACTTAATCTACGGTCTGCATGTGTTTGGAATCAATCCAAGTGTTCTATTTTTAACCAATCCGAGTTGGCTTTTGCATCGCTTATTGTGAACCCTTAAATTTACATTATTTTAGCTTATTTTAATCACAACACTTGATTTTGAATCGTTGTTCCAGATCCTTCTACGCCTTGTATAAATAGATGCCATCTATGAGGAATTTGGAGACTTTTGGTGATTCCACATTTGATAGAAAAAAGAAAGAGAAGAGAGAGAAAGCATTAGAGAAAGAAATAAAACCCTAATCATACTTCGTGAAATACAAACCAGAAATACTTTTTGGAGAGATAAACCTTTTAGTGTTTAGTTTGTGTTTTGAGAAGTTATCCTCTCTTGTTCTTGATCATCCTTCCAACTTAGTCACGTTGGTAGAGTTTTCAGTTTCTCCACATAGAAACTTGAGATCTCATCTCTGTGATACAAATCACATAGATAGTTTACTGTTTTGATTTCTTATTTCGAGAAATTTTTCTTACTGGTTATTTTATAACTAATTTTATATTTTCAAACCCTAAACCAACAATATTCGTTCCGATTTCATTTTACTCAAACAATTAGACTTGGATATAGATTTGAGATCTTGATTGGGGTTTGCACTTTCTATCTTTAATATTTTCAAAAATAAGAAAGTGTAAGGACCTTGGATATTTCACAACAAGATTCCCTCTTGATTTGCGGTTGTTTTGAAAGGTTTAAAGTCTGATATTGTCTTGACTAAACTGATTTTGGAATTTCTTGCATATCTAGTGATTTTGTAATTTGATAAATCAATATGTCTGTATTAAGTGTGAGTGTATTGCATGCATATGTTAAAGAGCACATCACTACTACACTTTCACTCTACCACACTATAAGTGTTGGCTGTATGATCTTAAACTTGGTTGAGTTGACGTAAAGCTAGAATCAAGTAAAGTTACGAAGCTGGAGAGAAAATCAACAACAATAACTTTCAGAGAAGTTAGATCTAATCCAGAGGAGTTGGTAACGATTCTGAACTTAGTTTAGGTGTGTTTGTGTGGTTTGATTGTTAAATAGCTTGTAATTTTTTACTCTGTTTTAGCGAATTTTTGTTTTGTGACGTAGAGGTCACCGTGGATGTTTCCCCAATTAGGAGGGATTTTACCACGTTAAAAATTTATTTGTACACTTCCCCATACTCTCATCACCTTCTTCTAAGCTGAATTGATTTAATAGTTTTAGTTTTGTCCTTCAAAACTGGTGATATGCCCCAAGTGTAACCTCGGCCCAGAGACACCAACCTCGGCCGATATTATGGCTGAGGTATTGATCAGTCCTAGATAAGCCATGGGCCCGCGGTATCATCTCTCGGCCAGACCAGGGTCGGCCCAGCCCGACACTACCATCTACACTTTAATGGACACTACGCGCATCACAGGCTTCAACAGAGTTCTCATATACCTGGGTATGGCAACCTCGGCCGAGGGTAGGCCGAGGTGACAGGGAGCCTTGGTAACCTTCAACATGGAACCAGCCCAACCTCGGCTTGGGCCGAGGTCACAAGAAGCCTTAGTAATCGTCAGAATGGCATTAGTCCAACCTCGGCTGGGGCCGACCCCAGCATAATGTCTCGGCTGAGATCAGGCCGAGACTCCCTATGACACATCTCGGATTGAACGGACATCAAGCCTTTATAGCTCGGCCTCTCTCAGGCCGAGGTCATCCACCAATATGGCGGCCGAGCATCTGTTGACATTTGGATAAGGACACCTGGGCACAAATCAATTGTAACAAGATTATTCTCCACACATGGAGAGAATATTTCATCATCATTCCTTACAGGTGACAGTGACAAATGGCACTCCCACATTGGTGAGGCTACCACACACATGCTCATTACATGCATGGGGGGTACATTAAACCCCCTAGGCGCTATATATAGGGGTCATCCCCTACCTTGCAAAGGAATCCCAGTTATTCAACCCTAGCTAAAACTCTGTCTAAATATACAGTAGAGAGAGAAAGCTTGAGAGATTATATCCATGGCTATTAGTGCCTTCATTCAGTGATATTACTCACACACTCACAGTGGACGTAGGCCAAGATTGGATGAACCACTTATATTCCGGTGCTGATTCCTCTTATCCTCATCTCCTTCTCTTATCTCTTTATATAGCTGTGTTGCCATTGTTATTCATATATTGAGCTTGAAAACACCTTACCTGGTGGTGCTGATTCCGGCATCATCATTTTGGCACCGTCTGTGGGAAGCGAGAAGCTATCTCTTCCTCTTTTTCTGCTTAACCTCATCGGAGACTCTGGTGGTGAACCAGGAACCACCCCTTGCGTGGAGCTATTTCACCATTGAAAGAGGTCCTTTAAGGTATTAAGCTCACTTGCTACTCAAGCTCTTTATTGTTAACATATGGCACCAGAATTACCACCGCCTCTTCCACCGCCCGGAGGTGGAGGGACTAGTTCCAGTCAGGATCCTCCCCAGTCCGAAATGGCGGAGGTAGCAGCAGCCTTGAAATCTTTAGCTGCAACATAACAAGCCATGAAGGAGAAATTTGCCCAGCTCAGTCAAACCATGATGATGAAACCACCTGGAGTCTCACCGGACATGATCACTCCGGCGGCAGTTCAGCCTCATCCCGACGCCAGGGGACCACCCCAGGCGCCGATGAAGGACCAGCCTGCACCCCAGTGGAGGAGGGACGTTGCTGACCCTAGGCGCTTGCGCCTGGGGAGGCAGGGAAACCCTTGCCCAGAGGACAGGTATGATGACATAGAAGCTGAAGAAGCCCCAGAAGACTGCTGGGAGCCGTATGAGGTGTCAAATGACACTATACGGCCTCTTAGGCAGAGTCAAGGATGTGTCGGCCGAGATGGATGTGTCGGCCGAAGAAGAGAAGAGGCCCGACAAAGAGGGTAGGCCTTTGACAGGTTGAGCAGAGGGTCGACCTTCGAGAGGTTGGGCCCGGTAAATGACCTAAGACACAGGCTATCAAGGTCGAGGAGCGCAGCAAGCTCTCAAAGAGGGGGTAAGCAAGGTCGGCCAGATCAAGGCCGACCCTGTGGAGGAAGAGCCAGGGAACAGGAAAAGGTCAACAGTCAACGTGTTGTGGCTGGGGAACCCTCTGTCCATCGCAGGGAGGTGGCAGGGGACAACCTCAGCCAAGTTGATGACAGAAGACCCTGGAATGATTCTATCCAACGCCTTGAGGAGAAGATAGGAGACCTCATTAAAAGCAGGGACCCATTGTAGAGGGGTTACTCAGAGGGCTCCCCATTTGTGGCTCGGATAGTGGGGCTCCCAACCCCAGCCAAGTTCAAGCCTCCTACAGTGACTCCTAAGTATGATGGCAGCACTAACCCTGTGCACCATATCGAGATGTATCAGTCGGCAGCGGACATCTACTCGATACCCGATGAGATGAAGTGTAGGGCCTTCTCAGGGACATTGACAGGGGCAGCTCATAGTTGGTTTACCTCCATTCCGAATAACTCGATTAAGAACTTCAAAGGCCTGGCTGAGCAGTTCATCCACAACTTCTGCTTTGGGGTAAGACCCCAAAAGAAGACTACCCACCTGTTGTATGTCAAACAGGCTAAGGGTGAAAGCCTAAGAGACTACATAGCAAGGTTCAACAAAGAGAAGTTGGAGGTGGAAGACTATGAAGAGAGCATAGCCATGACCGCCCTGATAGGAGGCCTTCAGAAGGGGAAGCTACTGTGGAAATTGGCGGAAGACCCCCCCCAGGTCTATGGCGGAGCTGTTGGCCACCGCAGGGAAGGTGATGAATGCGGAAGAGGCGATGGCAACCAAATATAAGGAGGAGAACCGCGGTAGCACTGGGAGGTCCCAAAGCAAGAAAGAGGGGAAGAAGAAATCAAGTGATGAAAAGTTTGCTCATTACACTCCTCTGACTGTGAGCTGTGAACACATCCTTAATGAGATTAAGACTGATCGGACTCTGAGGTGGACGGAGAAACTAAAGGCCCCGCCACATAAGAGGAATAAAAACCTATGGTGTGAGTTCCATTAGGATCACGTCCATGTCACAGATAGATGCTTCCCTTTAAAGGATGAGATTGAGAAGATGCTGAAATCTGGAAAGCTGAGGAAGTATGTGGATGGCAAGGCTCCGAAGGGTGGAATAGAAGACCCTAAGAAGAGAAGAAATGATAGACGACATGGCGATGTCCCGGCCAGAAGGAACGATGATTCAGAGGGTGATGATGAAGATGACCCGGATCTTCCGCTAAAAGATGACAACACCCCGGTGAAGAGGGTCGGCATGATCTCCTTTGGTGTTAGCACCATATGTAGGGGATTTGCAGGAGGTGGCTCTGAGGTAGCCGATAGGAAGGCTCATGTAGCAGAGGCCAGGTCAGTGGCCAAGACTGAGGTTGTGAATCTAACGTCTTCCGATGTCGTGCAGAAGAGGAAGAAGGTAGACATGGACACCCTCGTAGTGGGGTTCTCCAGACTCGACTTCAAGGGTATCTTAGCCCCCCATGATGACCCTTTGGTCATCACAACAAGGGTGCATGGGTGCGAGGTAGGGAGGATCCTCATAGACAGGGGAAGCTCAGCAGACGTGATGTTCTGGCCTTGTTTCAAGAGCTTGGGTCTTAGCAGGGAAAGGCTGGTACCCTACCATCACCCATTGATAGGCTTCAGTGGTGAAAAGGTGCACCCCTTGGGCATGTATGAAATGGATGTACGGATGGGGGATGAGTGGCCTAAGAGGCTGACCAATAAGATAAACTTTTTCGTCATGGACAAAAACGTTTTCTCGGCCGACAACCTCATCGTAGGAAAGGTGGCCCTCAAAGAGTTTGAAGCCGTGCCATCGACGGTCCATCAGATGCTAAAATTCCTGACTCCTTATGGGGTAGGGGAAGTGCAAGGGGACCAGACCACGGCGCAGGAGTGTTACTTCAACTCGGTCGAAGAGAGAGAGGCCCATAAGAGAGCAACCACCACTTACAGCATTGACACTCTTGACCCGAGAGATGAAACAAAATTGAAGAAAGGCGAGGCCGCGGAAGAAGTAGAATCCGTCGTCCTCAATGAGGATGAGCCAGAAAAAACCGTCCAAGTAGGTAAGGCCCTAGAGCCAAGGATCAAGAAAGAGCTGGTAAAATTCCTCAGAAGGAGACAGAGTATCTTCGCATGGAGTCACGCAGACATGCCTGGTATCGACCCTGAGGTCATGAGCCACAAGCTCAACGTAGACAGAGATGCCAAGCCGATCAAGCAGAGGCGAAGAGTGTACTCCAGGGAGAAGTATGATGTCATACGGGAAGAGGATGGAATCCAGAGGCTTGTGTACTTCAACAGTAAGGCTCTTCAAGGGTCTGAACAGAACTATCCCCGAATGGAGAAGTTGGCTTATGCCCTAATACATGCCTCGAGGAAGATGAAGCCTTACTTCCAATCTCACTCCATGGTACTCCCCACTAAGGCAGGTTCTGCACAAACCTGAGAAGTCCGGAAGATTGATGACCTGGGCCATCGAGCTAGGAGAGTATGATCTTACCTACCAGCCTAGGACAGCCATCAAGGGGCAGGCCCTCGCAGACTTTGTCGCAGAGTTCACCTGAGAAGAGGCCGATAGAGGTTTGGAAGAGGCCGAGACAGAGAAAGGTTTAGATGACAGCGAAGAGACGAACCGAAGTGTCTTCCGAGATTCGAAAGAGACTACACCAAACGTCTTCCGAGGCCGAGAAGAGGTAGTCTCAGGAAAAGCCAGGAGCATAGTAGAAGAGAACAAAGAGGATCGATACCTCTTCAAGAAGGGGGTTATGAGAGAAGGGGTCTTCTCATCAGATGCAGATGTATGAAGCCTCTTCGTTGATGGCTCTTCCTGTGACAGTGGAAGCGGCGCGGGGCTAATACTCTCAGCTCTAGATGGCGCCAACATTGAATACGCCTTGAGATTCAACTTCCAGGCTTCCAACAATGAGTCCGAGTATGAGGCCATGATAGCAGGTCTCTTATTGGCAACAAGTCTTCGAGTAAAGCGACTCCTACTCCATAGCGACTCAAGGTTGGTTGTCAATCAAGTGTTGGGGGTATAAGAGGCCAAAGACGAAAGGATGGACAAGTACTTGAAGAAGGTAAGAAGGTTGTTAGAGTACTTCGAAGAGGCAAAGCTGAAGAGAGTGCCTCGACTGAGCAACAATCACGCTGATGCATTGGCAAGGCTAGCCTCGACAATGAAGACAGATTTGGAAAGGATCATTCCAATCGAGGTCTTAGGAAAAGCAAGCATCGAGGAGGACGAGGTATGTCTTCCTTGTCACAATGTAAACCTGGGAGACTCATGGATCGACCCGATCGTCAGATACCTAAGAGATGGAGAGCTACCTGAGTCCAAGATAGAAAGGAGAAATTTGAGATACAGGGCTGCCAAGTTCTCAATAGTAGGAGACGTCTTATACAAAAAGGGGTTTCTATTGCCTCTCCTCAGATGTGTGCATCCCATGGAGGTACCCCAGGTCTTACAGGAGGTTCATGAGGGTTCCTGCTCAAGCCACATTGGGGGAAGACCCTTAGCCAAGAGGATCATCACTCAGGGATACTGGTGGCCTACCTTATCTAAGGACGCTGCAAACTATGTGAAGAGGTGCGACAAATGTCAAAGGTTCGCCACTATCCCTCATCAACCCCATCAGCCTATGACGTCAATCTCTTCTCCATGGCCATTTGTGGTATGGGGAATTGACTTGGTAGGACCTTTGCCAAGAGTTGTCAACAACTATAGATTCTTGATAGTTGCCATTGACTACTTTTCAAAGTGGGTGGAGGCAGAACCGATGATAACAATCACAGGGCAGAAGACCTTCCAGTTCATTTGGAAGAACACCATATGCAGATATGGCCTCCCAAACACTCTCATCTCAGATAATGGGACCCAGTTCAAGAACTCCTCCTTGGAAAGGTATTTCCTAAGAGTGGGGATTAAACAGTTCTTCTCATCTCCTGGCCGACCTCAGGCAAATGGACAGACCGAGGTCACTAACAGAACAATCTTGGACGGAATCAAGAAGAGGTTAGAAGATGCGAAGGGGAGATGGACGGAAGAGGTTCACGCAGTGTTATGGGCCTATAGAACCACGACAAGGACACCAACAGGAGAAACCCCATTCATGCTGGCACATGGATCAGAGGCCATCATACCAACGGAAGTAGGACGACCAACTCATCGGATTCAGACCTACGACCCTGACAGCAATGGGGAGAAGAGGAGGCTAGACCTGGATCTTATTGAAGAAAGAAGGGAAGACGCAGAGGTCAGAAAAGCAGCCTACCAACAGAGAGCAGCGAAATTCTTTAACCAGAGGGTGAAGTCAAGACCTATTGCAGTGGGAGACCTAGTGCTAAAGAAGACCCTACAGAAGGCAAACAAGCTACACCCAAACTGGCATGGCCCCTATAAAGTAACGGAAGAGGTTGTGCCTGGCACTTACAGGCTAGAAAACTTAGAAGGAGAACCTTTCACTAACCCATGGAATGCTGACCATCTCAAGAAATATTACATATGATGTTACCTATAATTTTATGTAAATGTACCATCTTATTGAGAAGAGGTTATTAATAAAGATCAGTTTCCATGACAGTTCTTGCTTCATTCTTAGATCAGAAATTTAAATGTACCATCTTATGGGGCTAACGTCTTAGGTGATGACCTCAGAACCTCATAACATCACTCGGTGGTGACGAGGTCTGAGCTCAGACACCTTAACAGATGACCCCAGACTCTCAACATCATTAAGTTGGTGATATTTATTATGGGGATAGCCTCGTAGGTGATGACCTCAGACCCTCATAACATCACTCGGTGGTGACGAGGTCTGAGCTCATACACCTTAACAGAGGACCTCAGACCCTTAACATAATTAATTTAGTGAATTTTATTATGGGGATAACCTCTTAGGTGATGACCTCAGACCCTCATAACATCACTCGGTGGTGACGAGGTCTGAGCTTAGACACCTTAGCAGAGTACCTCAGACCCTTAACATCATTAATTTGGTGAAGTTTATTATGGGGATAACCTCTTAGGTGATGACCTCAGACCCTCATAACATCACTCGGTAGTGACGAGGTCTGATCTCAGACACCTTAGCAGAGGACCTCAGACCCTTAACATCATTAATTTGGTGATATTTATTATGGGGATAACCTCTTAGGTGATGACCTCATACCCTCATAACATCACTCGGTGGTGACAAGGTCTGAGCTCAGACACCTTACCCGAGGACCTCAGACCCTTAACATTATTAATTTGGTGAAGTTTATTATGGGGATAACCGCTTAGGTGATGAACTCAGACCCTCATAACATCACTCGGTGGTGACGAGGTCTGAGCTCAGACACCTTAGCAGAGGACCTCAGACCCTTAACATCATTAATTTGGTGATATTTATTATGGGGATAACCTCGTAGGTGATGACCTCAGACCCTCATAACATCACTCGGTGGTGACGAGGTCTGAGCTTAGACACCTTAGCAGAGGACCTCAGACCCTTAACATCATTAATTTGGTGAAGTTTATTATGGGGATAACCTCTTAGGTGATGACCTCAGACCCTCATAACATCACTCGGTGGTGACGAGGTCTGAGCTCAGACACCTTAGCAGAGGACCTCAGACCCTTAACATCATTAATTTGGTGATATTTATTATGGGGATAACCTCGTAGGTGATGACCTCAGACCCTCATAACATCACTCAGTGGTGACGAGGTCTGAGCTCAGACACCTTAACAGAGGACCTCAGACCCTTAACATCATTAATTTGGTGATATTTATTATGGGGATAACATCTTAGGTGCTGACCTCAGACCCTCATAACATCACTCGGTGGTGACGAGGTCTGAGCTCAGACACCTTGACAGAAGACCTCAGACCCTTAACATCATTAATTTGGTGGAGTTGGTTATGAGAACAGCATATTATGTAATGACTTCAGAGCCTAATGGCAATTCAATGGTGAGATCAGAATTAGACTGAATATAAATAAGAACACTACAATAAAATAAGAGAAGAGATTGGCATTCAGAAAAAGGAAGAGATCATATAACATTCAGAGGTGTTGCAAATTACAAATTACAAGTTCAGTTATAGGTTACAAAATACAAAATTTTATTACAAGCTAAAGGTCTGAAGGGGGAACATTAACAGTCTCGGATGAGTTGACTGGATCAGCGTTGGTCACCTCGGCCACATCATCAGCAGGGTCAGTCCCTCCGATCTCAGTCCCTCCCAGAGTTGCAGTCTCGGCTGGAGCAGCACCCACGTCTTCTACCTCTTGAAGGGCCTGTGTGAACTGAGGGTCGGCAAAGCCGAGATCCACAAAGTCAGAGGCCTTTAGAGTGCCAACCTCCTTCTCTCGGACTTCATCCCATTTGGTAGTAGCCTTGACACCTCTTTCGAGGTATTCAAAGCCAAAACCCATGAACTCGTCTGAGCCTTTGTATTCAGAAATTATTTTGGGAGTGGCATCTTCAAGGGCAGCTTTGACAGCCGCGCTGACCTTCTGCTGCAGAGCATCATCTTTTGCCTTCAGGGCTTTGGCTTGGTCCTTGACGAGCACAGACATGTCTTATTCCAGCCCCTTAGCCTTACTCTCAGAGGTCTGTAGCTCTGACTTCAGACGGTCTACCTCAGCATTCAGGGCACTCTCAACCTTTTCGCCCTCTTGCCCCTTCTGGATAAGGGGCAATTTCCTCATGGCCCAGTTCGAAAGCTGATACATGGCAGTCACTCCCTGCACATTTAATTAAGAGATTAAGCAGGAGAAAAGTCAGACGTTGCACTTGTAAAAATTTGACAAAGGAACAAATCATACCTGGACTGCTCTGTGAAGGCCGAACTCAACCAGCAGGAAGGTGTCCACGGCTCGGTAGAAATGCTTGTCGGCCTCGGTCATTACAGAGGCGAGTGCGTCCATGGCCTTCCTGCTGTTGCCGACCACGCTATCAGTCAACTTCAGCTGACCCAGACGAGCCGTCAGGATGTCGGCCGAAGAGATTGGAAGTGCAGCATCTGAGGCCTTCTTTTGCCTCATTGTCGGCCTCTGATCCTCAGAGGGATGGGCTTCAGGGGCCCTCTTCTTTGAGGCCTGAGATTTGGATGTTGTGGGAGTCGGGGGAGGAGCGTTCAGACCAGCCTTTTTGGCAAGCCTCGCCAAGCTCGGAGCAGCCATGTCCCACAGTTCGTCAGAGATGTCTTGTGGTCGCTCTGCAAAAGTTAATAGATATGGGTTAGAAATCAGATATGAATGAGTTCAGAGGTTAGACTTGAAATAAAAATTCTTACCAAAATCAACAAGGGGACTTCCACCAAGGCTCGTCCCCGAGAGATATTGGGGGGTCAGCAAATGTTCGAACTTTACAAACAGACCATGTGCCCCTTGGTCTTGCAGGGCCTTCACCTTCTGCATATTTTGGAGACTTAAACCAGGATCGGCCCTGGCAGACATAGAACCTTACCCCATTTGAGGGGTATCCTCGGCTCCAGAGTGGAAGAAGGAACACATGGGCCAAATTCCCATGGCCCTGAGGCGAAAAAATAACGAGGCTTCCAGTTGTGATTTGAGGTCTGAGTCACCTGGAGCATTTTCTTATCAGGCCTCCGAGCCACAAAATGATAGTATCTCGGATGGTTTTTGGCCGAGGTTGGGATATAGCAACCAGTAAAGACCTGAACTGGGAGGTCAGAGTGGTGGACTGCCCTCCATAAGATAATGGAACCGATGATAACTCTCCAGGCATTGGGAGATAGCTGTGAGGGAGCCAGGTTGATGTAAGAGAGAATGGATCTAATGATGGGATGGATGGGTAGGCGAAACCCTAACTTAAACATCTGCTCGTACAGGCAGATTTCTCCATCTCGGTCGTGATAGGCCCTCTCCTCCCTCAGAGGTCTCCTTAATTTGATGGAAGGACTGATGGAGTACAAGTATCTGAAGCACAGAAGATCAACCTCAGTGACTGTGCTCTCGAACTCGGCCGCCTCAGAGATATCAACATCACTTCAACATCTTCATCATCATCATCATCAGGCTCAACGTCGGTCGGAGCTGATGTAGATGGGTTACTAGGGAATCTCTGAGTGAACTCTTCCCCTGTGACGGCCGACAGAGGGATTTCATCGAGAATGGGTGGCACAGCCACACTCGGCTCAAGCACTTCAACCTCTGAAGAAGAGGCTGAGGTGCTTGTGCCATTATGGGATGAGGCTCGATTGGAGACCTCGGCTTGATCAGGGGCCTGACCAGGCCGAGGTGTGAAATCCATAGCTTCCTGGAAGGAGTCCACTGACATGGGGTCTGAGGTAGAAGCTTCAGACTCAGACATAGGTATCGGATCAGCAGGCACCCCTGTATAATAGAAGTTATCCGGGGGGTCAGGATATATAACCCTCAGAGGTGGTGGAAACAAGGGTCTAATGGGAAACTCTTGTGACCTACGAGCTTCCTCTTGAGCTCTCTCTATTTGCCTAATCTTTTCGAGGGTCTTCTCTCTCAGAGAGGGGAAATCCTCAAGAAGCTGGTATAAAGGTCTGAGCATCAGAGGACGACCCTAAACTTAGGAATAACTCCTAAAACTACAAACAAGATTGGCTTATAAGGTAAAGAAACTTAAAGATCAAACTTGGAAGTTTAAAGCAAACCTAGTTCGCCTGGGACAATGGAGCTCACCGAAAAACTTAATAACTCACCGGAAAACTCAGAAACACGCCGGAAAATGCAAACCAAATACCAGAAACAATGGAAATGGTAAGAAAGAAGTACCTAAAGATGAATCGATGGATGAAATGAAGAAAACTCGCAAGAAAACCGATAAAGGCTTCTGCAGAAGAGCGTTAATTGAAGAAGTTTGAGAGATAGAAAATCGCTGAAGCAAAACGCGCACATGAGGGAAAATGGAGAAGAAAGAGAAAGAGAAGGGTTTAAACCCTTAAGTACTTGGGCACGTTTCCCAAGGCACATCATTGCCTTGGGAAACCCAAAGGACGACTGACAGCACATGCCAACCAAATATGTACGCTCTAACGTGGACAGGTGTCACACAGGTATTAGCTGAGGACGGATGGGCCTCGGAGGTGTAGCAATCCCCTAGCCACTCGCTCTCGCATATGACTAAGGGCTGGGGGGTGATTGATATGCCCCAAGTGTAACCTCAGCCCAGAGACACCAACCTCAGCCGATATTATGGCCGAGGTATTGATCAGTCCTAGATAAGCCATGGGCCCGCGGTATCATCTCTCGGCCAGACCAGGGTCAGCCCAGGCCGACACTACCATCTACACTTCAATGGACACTACGCGCATCACAGGCTTCAACAGCGTTCTCATATACCTGGGTATGGCAACCTCGGCCGAGGGTAAGCCGAGGTGACAGGGATCCATGGTAACCTTCAACATGGAACCAGCCCAACCTCGGCTTGGGCCGAGGTCATCCACCAATATGGCGGACGAGCATCTGTTGACATTTGGATAAGGACACCTGGGCACAAATCAATTGTAACAAGATTATTCTCCACACATGGGGAGAATATTTCATCATCATTCCTTACAGGTGATAGTGACAGATGGCACTCCCACATTGGTGAGGCTACCACACACATGCTCATTACATGCATGGGGGGTACATTACACCCCCTAGGCGCTATATATAGGGATCATCCCCTACCTTGCAAAGGAATCCCAGTTATTCAACCCTAGCTAAAACTCTGTCTAAATATACAGTAGAGAGAGAAAGCTTGAGAGATTGTATCCATGGCTATTAGTGCCTTCATTCAGTGATATTACTCACACACTCACAGTGGACGTAGGCGAAGATTGGCTGAACCACTTATATTCCGGTGTTGATTCCTCTTATCCTCATCTCCTTATCTTATCTCTTTATATAGTTGTGTTGCCATTTTTATTCATATATTGAGCTTGAAAACACCTTACCTGGTGGTGTTGATTCCGGCATCATCAACTGGTTCATTCTAGATCTGAAATAACTCATTCAAACTCTTTTAATAATCTGTTTTACATATCTTATGTTAAGTTTTGTTTTGAATTAAGAGTTTCTCCAACAAATAGTTCGGAGCCATTTTAACAGTTTAATCCTGTATTAAACGTCTTTAAGTGGCATTTTTCAATTCGTATCAGAGCTTGGTTGTTTTAAAATCTTTTTGATCCTGTGTTTCTGAAATTATTTTTTCAAAACAAAAGTATGGAGGAGAAATTTGGGAGACTAGGTAACCTATCCAGATCCCCTCTCGTTGATGGAAATAATTTCCCTTACTGGAAGGTAAGGATGATTGCTTTCATTTAAGGAACTCTGGGAGATGATGTCTGGGAAGTTATAGAAAATGGTTACACTTTTTCTACTAAACCAGCTGCTGAAGGAAGTACTGTGAGAATCAAGAAGTTACTGAGTGAATTCACCAAAGAATAGAAACAAATTTCACTATGTAATAATAAAGGCAAAAATGTTATATTCATGTCTATAACTGAACACGGATTTAAGGGGATATCATTATGTTCTACCTCTAAAGAAGCTTGGGACAACTTACATGAGGGTGATACCAGAGTTAAAGATGCTAAAACTCAAATGCTTATCCAGCAGTACAACTCTCTAATCATGTCTGAGACTGAATTCTTTGATTATTTCTATATTAGGTTAATTGACATTGTAACTAAGTTGCATGCAAACGGTATAACTTATGATACGAAATAGATTGTTTCAAAAATTCTAAGATCACTTCCATAAAAGTTTGATAATAAGAGATATGCAATTGAGGAAATTAATGATCAAAATCTTACCCCAGAACTCCTCAGTAGCAAGCTAAGAACTATGGAAATGGAACTAGAATTCAAGAAACAATCGATCCAGACCAATAAAAAATAGGGTAATTATAATCTTGTTTTTTCATCAAAGTTGATTAAACCTGACCTTGACCTTCACCTTGACTCTGATGAGGACTGTGACTTGGATAACTTGGATAATCAGATTTCTCTTATGTCTAAGCAATTCAAAAATATTATAAAATTTAGAAATAAAGTTGCTTCTAGACAAGGGAAATGTAATTACTCCAACACTTCTAATAATAGGCCTCATGAGAAAAGACATGACAAACAAAAGACTGGTGATCACAAGAGACCTCAGAAAGACCTTAAAAATGTTGAATGATATAGATGTGACAAATTATGACACATGGCTAGTGACTGTAGGGTTAACTTAGACAAAAAATCCAAACATTATAGGGCTCATTTAAGCAAGACTTAGGATGACTCAAGTGATTCTGAAAATGATGAACCTGAGTCATCTAACTCTTTTGACCCTTCCATGTCATTCTTTGCTAAGATAATTTATATTGATGATAAGGAACCTGTTCATGATATGATAAATGATGTTGCTTCTACTGATGTGTCTACCTTAATGCTTGAGAATGACAGTAGTACTACAAACCGTGTGTGTGAGCCAAAGCGAATTCCTTATTGATGATGCCAATGGGTGTGTGAGTCCTAAAATTGAATCGATAGGGGACATTGCACACTACTCACTTAGTGACTCCGACAATGAGGACAATCCTGACGTTCACACACTTTACACTAAAACACTCAAGAAAAGTGCTAGGATAGAGAAGCTTGTCAAAGATCTTTCCAAGAAACTAGAGTCCTTAAACCAAGTAGTTTAACAAAATGGTGAAGAGTATACGTCTCAATGTTTAACTCATGATGAGGAAATAAAGGCTTTTGAATAAAGAGTGAAAAACTTGACTGAATCTAATAATATTTTGGAAAAGAAGTATGAAGGATCGTTATAAGAATTGGAACAAACAAAAGAAAAGTCTTCAACAGTCTTCAAAAAAATTCAAAATTTGAAAGCAATTCTAATTGTTTTAAGGACTGTGTTGCTGATAGCAAGACCAATTCTGACAACAGATCTGGAATAGGCTTTTGCACCAAAAATATCAAGGAAACCAAACCTTTTGAAACCATAAAGTTTATCACTGGTGGGAAAATACCTATGGAAATTTGTCCAGACTTTTAATCTTTGAAAAATGATTTTGCTAAAAACCAGTAGCAGTTAAACTTTGGTGAGACAAGTACCTCTAAGATTAATGTTCAACTTAAAGCCAAGTACGTTTGTCCTCCCATTAGAAAGAGTGAGACCTCATTTCAAACTGTTCCCTCTAGAAATAATGCCAAAAGTCATAATTTAGGGAAACCTATGTTCAATAACTTTCCTAAAGACTTATCTGCAACTAGCAATATTTATTGATCATATTGTGATGTATACGGACATTATTTATATGGTTTCTATTCCAAACGTCTATACCAACCCACCTATCCCTCCTTTACCTATCAAAATTTTAACTATTCTAGGAGAAGTCGTAATAATTATGTCTTTCCTAAACCACCAGATAGAAACTCTAACTTTCAAAAGAGAAAGACAAGATCAAATACTAAAACACAATCGTCAAGAAATAATCCTAGAGTCTTTTCTCGACCAAATGTTTATAAATTTCAAAAACCTGCGCAAAATCTGTATAGACAAAAATCTGAAGCTCACAAGTTTTATCAAATATGAACTAATAAGCACAAATTGAAAACCAGAGCAATTTGGGTAAGAAATGATGATCTAGTACCCCAGATGACATGTAGCATAGTGATCAGTGCTTTGAAAGATGAACACACCACGTCTGGATAGTACTTAGACTCTGGATATTCTAAGCATATGATCAGGGATGAATCCAAACGTTTAAACAAAACTAACTTCTCTGGAGGAAAAATCTTGTTTGGAGATGGTGTATCAGCCCAGATCGTTGGAAACGAACACTACATGAAGAAGGATTACCTGTTCTTGAAGATGTTTTATTAGTAAAAGGTCTTCAGGTTAATCTACTCCAATCATATTGTCACCTTTTCGAAGAACAATTGCAAATATTTTAAATGAAAATGGTGAGTGCATCATTACAGGACTCCGTACTCTAGATAACTGTTACACAGTCAATCCAAGTACAGAGGTCTGTAACATTGACAGAATGGATGACAATGAATTATGGCACAACAGAATGGGTCATAAATAATGACATCCTTAGTAAATTGTCCTCTCGGGAAATTGTTAGAGGTATTCCTAAAATAAAACCTATTTCTAACATTGTTTGTGGTCCTTGTCAAGAAGGAAAAAATAGTTAAGGCACCTCATAAAAGGGTCAAAGACATTATATCTTCTAAACCCTAAAAACTCATCCATATGGACCTAATGGGTCCTTCTCGTACTATTAGTCTTTGTGGCAATAGTTACATTCTAGTTATGGTTGATGATTACATGAGATTTACTTGGGTTGCTTTTAAAAAGCAGAAGTCTGAAACCATTAGAGCGTTTTTAAAAATCTTACTTCGTATAGAAAATGAAAATTACTCCCAAGTAGATAGAATCCGTAGTGATAGAAGAGGTGAATTCATAGATTCAGGTGTCATTAAATATTGTGACTATAATGGTTACAAACACGAGTTCAGTGCTCCCAAGACACCCCAACAAAATGGGATAGTCGAGCGAAAAAATAAAACAATTCAGGAAATGGCAAGAGTTTTAATACATGCTAAAGATTTACCTAAATACTTTTGGGTTGAATCAGTTCGTACTGCATGTCACGTTATCAATAGAGTCTATCTTAGGAAGAATTCTAAACAGACAACCTATGAACTTTAGTATGGCAAGATACCAAATCTTAAATATCTTAGAACTTTTGGTAGTACATGTTATGTGTGTAAAGACAGAGAACAATTATCTAAGTTTAAAACAAAAGGAGATAAAGCCATATTTTATATTATTCACCTGACACTAGAGCCTATCGAATTTACAACTTGCGAACTAAGACCATGATGGAATCCATTAATGTGATTGTAAATGACACTTCTGTAGAAAGTAAAACTACTAGACCAGCTATTGTGGATGAGTCTGAAAGCATTTTAAATTATGACTCTCCTGAAATAATTGAGTCTTTACCAACTGAGACCCCTGAAGTGCCTAACTGGGTTTCCAAAGACCATTTTCTAGATAGCGTTGTCGGTAATCCTATTGAACCTGTTCGTATAAGATCTCAACTTCATAACATTGCTCATTTTGCATGTTTTATGTCTCTTATTGAGCCCAAAAATGTAAATGAATCCTTTAATAAACCCTTGTGGATTAGTGCAATACAAGAGGAACTTCTTCAATTTGTCATTCGTGATGTTTGGTACCTTGTACCTAGACTTGAAAATAAAAGGATTATTGGCACACGTTGGATTTTTAAAAATAAAACTGATGAGTCTGGGATGATTATTAGGAATAAAGATAGATTAGTTGTCTACTCTCAAATTGAAGGAATAGATTTTGAGGAAACGTTTTCTCCTGTAACTCGCCTCGAATATGTTCGTTTACTTTTTGTCATAACATGTCATTTACACTTCACGCTTTACCAAATGAATGTAAAGTCTGCCTTTCTTAACGAAATTTTAACTGAGGAGACCTATGTAGAACAACCCAAAGGGTTTATTGACCCTCATCACCCAAATTGTGTTTATCGTCTTAAGAAATCTCTTTATGGGTAAAAATAAGATCCTAGATCTTGGTATGAGCATCTATCCACCTTTCTTTTAGATAATGGATTTAGGAGAGGAGGAAATGACCAAACCTTGTTTGTCAAACATTTTGACAACAACATTACCATTGCTCAAGTATATGTTGACGATATCATTTTAGGATCCACCTCCCCTTCAAAAGCTAAGTCCTTCTCAAAAATTATGCACAAAGAATTTCAAATGTCGCTTATGGGGGAGTTGTAATTTTTCTTAGGTCTTCAAGTTAAACAAAATTCAAAAGGTTTATTTGTTTCACGATCTAAATATGCATTAGGGATTGTAAAAAAGTTTGGCCTAGATACAGCTAAAGAAGCTAGAACGCCTATGAGTACCTCTGTCAAACTCTCCAAAGATGAAAATGGTAAATCCATTGATTCTACCTTATACCGTAGTATAATAGGAAGTTTGCTTTATCTAACTGCCTCGCGCCTTGATATTATGTACTTTGTTTGTGTGTGCGCCCGTTATCAAAATAATCCTAAAGAGAGCCATTTATTATGCATAAAAAGAATAATTAAATACATAAAAGGCATAATTTAGGACTGTGGTACACTAATGACATATCGAGCACTATAGTAGGATACACTGACGTTGATTGGGATGGGCGTTTCGACGATAGTAAAAGTACTTCAGTAGCATGTTACTACATCGGTAACAACTTGGTAGGTTGGAACATCAAAAAACAAAAGTGCACTTCTATATCTACTGCAAAATATGAATATATCGCGGCTGGAAGTTGTTGTGCCCAATTATTATGGATGCAACTCATGCTGAAAGATTACGGTATTAATGAAGAAAAACTACATCTCTATTGCGATAACCAAAGTGTGATCAACATCTTTCAGAATCCAGTTCAACATTCTCGCACCAAACATATTAAAATTCGATATCACTTCATACGAGAATTAGTTGAATCAAAAGAATTATAAATTAATTACATGCCTACTGAACTACAATTGGCAGACATGTTTACAAAAACTTTGGATTTTAAACATTTTGAATCTTTACGCAAATCAATTGGCATGGTTTGGGCTGAATAACTTTTTTGCTTATCTTGTATAAAAACTAGTTTTCACATGCTTATAAATAATCTCTGTGGATGTAAGGCATGGATGTTAGAATAATGACAAAGAACACCCTCTTATATCTATTTTATGTAGGAGATTCGTGTGAATTCTCTTTGTTTATGCAAGTTACTGCTTATCTACCTGTTTGTAACTCTTATTTGATTCTTGCTGCCCTTTGTCCATTTGAGACAAAATGGGGGAGAATTTGAGTCCACTTGGACACACTTGTACATTCTCATCTAATGAACTTGATCTTAGGTAACTTAATGCAGATTTCAGTACCTATTTATTGCATCAGATTTTGATAGGGTAATGGTTTGTACATAGTTGAGTTATGTAATTTTTCCATTTCTAGGAGATCGGGTAGATAGATTGTTTGTATAAGAATAGGATTTTCTTATTTCTTTTGGTATCCTTACGAGTCCTAGATGAATCAAAGGAGATTTTGTCTCATATTTCCAAAGGGGGATATTGAAGCACCATATATCTTTGACTCACTTGAGTATACATTATATAGGAGCTCATCTAGTTTGAAAATATTGACAAAATTGTGTTTATTCCTAAATAAACCAAAAAGCCTCAAAACTCTCAAAGATTCATTGATATTCCTCTACAAGTTCATGAAGGTATATCACCTACATCACACACTAGGACTGCATACATATAGTGTTTTATTCATGTGATGACCTTGTGTGAGTTAAATCCCCTTAAAATAATTTTTAAATAATTTTTGGGGTTTATTTAATATTTTCTAAGAATTTTAAATCATTTTTGAAAATTAAAATTGGAACTTAATAAAGTTTTAGGGATGATTTGTAATTATATTTTATGCCTTAAATCTGTCTTGGGTAGAAACCAAAAGCGGCAGAAACTATTGTGGGTGAAACTGGAATTAATTAGAAACCAAAAACGCGCGTTTAAGTTTGAATCTTCAGCGTACACTTGTTGCACACACATAGGTTAGATTTGTGTTTCTTCTCACTCACATACTTTTTACTTATTTTGAACCTTTGGATCGACTTAATCTACGGTCTGCAGATGTTTGGAATCAATCCAAGTGATATGTTTTTAACCAATCAGAGTTGGATTTTGCACCGCTTCTTGTGAACCTCTAGATTTACATCCTTTACACTTCTTTTAATCACAACCCTTGATTTTGAATCATTGTTCCAGATCCTTCTACGCCTTGTATAAATAGATGCCATCTGTGAGGCAATTAGAGACTTTTGGTGATTCCTCGTTTAAGAGAAAAAAGAGAGAGTAGAGAGAAGAGAGAGAAAGGATTAGAGAGAGAAATAAAACCCTAATCAAACTTTGTCAAATACAAACAAGAAATAATTTTCTGAGAGATAAACCTTTAAGTGTTTAGTTCGTGTTTTGAGAATTTATCCTCTCTTGTTCTTGATCATCCTTCCAATTTAGTCACATTGGTATAGTTTCCAGTTTCTCCACATAGAAACTTAAGATCTCGTCTCTATGATACAAATCACATAGATAGTTTACTGCTTTGATTTCTTATTTCGATAAATATTTCTTGTTGGTTATTTTAAAACTGATTTTATATTTTCAAACCCTAAACCAACAATATTCGTTCCGATTTCATTTTACTCAAACTATCAGACTTGGATCTAGATTTGAGATCTTGATTGGGGTTTGCACTTTCTATCTTTAATATTTTCAAAAACAAGAAATTTTTAGGATCTTGGATATTTCACAACATGATTCCCTCTTAATCTGTGGTTGTTTTGAAAGGTTTAAAGTCTGATATTGTCTTGACTAAACTGATTTTGGAATTTCTTGCATATCTAGTGATTTTATAATTTGATAAATCATTATGTCTGTATTAAGTGTGAGTGTGTTGCATGCATATGTTAGAGAGCACATCACCACTATACTTTCACTCTACCACACTTAAAGTGTTGACTGTATGATCTTGAACTTGGTTGAGTCGACGTAAAGCTGGAATCGAGTAAAGTTACGAAGCTGGAGAGAAAATCAGCAACAACAACCTTCAGAGAAGTCAGATCTAATCCAAAGGAGTTGGTAACGATTATGAACTTATTTTAGGTGTATTTGTGTGGTTTGATTGTTAAATAGCTTGTAATTTGTTACTCTGTTTTAGTGAATTTTTATTTTGTGACGTAGAGATCATCGTGGATGTTTCCCCAATTGGGTGGGATTTTACCACGTTAAAAATTTACTCGTGCACTTCCTCATACTCGCATTACCTTCTTATAAGCTTAATTGATTTAATAGTTTTAGTTTTGCCTTTCAAAACTGGTTCATTCTAGATCTGAAATAACTCGTTCAAACTTTTTTAATAATTTGTTTTACACATCTTGTGTTAAGTTTTGTTTTACAGTAAGAGTTTCTCCAATAAATAGTTCGGAGCCATTTTAACAGTTTAATCATGTATTATATGTCTTAAGTGGCATTTTTCAGTCTTAATTTATAGGTTACAGAGAGAATATCATCTCGGGAAATTTTCAAGCCGTAAAATATAAATGGTGATTTAAGGTAGCTAAATTGTTTAAAATAAAAATTGGCCATTGTACATAGGCTCCTGAGAACCAGAGTTTGAAGTTTCCCACCTTAAAACTGCTTCAAGGTCAGGAACATAGAATCCACCATTGAAGATTTTTTGTTGTTCGACCCAATTTATTACTAAACCAACGTAAACATTAGCTTGTAAATACTAAAACTGATTCTTGGTTGGTGCAAAAACAAAAGCAAATCAAGAGAACTAAGTTTAACACATAAAATGATAAAATACCATAATTTCCTAAATTTGAGCTTTGATTTTAAGGAGTGAAAAGGTACATTTTTACAGTGGTAAATAGGAGTTTTTATAGGGCTGAAGGAGGATAGGTGATGGATGGATCAGGAGGTGGATTTTAGAAGGTTATTATGGGAATTTTAGTTTAAGGGGTGATGAGTATTAATGGTTTTACATGTTCTTTCATGTGCCACGTAGCTTAGGTAGCTGCTTATGTGGCTCCCAACTCAGGAGGGGGCTTTGTGAGTTTGGTTTGATTTAAGTTTTTGGTCCCTGGGGTGTTTAAACTCAACTAACTAGGCCTTTTCATGCACTTTTAAAAGTTTTAGGTGCTAAATTATAATTTTATAAACTTGTAAGGGTAGCTCATCGTAATTGTAGTAATTTCAAGTATTATAGGTTTATATATGTAAATAAGTTTTGGGGTTGGATTTGGTTTATAGGGTTAAAAAAAAGTTTTGAAATTTTCTAGGGTCATTTTTGTAATGTAAGGGTCATCTAGATAATTTTGTACTTCTCTTTGATATGTAGTTGGGTATTTAACAAATCAATTAGTTCTATTAGGTCGCATACTGGCATCGGATATTTATCGATTTATATTGTTGGGTAGTCGCGTTGTCGAACGTGAGTGTAAATAGTGAACATAGTGTATACGAACATATGGTATGCTACAATCTTCCTACCAAAAAAAATCTTCCTCAAAATTACCTTCAAAGAGTTCAGGATAATAAGGTTTCATTGTTATGTTCGTGGTGAGAAGGGGCATTTCGCCAGGAATTGTCCTCAGGAAAATCGGGTAGCACAGGAGTTAGGGGGACAGAGAGGACATCGGGGACCTCAGGGGGAGTGTCAACCACTGCAGGTCTAGCCAATGGAGGTAGTGCCTGCCTTACCAGCTCCACCACAGGGACCGCAGTCGCAACTGCAGTACGAACACGTATATCACGTCACGCTAAGAGAGGGACCAGCGCCAGCATAGACAGTAATGGTATGATCCCAAATTTCTTTATCTTGTGAGACATGGTTAGTTTAATACTAGTGCGTAGTACTTCGTAGTTAATACTATCTCGTTAGTACATTGGGGAGGGTAGACTTCGGTTTTTTTTCAAAGCGCTTCACGTTGTTTCACCCCCGAGTTGAGAGGCAGTCACCCATAGTGCCTCGTGTGTTGGGGTATAAGAATTGAACTTAGGAGGACTTAGATATGCGAAAAACTTATTTCCATAAGTAACATGAGATTACGATAGTATCCTGGGGATGGATTGGCAAGAAGACCATAGGATTTGTGTTGATTTTACGAGACCATTTAAAGTTAATAGCCGAGTTTAGTGTGACTAGTTGGCATTAGTGTCCATTATTACTATGGGTAATATTAAAAGAATTGTGATACCTTGAATCTAAATATGGTTAAATGGACCGACAACTCTATGTAGTAGTGTATCGAGAGGGTTCATTATTTGGATTTTACTCGTGAGACGTCTCACGCACGAAAGTAGCAAATATCGAGAGTTGAGAGGTGTTGGATCCTAGGACATTTTGGATTGTTATTCTTGGTATGATCAAATGGATAAATCTATCGCGATTTAGTGTTTTGTTGAGAATGGTCGTGGACTAGAATTTGTGTAATTAGCATAAACAATTATTTTATTTCTATTTTTGTCTTAGGCCGATGGATCTCAATAACAGACTAAGTCGTGTTGTAGTGTATCGGGAGGGTTCCTTGTTTGGATTTCGATTGCGAGATGTCCCACGCACGAAATTGGCAAAAGTCGAGAGTTGAGGGAAGTCGGATACTAAGACGATTATTTTCTTTTAATATGTACATATGTGGTGGTATACTTGATGAATTGATATTGCTTGGTATGAATGGTATAAATTGGATGTATATGTGTCATTCATCTTTGTTAATGTTATGTATGTGTACATATAATGTGGAATATATGGACACCCCAATGATGTTATGATAGGCATGGGTGAGCCTTTTATTTTATCTCATGGGATATGGGTATGGACTAATTGGGTGTAAATTTTTTATAAATGATGCGGATTAAGGTTAAGCTTCAGCGAATTCTGATGACAAAATTCCATTATTAGGGGAGGAGAACGTAACACCCCACATTTTTAGAATAATATATTACGACATAAATAAATTTCATAATTTCGGATTAATTTTGGAATAAAATAAATCGGATGGATTTAAATTTAATTGGGTAAGTTTTATATTGAAAATATATATTTATTCATGATCATGTAAATACAAGACTCAATTTGGCATAATAAATTCACTAGTGAAAAATAAATCATACGTTAATAAATTCATGGGTGCATGCCGTTTAAACATAATAAAAATGTCCAAATGAAATGAAAATATCCGGGACGCGTTTTAGGAGGCTTTATGGGCTCGTTTAGGTGTTTTAAATCTTTAGAAGTGGTCCCGGAGTATAGGTATATAAGTTAGGAGGTTATTGGGCTAGCTTAATTATGGGTTCGCACCAATTTAATCAAGCAAGAATTCTCTTGCTTAAATTTAAATGTTCAAATTACTTCTTAAATCATTGAAGTATTCTTCCATGTAGATTCTAGATTTCATAGGGGATTGATGGTAAAATAATATAATTAAATCGCATATATATGGACAACACAAAACTATAATAAGTTAGTCGAATCCAAAAATTAGGATGCGGTTAGATTGATTTTAAATGATGAAATTCATGCCTTAGAACCCTGATGAAATTGAAAACATTTATGCACATGTAGAGGATTCATATTCATGTTTAGAAGTCTGAAAATCTTGATAATTGAGGCCCTTGTAAATTGATAGAAAGTTGAGGGATTTAGTGAGAAAAATCTTATTTATGTAGTCATGGTTAATGGGTTAAGTTATGGGATCTTGGGGATTGAAATCGATGTCAATTTATGTAAATAATTAACCTAAGATGATAAACTAAGCCCTAAAGACATGCTTTAATGTTTATATAAAGGTATAGACCATTGGGATGGGAGAGGTAGAAGAAATAAAAAAATCCCGTATTAAGAAAACTATCAGATCTGAGATGTTGTGACAGATCGAATCGATTCGGCCTTGGAGCAAATCGATTCGATCTGGAAGCAAATTGATTCAGCCACGAACCGAATCGATTCGTTCCTGGGGACAGGTTAAGTTTGGGGTCAGGGTTAAATTCGGGACATTTTTAGGAAACCGTACGAGTGAGTTAAACGGTGTTTGGGTAAATGAGGATTTTATTAAAAATTTGTTTATGGCACAAATATTAAATGGGGAACTATTATAGGTGGGTAAGTATTTTTAAAGATGAAAATTTTAATGAACAAATAGATGGGTAATTGTAAAAGCGTAATTATATATGGGATATTATTTGGGATATTTCGGGATGATTATAGGGTGATTTCCTACTCATAGCATATGAGTATAATATATATACTTACATTTTGTGTGAACATACCTATGTTCGTGGACGGTCATATCGGTTGTTGTTGCGCGCATTTGGGATCATAGCACACGTCGACACAGGTAGGCTAAGCGTTGTGTATGTTATTTTAGGTACTACATAGCAGCGCCATCTACGAGAGGTAGGTGTTGGTGCTGAGATCCATTTGCCACAGCTGGATATGGTCGTGAACTGGTGTACTGCGTAGGGAGCGCCCCACTTATGTGTGTTTTGTGTTGTCCGATTGGGTAAGAGATTCCTTCGGACTTACCGATAGAGCACGAACGAAACAATACTGATAGATGCCTTTAAGTGTCGCGTATATGAAGGGACACACACACACACACACACAGATGACTATGAGTATAATGAGATTTATTCACTTGGCTAGGAACATAGACAGTAAATCACAGACTCAATACTATGTAATGTTCATATTAGATGTTTTGTTTCTTTTATGGATAAACGGACTGGGTTACTTTGGGAAAATGGTAATACAAAGATGAATAATTGTGTTTCAATATGTTGTTCATTACTTAATGCATTTTATATTATGCTGGCACAGTTAGTATTTATTATTTGGGACTTGTTCAATTATATAGGATATTGCACACTTAGATGAGGGGTGAAATATTTGACAAGTGAGTCACAGTGAAGGTTACTTTGAATTAACTATATTTTTACACTTTAAATTTAGTAAGTTAATTCTTGCACTTTAGATTAGGTAGTTACTTCATGTCTTTATTTATTTGGATTATTGTAAGGACATAAGCCTAAAGTCATTTTTATTATGAGTCGAGACAGTAATTTTTCATGTTAATTTAATTCTTTTGGAGGTGGATGCTGATTTTATTATTATTCACTGTTATTTAAATTCAGTTTTAATTCAAATGCAATTCATTATATGAATATTTATTATGGTCGATGCTAAGAATGATATAAATTGTATAACAAACCCCATCTTCAACGTATCGTGCCTGACCAACCTTTACGTGAGAAAATAGAGATTGTTACAAAAGTAACTCCAAACCATTAGGTCTAAAGTTGACACAAAAAAATTGTTCCAATTCAAATCAAAACTAAAGAATAACTAGGCATAAACTCAACCCTATTCTTCAAAATAGCGTGACAAAACAATATTATCTTTTCAGCAATAATATTGTAGACTTTTAAGAACCTAAATGAGTTGACAAATAAAACAGGAAACTGATACTCCATTCTAATTTAATATTAACGGAAGTTGATTTGATAATAGATTAACCACAGCATGGAACGATTACAATCCACAATAAAATAAACTAGGAAAATATAGATCCATAACATTACTTATGATGACAGCTTTTTAAACTAACCAGAACAATGGGCAACATCCCTAACGAAGAGTTAATGAAACGATGCTCATTTCCTTGGAGTAAAAACTCGAGAATGAAAAACAACAAAAGCAAAGCACATCTAGGATTCAGATTCTTTACTCCTGTCCTCTTTAGTCAATTCATCAGCTTCCTCATCATTGTCTTCAACCTTGGAACCTTCAGCGTCTTTGACTTCTCCTGAAATATCCTGCAACTACAAAAGAGAACACATCAATCAGACTCGAGTACTTCGTACATACTTATTTAGTATTGAATAACAGCAAAGAAAAAAAGGATTTGAGAATAAACCAACAAGCCGCTATATATACAAACTGTAGATTTTTTACCCCCAAGTTTCTTAGGCTAGCAGTAACATCCTCTTGTTGCTGTTGAAGACTGGTCCTCAGTTCTTGGAATTCCTAGTTCATCCATTTGAATCATTCTACATGTAAAAAACATGAGTGAAATATCAAAGCATTGATAATACTTCTAGAGTGCTACTCACTGATCGAAGTTGATCGACTTCAACATTGAGTGATTGCTTCAGTCCTGAAAGCTCCTGCACAAAGTAAGAAAATGGTATCATAAGTTCCATGAAAGATGGCACTGGAGTTGTAACAATGTAAAGGAAATTGTCTGCAGAAAAATGGAGAAGCTAATGCTCCAGGGAGCAATTAATGTTTCTGCCAATTACAAATAAATCAATTAAGGTAAGTCGCCGGTACAAACAGGAAATGAAGTAGATAACATGTACTGTTTCAAATTTACTGATGTAAAAACGAAATATCTACTAAACTTTCATCTCTTTTGAAACAATAAGGGGCAAAAATCTTGTTTGTACTAAACATAAACTTAAGTCGTAATTATATCACCTAATTAAAGGATGAACCTGGGTAAATAAAGACTTTAATTAAATAATTCTAAATCCTAAAGATAATCTAACGATATTATCAGAAATAATATAAAATACAAAAAGCAAGTCATTGGGAGTGCAGTCAATCTATGATGTCGAGCATGCCTGGGAAACCTCTTTGCTCCCCATTTTCGAGTAATCGTTGGACATTCTCGGCCGACGTCCTCAAGAACACCCTCAAATAGTCAGCATGCACCGCATTGAAAAATCGCTTCGAAGTTTCAATGGAAGTACTATCTGCAATTCGGCTACACTCATCAATTGAATCGAGCTCAGCACCCGTTTACAAGCATTTGAATAGTCGCGGTCATTTTTTGCTTATTGGAAACTCTACTTTCTTGATGTGTCTGGCTTTCCTATGAATTAGTTGTCGTAAGAAGAAATCCCGACGAGGATACAGAGGAACAAGGGGCGCCTCATGCGGAATCAGAAGCAGAAGATCTTCACATCATAAGTTGGATATGCATCATAATCTTTCATTAATCAATGGTGTATTGCCTCCCTATCTCGGCACGGAACCCCAACAACGAGACCTGTTCCTCTTCGGCCAGGGGCGGAGGCACTTGGTAGGTAGGGTGGGCAAGTGCCCCACCCCATTTTTTACTTTCTGCCGAGATGGGCCTATTTTTTTTTATTTATATATATATATATATATATAAGGTGCCCCACCCCACTTCTTTAAAACAGTCACAAGACTCCCAAGTTTTTTAATTAATCTTTTGACTTATTTAGTCCAATGGCCCACTAATAAAGAAAAGAGACGCGTCTCTTTTTTATTCAAAACAAAGGCCCTTTTGTCTCCTCTTAGGAAACAAACAATTGCAAACTTTTGTTTGCTGTTGGCGGTTGGGCGTGTGGGACTGCCGAAACCCAAAAAGAAGAAATCTTTGTTTTCTCCAAGTTTGAAGGTAACGCTCTCTCTCTCTTTCCTCTCTCTCTCCCTCTATAACTGTGTTGTCACTGTTCTGTTTGTGCGTCTATTTTGACGATTTTTCTCTCGTTTAATTTTTTTTAAATTAACTTAGGGTTTCATTTAGGGCTATTTTTATAAAAGAACTCTAAAAGAAGTTTATGATTCGGTGCCTCCTATTCAAAACACTAATGTTGAAGTGGAAGAACCTATACGCAAAAAGGTAAATCTAAGTCGTATTGAGGTTGATTTATCAAATCTTCCTTCGGATCCTTTTTTACGACCTCAAATTTCTGATTATGATCCCAACCATCAATATGATGTTCGAAGAGCTTATTTGCAAAGGGGCCCTTGTCAACCTCTTAATCACACCTTTCCACAAAAAAAAAAAAAATAGGTGATAAATTTCGTCGATTTAATCCAATGTGGTTCACTAAATATGGGAGTTGGTTGGAGTATAGCATAAAAGAAGAAGCTGTTTTTTGTTTGTATTGTTATCTATTTCGTCCCGAGTTGGGTAAAAATGACACTTTTGTGAGTGGTGGATTTAAGAATTGGAAAAATAGCAGAAGGCTTCAAGATCATGTTGGAAACCCCACAAGTTATCACAATGAAGCGTATAGAAGAGGCCAAGATTTAATGAATCAAAATCATCACATTGAGACACTAGTTGCAAAACATTCGAAGCAAGATAAGATTGACTACTGAATTCGTTTAAATGCAACTATTGATGTCATTCGATTTCTTGTGCGTCAAGGGTTATCTTTTCGTGGTCATGATGAATCAGAAAAGTTATTCAACAAGGGGAACTTTTTTGAACTTTTACCATGGTTAGCGAATCACAACGAATTAATCAATCATATAGTTCTTAAAAATGCTCCCGGCAATCATAAACTAATAGCACCTGAGATTCAAAAGGATATTGTAAATGCAATTGGTGTTGAGATAGTCAATACTATCCTAAAAGATCTCGACGGAGAATTATTTGCAATTTTAATTGATGAAGCTCGTGATTCATCTCAAAGAGCAAATGGCCATTGTTTTGCGTTACGTGGACAAGAAAGGTTGTGTAATGGAAAGATTTGTAGCCATGATACATGTTCGTGAGACTACGGCACTTTCACTCAAAACAGCACTCGAAGAAATTTTAAGCAATCATAAGTTAAGTATCACAAGTTTGCGTGGTCAAGGCTATGATGGGGCTAGTAATATGCGAGGCGAGTTCAATGGTCTTAAATCACTCATATTAAAAGAGAACAAATCTGCATTTTATGTACATTGTTTTGCACATCAACTTCAATTGGCACTTGTTCATATCGCAAAAGATCTTCCAGATATTTTTGCATTCTTTTACTCTGTCACTAATTTAGTGAATATTGTTGGGGCATCATGTAAGCACCGAGACATTCTTCTAACTAAAGAAGCTGAGAGGGTGTTTGAGTTACTTGAAAGTGGCGAACTATTATGTGGTCGTGGGTTAAATCAAGAGACTAATCTTAAACGACCAGGTGAAACACGTTGGGGATCACATTATGGTACACTGATAAATTTGATCACTATGTTTCCGTCTGTGTCAGAAGTTGTCAAGAATGTGATGTTTGATGGCTCCAGCGACCAAAAGGGGCAAGCTTGCACTTTATTAAAATTGATGCAGTCTTTTGATTTTATCTTCACATTGCATTTGATGAAGAATGTGCTTGGAATCACTAATGATCTTTCAAAAGCATTACAACGAAAAGAACAAGATATAGTGAATGCTATAGCATTGATTAGATTATCTAAAGAGCGTATGCAAAAAATGAGAGACAGTGGTTCGGATTCCCTTCTTATCGATGTTTGTTCATTTTGCACGAGACATGATATAGCCATTCCTCAAATGGAAGATAATTTTATGCTTTTAGGAAAGCCTAAACGTAGAGCTGAAGTAATAACAAATTTACATCATTATCAAGTTGATTTATTCTATATTTGTGTTGATAAACAACTTGTTGAGCTCAATAATCGTTTTGATGAGGTTAATTCAGAATTGCTTCTTTGTATGTCATCCTTAAACCCAAGTGGCTTATTCATTGCTTTCAATTGCCAGAAGATGGTTCGTCTCTCTGAATTCCATCCTAATAATTTCTCCGAGGGTGAGGGCATTGAACTTCAAAACCAACTTGTGCTTTTTGAAATGGAAATGAAATCTAATGATGACTTCTCAGAATTGGAAGGGATTCTTGTTCTTTCTAAGAAGATGGTAGAGTTGTGAAAGCATATTGTGTACAACTTGGTTTATAGGCTTATAAAATTGTCACTGATCTTACCCGTTGCTACCGCTACAGTTGAAAGGGCATTTTCAGCTATGAACATTGTGAAAACGGATCTCCGAAATCGAATGGGGGATGAGTGGATGAATGATTGTGTGGTCGCGTATATTGAAAAGGATGTTTTCGACAGTGTTAGCAATGATGTCATTATGGATTATTTCCAAAAAATGAGATCTCGTAGGGGGCAATTATAAATTGTAACTTAGGAGTTTATTTTTTGTAGAACGAGATCATTAGTTAAATATCTTTTTTTTGTAATGAAATGACATGTGTTAAATATTTATATATTTTAATAGTTAATATTGCTGGAAAAAAATGTTTGCCCCACCCCCAAAAAATTCATGGCTCCGCCTCTGTCTTCGACCTCTTGAAGATAGAAAATAGTGGTTGCCATCTTGTAAAGAATGGCTTTTCATAATTAGAGCCATCTGATTACGAGTTGTTGAGAATACTATTTTACAGTGTCGTCGAACGAAGTAGACATTTGTACTGTGAGGACTCTAGAGAATTGATCATATATGAGAGAACAATAAATTGGTATGATCTAATGCGAGAATTTAGTGACATTTAGAGATATACATACAAATTTTAAATATGTTAGTTGGAATAGCCGTTAGGCAGGAGGGAAATATGCCATTTGTCCCATGGCAGTCCAAATGCCACAGGAGGGCTTTCCGCACAGCTGTCCAAATAATTTTTGGCTGGGTGTCATTTCAGCACAATGCTCTTCAAATTGTCTCATAGCTGAGCGTGGTGAGGTGTGGGTCGTCACTTTTTCTAAAATACAACAGGTATATTTTGTCGGAGCAACATCTATTTTTAGAGAATACAATTACCCATACAAAATATACAGGGGTATGATGAACAACACATGAGGTTGAGAGAGACTATGATTTTAGAGTGGCTAAGAAATTAATAAATGAGTACAATATCATTAGAGAAGGAAATAACTTAGTCAAATTGAAAGAGAGAGAGAGAGAGAGAGAGAGAGAGAGAGAGAGAGAGAGAGACTAATATATAAGCACAATGTCATTAGAGATGGAAATAACTTGAGACAAATTGAGAGATGACCAAAAGTTTAGAGGATGTTGAGGTGTGAAAGAAAAATGTGAATTATAAGAATATAGCAAAAGAAAGCTGAAAGAAAGATGTTTAGAAACTATGATTTCAATCTGCGTAGGGAGAACAGAACACTCATAGATTGGTTATGGATTAGAAGATATCAATGTAACTGCCAGATTAATAAAAGAAATCACGTGTGTGGGAGAAATGACATCTTGGAATTCAAGTAAAGTTCTGCCAAGCAGACAGGCATGCATGGCTGTGTGTTGCCAGTGAATTAAGGGTTGCGTGGAGTCCAAATTTGTCGACACTCACTTGATGAACTTGACCATCAAATGCTATTGGTCGAAGTGCTAAATACAGAGGGGGTCACCGCTTACTCATCAATGCTTCAACCAATAGCATAAGAGGGTAATGTTATTGGGGACTAATATATCTGAAAACCGGGTTTCGGGTTGCCATATAGACAAGTGTAAATGTAGCGATTATGCAGATAGTGATGGAATATGCAAATATGACAAGCAGGCAGATGGGGACGATTGTGCGAATATATCTGAAAATATGGTTTTGGGTTGTCTGGGCATCTTTTTTTTCCCTACGGCCTTGCAGGTAATACCAAAACCATATAACAGGGTTCTATACCGTTCTACATTATTTAACATCATGTTAATATGAAAAACAATATTAGTATTAATATTTCAGCATCCGAGTACAATCATTATGCCAATGAAAATTTTAGTTACTCGACTCCCAACTTACCTGCATACCATTGAGATAAAATTCAAGTCCTATAGAAGCTTCTATTAGCTACCGTAGCTCATGGTTTAGGTAAAGGAATTTGATAAGATATAAAAAATTACAATAAATAAGATTCAAAATCAAATTAATGGACAAGAACGGCATAAAACTTGTCAAAAGAACTCGTATCCTATATTAAAACTGAGGATCAGGCTATCATGCTCCACCTTAGAAGGGTCAATTCAGTATATTTGATGCCCAAAGAAGCAGACGACCTATATAAACAGGTTATGGTTTCCGAACATGAAAGACAATATAACATAAATATTCATATGAAGTTACACCCACGAAGAGAAACAGATAATACTCACATCACGGTAAACCTTAACTTGGGAGTCCAACTTTGACCTCCAACTCTGCAGATCCTAAAGTCAAAAACATCAATGTAAAATCTATCACGTTAAGTAAAAGGGGGGAAAATGACAACTCTGTTGCAAACAAATGCACAAATGCAAAAATAATGCATGCTTGTGTGTATATGTGTCTGTGATGTGATGTGTACGAGAAACCTGGAGATATAATTGTATTTTCCCTACTTATTTTATTTTCACATCTTGTTCGGCTATGTCTCTCTTTTAGTTAGTATAATAGATCAAGGTAATCTGCCGCTGGAATATTCTAGTGTACCATCTTTATTCATTTTACCTATTCGGTTATCTTGGCTAGCAAGATAACAATTAACTAAAAATAAGGACCTTGGCCAACCTTTGTAAGCATCACTATTAATTTTGAAATATAAATGAGAACAAGAAAGAGAAATTTGCCTTAATAAATATTGTTGTTGTCATTGTTGTGTGTATAGTTTAATTGCTTTCACTTCCGCCTACACATAAAATTGGTATTATGTGGTCTCTATAGTTGTTGTAGAGCCATGGGTAAAGTTCAGAAGAACCTGCAAGCCATCCCCATCTATCGAAGCTTCGTCAAACAAGAATTCGGCAGCGAGAAATGGGCAGGTGGGAGGGTAAAGGGTATCGAAGCCCTAGATCTGAAGCCAACACCACCAAAAACCCTAGCTCCAGGCTCCACCAATGCCAACTAGACGTTGTCCCTCAGTTCCAAGTGATAGGGATTAAACCCTAATTAGTAATTACGATTATGGAAAAATAAATAGCAATGAATAATAAAACAAACATACACACACACACAAGACGCAATATTTTGCGTGGTTCACTCTCAATGTGAGAAGCTACACCCACGGCCGCTTGTGGTGTTGCGGGCCTTGAGCTGGACGAGAGAGAGAGAGAGAGAGAGAGAGAGAGAGAGGGGGGGGGGGATGCAAGCATGCGTGTATGCACAAGGGAGGAGTGTTGCACCAGTCCGCGAGTGAGTTTTAGCATGTGTTCCTTACGGGGACAAAAGAATGCTTGTCACTTTGTCCTTGTTTTCCCCCTGAGGTCAAGTTTGTGTGATATTGCCCCTAACAGTTGTTCGACATTATATCAAGTTTAGGTCGAGGGGGTGCAGCTAGGCCGCCAGAGGAAATGCAACACGATAGAAGAGTTCGCTCCGCCGCGAAAGATCCTCAAAACCTACCGAGGGGTTGTGGTTGTTCAAAGTTGCCAATTTATTTTATATAAAAACAAACAAAATGGGTTGGGTTAGTCCTTTTCGAACTAATCCCAAGGCAATTTGAGGCCAACGAACATGGTTCAAAGTATCGACCGAGTTGACTCGGTATCGGCCGAGTCAACTCGGAATAGGATGGTGGCGATACGATACTGAGAGACGTTTCAAGAAAAACACTGAATCGTGTTGTCTCGCCGAGATATCGGCCGAGACAACCGATTCCGAGACATCTCGCAGAGATATCGGCCGAGACAAAGACGTATTTGTATTTGTACCTAGTCATACCAATTTTAATTAGCATTTGCTTCATTTATGTGTATGTTTATCTAGCTCAACAGACAGTGATGTTAGGTAAAACCAAGCTTTAATATATAAACGTTGTAAAGGGCATACTTGTTACCCTTACTAGTGCCGATTTTAGATAGTCTAGACAGATATGGACTGTTCTATATCACAGTTTGTATTTTATGATATTGATCCCAAATTTCTACAAAGTGTCTTTACCCTTGTAGCGTGAGCCAAATTTTTCCTGGGGAAGTGTTCCCTGAGAGGTGGCACCATTTTGTTGGACAGAGCTTGGTTTAGAAGAGCTAATTTTTTCAGGATACGGGCAAAGGTTTGACTATGTATTTCGGAGGAAGCAACTTTTCGAACATTCAACACTTAGCTTGAGATTTCTAACAGAGGCCAAGATTTAGAGATGCTCGGGATAGAAGAAAGTTAGAAAACCGAATCAATTTTGGGTTTGGGAGTACTTTCTTAAGTTAGTGGGGTCATGCAGCTGATCATTGAGGACATCGTGTATGGCGAGTGGGGTTGGGGCAGGGCACGCGTAAGACTAGATCCCTTTGGGGGGGACAGCTATCGCAAATGATCAACTGTGCAATTGATCATTTTTTTTAACCCCTGAACCTCCACACGAACGAGCCCTTTGGACTCCCCCGTGCAAGCCAAATAGGGGGACGTTGTGTCAAAGTCAGCCTAGCACACGCCCCGCTTAAAGACTGGTATCTTTTGTGAGGCAAATGCCCATCAACTGTGCGGTTGATTATTTAAACTAGACAGTCTTGGGTTTGGGCTTGATTCCTCGGGGAATTTCTATTTTCACCCCCTAAATATTGATGGGCACATGTGTTTGCATATGTATTTTGACCATTTTATTTTATGACGCTTTATTTCCACCCCTCCTGGATTCTCACGGTTTCGATAGATGATTGACTCAAGCCCCGATTATAAATCGAGGAGTCCACACTGATGCAAGTAAAGGTTTCCACTATTTTTGAAGATGATTACCATTTGATCTCACAAGTTCTAATAATATAGCCGACCCTAATATACTCATGGTTCAAAGTCTCGATATCGGTCCCGATATCGGACACTCGATTTTCAACTCGGTCGCGGTATCGGGCGATACGCAATGATACGTTATTTAGAGAGCGCTAAAAATTCCGAAAAAGTATATAAAATTTTTAAAAAAATAAAATTAACAATATGTACCAATCAGATATGTTCAAACAACTATTTAATATGCATTATATAGTACGATTAGTTATTCTGAAGTGAGGCGGACTTTGCACATTACTAACGTACTAATTTTATTTTTACTTTTAATTAATTAAAATCTCTAAATAATTACATATTAGTGACTAATTGTTGATTTTAATTTATGTCGGAGGATGTTTGATATTCATGAACGAGACTAGACTTATGGGGATTCTTTTTTCCCCCAATCTTTGTCTCTTCCATTTTTGGACAGCATTATGTGACATTATATTTTAATAAGATATTTTGTTCCAAGTTCAAATATTTTTATCTACGATGAATGTTATTAGTTTTATATTAGTGACATTTTAATTTTATTCCAATTGTTTAATTTAATCTTAGTGTGTAAAATTATTATGCATGTATATGTTATGTGGACAAACTTATATAGGTCGTATTTTTGTAAATGTTACAATATATTTTCAACAACGGAAAAATATGGTAAAAATTAAAATTCTATCAAAAAATAAAAGAAAATATGACAATGTTCAAAATAATGATGCAATTTTTTTTCCATATTACTCAGAAAAAAATTATATAAGGTCTCAATAATTTTCACAACAATTTTTTTTAACAAATAAATGTTTTGTAAAGAAATGTCTTACAAAACGTATTTTTGACATCTTTTTACAAAAAATAAAATATAAAAAATATTTTTTGGCTACCAAAAAAATGCCAAAAGGGTAAAAAAAATGTGTCGTTTGAATCGGTTGTCTCGGTCGATATCGCGGCTATCTCGACCGATATTTCGACGAGACAACACGATTTAGTGCTTTTTTTAAACGAATCTCGATATCGTATCGGTATCCTTCGATTCCGAGTTGGCTCGGCCGATACCGAATCAACTCGACCGATACTTTGAACCATGAATATACTCTATATACTAGGTATATTAGGGCGACTTAATACATGTATGAAATACCCAAAACACCCCCCTAAAAATGATGGAAATGGGCCATATTTTAGGATTTTATTAGTCAATTTATTTCTTCTATTTTATTATTTGAATTTTCATTTGTTTTGCTTTAGTATTTAAAGGTAAGGAATAGTGATGACATTTTTGTAATTAGGGCCTTAGCTTGGAACCTAAACTAGTCCTCCCCTTTAAATACCCCCATGTAAGCCTCATTTGAGGCAAACTTGAATTTTGAAATAGAAAGAAGTATTTCTCTCTAAAGTGTGTTTAAAGATTTTCAGGAGCCTTTTAACGTGTAGTTTACGTCAAATTGGTATCAAAACAGGTGTCGCTCCACAATGGTGTCAATGTATCGGTGTATTTTTGTTATCAAAATCGTACGCTACAATCAATGGATCCAAGAAGATCCGAACAACTATACGTGGAGATTCAAAAACGAACGAGAGGGGGGAGTACATTCACAACAACAAATCTAATACCCTTTTCCAAAACCCTAGAAATCCCTACCCACAACCCCTGCCCTACCCCACCCTTTACACCAAACCCACCACCCAAAAAACCCAAATCTTGGACCCTAATTTCCCCCAAAACTCAAATCCATTCCATAAACCCTCCATTCAAGATCCAAGACAACCCACTTCTAGACCTACCATTTTATATAAAACATCCATTTAAGATCCAATGCAACCCACTTCTAGGGTTTCACCTACCATTTTTCAATCAAATCCACCATTTATAAACCCTAGCCTCCAACCCTACAAAATTTCTCCACCACCAACCCAAATCGCCCAACCCACCACCCATTTTTCAAACCCCAAACGTCAAAAAAATTACGTTTCCGCTCCGATTCACCACCGAGGTTCAATTCAAGATTATCGGCGATTAGTCCAAGATTGATTGTTCCACCCAATTATTTTCCCTTACTCATATACCCAATTGGGTCAAATCAACGATAAAAAGTCCCCTCCCAAGCCGATTGATTAAGGAAAAAAAAACAATAAAATTGGATTGCATATTGGGTTTTTTTTTTACATGTTTGTCGAGGATGTTCGGTTGACTCGCACACACCTTCGCAAGCCGAAAACACTTGATTTGGGAGATTATTTCCAATCTTTGAGATAGGGGATGATGATTTTGATGAGGTTGGATCGAAGGTTATCTTTCTTCAGGTTGATTTGGAGATAAGAGGTAATGTGTTAGGTGGTGGGTATGTGGACCCATTTATGATAGCTTTTCATATTCGCTTAGAGGAAATTTTCCACATCATAGCATTAAGGAGGTTCATCATGGGAATCTTGGGTCGCGATTTTGTTGGTCGGTCAAGTTTTGATTGTGTTCTTATTCTCCCTGAATTTATTACAAGTCGGTACAAGGAGCGTTTCCGAGGACGGCTCTCTAATAGTTGCGTTGCTTTCTTGTCGTTCATCTCCTACGCTCGAGGACGAGCTTTTCGAAGCCAGGAAGAGTGATGGAAATGGGTCATATTTTAGGGTTTTATTGGTCATTTTATTTTCTTTTTTTTTATTATTTGTATTTTCATTTGTTTGCTTTAATATATAAAATAATAGCATTTTTGTAATTAGGGCCTTAGCTTGGAGCTTAAGCTACTCCTCCCCTTTAAATACCCATATGTAAGTCTCATTTGAAGTAGACTTGAATTTTGAAATAAAGAGTATTTTCTCTCTAAAGTGTGTTAAGATATTTTTAGGACCCTTTCGATTTGCAGTTTACATCAAAAAAACTCGCAACGGGGCAAGCTCCCAAACCCCCACCTTCGGGAAGGGGGCCTACTGCCCCTACAACCCCACGCTGAACTAACCGCAAAGTCCATCCGCTAGTCGAGCAGGTCTGATCTAGTATACAATGCTTCACAGATCAACAACTAGACTACGACAACCCCTCTCATCAGTAATTGAAGGTTGGCGACCTATCGAGGAGTTGGCAGATGTCCACAGGGCTCATTCTTGAAACGCGGTCTTTAACCATCCTCATCGCACGGAGATATCAAAACCTCCCTGTGTAGTACAAAGGCTAGCACCAACGATGCCTGATGAAGACCAAAGATGTCCTCATCCATTTTTGCAGCAGCAACAACCAACATAGGTATCCCCACTTTATTGGCCTTCCAACCACCAACCAAATACTCCACCAGTGTCGCCGGCTCATTCAATGGCCACCAGATCGGAACTAACCCCAACGAAGCTTTAGTGCCCCAGTAGGAACCAAGGTTGTAAAGTTTTCGATTGAATACTTGAACTTGAGTTCAATTTTCACATAATTAAGCAATTTAGAGAGAATGAAGAAGAATTAGAGAGAAGAAGAAATGGAGATAAGCGCAGGAGAGAAGAAGAGATGAGAGAGAGGAATTAGAATTAATTTCATTAACAATGGAATTCCCAAAATTACATTCGGTTTGCCCTTTTATATACCAACCCTAACTAACAGACCAAGACCATCTATAGTGGGATGTACATTTAGATTTTTAGGTCTCACAGTGGATAACGGATTGTGTAGATTTAGGTGAGAGAAAACGTAGAGGGTGTGTAAATGTAGATGGACGATACACAATGTGCAAGTGGGACCCACCTCTTCTGGGAGTTAAGCCCATCTGTAGTGGTGTATTGTAAAAAGATGTAAATGTACAATTTTTTTGTAAGATTGTTGGTCGAGTTTTCACAGTGAGACAATGTAAAAGTTGACATGGCGAGGGGGGGGCACTCTGGTCGGACGAATGTCTAATGCCCAGATCTGGGCGGACAACATTTTAACGCCCAGATCTCCTACCATTTGGCCCTAGCCGTTATATACCCATTACAATTTAACCGTAGCAACTACAGATTATTTATGCATTTACCCCTATAAATATCACTTTCTCTTCTATTTTTCATACTCATTACAAAATTATTCCTACAACATATTTTATCTCCTATTTTTCACTCTCAAAAATAATCCCAAAATTATTCCTACAACACCCTTAAATACTTTTTAAATCCCTAAAATCAAAGACATTTTTTATATATTCAATACCATTTATTTTGAAAATGTTATCTATTCAAAGAAAATGGTGCGACAAAATTGCAAAACCAAATCCCATTCCACCCCCACCACCGAATTTGCCAATCTTGTATCGGAATTATCATCAGTTGTTTTACGATAGTTTCTCGCATGCGAGAGATATGATTGTTGATCCTACAGCGAATCCAACCGATAGTCAATTTCATATGCATGGTAGTGTCCACGATTCGATAGAGGTGTATGCTGAATTATTCCAGATTCCATTTGTGCGAGCAGCTATTGGGAATTTTGGTTTTAGTCATTTATTTAGCGAATCTTTTCCTAACTCCGACAACCAATTGACTGGAACACTCATAAGTAAGTGGTCGGAAATAACTCATACATTCCATCTACCGAGTGTGGAGTTGGGGATTACCCCTTATGATTTTGTGCATTTATCAGGTAATTATTTCATAAATATTTTTTCGCACTAGATTTGTATTTTTATGAATTATTGTTCAATGTTTCAATCTTTAATACTTCTTAAATTATATAGTTTTAGGAATTCCAATTGGAATCCATCCAATTTTGCCTAGTTTTCCAACATCTAGTCCTTATACTATGGAACAAATGTTCGACCTATATTTTCCCAGAATAGGCCACCCAGAGTTCAAAGAAAGAAATACTTCTTGTAGAACTGTAAAAAAGTACAAGTTGGATTGGTGCGAACAAGCTCCGGAGCAAAGACTAGCGAGCGAAGAACAGATCGCCAGAGTTTTTATTGTATTTGTATTGCAGCATACACCTCTAGTCGGGCTATATTAGGAGAAGGGTCTCTTTTGCACCATCACAAGACCCCGAAGGATCCGTCAGTCAAGTCTCTTTTGCAGATGATGTTTTAGGGCTGTTCAACGAATTTCCTTACCAACAATATCTTGGTAGGGGTCCGATGTAAAGTTAACATTGCAATGTAATAATTTGTTTTGATAATAAAATCATTCTTATTTAATAACGATGTGGATTATATTAGATTCAAGTACAGACACCATACTCAGACAATTATTTGGATTATATTAGATTCAAGTGCAAACATTGTTCAAATACAAATGCCATAAAAACACCGACCAACATGCCGAGCATAGTGGACAATAAACTCATACTTATGTAGTGCAAACACTTAAACGCTTAGGTCGAACCTAGTAGATGTTGTACAGATTGAAGCGCTTCCTAGGCAACCAGGGACCGCAACATATTGCATTCCCATGACCCATTAACATGTTTGGTAGATGTTGTACAAAATCGTTGTCGAAATCATCACTTTTGTAGTCCGAAAGTTTTGGATCGGATGCATACTCTATATCGTCTAGTTCCGTACTTATCAAATGTTTACAATGCCAGCACAGTAATCTTTTTTCCATTTGTTCGATTTCCCGTCGCAGTTGACAGATACATTTATCACTCTCTTTCGTGGGATCTTTGCAAAATTTTGCAGATTTTGCTTGTGGCACGGGTAACTCATGCCAATTACAGAAGCACTCTAAATTGCAGCGTTTGTCATATAACTTAGGCCATTTCAAATGATCATCACAAGGAATATTACCTTTTGTTGGAGTTAATCATTTCATCACATGACCAACATCACCTAAAGAATGTAGTGTGCATATAAGGATGTTTTCAAAAACCCTTTTCTCCCCAAACCAACTCCCTCCATGGGGATCTTCGTAGATTCCGGGATTGGTTAAAAAGGGTTCAACTTCCTCAACATGGCTCTCGACAAACGATGTCGATGCCTTAGATTTTCGCTTTACGTTTTGGGTTGCCATCGGGTAGTTTTAGAAATGAAATAACCATTTAATTTATACTAATATTATACTAGTGTTGGGCAGGACTTGTTTTACGGTCCAATATGGACGATTGGTCACGTCATGTAAAATATGAGGACTGATATTTTGTGGACATGGATCTTTTCAGCTTTAGTCCTGTAAGCTTGTTGGGCGAGACTTGTTTTACCGCCCAATAAGGACGATTAGTCACAACATGTAGGACTGATATTTTGTGGACATGGATCTTTTCAGCTTTAGTCCTGTACACTTGTTGGGCAGGACTTGTTCTACTGTCCAATAAGGACAAATGGTCACGTCATGTAAAATATTAGGGCATATATTTTGTGGACATGGATCTTTTCATCTTTAGTCCTGTAGACTTGTTGGGCGAGACTTGTTTTATCGTCCAATAAGGACGATTAGTCACGACATGTAAAATATGATGACTGACATTTTATGGATATGGATCTTTTCAGCTTTAGTCCTTTAGACTTGTTGGGCGGGACTTGTTCTACCGTCCAATAAGGACGATTGGTCACGTCATGTAAAATATGAGGACTGATATTTTGTGGACATGGATCTTTTCAGCTTTAGTTCTGTAGACTTGTTGGGCGAGACTTGTTTTACCGTCCAATAAGGAAAAGCCCTTAACAAAGGTATAAGATTTGACGATGAAGATTGTCCCTGTGTGTTGTATATATGGGGAGCCTCCATCTATCTGCTGGTGCGCTGGGTACCCGTAAATCAGAGGGTGCAATCGAGGCGAACCCTACCCCGTCATGATTTTTCCACCGAATTAGGGAGGGTAATATTGCACCCTTACCCACAATCTTCCGGTATGTCAACCATTCATCCTCCAATGAGACTACGAGACGAGCAATTGCAGGTTGCCAGTTGCCAATTTGTTCCATATATATCCCTTGGAATAAATGCCATTGGATACGGTGGGTTTTCTGGAATTGCAACGAGACTTGTGGTTTAATGATAGCAGCGATCTCCGAGATAGCAGGTTTAACCTAACTCGATATCCAAAAGCATTATTCGTCTTTGTCCCAAATCGTGAGCAACCGTAACGATATTAAAGTGGTTTTCTTCTAATCCCATAAAAGGTTGTCATATGACTCACTCGGGAGAACGCATTTCCAGTTGCTCTTGTATTGCCGAACTTTTAAACCTCATCTATCCCAATAAAGCCCCACGTTGATCAGACTCTCATCGTAGCATACGTGACCATCTTTCCACAGCATTACTGTGCAATATGGGAGCCATCGTGTGAAGGTACTCGTAGTCAAAGTGCTGCGGGTATAAGGAAAAACTCATTAGAATTCGGTAGATTATTAAACTAAAAAAATTTAAATTTAATGATACTGATATAAATGTTAAATTAGAGGAAAAAATACCTCTATAAGTTGCCAGAAACAATTTACTGATTTTTGCGCATTAGTGGTGCATGCGTCAAGCGCATAGTAAGCACGCGCTAAAATGGCAGAGCCCCAATCCTTAGACGCCATGTCGTTAAGATCGTTTAAATAAGTTGCCCAATCCACACACAAGGTGTTAGTGCCCGTCGGAAAAAAAATGGAGCTCAACACAAATACAATAAAACTCTAGCGATCTGTTCTTCGCTCGCTAATCTTTGCTCCGGAGCTTGTTCGCACTAATCCAACATGTACTTTTTTACGGTTCTACAAGAAATACTTCTTCCATTGAACTCTGGGTGGCCTATTCCGAGAAAATATAAGTCGAACATTTGTTCCATAGTATTAAGGACTAAATGTTGGAAAACTAGGCAAAATTGGATGGATTCCAATTGGAATTCTTAAAACCATATAATTTAAGAAGTATTAAATATGGAAACATTGAACAATAATTCATAAAAATACAAATCTAGTGTGAAAAAATATTTCTGAAATAATTACCTAATAAATGCACAAAATCATAAGGGGTAATCCCCAACGCCACAATCGGTAGATGGAATGTATGAGTTATTTTCGACCACCTACTTATGAGTGTTCCAGTCAATTGGTTGTCGAAGTTAGGAAAAGATTCGCTAAATAAATGACTAAAATCGAAATTCCCAATGGTCGCTCGCACAAATGGAATTTGGGATAATTCAGCATACGCCTCTATCGGATCGTGGACATTACCGCGCATATGAAATTGGTTGTCGCTTGGATTCGCTGTACGATCAACAATCAGGTCTCTCGCATGCGAAAAACTATCGCCAAACAACTGATGATAATTCCGATACAAGATTGGCAAATTCGGTGGTGGGGGTGGAAAGGGAATTGGTTTTGCAATTTTGCCACACCATTTTCTTTGAATAGATAACATTTTCAAAATAAATGGTATTGACTATATAAAAAATATGTTTTTGATTTTGGGGATTTAAAAAATAGTCAAGGGTGTTGTAGGAATAATTTTGGGATTATTTTTTAAAGTGTGAAAAATAGGAGATAAAATATGTTGTAGGAATAATTTTGTAATAAGTATGAAAAATAGAAGAGGAGAAAGTGATATTTATAGGGGGTAAATGCATAAATAATCTGTAGTTACAACAGCTAAATTATAACGGCTAGGGCCAAACGGTAGGAGATCTGAACGTTAAAATGTTGTCCGCCCAGATCTGGGAGTTAAACATTCGTCCGCCCAGAGTGGGCCCCCCTGCCACGTCAACTTTTGCATTGTCCCACTATGAAAACTCGACCAACAATCTAACCAAAAAAATGTACATTTACATTTTTTTACACTACACTACAGATGGCCAACAAAAAATTAAAAGTATACCAATCACAAATCAACAGTTAGCTATAATTAAGAACCTAACAAAACCAATTAAAAGTGGTTACAAAGGGCTGTGTTTTTTTTTCCGAACTTTCCGATTTTTCCGATTTCCGATCCGATTTTTTCCGAATTTGGAATGAAATTTTAGTTTGCCGATTTCTGATTTCCGATTTTTCCGAAAAAAATTGAGTCGGAAATCGGAAATAATTCTGAATTTCCGATTTTTCGATTTTTCTGAAACTATGCCCATCCGATTTTTCCAAATTTTTTCCGATTTCTTTTCCGATTTTTTGAAAGCTTCCCATATCCCACATTGGTTGGGAGAGAGAGAGGGCTCCAAAATATGCTCTATAAAAGGTGAGTATCCTCCTAACTTCTACACAAATGAAACAATGGGCCAAATCCTCATGTATATTTACATGTTGGGTTAAGCCATTTTCTTTGTTTCTTTAAAATGAGAATTTCGAGTACTCGAAAATCCATAATTTATTTTTTTGAAATTTTGGAGTTTCCGAAATTTCTAGATTTTTAATATAATTTGTGAATTTCCGATTTTTTTCGATTTTTGTCGATTTTCCGATTTTTCCGAATTCGGAAATTTTTTTAATTTTACGAAATAATCGGATCGGAAATCGGAATAGTTATTTTATTTCCGAAAAAATCGGAATTTTTTTCGAAGAGGCATTTTCCGATTCGATCCGGCCAAAACACAGCACAAACCCAAATGATGATGCTAAACTTAAGTGTCTAAACTTCTCACGAGTGTAACGATGTCGTTCTGACAATAACCTCACCTTCAATTAACCCTTCTCCTCAAGGATCAAAATCTCAAAGTTTCTAAAGCACTTCATCATAGTCTTCCCATGAATCTAGTACTGAATGGAGGACTATTTCGTCAAATCAACGCTTGGGCGATAGCTATATTTCCTTTCTTCACCATCCTTCGATCTATAACACGAGCTGGAGCTAACATAAATGAGCCTTCGTTGTTTGTCGTTGACTCTGGGGAACCACTACCTCTCCCAACTTCTTTAACGGGGAAACATGAAATGTGGGATGTATGTTACAACTTGGGGGCAAATTCAACTTATATGCTATTGCACCTACCTTCTCCAGGATGTTAAAAAGGGCCATAATATCTAGATGTTAATTTGATATCTATCCTTAGTGAAAGGGAGGTTTGTCTATAGGATTGTAGCCTCAAACATACTCATTCTCCCATTACAAAAGTTATCTCAATCCTTTTCTTATCTGCAGATTATTTCATTTTGTTCTATGCTTGGCCCAGTCTTTCTTACAATATAATTTCCTTTCCTCGATGAAGTGTCTCACGTTTGGGCTTCTACTAACGCTTGACCAATATTTAAGTGGGTGGGTCATAACCATAAAGAGCTTGAAAGGGTGTGGTTTGAAGAGAGGAATGATAAGTGGAGTTACCACCACTCAGCTAGAGCCAGCCATGCACCTTAAGTAATTTTCTAAACATTGATTGATGACTCTTTCACAATGCGTGGCAAGAGGAAGAATAGTGTAAATTTGTTCCCAACAATTTTAACAATTAGGGCCAAAAGTGGCTTAAGAATTAGGGGTCTCTAGCAAAGATTAAGGTGTTAGGAAGGCCATGCAACCATAGATAGTTTCAAAGAATAATTGGGCTATGGTTCAGACTGAAAAGGGGTAAGAGAGGGGTAAGGAATGAGAGCATTTAGTTAGTCTATCCACAACTACCATTATGGATTCATATGGCCTGATTTAGGAAGGCCCGCTACAAAGTCCATAGAGATATTGGACTAGGGTTGGTTAGGTATAGGTAAGGGCTACAATAAACCAAGGTATGGCAGGTATTCTACTCATTTGGCAAATATCACTCTCTTCCACCCACTTCTTTATGTGTGATTCTATATTGAACCAATGGAAGTATTGTTCAACTCTTTTAAGAGATGGTTTATATCCAGAATGACCACCAGAACCAAAAGTATGAAGAAATTTAATGATCCTGGATCTCAATTCACCTTGAGTTCCCACATACAATTTATTCTGCAATTCTAAAAGGCCTTAACTGAATGTATAACCATCTACCCCTTCCTTTTGATTCATGATCTTGAAAATAAGTTGTTGTGACATTTCATCACCCTCCCAACTGTCATTTAACTCCTTCACCCAAGTTGGTTGAACAGTAGTTATAGCATTACACTCACCAATCTTGTCGCCTTGAGAGTGCATCTACAGCCTTATTTTCACATCCTTTTATATATACAATAGTATAATTAAACCCTAATAGCTTGATAAGCCACTTTTGTTGGAGCATAGAGGAGATTCTTTGCTCCAGCAAATACTTAAGGGATTAATGGCCAGTTTTGATAAGGAAATGGTCCCCAAATAAGCAGGGTGTCCACTTATCAACAGCATAAACAACGGCCCACAATTCTTTTCCATATGTTGATAGTCCCTTCTTTCTATGTGGCAAGGCTTTAGTGAGGAAGGCAAGTGGCCTCCCTTCTTGCATCAATACAATCCCTACTCCATCATATTGCTTGCATCAGTCTCAAAAAAAGCTTTGTTGAAATTAGGGGGTGCTATAACAGGTGCGATTGTGACAGTCTTCTTGAGATTCTCAAAGGCCTTCTTAGCTTCTTTTGTCCATTGGAATTGATTCTTCTTTAACATACTAGTGTGGGGCCTACTAATCAACCCATAGCCCCCCTCACAAACCTCCTGTAATATCTAGTCAACCCCAAGAAGCCCCTTAGACTTTTAATGATTTTAGGTAAAGGCTAAGAGACCATTGCCTCTATTTTAGTTTAGTCAGCACCTTCTCCCTCTTTAGATATTATGTATTATAATTAGGTCTAGAAGGTTCCATTAGTTAGTGTTGTCATGGATGAGTTGTCATGACAACTCATCTTATGACAACTCATGCTTCGTTGGCACCTTCTGGAACCCTCTCTTTAGGCCTATAAATTTAATAATTCCCACTGGAAGAGATATATTTGACTCCTTAATGTAAATTCAAATTTGTGCGTGTGTTTTTCTTTCTTTTTTGGATCTAATTTTTGGTGTTTGTATCAAATTGGTATCAAAGCGAGATTAGCTCCTTAGTGTGTCTATGTGTGTGTGTCCTCCCATTGCATATCCATTAATGGCTCCCAATGACAGAAATCAGAACATCAAGTTTGAGCAAAACCATAGTTCAAATGATGGTTGGAATGGAGGAACAAAAGGCTCAATAAACCCTAATTTTGTCAAAACCAGTGTTCTAAACGGCACGCTGGGCTGCGTGAGGCGTGGGAGAAATGCCCCACTCATACCTTATGCGTGGTAAAGGTAGTCAACGCACGTGAAAGGTTTGATCAACGGCGCCAAGGCGCGCTAAGGCGTGTCAAGGTGCAACTAGGCATGTTAAGTCGCGCTTTTTTCAATTTTAAACGACGGCGTTTTTTTATATTTACAAACCGAACCAATATATCATCCAAAACGATCAAACAATAAACGTAAATTCAAACCTCTCTGCCTCTTTTTACCTATCGTCCAAAAAAATCTTACATTGTTGATCGACTTCGACCAAGCCCCTCTATCTTTTACCGACTTCCAACCTAGCCTCCGAGACACACTTTCAACTCCGACTCACTCATTTCTAACTCCAACCTTGAGATTTTTTGGTATATCTCTCTCTTTTCTCATTTTTTTTGGCTAATCACTTAAGTTTTTTTCCCCTTATTCTCAACCCCGAGTCCGACTCCAAACTGAAAAATATAAATACTTTCAGTATTTTTTTGTTTCCTATAAAGTTTTGACAATATAAATATAGTGTTTTTTTTTTCTATATGTTTCATTTGAAAGATGAAAAATGCAACTCTTATATTAAACCATCTTGTATTGATTATTGATTATTGATTATTGTTGTTGATATTGATATTTGAATGATTACTACCAAACATACGGATACATTTTCAAATTTCAAGGTATGTATTATTTTATATTTTACTAGCCTTGGAATAAATAAATAATAATAAAAAGAGAAAACGTCTTTTTACACCTATGCTCCTAAGGCTTGAGACTTGACCTCTAAGCCTCGCGTCTTTTAGAAACTTGGTCAAAACTATAGGGTTTTTTTCTTCTCAACCTTCTTTTCAAACCCTAATCCTTATGCTGAACTCCAATTCTGAAAGTTTTCAAGAACCAACCCCATCCCAAAAATTTAACTCAAACCCTACCCACAACCACAAGAACCCATTCTTATCACTTCCGCTACCAATTCTCAACATCCGATCATGAATAAACCATCGCAAACCCTACTACCAAAACCCTAAGGCTCCGACACTCCAAGAGCCCAATTTGACCCTTAGGACTCAATCGATCAGAACGAAGAGAAGGAAGAGGAACAAGATGAGATCGAACAATAAAGAGGTTCACTTGATATACCTCACTGCAATTGTTTCTCCGACAAATGTTTCATTGATTCCGCGTGTTCCAACAATGTCGATTCAAGTTCTACGGTGGTTGTAGAGGAATCGACCTAGAGTTTCAAACCCTTACGTTGTTGTTTGACCCTTGAGGTGCCCGTTTATGGCCGGTACAGAGAGATTTTCCTTCCCTAATGTGTCTTTGAGAAGCTCGATCCTATGCTTCAAAGGCCATATTTGGCTTTTAGACTCGTTTGTGGCTTTAGACCTGTTTGGCTTTGGAATTGTCATTAATTGCACCTAAGACTACTGTTTAGAATGGGTTGTTTGCGCCTCATTTCGGGATTGTTCTTATCTCTTTGTTTTGGTATGCTGAATGAAGCTTTTGGGGCTGAAATTCTACATATTAATCAGTGTGATTTGGCCCAAGTTTTGGAGTAATTTTTGGCAATAAAAAAAGTTTGGGCCCTCCTAAATTTTTGACAAAATTATTTTTGGAACCCCTAAATTTTTCCCTTCTCGACGGAATATTTCGAGAATTTTGCACGCATCTTCAACTTTCAAAGTTCAAGTTTGAAATTTTTCAAAGGAAAGGAGAATGATGTAGATAAGGGGAATATGATGTAAATAACAAATGAAGGTATATTTGTAATTTTCCATTCTTACTTTTCTTTTGTCACATTAGTCATATTTTAGTAATTAAATATTATAGTTAGGATAAATGCTTCTAGAAGGTTTCATTAGTTAGGGTTGTCATGGATGAGTTGCCATGACGGCTCATCTTATGACAACTCATGCTTAGCTAGCACTTTCTAGAGCCCTCTCTTTAGGCATATAAATGTAATACTTCCCAATGGGAGAGATACCTTTGGCATTTTAATAAAAATTCAAATTTGTGCATGTATTTTTCTCTCTTTCTTTGGATCCAATTTTTGGTGTTTGCATCATTAAGGCTTTTGACTAAGAGCATTTGACTGGTCTCCTTACTTCTTCTTTAAAGCCACTCAAGAAACAATAAATGAAATAGTCTTCAGTTAGGCTTGGGTTTTGAGAGGTCATTAAAGGTTTAAGGGACTCAAACTTTTCTTGATACTCAGCAACATTCTATTTTCAGTGGATTACCACCTGGTTTTTGTCATGGTGGAAAATATCAGGTAATTGAATTGAATATGATTGGGTTTACAAAAACAAAAGAATTGGAATTACAAAACAAGGGAATAGGGATAGGGTATCTACAGGAAAGGGATTAAAAAAAATGATTTTTCTAAGTTTCCTGGAATACAAGAAAAAACTTCAAGAATCAAACCAATAAGAATTCATAGGCAATAAGATTTCCAATCAAGACAATAACATAATCGAAGGTTCTGATACCATTTGCCAGGCTTCCCGTTGAATTTCCAAGTGAATACCTGGACTTGAGAGTTCAAATTTCACATAATTAAGCAATTTACAGAGGAATTAAAATCAATTTCACTAACAACAGAATTGCCCAAAATTACATTCGGTTTGCCCTTTTATACACCAACCCTAATCCTAACTAACAGGCTAACAAACAATTAAAATTATACCAAACACAAATCAACAGTTGGGTACAAATAACAACCTAACAAATTGAATTACAATTTGTTAGAAACCCAAACGATGTTGTTACACTTAAGTGTCTAGTGTAACGGTGTCGTTCTGACAAAGGTAATTGTCCTTCATTCGCAGCCGATGTCCCCTCTTTTCAAGGTAATTCATAAATTATCCTTTTTATTTCTAATCACAATTCTACCCCTACCCCAGCTTTTCCTAACCTGATCCCATTCCCAACAATTTTAAAACCCATCTCTCAAGTAAAAATTACAAGTCGTTCCTCTCAGAGCTTCAACATAATTACCAAACACCCCTTAACATTAATTATACATTTACCCCCACCATTTAACCCTATTCCCTTTCTACCCCAAATATTTTTTTGCAAATCCACCCATTCTACTTCTGAAAACTATTTAACCCCCTCTCCACCTTTGAAAATTACATTTCAATTCCTGAACTTTCAGAAATTCTCAATCTGCCCCGAGAATTCTTTTTAATTACATTTCAACTCCTCCAACTCGTCTCAACTCAACAAGGACTTTTCCCAATTATTTAGGGTGGGCTACATGAATCCTATTTTTCTATTTCATTCTGTTTAGTGCAATATCTTCGGTTAAACAATATGATATTACGCACATTCCTGAATAACCTAAGCCAATCCTCATTACTTGTGAACTACTCATTTTGACTGGGAGACGCCGAGCAGGAGATTAACAATCGACATCGTCACAATTCTGAGCCATGGGAGAAGCGCTGGCAATTTATCAATGGCAAAGACATATGCGGTCATGCAGCAGGCAATCACAAGAACATTGCGCACCTCCAAGAGGAGATTGACAATTAAACAGGTGCCATAACGCCCCTCAATAATTATCATCACCCGACAGGGAGTGTCGCGTAAATATGACTGCCATTGTTGAGTTAGAGGCCGAGCGCAACACTTGGGTTTAAGAGCGGAAGGAGACATTGGTCATGCTTCTCAGGCAATGGCTTTTAGGTGAGCTTCCTCCTATCGCCCCCATTTCGATTGCTTCAGCCGACCGCTGCCCCTCCAATGTTTAAAAAGCGCCCGAGGCGAAAAAGCCTCGAGGCTTAAGCCTCATGGGTAAAAGTTGAGGCTACCGCCTTTGTTAGGTGAGGCGTTGCGCCTTGAGGCGCTGCGCCTTGGGGCGATGAGGCGTACACCTCTTTTCCGGCGTTGTTTTGTTCATTTCGGCGTGATTCCAACGTTGTTTTGTTCATTCCGGCACTGATTTGTTCCATTCCGACCTTCATTTCTCATTTTCGGGCCTTCGTCTGGCCCTAGGTAAGAACTCCGGATATCGTTTGCTTCCTAATTTGTTTTTTGTTACTAATTTGTTTGAAATAACTGTTTGAAACTATATTTTATTATAGATTTAGTTTAAAATAACTGTTATTTGCTTTGTTTTTTTACTGTTTTTCACTATTTTTGAGTTTTAATCACTGTTTGTTTAAAAATCTTGTTTTTTTAACTTAAAAAATTTACTAATTTGTTGAAATAACTGTTTGAAACTATATTTTTATTATAAATTTAGTTTTATATAACTATAATTTGTTTTTTTAACTGTTTTTCTCACTATATTTGAGTTCTAATCACTGTTTGTGTAAAAAAAATATTTTTTTAACTTCAAAAGGTTACTAATTTGTTGAAATAACTTAAAAAGGGTTACTAATTTGTTAAAATAACTTAAAAAGGTTTCTGTTTTTTTAATTTGTCCAAATAAAGTTGCTGTTTTTTTTTTATAAAAATTATGTTTTTTTCCTTTTTTATAAAAATTATGTTGTTTCCAAATTAAATTCAATGACTTTTTTTTAAAAGGTTTCTGTTTTTTGGTTTTCAACTTAGATTAATATGTTTTCTTTAACTAAACTGAATATATTTTAAGAAACTAATATATTTTAAAGGTTGCTGTTTTTTTTTAATAAACTTAGGTTGATATGTTTTATTATTTTTTTTATAAAATTGTGTTTTTTTTTAATCTTAGCTTGAAAATCAATGTTTTTTTTAATAAATTTGCTTGCTAAGTTGCATTGATTAATTTATTGTCATATTATAAAATAACCAATATGTGAATGAAGCTAAAAGAATGATTTTGCATTGAGTAATTTATTGTCATATTGTAAAATAACAAATATGTTAAATTGATTTTCCCAAAATTACTTTTTTTTTTTAAGTTATCTCGGCCTCGGGGGGAACAAAAAAATGTCAAACTATGTGAGAAAGTCCTCAAGGATGTTTTTTTTGTAGTTTTATTTTATATTCTTTGTTATTTTATTTTTATGGTTTTATTAGTATTTTTTTAATATTATTTTGCTCTTTTTTTTCTTTTCGGTGAGGCTTACGCCTCGCCTTTCGCCTTTTTAAACATTGTGCCCCTCCATTTGTATTGCTTTGACCAGCATTCCCAAATCATTTGTGGTCAATATCAAGCCCCCAAAGTACTCAATCTGAGATTTCTTCAATAACAATGTTGAGGTTTGCTAATCATGGATTAGTCGAACACTGTTAAGAGATGTGGAGGTTTTCCATATCGAAGAATTTTATCCCATTTTTAGAGGAGGATACTAGGCTCAGCATCGGAGATTTCTTCGATATCTTCATCGATGGTTGTTAAATGAGTATATGAACCCTTCTTTCGAGTCTAGTTATGGTTGGATGCTTCGACGTTTAAAATTGAAGCCAATGGTTCAAGATTTTACCCCGGGTATGGCATCATTGGCCCACTCCACTAAGACAGTTTGATCATTCTCAAACGTGGTAGGTGTCGAGGCCAAGTTCAAATGCATCAAATGTTGTTCGGATCTCCGATGGACTTTACTTGGGTTCTTTTTTTTGGATAAGTGTCGCATATAGACTAAGACAACCCGTCTAAGGGAGCAAAAACCCATACACCAGAAATACTTGATTCTTGCTAGCCAATACACAGTACATTTTCAAGGAAGGCTTCCCTCTCAAGTCAGGAAGTCCAATGGTGGAAATTTTCTCCGTTACTGTAGTCCTACCATGCTCGGGGCGAGATTTTACAAGTAGGGGAGAGTGATGTGTACAAAAAGCCCAAGAATTTAACGCATTTACTTGTTTCTGTTAACTTTTGTTTCCTTTTATCCTGAAATTAAAAGGATGTCTTTTGGTGACCTATACAGTGAGGCTAAAAAGAAGCGCGCACTGTTTTTTATATTTCTTTTTCCTTAATTGTTTTTTCGTTATGTGTTAATGATGGTGTGTCTACTCTGTTTCCTTTTTTTAGTTCTGATTTACTTCAAATATGGTTTATTTTGCATAAACATATTTTTCTGTTGCTGCACACTTTACAGTGATCTTGAAGAACATGGACTGAAGATAACTATTTCACTTTTTCAAAAGTATTGTAGAATCACTAATGGAGTTTCTTGTAACTATTACAGAAAGCTAATTGGGATTAGTTTTTTATCCTCCTTTGGCATCTGCATGGTTATATAGCAGACGTTAGGATTTTAACCTCTTAGTTTGAAGTTTAAAAACTTAGTATCACACAATTACAAGATAGTGTCAATGATTGAAGATGCTAAGATTGATAAGTACCCTAAGTATGTTGATAGACAAATTAAGAAATGTCTGAACTAGATAAAGTTAAGAAAAGACAATGTACTCATTCACTTGGTGCAGTTGATATTAATAAGAGCGAATTACAAAAGTGCCTTTGAACAAGTTGTTTTAACCCCAAAGTAAGACATTGCTTGGCTCAATGATGAGACACTATGAAGCAAGGGTGAGACGGGGTGCTGATGAGGATGCGGCGATTCAGAAAAATAAGGCATGTGTGCGGGATTCAAAGTGGGTGCAATGAGTGTTTTAAAGAAGCGGTGCTATATAGATGAGACAGAATGGGATTAAAATATTGACAATAAACCTAGCCAAACATGAAAGTAGCAAGACATTGTCATCCGCCAATTACTCAAAGCAAGATCCCGTCAACAATTGCCCCATGTTCAAATCAGGTCAACTGAAGACAAGATGTTGCAGCTAGTAGCTTTCATACATTTGGGAATTGAAAATCACCAGCCACCGCTATACGTCGCCAAAATATATAGAATCCCGGGGGAGGTGAGAGAGATTGAAACCCTTGTTTGATTATCCCCGACAAAAATCAAACAAATCTCTACGGCTCTTTGCTGGCTCAATTGTTTTGATTTGAAATCTGTGGTGACAATCAAGTGAAGGGTTTGGTCTCTACACCTAGAAATTAAATATATATGTGTAAGGTTTAGTGGTGGCCGTTTCTATCTTTACTAATGAACTTCAAATTATGCTTATACTTCAGATCCAGAAAGATACTTAATTGGGACCGTGAAACTGATATGGTGGGGAGAGTTTTAGTAATTGATATAAACAGAGTGTGAGTTGAAGTTACCTGTTTCAAATTTTGAATTCTACTGAGGAGTTCTGCTCTTGATTCACTCAACTCCTACCAACAGAGGGAAGAAAAAAAAAATAGAGCATTCCAATGAGATATATAAATAACATGAAGAGGAAAAAAAACACTTGAGCTTGAAGTTCATACCGCAATCTTTGAGTTAATGGGCGTCGTGTTCTCTTTCTTCTGCAAACATTTGGTCAATAATATAAACCGTTAATATTAGTTTTACAGTAATTTAGAAAGGAAAAAAAAATAGATCACCGTAGAGAGAGGCATGGGGGGAGTGGTATCGGGGTTTGCCATTGGAAATTGAAGATGATTTGTAGGGTATTTAGGATCTCTTCGATTGGGATAACTGGATGGTGACTTTAAAGCTGATCTGATCTGAGGCTCAGAGAGAGAGAAAGGGATCAAGAAATTTGAGTTTAGTTTTCAATTTGGTATGAATATGGGCGGGCCGAAAAAATGGGAATATTTTGAAGTTCACGAAATTTTTAGTTTTAGGTTTGAGATAGCTATGGGCGGGCCACCAAAATATAAATAAAATAAAATATAATAAAAGATGAACGTACAAAAAGTAATTATAACGTACAACATTTTTTATATAAATAACAATCTCTTCAAACTATAATTTTATTTTATGTGTTTAAATACGATTTTAATAAAATTTTGTGTTTGACAATCTATTTTTAAATATTAAATTATAATATTTATGTGTTATATTCAAGATTTTTTGAAACAGGAAAATAATGTTTTATAACTTCTGTTTTTTATTTTTCAACTCAGAATTATTCATTCTTAATATTTTAATACATTAATATATAATATACATACATAATACATTAATATGTATATAATTCTTATAAATAAAATATATATATATATATATATATATATATATATATATATATATATATATACATGTACACAAAATTACGTATATTTATATTATTAAATTATATAATATACTAAGATCCATATGTTAAATAATATTATCAATAAATACATGATACTTATATATAATTTTATACATGTATTATTAGTGTATGAAATAATATAAAATATAGATATAGTACATATATATTAAAAAATATTATCAATTCATGTATGTGTGTGTGTGTGTGTGTGTGTGTGTGTGTATATAATAAAAGAGGAGGGCTTTTTTTGAAGATTTTGGTGTTTATCAACTGCTGACTAGGATTTAACACGAAAGGGTTCAAGATGCTGCACATGGGAGAAAATGATGATTCGTATAGCTCAAAAGTTTAGCGCAAGGCTCGAGAAAAAAATGACGATGCTCGCCTTAAGCCCATTTCCCATTTCTGGCTCTGTACAAATTATTGATAACAACACTCCATCACATATCTACTCCTCTACCTCCAAACGATTACTCCTCTTCTTTTTTTCTCTCTCTCCCTCTCTCTCTCTCTCTTACCTCAGACATTTGTCTCTCTCTCTCAAATCCGAGACTACGCATCAGAAGCAAGCAACATATACATATCAGAAGCATTTTTACATAACATAACCCATGTTTCTAAGCTGAGTATTGGGCAGAAGCATTTTTACATATCAGAACCCAACATATACTCCTCTTCTTCATTTTTACATATATACCTGGGTATAAACTTCAACTTGCCCAAATCTTATGTTTCATCTCCGATAACATATACAACCCAGGTATATAACATATACAATATTATACATATCAGAACCCAGGCAACATATAAAATACTCGTGCGTAAACCCTCGCTTTTGTGATTTGCCGAACGATTTCTAAACCCTCTTTTGTGATTTGCCTAATATAGAAGTTCAGATCTGTCGAATATGGAGCAAAGGTGTTGGTTATCTTCTTTCGAACCCACCGTTTATGATTTTTGGGTATTGGGTATAGGTAGTAGACTTATGTTTTTATTTGGGTGTTGCAATGTTTTTATTTGGGTGTTTGGTTTGTATCTTCTTTCGAACCCACCGTTTGTGATTTTTGGGTATTGGGCATGAATAGTAGACTTATGTTTTTATTTGGGTGTTGCAATGTTTTTATTTGGGTGTTGTTTTTATTTGTAGACTTATGATCTTCTCTCGAACCCATCGTTCAAATTTCAGGTTCATTTCCATAATCTCTAACATCAAGATCTCTACTTTTTGCAAGTTCCAGATTGTGTACTTAATGTATGTACGAATTGTCTCATATCTTGAAGCATGGGTGTGTGCCATCTAATTTTCCGCCTGAAATTTGTGTTTGGGGTTTGTAATGTGTTTGTGTTTATGGGTCATTGAGACGGCAAACAAATAGTTACAAATAATTCACATTTTTAGTTAGTGGTTGTTGTACTGTGTTATATTTTGCAAGGAATATGATTAATATCGTATTTCTTTTGATAAATACATGGTGCATAATAATGTAAAAATTTTAAGCAAGTTTTTCATTGCAACTCATGTACAGGTATTGACACAACAATGTACGCATTTGTTAGTTGGGCATTTGTTAGTTCGGCATTTTCATTGCAACTCATTTTTGGGCATGTTAACGGGTTTTAGTTGGTCCATATACATCATAGCTGTAAATCTTTTTAGTTTCTATTCAATTCTTTTTAGTTTTCATTCGTGTTATGTCTGGTATAACTTAGGTACAATGGTATTGTATTACTTTTTTGAGCTTTGTTTAATTTAATCTTGCAATGATTCCTCATACATGTATATACATTTGTGTTCGTGTATATTTATCATATAATTTTTTTTATTCACTTTATGTCCAGTAGGTTTTTTTTATTATTATTGTGACTGGTACGAGCACACGTGCTGTATTTACTGACATTTTGTGTGGCTCAACTTTATGGCCATTGTGGCTAAAGACTTGTTCCTTATCTTGCAATCCAATTGTCCATTTTTTCTTTTTACCGTGTACGTGATAAAGTGGAGAAAATATTATTGTAGTCCCAAAGTTGTACTTTGCTAATAAATGTCTGAAGCCATAATGGATTGAACACTACGACTGGCAGACCCATGTCTTAGGCCCAGCAATGACACTATGGAACTCTTTACTTATTTTACTTTCGACTCACCTAAAGGTACAAAATTTTGAAAGAAACGGCACATGCTATTGAAATCTGAATCATGTAATTTTTTTAATACTGTAAACAAATAATAAACAGGTAGTTAACACTATGGAACTCTTTATCATAGTTATGGAAATCTCGTTGGGTCGTTAGAACGAGTTAGTATTATCGTTCGAATGAGTTACACAAGGTCATAAAAATGGCGTCCCCGCGATCGAACGAAATGATTTTTTGTCATTCTCTGGGATGTCATTTTGGAAACTGGTACGAATGAAAATAGGTACGTTATTCGGACTAGTTAACAAGTCGTTCGAACGAACACACGAGAATTTATTTTTTAATTAAACCTAATCCAAATCTCTTATGTTTATCCTTTTATAACAAACTTCCTTATAAAAAAAAAGATGCGGGATTAGAGTCTTCAATAACTATTTTACAAGCTTTTTCACACCCTTTTAGAGTTCTATTTGTGATCAAAGTCTTCCAAATATCGTCCAAATCCCTTGAAAATTTAGAGATCACTTTATCAAGTAAAGAAGAACACCTTCATGTTCAATAACCCGTGTAGAGTTTATATTTACTGCTGATTTGTGAAGCAAAGGCTCTAGTGCTGAAGAAGAAGGTTGATCGGGGGAAGACTGCTTCATGTGGACGGTTTTGGATTGTAGAGTTACTATAGAATATTTGAAGAACTGCGCATCATCCATAGTGAGCTAAGTATTCTTTAAGTTATATTGTGTTTGTCAAATCTTGTATAGTGTTAAATTAAAGGTTTTGCTCGAAGAAGATTTTTCCTACTTCTTCACATATTTGCCGACTTGGTTTGTTTTATTTAACTTGGACCACATCTTTGTATGCACACTAAATTAATTCAAAGATAAAATATGTTAAAATTGAATTTGTGTGTGGTTGGCCTAATATACGAATAAATTTATGAAATCCCCGCTTTCTCAAATTGGTATCAGAGCGGATTGCACTAAAATATTGTGTGATCCTTTTTACAAAAAAATGGATATCATTTTTTTTTTATTGGCGATCTCTAAAAAAATTAGAATTTATGGATAATTTGTATAATAGGATACTTGTATTTAATGTGTCTAATTATGCATACTGGAAAGCTAGAATTAGGTTTGCCTTAAAATTAATTGATTAAAGAGTCTGGCTTGTTTGTGAAGGAAGGTGGACACTACCCATAGTGACCAATGTCGTAGGTCCAAAACTTATCTCTCCTTGGACAGAAGAAGAATTTAAATGGAGTAATTTTAACTCACACGGTTTGAGTGCCATTTCAGGAGCCGTCACCCCTGACGAGTTTCATCGAATCATGGCGTGCACCACGCCTAAAGAAGCTTGGGATACCCTCCAACTCACTCACGAGGGTACCAACGCTATGAAAGCTTATAAGCTACAAAACCTCACCACACAATTTGAGACATTACCATGCAAGAGTCTGAGTCGCTTGGTGAATTCTATGCACGATTGTCTGACATTATAAACTATAGTTTTAATTTAGGTGAGAAAATTCCTAAAACGCGTATAGTTAAAAAGATTTTGAGATCACTTTCGGCCCGTTGAGAAATTTAGATACTCTTGGATTAGAAGAAATCGTAAGAGATCTTCAAACTTACGAAATCGATATATTTTCCAAAATTAAAAGGAAAAAAGGAAATAGTGATTGCTTTGAAAGCTCAGTGGAAGAAGGAAAAAGTTTGTGATTCTAAGTCGGAATTTGATTTTGAACTTTATGATCTTCCCTTATTTGAGGAAAATTTCAAAAAAATTCTCAAATTTAACAAATAAGATTATTCTAGCGAAAATATTTTATAGAAAAATAAAAAGGAGAATAAGGGCAAGAATATTTATGAGAAATATGAAGTGAGATGCTATGAATGTGAGGGAAAAGGGCACATGGCACACGAGTGTCCCACTAGGCTAAAGAGACAAGGCAAAAAAGTTGCCCATAAGGCCACCCTTAGTGATAGTGAAGTCGAGTCGATGGATTCCAGGGATGAATCACCACATGACCCGTGTCTTGCGTTCATGGCCAGTCACACGAGTATTTCTAATTTCTCCCACACCGATGAGGACATTTCGAAACGTGAGTGCCTCAATAATGTTTTGAATCGTTTTAGAAAATTTAAATGAGGGAGAAAGTGGACTCCAAATTGCCTTTCGTGATCTTTACACCAAGACTTTAAAAATGTAAAACCTTAATAAAAATTTATCTCTTATAGTGTGTAATTTAGAGAAAGAGGTGAATATTTTGAGAGAGTGTGAGGCGTCGATGAGTCAACTCAAGAAGGTGAAAGTTTATTTGTGTGAGCAATTGATTGTTATCGGTGGGGAGAATACCGATTTGACCAACACTGTGGCTAGTTTTACGAAAGATCTTCAAGGTTCATTGAAGACTCATGAGAAACTTGAAGCCCGTGTATCCCAACTTGAGGTTGATCTCGAACGTGCCCGGGAGGTCAACTTCATTTTAGAGGACACATCTAAGAAGGTTGAGAAGATATTCCTCAGTCCCGCATTAGGCAATATTAAGAGGTAAGGAATAGATCATGACGGTGTATTCATTTCCCATATTGCACTCAAGACGACTCCCGAGTTTGTGATGGATTCATATGTCCCTCGTCCTAACTCACCTAGGAGAGCTCATCTTAGACATTTTGAGCAATGTAGAAACAAGCCCATTTATGCTTGTTCTCATTACAAACGAAGAGATTACCTTATAGAGTTTTATTTTAAGCTGTGGAGAGTCTCTTACGTGCGTGTTCCCCGGTATGCTCCCGCACGAGTTCTTACACATGCACTCCCACACATGTTACTCCACATGCTCCCACACCATTATAGAGATTTTTCTAGTTTTTGAAAGTAAGTAGAGTATTTAGTTAAGACTTCACGATGTTTGATGGAGGAATTTCATAGGAGGTATTCTCCTTTTGGGAACTCCTTTGGGCCTAATGATTAAGGTTGAGACTTGTTTCTATAATATGGTGATTATTATGTTCATATCTTATATCCCTATTGCTAGATTTTATTGTCATTGTATTCATATATTTTGAAATTTTCTAAAAAGATTTTTCGTTTTTATGAAAAAGTTTAAAAACTCCAAAAAGATTTTTGGTTTAAGAAACAGTTTGAAAAGGTGAACAAGATTTTATTTTGATAAAAATTTTAAAAAAGACAAAAAAAGATTTTTGTATTTTTTATTTTCACAGTATATGGATGAACATTTAAGATATTCAAATCACCCCTACATTCCATCCATCCATGTGACTTTTTCATGGTGTTTTGAGACATGACTTTGTTTCAATAGTGTGCTTAATAATGTGTAGATAACATATTGTTGATCACTGATGATTTCTCTCCAAATGTTAAACTCTTTGTCACCTTTATTGCACACGTGCACAAACTTTATGAACACTCTCATCTCAATTCTGCTTAATAACAAACCAAATGTAAAAAGAGATAAGTTGTGCATGTAAGAATCATTGTCGGGATTTCATTTTTTGAAAAATATTGATATATATTAAGCAATGGAAAGGGGCTACGAAAGAGAAAAATACTCTTTGCATTAAATGCCACTATTTACAAAAAGAGCTTAAAAAGATTAACGAGGCACAAAAATATAAGTGTCAAGGCCATTTTTTATATAACCATTGATGTTTCGCTACATACGAGTATTATGATTTCTTCAAAATATTTGAGAGTAAATTCTTATATATGAAAGATTTTGAAGGAGTTATAAAGTGGAAGATTAATGGGTTTGCACAACGAACTTTCTTGAAAAGCATGAAATAGTTTGACGTTATTGTTTTGAGAATCATTAAAATTCATGACAAGCATGAGTCGAGTCAATTTCATATAAGTTCAACATTTTTTACACCTAGGGTAGAGATTGAGCTCTTTCTTTACAAGTATCTCATGACTTTGTGCTCCTATATTATGAATGTTTATGTTGATTTGCCTATTGAAAATGCTCACACTATTACACTCCATTTTCACAATTCGGATCTTTTTTAATGGTAACTATGTGTTTTTGTACCTATATGTGTTTATTTTTTTCTTGAAAATTTTGAAAACTTCAAAAATAGTAGGTGGAAAACATATGCCTTTTGATATTAATATTACATGTGCTCTAATTGATTATCTTTGTTACGATACATTGCTTTTTATGTGATGTTTATTATTCTTGTTTAGATTTTACTCTTTTGTCTATTATGGACAAAAAGGGGGATAATAAATTGAAAGGGGTAGTTTTATTTATCTTTTAAAACTCGTATGCGTTGCAGTATTTCTTTCGTCCCATGTGTCTATGTCTATCCCGCCTTGAAGATGATTTCTTGGACTACACAAGATGAAGACTTTTCAGTTGAATACTTATACAAGATTGCATTTTTCGTTTCTTGATTTAGGAGGGCATTAGTTGTATTAGTATTTAGGGGTCAATTTGACTTCAGTTTATATTTTGTACTGGAATAGCCGAGGGGAGAGATTTGTATGAGCAAGTTTTATAATTAATTACTTATGTAATGTTATTTGGCTTATCCTCTTACACATACACTGCACCTACATGACTGCTTCTACTTATTTGAAGACAAATTTGAAGACTTTTGGAAGATTAAAGAATGATTCGTCTCAACGACATTCAAAAGAGTTATGGTAGTTTTGGTAAAGCCTTTATTTTTTTCATGGGTTTTTATATATTTAAGAGTTTTTATTTCAAAATGATTTAAAATATTTTTTAAATAAAATATTGAAAATATTGCTTGGTCGTTAGAACGAGCTAGTATTGTCCTTCAAATGAGTTACACGAGATCGTTAGAACAAGGTTCCCACGATCGAATGAAATGAATTTTTGTCATTCTACGGAATTTTGTTCGATAGGTTGTTAGAAGCTGGTTCGAATGAAAATGGGTACGCCATTCGAACGAGGTACGAGGTCGTTCGAACGAACAAACGCACGATAATTTATTTTTAATTAAATTTGATCCAAATCTCTTATGTCTTTATCCCTTGATAACAAACTTTATTATAAAAAGATATGTGGGATTAGAGTCTTCAAGAACTCTTTTACAAGATTTTTAACACCCTTTTAGATTTCAATTTGTGCTCAGACTCTTCTAAATATCATTCAAACCCCTTCGAAATTTAGAGATCACTTTATAAAATTAAGAAGAACACTTTTATGTTAAAGTACCCTTGTAGAGTTCATTGTTACTACTAATTTGTAGAGCAAGGACCCTACTGAAGAAAAAGGTTTATCGATGGATACTGAGGGAAGACTGCTTCTTGTGGACGGTGTCGGGCTGTGTCATTGTTGTAGAATATTTAAAGAACTGCGCATCGTATATAGTAAGCTAAGTAGTTTGTAAGTCATATTGTGCCTGTCAAATCTTGTACAACATTGAATTAAAAGTTTTGTCCGAAAGAGATTTTTCATACTACTTCACTTATTTGCCTGTTTGGTTTGTTATATTTAATTTGGACTACATCTTTGCATGGACACTAAATTAATTCAAGGATAAAATCTGTTAAAATTGAATTTGTGTGGTTGGTCTAATATACGAATCAATTCATAGAATCCCCGTTTTCCCATGTTTGCAGAAAATACGATCATTCTTTTTGGAGATGAGGAAGATCAAGTAATGAAACTAAAACTCACATTAATCTATTTTGAGCGGTATCATGTTTGCACATTAATGTGGGTAAGCGTGAGTTAATTCTAGTGGGTGATGGGGTAAGGGTTGATCATTTGGCGGAGGTGATTGGTTGTAAAGTGGGGACTCTTCCCTTCACTTATCTTGGAGTAACACCAGACACTTTTTTCAAATCCAAGGTTATTTGGGATTCGATGATAAAATAATTTTAGAGGAGGCTTACGGGGAGGGAAAAGAGTTATTTGTCAAATGGGGGGAAATTAACTCTTATTAAAATACTTTGTCTAGTATCTCCACTTATTTTATGTCCGTTATCCTCGTCTCATCTTCAGTACGTAAAAATTTAGAAAAACTTATGTGGAATATTTTTTGTAAAGAGGAAATGATGAGAGTTCTAAATATTACTTAGTGAATTGGAAGGATGTGTGCAATCCCTTAAGGGAGGGGGCACTGGTATAAAAAAATTAGCCTTCTTCAACAAAGCTTTGTTAGGGAAATGACTGCGTAGATTCCACTTGAATAACACAGGTTATGGAGGAGGGTGGTGGTGACAAGTTATGGTCTTAGTCATAATGGGTGGGGGTTTGAGGTGGGGAGATTCACGCATGGTGTGATTTTATGAAACATATTGCAAGGGGTTGGGGAGAATTCCTCAGTCACACATCATTTCGATGGGGGAATGGGAATAAAATCGGGTTTGGAAAGATAGGTGGGCTAGGAAGTTGTTATTAGAGGAGAGATTTTCAAGTCTTTTCGTATAGAAAGTGATCGGGGTGGGTTAGTGCACATAATGTTCAAATGGTAGGAATGGAATAGTGGGGAACCTCGAGTTTAGCAGGAGGATTAGAGGTTAAGAGTTTCAAGAGATAGATGAGTTATTTGAGTAATTGGGTAGCAGTGGTCGAGTAGTAAAAAAAAGGGTTTTACGGTCTGGGCTTTTTACTACGCGTTAAGTGGAGGGGGAGGCGAATTGTTACTAAGGAAGAGATTTGGAGAACTAAAGCTCTTGCAAAAGTTGCTTTATTTATGTGGACAGTGGTAAGGTCGACTATTCTAATGACGAAATGGTTGTAAAAGATAGGCAGACACATGGCTAGTAGATGTTGGATGTGTAAAATTACTAAATAGACAGTTAATCATTTACCTATTCATTGTGGTGTGGCTATAGGGTTATGGGAGATCATTTTTTCTCTAAAAGTTTGGTGTGTGTGTGTGAGGGTCAGACGAAGTGTGGAGTATGGCTCATCTTTGCATTTTTTGGACATTTTGAAAAGAGAGAAATAATAGATGCTTTGAGGGAGAGTAACTTGCTCCATCGGGAATTCATTACACTTTATTGAGCTCCGTGCATTTATGGTTTAAGTAGGACTATCAAACTACAATTTCTCGTTTTATTAGTTTTTTGGACGAGTTCAATGTAGGGAAGTAATTGTATATTTTGACTTGGAGTTTGTGTGCCTTTTTCTTAACTTATTCTTTTTTCTTTGTATACTTCTTATATACAGGCTTCTACCCCTTAGGTGGGTTCTCTATATATGATTGATCTTACCTATAAAAAATAGTTTGGCATGTATCACCTCTTAAATAATATCTTTAAAGAATAAAGGAAAAATGAATAAACTAAAAATAAAATAACATAAAGAAAAAAAGAATCCAAACATTCATCTCTCTCACATCCCCACTCGCTACTGCCCTCCCCAAACCTCCCCCCCCCCCCCCCAACTCCACCCTCCCCGCCCCTTAGTCTCCTGCAAACACCCCCTGCCCACCACCGACCCTTGCACTATCTGTCAACAAAGAATTTCTCTTACTCTCTCTGCCTCTTTCTCAATGTATCTCTCTACATATATGTATATCCATGTATGTATACACGATTTGTGTGTGTGTGTATACACGATTTGTGTGTGTGTGTACACACACACACGCATAAACCATGTATATGTGTGGGTACTATATGTGTGTTATGCATGGGTTTGTATGTATATTATGGGTTGGATGGATGTTTGGGTATGTTTGTGTATGCAAGGCTAATATATGGTTTATGTATGTACGTGTGTCTATTAGTGTACGTGTATGTGTATTGATGTGTGTGTGTGTGTATGAGGTGGAAGGAGATAGATGGTGGGCGGCAGGTGGTCGATGGTGGGCAACAGGCGATCAGTGGTGGGTGTGATGCGATTGGTGGTGGGTGTGATGCGATTGGTGGTGGGTGGAGATTTTTTTAATTATATGATTTATTATTCTAGTTCAGATGGATATATTGAATTAATTTTTTAAATAATAATTACATTAATAATTTTTTGTTTTGTTTCTTGTATATGTGGAAATTTTTAATTTGATTTATTAATTATTTTTCTAATCCACATGTCAATATTTGATTGGTCATTTTAATAAATGAAAAATCTAGGTGGACTGTTAAGTCAACACCTCCATTACAATTCTCAACGACAATCTGACGGTGGACACGATTGAATAGATTTTTAAACTTCATGGTCAACATTTTAACTTTTAAAACATCAGGTCCAAAATAAAAAATTACCCCAAACTCAAGGGTTGAATTTTTATTTTTTCCTTTTTTGAATGTATCCCCTGTTTTTTTTTTTTTTTGCTAAGAATGAGGTGTTTTAGTAAAAAAAAAAATACTAAATTTTGTTTTATTATCAAATAGTGGACTAAGAATGTCACTAAACCTCCTCTAGTCAAAACTCCCGCCACCACTACTACTTCGCCAGAGTTCAAAATTAATTTTACAAAGTCAAAATTTTATATTTTCTATATGATGTTTTAGATATAATACCATTTAAGTACTCTTTATCGCCTTATTATCGTCTCTCGATCGCTAGTTCACAAAATTATATTTGCACTTTTTCACCATAAAATTAAATTTGCAGTATTAATACAATAAACTTATTCCACATCGTGATAATAAAAAAAATGAGTATTCAGCATAATCATTTTCTTATGAAAAGGAAAAATGGGGGATATATACATTAAAAATGACCGAAAAAGAAATGATGGTGCAAATTTAATTTTGCATTTTTATGAAGGAGATCTTATGGTTCTACTCTAATTAGTGATAGTATGATGCCATCCATTTTCTAATGTTTGAATAAACCGTAACACTAGTATATTTTTTAATAAAACACCACATTTTAAGGAAACAATAGGAACTCGACCTGTAAGAAAAATCAACTTATGAAAACGTTATTTAAAAAAAAATATTTAGGACAACACAAATCGGTACCAATTTTATAAAAGAACAGTTGATCGTCCTAAAATCACAATATAAGTTTTATATGTAATTTTTGTATGGATTTTATGAAAAAAATGACTTATCAACAATTCTATTATACAAATAGGACACTCAACACTAGTTTTATAAAAATAGTCCCTAAAATATTTCACTCCCCCAAATACCCCTCATCGTTTAATCACTCTCGTGATATATACATTCCATTACCCCATTCTCTCACTTCATTTTAGAAAATCAAGCGACAGTAACCCACAACCCTTTTGTGAAACCCAAAATATTCTAATATCGGGTGGCCAATCCTCTATTAAAATAAAACAGAAATCCAGTGTGGTTTCATTCTTAGCATCACTGTCACAACAAGCAATGTAAATATAAACGAATAAAACCGTACAACTAAATAAACGGAATCAACGTTGTGCATAAATAAATAAACATGAACTAAATAAACCATCGACCATAAACAGTAATTATCCAACTGAAATAAAACTGGTAAATAAAATATCTCTAACATAAATGTAAAGTCCTGCCCAACTAAGGGCAACACGCCCAAAAGAAAAATACTGGAATGAAAAGAATACCATCTTGCTAGAAAGAGTTAGGGCATTCAAGTTAACTCATAGCATCCACAACCACAACAACGACAAGAAATATCTATCCCCGGTGCTGCTGCTACTGCTGCTGCACTCCTGGATTTTTTTAAAAGAAAACAAGAATACAGATTTACCGGCAAGTCAAAGCCAAAAAACGTTTGAAAATATTTTTCAAGTAATTAGATTCTTTAAATCAATAAAACGTGTAGTGTATTACTTTCACAATTAATTTGTTGATCGCACTCATATGAGATAAAACCTCACCTCTCATCTATAGTGCACACCTAACGCATTCATTTTATTATCCTAATTATACTACCCAGTCTAACTAGGACAATAATCGTTATCAAAACCCAAAACCGCTAATAGTCACCTTTAGCTAAGTATACACTACCCTCACTAGGTATACGTACATAGATAATATCATAGCGGCACACATACTATAAATGGATGTTCACACATTAGAATTAACATAGTTATACCCGTGATATAAATATATATATATATATATATATATATATATATATACGTTATATTGTACATCACATGTATATATTGCTCGCTATATACGTATAACCGTATCCCTAAATCACGGACCTCTTGGATACATCCCTCGTGTATTATCAAGCTCCAGGCACATCACGCATCACACTAAGTCACTGGACCAGAATCTCACCACCGAACCCAACGTAAATATAAACAAATAAAGGCGGTCATAAACATACGTCTGAGGGTCATAACCATACCTCATCGCATCTAACTGGTCTCAAAACCAACACCTATCCTCACACATGGATAGTGGTCATGCAACAATACTATATCCCAGGGAATCAATCAAACACCTGTTGGTCAATGACATGATGGATGGCCACTATGTGCAACTTCCTAACGATAGCACTATCGAGTAGGTATGTTTAATACACACACACATGCACACACACACACACACACACACACACACATATTTATATATATAATACTGACATCGTACGCAATCCCACAACATACGAGTCTCCCAAATCCCGAAGTCGAAACCGACTTCCTTATTATGCATAGAAGTATTCACTCACTTGAATTTCCCGGTTCGTCTCACCCTAACTCATTTATCCGTTGGCCTATCACCCGTACCAAATCCTGGAAAGCATTCCCTAGTAGTCCCACTCTACCCCGGGAGCCCCTATGGTCATTCTCCAAACTGTAATGGGTCAAAACAACGCATAAAATCTTGGCAAGCCAGTTTATCGAACTAGTTCACTTGGCAGATCGAACCAGTTCGATCAAGAGAACCAATTATTTCCCCCAGAGAACTAGTTTGATTTGTTGGGCTGCCAATCGTCTTCTTCCTCAGGTTTTCTCATCCACAACCCTTTAATGGAGCCTCCCCCCCCCCCCCTCTACACACACACAAAAAAAAACATGAAATTAACATCCTACATCAATATATTAACATCCAAAAACCATTTTAACATCAAATTAAACCCGAATCCACCATCAAAACACAAGGATTCCTAATCATGAATCAATTCAACCAAACCCATAATTATTAAAACTTGAATTTTCTATTGATTATAACCCCCTATCAATGTTCTACATATTCATACTTGTAAACCCATAATTTAATAATGAAATTCTTACATATTTACCATTAATTAATCTCAATTAAAATCAAAGGTTCGATCATCCTTTAAAATTTTCTTCAATATAATACCAAAGTTCACATCATTAATTTCATATTTAACTTTTAATTAACTATGAAGGTAATTAACAATATAATTGCATCTAAAGCTTGTAAATACTTGCCTTTAAGAATTTGAATCTGAAGTTTCGTTCGTTGGAATGGTTTGAATACGGAGATTGCCTCTTATCTTCTTTTCTCCAAGTTCTTCTCTCCACTTTCTTTCATTTTTCTCCTCTTAAACTCTCTTTAACTCATAATTATGCAGAGAGTAAAAAGTGGGTTGATAAGTAGCCTTTTGCGTACGGTGGTTGTACGGTCGTCTTCAAAATTCCCTTGAGTACCTACACAACTTGTCTAAAAATAACTCATATTGCGGTAAGTACGGGTATCAATCCAACTTCCAAGGTAACACAATTTATGTGAAAACGTGTAATACAATTTTTTTAAAAATATTTTTTTATTTTTTATTTATTTAAAACAATTTCAAGGGAGAATTAGCTACTAAATGCTAAAATTACTAAATGACTAAATAATAAAAAAAATTGCAACCGAGTGTAAAATAATGTGAGAAGGCCAAAAGATGAGATTACACTACATTTTCAATTATTTTAATTTCTCAATTTATTAATTTAAAATATTTCGAGATAATATTAAATCGATAATCTAACTCTTGTAAAATTATAAATTTAATAAAATATTTTTCAAAAAATTAATTAAAAAATGTCACAAGATGAAAAATTAGGACTACACTATTTCCAGAAAATTTCCCGCTAGGATCATTTTAACGAAAATAATATCAATCCTCAAATTTCAACATCGAATTAATATTCAAATATCGAAAAAGTCTATCTCTAGTTCGATTCCTAAATTCAAACATTAATTTGTTCAATTAATTTACTAACTATCGTTACATAAATTAATTGGTGACAGTTAAAATTAATTTACCTAGAAATATAAAATTAATGAAATCAATTAATTAAATTAACATCATTCGCAGTGCATCCCACCCCTTGAACGGGGTGTTTAGCCAAACATTCTCATGTGTGCTTAAACAACAATAAGTAATATGTCAAGAAGGAAATAAATTGAAAAGAGAATGTAGAAATACAATACGCAATTTTTTCCACAAATTTGTCTTGAAATGCGCCTTGACATGCGTCCAACTTCTTCACAATTTTCAGCACTTGATTACAAAAAGATGACTAAAAACTAAACCTAAAAATTATTCTAAAGCTAAACTAATTTTTTTTGTATTTTTTTGAATTTTTTTCACAACCCTAAACTGTACATAATATACACATTTTTTCTCTCTCACATCTCCTCTTATGTTTTCTGTCGAGAGTTTTTTTTTAAAATGAGTTGACCCTTTTCTTTTATAACCCACAAAGTGATTCCCATTGGGGAGATTTCTGTGGGATTTTTATTTGGCTAAGTCCAAGAATAAGATGTTTCCTATTTTGGTGGGATTTATTTTGAGTTCAATCCGGGTACGGGTGTGAAGTGGTTTAAAGATATGTGGGGGTTTGTTTTTGACTTTTGTCTTTGGAGTTTTTGGTTGGGATTATGGCAGATGAAAAAACGATTTGGGTCTTTGGTTATAAATGAAATGAAATATGTATGGAGCAAGGATCAAATCGGTTTGGAGATGGGTGGCTGAGATGGGTCTCGATTTTAGTAGGTAGGTCCGGGTTTGGGGCTGAAGTTCGGAGGTTGAGGTCGGGTTTGTTGAGGTCTCGGGTTGAGGTGGGTAACGGATTAAGGCCGCGAGTGGTGTCGAGTTTTTGATAACAGGTAGGTGGGTTCGGTTTTGGTTGCCAATGGTTGAGTTGGTCTTGGGTAAGAGAAGTTTGGAGAGAGGTTGGTTGTTTTTCGTAGTAGTGAAGGTGGTAGATAATGTGGTTTTTGTTTTAATGGCGGTGAGAGAGTACCGTGGGTGATGAGGGAAGAAGATGAATGGAGGGGATGGTTAGGGGGGGGGGGGGGGGGGGTGTATGGGAATTATGGTGTGAGTGTGATTGTTAGTTTAGGTGTGGGTGTGTATAGCATTTAAATGTGAGTGGGTTTAATGTGTGTGTTTAAGTCGTTACCCTAAAAATAACACAACTAAAAAAAATTATAAAACTGACAAAACTAAAAATCTAAAAAATAAAATACTACTCTAAAAATAAAATAAAGTCTAAAAAAATGAAACTAAAAAGAAATAAAAATAAAAATTTATTAAACTAAAAACTAAAATCCTAAAAATGTAAAATCTAAAATAAATAAATAAAAATAAATAAAATCCTAAAAACTAATCCTAATAAAATCAAAACTAAAACTAATAAAAATCAAAATAAAAATAAAAATCAAAATAAAAATACACCAATAAAAATAAAATATAAAAATATGCAAATAAAATTTAAAAATCCTAAATAAATCCTAAAAATAAAACGACTCAAAATAAAAATCTAAAAATGATAAAAGTACAACTTCAACACACACCGAGCTCGGGGTATGGACTGGGCTTGGTTTAGGCTTAGGTTTGGTTCGGGGACATCGGAACTCATCTGGGCAAGCTCAACGGGATTTTTGACTTCATGACCGCTTTGAATTTCTCCATTTAACGCTTTTGACCGCTTCTGTGTCGCAATTGACTGGAATTAGCATCGTTTAACACTGCGAGTGCTGATTGACCTGAAAAATAGTAAAATACGACATAAGGCCAATTTTAATTAAAACGAGCGACTAAAATGCTTCTATTTAGGCTATAAAATAGACAATTTTGGGTGCTTATCATGGGTTGTCACCTACCTCTCTAAACCTTATATACCTCTTAATCACACCATAATCCCATTTTAGGTTAAACCTTAGGTGTAAAAAAACCACCATACCCTTATACGGGTTCTACTATGTCTAATAAGCCTTCGAAACCCAATCATAACACCCGAATACCTATTATTGATTATTTTGAACCATTATGGATCACCGATGCACTCGAAAAGGTCATCCGAGCCACCTAACTACAAATGCACCAATATCTCATTAATCAGGAACGACACGTACATACAATACGCATCGCCCATAAAATAGAGAAATATACCGATGTAACTCTCTATCGACATATTTAAGGACATTATTTTTATTGTCCGTTATCAATTGAGTATGTCGTATACCTCTACAACCGTCAAAGAATAAGTCAATATCATTCAAGTGTCAAGACGAATCTGAATATCAAAGTTCTTCAACATTCAAACATCCGCGAGATAAATTTGATAAATTTTGTGTTTTAATTCCTTAGTATTTCACTTAGAATGTTGGGATATTTTTTTATCAAATATTTAGTGTTGGAGCGGAGTTTTTCGTCAACATTTATTTTCGAAATTTTGAGGCGGAGCATTTACTAGCGAAAGAAAAAATATTAATATTTTAATATCTCGTTCAAGCGACAGTCCTTTGTCGTACGATGTCGTTTGAATGACACGTGTATCCGTTCGAGCGACGCTGCTATCTCGTTCGAGCGATCTGCCGCATTAGTTTTTATATAAATTGGTTTTTCTAACTTCGTTTTTTCTCAGAAGACCTGAGAATTTTATAGAGACGAAACTACTTTGGCATAATACTTTGTCTTCTCACTTTTGGGGCTTTAATCCCTTTTGTTTTTAATTCACAAGATCCCAATAGTTTATGTGAGTTTTTTTGGAACCCAAGAACACATCTTGTGTCAAGTTTCTCTAATAGAGAAGATCTATACTACTGATCTAGGTGCTCTTGAGGGGAGTACTGGGTTGACGATGATTGTGTGTCAATAGGGAGTGCTCGTGGGTATTCCTTGGCTGAATTGGAGTTGCGATTCTTACTGACTTTAGGTTACGGTCTATGTGGATTTTATGCGGTGAACTCATTACGAATTTCATTGTAATCAATGTAAGTACTATAGTGAAATAAAGGTTTTACCCAAAATATTTTTTTTCCCTGAAATCCGCGAGTTAATAATTTTATTTGTGATGGTTTGACACACACACACACACACACGTAGTTTCATATTTTGGGGCTGATTTAATTTGGTTTAAAATTGGCTCCAGTTAAATAAGTTTAAATTGGGAATTTACGAATTTATTTGAATCGGTATCACGCACGACACTCTTCAACATAATATAATAAACCGTCATTTTTCATTCATACGTGACATATAATAAATCCAATATCTATTTACTTATCACACACAAATAAATAATGATAACAATAATAACAATAAATATTAATCCTTATCTCGCTAATTAATATTTACCAAAACCCAATTAAATTTTTCCAAATTAAATTAATAATCAAATGTACGCGAAGATTAAATAATCATACAAGTACGGGGTATTACAACTTCCTCTTATGGTGAGAATCTTTGACACTGCCTCTCGGTTGAAATAACTTCCAGCATTGACTCTCTTCGACGGAGGTTGTAACACCATGTATTTTCGAGTATTTAAAATTTAATTAATTCGGTTATTTTAAATTACAAGCGTGATATAGTTTAATTTAATCAAATATTATATGTTTATTAAAATATTATTAGGGAGAGATAAAGATTAATATTGATGGAATATAATTACTGATTGAATAGTAAATAAATATTTTAGGTCATAACGAGTGATAGTGTTTATTGCGCAGTTGTTTATTGCGAAAATAGTGCGGATACACGATGTTCCGATTAACATTGTCTCGGATCGGGATAAGATTTTTTTGTCCCATTTATGGTAGAGTTTTCAGGAGGCTATGGGCACAGATTTACGGTTGAGTACAGTATGTCACCCACAGACAGATGGGCAGACGGAGCGACTTAATCGAATGCTTGAGGATATGCTGATGATGTGCATACTTGACTTCGGAGGAGGATGGTAGCAATATCTTCCATTGGTGGAGTTTGCGTATAACAGTTTCTACTAGTTCACCATCGTCATGGCACCATTTAAGGCACTGTATAGACGACCTTGTCGTTCCCCCACTTGCTGGTTAGAGGTGGGGGACAATAAGCTATTGGGGTCGGAGATGATTCAGGATACCACTTCAAAGATTGAGCTGATTCAAGGGCGTATCCGTATAGCTCAGGACAAGCAGAAGAGTTACGCCGATGCAGACAGAAGGCACATAAAGCTAAATATTGGTGAGCAGGTTTTGGTACGTGTGTCTCTTATGAAGGGGGGTATGAGGTTCGACATGAAGGGAAGTTAGAACCGAGATATGTGGGACCGTTTTTAATTATTGAAAGGGTGGAACCAGTGGCATATATGTTGGGACTACCGGAGCACTTACAACGGATTCATGATGTGTGGCACGTGTTATTGCTTAAGAGGTACCAGAGGAGCAAGAGGGATTTTTGACACGTTCCATTAGAGGAGATACACTTGTAACTAGATATCTCTTATGAGGAGAGACCAGTGGCGATACTTGATCGTAGTGAACATAAGCTGCGGTCTAAGGTGGTACCCTTAGTTCAAGTTTAGTGGGAGCACCATAATGTTGACAAGTCGACGTGGAAGCGGAAATATGACATGCGTGAGCAGTATCCAGAGTTATTCATCGCAGATATGTCCTAATTTCGAAGGTAAAACTCCTTTATAAGGGGGGGGGGGGAGTATGTAACACCCCATATTTTTTAGTAGTTAAAATTTAATTAATTCGAATATTTTAAATTACACGCGTGATGTAATTTAATTGAATTAAATATTATGTGTTTATTCGGAAGAGATAAAGATTAATACTTATGGAATATAATTACTAAGTGAATAGTAAATAAATATTTTACGTCATAATGAGTGATAGTGATGTGACACTGTTATATCTCAACCGGGTGTCGAGTGTAGACTATATGAGGTCGAGATTGAAAATTCATGTAAAGTGACTCGGATGGTGATTTCGAGGTAACGATTGGTTCCAAATGGGTCAAAATAATCATAATAGTGTACTCAAGTGTGATGATTGGGTCTCGAGGCGATTTTACACCAACCCGACACCATATAAGGGCTTTTCGATCATTTAGGAGTTTATGGTAAAGGGAACTCCGAATATTAAAAAGATATATCAGCCCATTTGAGTTGGGGACTAGGATTACAACATTTGGAGAGAGAGAAGGCCAAAAGAGAGGAAGAGGAGAAGAAACCTAGGCTATTCCATACCGCTTCTCACCCCGAACGTCGTCGGAATCGAGATCGGAGTAAGAAAAAGACATCCTCACCATCTCCAAATGAAAATTAGACCCACTTATTTAAGGAAAGTGTTTAGATTTCATTCATTTGAGTGTAGGGTTTTCAAATTATAATTTAAGGGATGATTATTAGGTAATATGGGTGGGTAGAACACATGATTTAGAGTAGGAATTCACGTAGAACAAATCCTTGCATGTAAATAACACGAAATCATTGAGAATTAATGATTAATATGAAATAAATCATGGTCAAACAATGAAATGCATGAAGAACACATAAACTAGGGTTTTGATGAAATAAATGATTTTCATCCGTTCTTGGGTAGATTTCTTGTCATATTGATGTGTTATTTGCGTTGATTACTGTCCCTACACAAATAATACATGTTTGGGTATGTTGGATGGGTGATTAGGGAAGTATTATGGAGTTTTGATAGAGTTTTAATGGAGTATACCCTTAGCATAAAAAAGGAGAACTGACAGGGGTTTCGAATCGGTTCGTACCCTCTATCGAATCGGTTCCCCGGTTCGCCTACTATGCAAAACCGGTTCAGATTACCTATCTCTGCAGATTTGATTTTGTATAATTTATCATGAAATTAATTGTGGGAAAACTTTGGGGATAGTTTAATAATCGTACAAAGACTTAGAAAAGGCCAGTAGTATATGATTAAGGCACGATTAATCTCAATAAGGGTAAACTGAGATTTGGACCGACGATACTTAACCGATTGATAGGCGTATTGGGAATTGACAATTTGGATTACGGGAAGAGTGAACGATAACCTAAGGCTTATACTAGTAGTATTGTGATGAATAAATTACCGAAATAACGTAAGGAATAGTTGGGAATCCTTCGGGTAGTGAGTGATACTCAAAGAAAACGAAAAAAATATTATGTGAGAATTATTAATACGTTGAGTATTCGAGAGACATAAATACCACGTACGGGATATGTTATAGGTTGTGTGTATACCTATACTAATGAATACCACGTACGGATATGTTATAGGACATAAATACCACGTACGAGATATGTTATACTAGGGTATGCCCATGCCTGAAGGCACGACACAAATTTTCCAAATTATTGAATCGTGTATAATGATTTAGAAAATTTGGACAAACAATCTTTTCTTAAAAAAAACTATTTAAGAAATGAAAAATACTTCAACAACAACAATATTGATAGTCCGTCCTGGACTATCAATACTACTAGTCCGTCATGAACCTCATAAATAAAATCATTGATTTAAATAAATAAAATGAGCCCGTGATGCCCGAGTCATGTACATCCCAAATTATTTGTATTTATTTATTTATTGGTTTTATTTTCACAAATTGAGGTAAAAGCACATATAAAATTGCCCTCAACACCAATGGTGAAGTCGAGCACAAATGACTGTTTGAATTTTAATAACAAAATATTATCATACGACATTAATTTTTTCAATTATTTTTAAAATTATAATACTTTAAGTCGTTATTTGTACCTATACCCGTATTTTCTATTAATTAAATAAATAATCCAGTACTCCTATCATTTATGGTTTAACAATTGGGTGTAAATTATTATCGACTAACATGTGTTATAATAATATTTTTTTAAACGTAAAAAACATTTCACCCTCTACTTTTTCCCAAACGAAAGGCAGCTTTAAAAGCAACAATTCACTTTACATTTATCCTACAAAATTATGTGGATGCAAAATATTGAATTTTATATTTGATTTAAAGTAAAAAAGACTCAATAAAGGCTTCATTGAGCCAAGGGCAGTTTGAAATTTTAACCCAACAACATCACTTTCATTTTCCTACGTTTTGATTTAGACACATATCCACACTTAACGTTGAAACCATTATCACCTATTCCCATCTTTCATAAAATTTTAAGTTAAACCCATATTTCATAGAATATGAAAACTACTAAATCACCTCCTCCTTACTCCGTCAAAACAGTGTTCAATATTAAGCATCACACCATAATTGAATGCTACATAAAAAAATTTAAATATCAAAGAAAATGATAAGTTTAAGAATTTTCCATTCCGTTCTTGTTTGGAAAAAATACCAAAAATAGCAAACTGCAAAGTATTTACACATTAAAAAAATAATTTAACCCGTTTGATAAACCTATATGTAAGAACCAAACCATTTTAAGTATGGTATATCCCGAAACTGTCACACCGCAACCATCGACGCACTATCACCATATCTTAAAACACCTCCAAACACTATCACCAACTCGCGAACCACCACAAATAGTAACGTTGCACCACTATCACCAAATCGTGAACCACCAAATCCATCACAAATCATCACCTCTCAACCACCATGGCACCCCTGCAAAACACCATCTCCCATGGCCACAAACCCATTTTAAAACCTTCGAAATCACAAAACTCATTTCCAAGCTGATTTTAGAGAGAAGAATTGAACCCGTGAGAGAGAAAAAACCGAGAGGAGAAATAGAGGGCATCGATTCGAGAGAGAGAGAGAGAGAGAACTCTCCTCCCCTGTTCCATACATTTAATTGGGGAAGAACCCAAATTATTCGTTTATTAGATCTGCACAATCAACAAAACACCCATTTTAGATATATAAAACAATAAAAATACAACAGAGAAGGAATTTCAGAAACCAAAATCAAACACGAAAACTGAAAACAATATGTTCAGAAAGTTAAAGAAAATACCTAATACCATTTTGAAACCCAAGACTGCCAAAGAGAGTGAGTGTTAGAGAGAGAGAGAGAGAGAGAGAGAGAGTTAATCCCTACCACAATATTAAAACCGATATCCTCTCATATATTCAAAACATTAAATAGAGATGAATTCAATATATTAAATAGAAAACAATTACCTCACTGTTGTTGAAAGAAAATTTGTTGAACAAAATTTGGAATAATATCGAACCACATATAAAGGAACTCAACCAAATTTCCTATACATCCAACAAAGAGATAAAGAAAGTGAAAGTGGAGAGAGAGAGATGTTAAAACGGAATTTTCGTGGCTACCTCAACCGTGATTAATTCATTATCGAAAAAAATCCTTGAGCGAAGACATGCGAGTTTTCTTTAATTTCAAATTCAATTAATTATATAGGATATGGATTTCCTCAAGATGTTGCTTTGATAACTGGTAAAAGCTATGTGAGCATCGAAATAACTCACCATGGAGCTCATTTTCACCATGAACCTGACTCATTCTCACCACAAAATTGGATCGTGAGATCGGTGGTGGGGAGTTTTGAAGGATAAAACAAAGAGATTTGAAAGACATGAGAGAGAAGAGAATATGGGTTCTTGAATTTGAGGCCTTGTTATTTTCAAAGAAAGAGAGGTGAGTTTTTTAAGAGAGATACTTGAAGAGAGAGAAATGGGTGTGAGTGTGTAAGAGATGGGGTCTCGATAACTGGGATATGTTCAAATTAAAGTGAAATGAGAGAGAAAGAGTTGTAGAAAACATTAATGTAACGTGTTGGGAAAGGCGATATGGGGGAAGGGCTCAAGGTAGTTGGTGTACTTGAATGGCAAAAGGGTGGGAGCTGAGCGTTGGTTATTAAAATCGCATACGTGCCCGCATCTCGGCGCTTCATTTCGTGCTTAGTTGGCTTTAATCTGAATCGTTAATTGTCTTATACGTTTATTGAATAGTAAAAACACCATTGAAACTTATATATATATATATATATATATATATATATATATATATATGTATAATTGTTAAACATTCACAGCTTTTAGAGTGCTTTAAAATGTGCGAAAGTTTGACCAATTTTTTAAAAATAGCAAAAACGTTATTTTGAGCTGATTTTTTATATGGTCCCCTCGAAATGTTTAAATACCATATAAAAAATTTCAACTAATTTTTTTTTACTAATTTAAAAACTCAGTGTGCAGATTTAATGCGCATGAGAGTTTCTCTCTCTCTCTCTCTTATATATATATATATATATATATATATATATATAAGTTATGTGAATATTTATTATGTGATTTGCTATGTGTGTGAAGATACCTACACTGTTTGCTATTATGGGAGGTTCCGCGCGGAGGTACCCGGACTTGATAGCATAGTATGCCTGCATCGCGGTGGTCACTCCAGTAGATGCTGTAGTTGGGTATATATTATAGTGTGATGAATATATACAAGTGTAGTTATTCTACTTACGTGTGATAGTAGAAAAGATATATAGTGTATATCTAAGGGTAATTTAAGTATAAGAAAACTTAAATAAATGATGCGATAATAATAATTCAATTAAAATGAATTATTGGCTTAACAGTATCCTATTGTATGGGCGGTACGGGGGAGATCAGCCTAGTGTGATTGGTTAGATACTTAGGCCTAGTTAAGAATTTTAGTATGACTAGGTGGGTAAAATAGGAGACGTTAGGTGAGCACTATAGATGAGAGATGAGGAACTCATTGGAGTATACGTTGGACTAACGTATGAATCTAATAACTGCTTTTATAATTGTAATTTAAATACGTGCTATGTATTTTTCAAATAGTTTTGGGCTCAGACCTGTGTCGAAATTTTTTTCAAAATATTTTTGGTGTACAGCCACAGGGACGCCGAGCTTGATGACTCATTCCAGGGATGCGTAGATGCAACATTTGTGGAGGCTTGTAGGAGTTTGGTTAGACACTTCAATTATTCATTCCTAGATTAGGATTTACATTTCAGTATTTCGTTGGGTATGTTTCCCCTGTGACACCCTGCTTATTTTAATCCCAGGTGATCATCCATTATTAAATAAAATCGAAATCATAAATGGTTTCATTCTTAGCATCATTATCGAAAACTTTTTATTTACTAATCACCCATGTCAAATTAAGTTGGTGCCAATTTTTTTCTTTTATTATTAGCACACACAACAATAATTTAAATGAATTAAACCAATCATACACGAATCTAATCTAAATAATTCCACGACATATAGAAATAATTAAAAAAAGGAGACCAGATAAATCATCGGTTCTCTAAGTAAAATAATTCAACCATAATCTGAAATAAGTAAATAATATCTGAATATAGTCTGATGCATAACTGAAATAAATAAATAGTCTGAAAGAAACACACCCGGATGAACTGATAATGAAATCTCCTATCTAGAAAGAACGAGCTGAAGTGTCTAAGAAAATATCTTGCAAGCCTCTACACTGCTACAACTACGTGTCACTGGATAGGATCTCTAAGTTGGGCGTCCCTGTGATTGGACACCTAAAATATTTTGAAAATATTTTGGCATGGGTCAAATCCCAAGTTAAACATTTTGAAAATATTTAGCAAGTTCCATGCTCGGGGGCACTAATCCAGACCTCACTGGAATCGTGAAGGTGGGATCGCCCTCTGCGCGTAAACCTCATAATAGCAGGCAGCGTAGGTATGTTCACAAACATAATTAAATCATACCTATAGGTATTCACATAACCTATTTATATATTATTTAGTAGGTATACACACAACCAAATTTCATCAACTCATACGTAGATTATATTTCACTCGTATATTCAAAGTACCATAATTTTCAATTAAACTTCCATTTCACAAAATTTCGATTATCTCTTACTACTCTAAGGGTCCTATTTAGCCCTTACTTAATATCACTAGTTTAAAGTACAAACTAGCGGCCATGCGTTCGCAACGAAAAGATCTATCTCTAAGACCTAAAACCTAGGGTCGTTTCAAGCGACACACCAATCTCGTTATAACAATGTACACCTTCTTGAGGTTCAAACCCTTTTAAAATAACCTCGTAGTTCATCATACAAGTATAGAACAATAACCACAATCAATTAATCGAGACAACCCACAGCGGAACTACAAACCAAAAATAACATTTTTTTAAATTTTCCCCACGAATCTGTCCAGATTTTTAAAATGCACTTTTGAGGCCTTTAGGAGCCGTTTTTGGAGAAAATGTATCACTGAGCAAAATACAAAAAACATGATTTTCTACAAGGAATTGCGCACGGAATATCCATTTTCGGAACCAAAACAGCGTAAAATAGTTTTTAAGATGACAATTTAAGTTTTAAATGATTCCTAATTTACCTAATTTCATAGACTTCTCAAATTTAAGAAGAAGTTATACAATTCAATCCCTGATGTTATTGCATTTGTATCTAGATGGAGGGTCTCGTGATCTAAATCTCATAACTTTTGATTTCGTTTTGTTTATACAAGTGGATTCATTCCACATGCAATCATATTCTCAATTATAAGGTATATTCATCAAATCACAAAATATCATCAATTTTACTAAATTCAAATGCCTTACTCTACATGGGTATTATAACTCATAAAAATTTGCAAGATAAATACTTGCCCTATATTGGAGTGGTCTGATTTTAACCCTCTTTGATGAAGCTTCTCTTCAAATCCTTTCTCTAAGAGTGGTTGTGATGCTAAATTGAGCTTGAATTATGGAAAACCCTTGCTTGAGCTCCAAGAAAACTCTTACTCTCCTCTCTACTAGCCTCCACTTGTTTTCTAATCTCTTTACCGCAGCCTCACATCACCACAACTATACATAATACTCAAAATCCTGAAATTCCCTTAACCCTAGGTTATAAAATGACTAAAATGCCCTATCGGGTTGTCAATTATGTCTAAAATTATCCCGAGACCCAAACTACACGCTGGGTATACTATTTTGACTGTTTCGACCCTTCTGGACTCAATCGTAACGTCAAAATCATCATTCAAGTTACTCATAATTTATTTTATATCTCTACTTTATTTAATACGCCCACGACATCCGATTGAGATATCATAATGTCTCGTCACTGTCATTCGTTGTGACATCAATTTTATAATTACTATTCACTTATTAATTTTATTCAATAATCATTAATCATCTATATCTGATTAATAATTTAGTAAACCCATCATATTTCTATTAAATTACGTCACACGTGTAATTTAAATTTTGACCAATTTAATTCATTTTTAATTCTTTAAAAACACAGGTTATTACATCCCCTTCAGCAGATACAATCCTTTTAGTTTATTTATCAGACTATGTTTTAGATTCAGTTTTATTTCCTTTAGATTCATTATTGAATTATGTTTGGAACCGATGGTTTATCCGGGAATATTTATTTATTTATTTTTCGTGTGGTTGATTGAGACTATTTTAATTGTGTGGATGGTTTGGTTATTGTATTTATATTTTGCATGTTGTTATATTAATAAAAGATAAAATTTGACACCATCTTAATTTAACATATGTGGTTAGTAATTTAAAAAGTTTTCGACAGTGATACTAAAATGAACCAAATGAGATTCCTGTTTATTTTGATAAAGGACTGATCACCCGTGATTAAAATAGGAGAGGTGTCACAGAGGCCTCCTCTACAACTCTAGGTTTCTTTGTTTCAAATATGAAGCACCGATAAAGTTCAGAATGAGAAGTTTTTGATCTATTAGATCTGACAAAACTTCAAAAGCTTTGGTAATTAAACATAACCAAACTGGAGACTTATCCCCACTCAAATCATAACCAACTATGTTTTAGATCTATTAGATGAATATCTGATTCACGTCCCTCCCACGAAACTAGTTAATAAATAAAACCCCTTCTCCTTTAACAAGTTGATAACATAAATTTTGCCAAGTAAATATTCATATAATTATGTTCATATGATAAACACCTTCATATGTCATCCATTATCAAAATACATCAAAAGTTTCATTTAAATATCCAGTTTTAGCCTGGATAAATCCATAGTAGAACATGGTGAAGTAATGGAACATATGAAACATATCTCATTCATTTAAACTAATATGGATGCATGGTCAATGACCACACATAGATAATTTGATGAATCATATGTTAGTATTTTGATTACATATAAATTTGGGAGTTTGAAATGAGAATATTGCCCTTGAAGTTATTGCATGTGTAAAAATGTTCTCGAAACACATCCAAACTTCATGCTTTGTATCCTTGACACCTACAAAATCTTAAATAAACCTCTTATAGGATATAAACAATGAAAACATAGGTTATTTAGTATAAGACCATAAAAATAAGAGTTAATGGGATTGGGAATGCAACAAATCAAAAGTATAAAGGGAAATAAATACAATACTCATGAATAATCACTTGCCTCATTTGAACAAGTAAGCACCTCGTGGAAATAATGGTTCATCTCATGTAAACTAAATCACAACAACATTTACATGCGGTAACTAACTAGCTTCAAAATAATTAGTTAATTTTAGTTGAAGTTGACTTTTCATAATCTTTGCACAAAGTACTTGTTGGAAACTTATTTAAAATAAAGTCCGAACATGCCTTTAGAAAGATATTATTAAAGGCATAAAATGATTTTTTTGTAGTAAAGCTTGTAGAAATCTCGTGCAAACGAGATCGTATATCCAACGGACCAAACTGGGTGTCTTTTAAATAATATACTACAAAGATTCTTTTCAAATAATATAGATATTCAAAGTTGTCTAGGTGTAAAATCACTTTTCCACATAAATATATAATGTTAAAAGAAATGATTATTGATGTATTAGTAATAAAATAAAAATATATTACACTAATACTTACTACAAAAACAATTTACAAATTATTAAATATATAATTTAATATTTTATATAAAAAATTAAATTTTAAAACTTGAAAATTTTATTGTATAGAAATATAAACAATGATGTGTATTAAGTTTTTTTTGTTTTAAAGTTTATAATATATGTCGCAGGAAAATTTTATTATTGTAATTAGTTAAATTTGATTTTTTAACTATTTAGATAAAGTTATTAAATAAAACTAATAATTTATTTTTAATAATATATCTACCTATTTTAATAAGTTGTTATTGATTAAAGTAGTGATAACGATAAAATAATTATAATGAATTAAGATAAGTAATTTAAGTATATACGAAACTAAAATTTGAAACTGAATATTGGCTTCTTGACCCATTTCCTAAAGGAGATTGAAATTTCTCCTTTTCCATATGTGCTCATCGACATCATCAAAACAATTGATGGCCTCATCAAGTTCATATTACCAAACAACATTCCATCACCACGATGAAGATTTAGTGTGGAATTAGAAGATATAAAATTCATCAATCCATTCAATTTCTTATTTAAGGTGCCATAGATTGTTTGCTTCACAAAATTCTCTACTTATCCATTTATGATTTGGTTGGGAGAATTGAAAGCGATTAAGTATGAGATATAAGATAAAATCATGAGCCCAGATCCATTGTCGGAAATCTATGCATTGCTATATGTAGATCCCATTGTTCTTGCTTCCTAAAATAGTTGACCACACATGAGCTTGACTATGATTATTATTATAAACACTTTCGAGGTGTTTGCAGATTTTTTTTATTTCGTCCTCCTTTAACCATCGCGCCTATGATGACATTACATATACGAGCTCTATAGGATTAATGCTTTACGAATGTACGATTGGAGAGTAATCCTCAGATCAATCATATCTTAGGGAGTAAATTGAGAATATCATCGATGTTGATGAAGCGAATAAATACCCTATTTATATACATATATAACAATTAAGGGAAATAATAGTTGGTTATTTTTTCCTAAACATCGAACCACGATTGGGTGAGAAACTACTTCATTTGTGGAGGTGAGTCTAATTTGTAATTGAAATTGTTAATTAATTCATCTGAAAAAACAAAGATAAAAAAATAATTAGGTCCTTATTTTCCACTTTAATTCCAATGATTATTTACCATATCTTATTAATGAGTTTTATGAATTGATGCACATAATTGTATATTTATACTAGACCAAAATTATAACAAATGTTATGCACGTGATAATAAAGACAATTATTAATGTTGATTTAAAAATGAAGAAATATGATCTTTAATATTATGACTTTAATAATATTATTATGATAGAAAAAATTAAATTCCGTATAAATGATCTAAATGTAAAATTAGATTGAATTATAATATATTACCATTGGGTGGGTTGAGCATTCATGTATGATTGTTATTGGTATCATCTCATTTTTGTTGACTTAATGTTGATTTTTGTCCATTTATATATAATTTATTTTATTATTAAGATCGTGGATATCTATTATGCTAATGCTATTGCATACATCATATTTTAAAGTTAACATAATCCTTTTTCGATCCATTTGATTGCTCACACCTCTTATTTTTTTTATTTCCTCTGAGCAATTGGAAGTGGTTGTTAAAGGGTACTGGTAAGCTCGGTAGGCCAAGGCCTTAGTTTATAATTATATTGTGATATTTTAAAAATACCATAGTTATATCATTATTGTACTTGAGGTGAGATATTTTTTGTTATCATAATGAATTATTAAGGTTGAGATATTGACGATAGTTGATGTAATGCATTGTACATCATTCATATTAATACTGTAATCTTTTGTATGTAGTCCATAGATTTTTAGTGTAAAGTGGCGGTCGTGGACTTTGTGATGTACCAATGAATGTTTAATAGGATTATGAATTTTTATATTTAAGAATGTAGTGAGAGTAAATATCTTTTGAAGTTAAAACAAACTGTAAATTATATGTTGAGGAATATTATTATGTGAAAGATATCCAAGAAAGGTCGTGCCCATGGCCTTAAGCTACCCTCATTTAAAATTCAGTGTGTGAGTGGAGGCTAGTGTCATGGCATAACATAACTCAGGATGGGATCGAGGTGTGAAAATATTATTCGAGGAATACATTAAAGATAGTTTTCATACATAATAATAGTAAGGAGGTTACATGGTCCAAATAAACATATAAAGTATACTAAATAATTGGTAAATGTTAAAACTCCTCATAGAGACATTATGATCCATATCAACATATAGTTGTTTCATGTTTTACCCCAAAAGCTAAAAGTTTATTGAATTGATTTGAAAAATAGTATATAAAGAAATACTAATAAAAGGGAACATATATTAATGATTTGAATTACATCCTTACAAATAAAATGATAAGTGTAGGTATCGACGATAAAACAAACAAGGAAACTATGGGTTGGGGTGGAATAAAATACAACCACGAAAAGCTTAAAATTATCACGAGATATCTAACGACGTTATATTAATGAGTTGCCTCCTATTTTAACTGATTTATTCTCATATTAATTTATAATTTAAAAAATACAAGCGTGTTAGATAATTGTATAATGTTAGAAATTATTTTGCAATAAAATTTGCAATTCAGGCGATTGTGTTAGTCATTCGAATGCTTCAATGAATATGACTTTCTATTTAAGTGTAAAAATGTGAAAAATATTAAAATTAGTTAAGACACAAATGAATCTTTGAAATTAGATTATATTATAAATAGAAGTTTAAAGAAACTTGGTTTGTGAAAAAAAGTACATGGAACATAAATAAAAGGGTAATGAAAGAAATAATAACGCACAAAAGTAAAATTAATTATTGAGTGGATATAATATTTATGTGGGTTAAATTAGGAGCGAAAATAATATTAATAGAATTTTGGTCCTTATGGAATAGTTGGGTAAATGTTGAACTTAGTTGGATAATTATGTTTGGTATTGTATGGGATTCTGGATGAGTTTAGATGTCCAAAATAGTTTTAAAATATGTGTAATTGGGTATAGCTGTAACAACATAAGTTAGGTTAAACCAAGACATTATAACATACCAAGAATCTATACCTAATAACTAAGGAGGGGGGGGGGGGGGGGGGGGGGGGGAGGGGAGAGAGAGAGAGAGAGAGAGAGAGTAAATGAAGGCAATTGGGTGGAATATGATTGGAGAATTAGAAAGCTAATTAGGGAATTTATCTCACGCAAAAAAACAAGAAATTATTTCTACTATTCCCATTTAATTTGATCAGTCAATCTTAAAATCTCATATATTCAAAATCTAATATATAAAGAAGATCATGTCATATTGAGACGTCTAGATTTCGGATTGTAACTGTATATTTTAGATTATTTAGGAACTTAAATTGGAGTTATAATAGTAAAACTAGTGTTTATTTACAAAATTTATGAAATTTGTTGAAAGTGAATTGAGATTTAATTGACTGAGTTGTAGATTGATCACTTAACATTATAGAATATGAAAATCTGATGTTAGTTTGTGTTAATTAAGGAGAATCATTGACAATTAACTTAAAATCGACGTGTGTTGAATCTAGGGTTCTTATTGAGTTTTTATGTAATATAGGTTGAATTTATGATGGTAACCTTGTTTATGTATATTTACAAGTTGTAACACACACACACACACACACACACTATTTAGGACCGATTTAAATAAATTTGGTTGATAATATTTTATTTTCGAGTTGGGTTTCCATCACGAGAGAAATAGATTTTCAGAGCTTTATATCAAGTCGTATGAGTTGATTCTCCCAAAGGTGATTTGGAGACTTGGCCCTTTTTTGGTTAAGGTTGAATCTAGAAGATTTTATGGTCGTGCTTAAATATATTTTGGAACAATAGGGATATTTTTCAGTAAGGTCCATGAGTGCTAGTCCACCTTAGATGGCTCAAAATACAATTTTAGGATTTAGGTTTCCGATTATGGGTCAAATTCGAATGTTGGACTTATAGGGTTAATACTAGGTCCGAATTATTTTTATTTTAGGATTTTAAATACATGAATACACCACGGGGGTGCGTGTAGGCTCGTGGTTAATCTATCAGTCAGGTATTTGATGGGTCGTGAGTGGTAGGACTACAAACTGCACCTTAGATGATGACACATGTTGTGCATTAGTATATTGAAATAAATCACTAAGTCCAATCAACCGGAGGTGTATCATGAAGCTTCAAAGAGTATAAAAAAATTAGGTGGGTCCTACATCAATAACTGTATCTACATAATATAAGATAATAAATATGTTGGAGTAAAGAATCACAATTGTTAAAATATCAATGATTTTGACTTTGATGATCATAAATCTAGATATACACAACTCTATAGATATATTACTCTTATATTTAGTTACCTCAACAAGTCCAGATCCAAGGTTTAATATTCCATTATGCCGAACATGAATATGTGATGCCCATAGAAATCTTGCTAGCACAACCTGACCACAATGCGAGTTAGTACTATATTGTGTCGCAGATGCAATCGTGACTCCCACATAAATCCATTAACGTAATGATACCACTGTTGGGATCGATATATGCAAAAAAAAATTCAGACAAAAATTTTTGATTGATTATGCAATAAAAATTAAAAATAAACTAGGTTTACAGCATAAACCTAGGGTTCTGAATCACAATACCTTAGAGGATCTTATTGGTGATCTGAATGAGGAGAAATATACTTTAAAGAAGATGAATGGAGTGCCTTTTGTTATCCTCCAAAACCTTGCTAGAATACACTGAAAGTTTCACATCTTCTAGTAAATTATCCTCCAAAAATAGACGATGTATGTTGGCACTCTTGGAGATGAATACTTTATGTTTTGAGTGAAACATGGCCTTCTCTCTTTACATCTTTTCACAAAAACGTGAATAATGATGTTTCACTCTCTCTAAAACCCGCAATAATGAACATGTCACTTGAAACCCTAACTTATACCAATATATATATATAAGTCATGGGCTTGGGCTCAACTGTGTTTCCGGAGTCTAGGCCAACTATATGGGTAAATGAACTATAATGGGGACCCAAGACTAAATAATTAATTGGCTTCCAAATATATACTCAAAATACTAAATTACATCATATTAATTTATTTCATTTTTTATTTAATTAAAATTAATTCCACTAAATAATTATGACTACACTCCAATTTAATTATCTCAAAATCACTTGGAATAATAAAGTCTTGTTTGAAAAGTTACAATGGTACATAATATGATTCCACATGTTAAGCATACAATATATGATTGATCAAATTAATAACCCACTAATCTATTTTAACCAACTTCTTCTTTATTCCCTGATTCTTAGACTTAACTTATTTGATACACTGCCAAATTATAAAACAATCCACCGATTAGGTTTAGTGGTAGAAATAAAATCTTATAAGTCTATCAAAGGAGTATCACAATCTAAGATAATTTTTAGACGCGAATTCCTTCCACTACACCAAACTGGGCGATTGGTTACGGATTTTGTCTGTGACCACAGGCTGTGGGTCGCGGATGTGGTCCGTGACCAAATAGGGCGTGGCCATATTTAGTGGTCACGACCCATATCCCTAACCATAGCATTGGTCACGGACCTCAGGGGTTACGGAATATAGTCGCGAACACTAGCCGTGACCCCATCTCACACCTGGTCACGACCTTGGGCCGTGACCCATCCTTCACTTTACACGAATGTTCACGAAGCGGGTCACGACCCAAAACCGTGACCAACCCTTCGACGTATGAAAATGGTCACCGGCATTGTCATGGTATTGGACCGTGACCCATACTTTCATGTTATCAGACCGTGACCCATACCCTTACGTACTCAAAATGGTCACGACCTAGGGCTGTGACCCCATTTATGCGTGATAAAAAAAGTGCTGGTCATTGACTATATCCGTGTCCATTTTTAAATATATTAAAAAAAATTGGACAAAATTTTATCTGTTTTCTGGACATTCTAAATCCTGCGTAATGTAAATCCCGCACGGCCATAATGCTAAATAATAAATTATAAAAACCCGCGTGGTCACGGGACCCCCGGTTTGAGAACAGGATGATAGCAATTTGGACCGTGAGCTCAAACCGTGGGTCCTGTGGCCATGTGGTCAGTTCCTACGAGATACGTTGGTCCCGTGAGAGATGTTGGCACTGCTCACGGGGACATTTGGGGGGTGGTTCATGGTTCCGCCCTCTAACTACATGTTTTCAAGCCTAATTGTAGACATTTTGAAATTTGGGTCGTGCACTCAAACCGTGGGTCCCATGGCCACACGGTTGGTTCCTATGAGACATGTTGGTCCCGTGTGAGGTGTTGACGATGCTCACGGGGCCGTTTTGGGGGTTGTTCGTGGTTCTGCTCTATAACGAAATGTTTTTAAGCCTAAGTGTAGAGATTCCGAAATTTGGGTCGTGCTCTCAAACCGTGGGTTCCATGGCCAGTCTATCGGTTCCTACGAGATACTTTGGTCCCTTGGTAGGTGTTGGAGCCGCTCATCAGGACGTTTGGTGGGTGGTTTGTGGTTCCACCCTCTAATAGCCTGTTTTGAGGCCTAAGTCTAGATATTTTGAAATTCGTGTCGTGCTCTCAAACCGTGGGTCCCGTGGCCACACGGTCAGTTCCTACGAGCTAATTTGGTCCGTTGTGAGGTGATGTCACCGCTAACGGAGATGTTTGGGGGTGGTTTGTTGTTTCGCCCTCTAACGGCATGTTTTCGGGCCTACATGTAGATATTCTAAAATTTGGGCCGTGCTCTCAAACCGTGGGTCTCGTGGCCATGTGGTCGGTTTCTATGAGATACGTTGGTCCCAACTCTCGTGGGAGGTGTTCCACTGCTCACATGCCCATTTGGGGGGTGGTTTGTGGTTCCGCCCTCTAACGACATGTTTTAAAGCCTAAGTGTAGATATTTTAAAATTTGAGACGTGCACTCAAATCGTGGGCCCCGTGGCCATGTGGTCGGTTCCTACGAGATATGTTAGTCTCGTGGGAGGTGTTAGTTCCGCTTACGAGGCCGTTTGAGGGGCGGTTCACTGTTCCGCCCTCTAATGGCATGTTTTCAAGCCTAAGTGTCGCTATTCTAAAATTTGGGTTGTGCTCTCAAAGCATGGGTCTTATGGCCCCATGGTCGGTTCCTATGAGCTACGTTGGTCCTGTGGGAGGTTTTGGCATCGCTCACGGGGCCGTTTGCGGGATGGTTCGAGGTTTCGTCCTCTAACGACATATTTTTGAGCCTAAGTGTAGATATTCTAAAATTTGGTTCGTGCTATCAAATTATGGGTCCCGTGGCCACACAATCAGTTTCTACGAGATACTTTGGTCCCAAGGGAGGTGTTGGCGCCACTCACGGGGCCGTTTGGGGGTGGTTCGTGATTTCGCCCTCTAACGACATGTTTTTAGGCCTAAGTGTATATATTTTGAAATTTAGGTCGTGCTCTCAAACCGTGGGTCCCGTGGCCATAAGGTTGGTTCCTATGAGATATGTTGGTCCCGTGTGAGGTGTTGGTACACTAACGGGGCCGTTTTAGGGGTGGTTCGTGGTTTTGCCCTCTAACGACATGTTTTCAAGCCGAAGAGTTGAGATTATGAAATTTGGGTTGTGCTCTCAAATCGTAGGTTCCATGGATAATCTATCGGTTCCTACGAGATACTTTAGTCCTTTGGGAGGTGTTGGAACCGCTCACGGGGCCGTTTGGGGGGTGGTTCATGGTTCCGCCCTCTAACGACCTGTTTTGAGGCCTAAGTCTAGATATTTTGAAATTCGGGCCGTGCTCTCAAAACGTGGCTCCCGTGGCCACACGGAAGGTTCCTAGGAGCTAATTGGTCCCGTGGGAGGTGTTAGAACTACTCACGAAGACGTTTGAGGGGGTGGTTCGTTGTTCTGCCCTCTAACGGCATGTTTTCAGGCCTAAGTGTAGATATTCTAAAATTTGGGTCGTGCTCTCAAATCGTGGATCCCGTTACCACGTGGTCGGTTTTTATGAGATACGTTGGTCCCATGGGAGGTGTTCGCACAGCTCAAAGGACCGTTTGGTGGGTGGTTTGTGGTTCCACCCTCTAACGAAATGTTTTAAAGCCTAAGTGTAGATATTTTGAAATTTAGGACGTGCTCTCAAATCGTGGGTCCCGTGGCCACGTGGTCGATTCCTATGAGATATGTTGGTCTCGTGGTAGGTGTTGGTTTCGCTAACGGGGACGTTTGGGGGGGAGGTTCGTGGTTCTGCCCTTTAGTGGCATGTTTTCAAGCCTAAGTGTAGATATTCTAAAATTTTGGGCTGTGCTCTCAAACCGTGGGTCCTGTGGCCCCGCGGTTAGTTCCTATGAGCTACGTTGGTCATGTGCGAGGTTTTGGCACCGCTCACAGGACCGTATGGTGGTGGTTCGTGATTTCGCCCTCTAACGACATGCTTTCGGGCCTAAGTGTAGATATTATGAAATTTGGTCCGTGCTCTCAAACTGTGGGTCCCGTGGCCACACGACCTGTTTCTACGAGTTACGTTGGTCCTAAGGGAGGTGTTGGAGCCACTCATGGGGCCGTTTGGAGGGTGATTCGTGGTTCGTTGTTCCTCCCTCTAACGACATATTTTCAGGTCTAGATGTAGATATTTTGAAATTTAGGTCGTGCTCTCAAAACGTGGGTCCTATGACCACGGAGTTGGTTCCTAAGAGATACGTTGGTCCCGTGGGAGGTGTTTGCGCCCTTCATGGGGCCATTTGAGGGGTGGTTCATGGTTCCACCCTCTTACGGTATGTTTTCAGGCCTAAGTTTAGATATTCTGAAATTTGGGCAGTGCTCTCAAATCGTGTGTCCCGTGGCCACACGATCGGTTCCTACGAGATACTTTGGTCCCGTGGGAGGTGTTGGCGTCGCTCATGGAGCCGTTTGAAGGGTGGTTCGTGGTTCCACCCTGTAACAACATATTTTGAGGCCTAAGTGTAGATATTCTGAAATATGGGTCATGCTATCAAATCGTGGGTCCCGTGGCCACACGATAATTTCTTACGAGATACATTGGTCTCATGGGAGGTGTTGGCACCGTTCACGGGGCCGTTTGGGGGGTGGTTCGTGGTTTCACCCTCTAACGACATGTTTTCAGGCCGAAGTGTAGATATTCTGAAATTTGGGTCGTGCTCTCAAACCGCGTGTCCTGTGGCCACGCGATCGATTCCTACGAGATACATTGGTCCCGTGGGAGGTCTTGGCGCCGCTCATGGGGCCGTTTGGGGGGTGGTTTGTGGTTCCACCATGTAAAGACATGTTTTCAGGCCTATGTATAGATATTTTGAAATATGGTTCTCGCTATCAAATCGTGGGTCCTTTGGCTACACGGTCGGTTCCTACGAGGCCCTCTAACGACATGTTTTCAAGCCTAAGGGTAAATATTCTGAAATTTGGGCCGTGATCTGAAATCGTGGGTCCTGTGGCCATGGGGTTGGTTCTTACGAGATATTTTTGTCCAGTGGGAGGTGTTGGCGCCCCTCATGGGGCCGTTGGGGGGTGGTTCATGGTTCCACCCTCTAACGATATGTTTTCAGGCCTAAGTTTAGATATTCTGAAAATTGGGCCGTGCTCTCAAACTGTGTGTCCCGTTGCCACGCGATCGATTCCTAAGATATACGTTGGTCCCGTAGGAGGTGTTGGTGTCGCTCATGGGGCTGGTTCTTGGTTTCGCAATGTAACAGTGTGTTTTCAGGCCTAAGTGTAGATATTCTGAAATATGGGTTGTGCTCTTAAATTATGGGTCCCGTGGCCATGCGATCGGTTCCTACGAGCTACATTGGTCCCAAGGGAGGTGTTGGCACCGCTCACAGGGCCGTTTGTGTGGTGGTTCGTGATTTCGCCCTCTAATGGCTTGTTTTCAGGCCTAAGTGTAGATATTTTAAAATTTAGGCCGTGCTCTCAAACCGTGGGTCCTGTGGCCATGGGGTTGGTTCCTATGAGTTAAGTTGATCTCGTGCGAGGTGTTGACTCCCCTCATGGGGCCGTTTGGGGGGTGGCTCATGGTTCCGCCCTCTAACGGTATGTTTTCAGGCCTAAGTGTAGGCATTCTAAAATTTGGGATGTGCTCTCAAATCCTGTGTCTCGTGGCCACGTGATCGGTTCTTACGAGATACATTGGTCCCATAGGAGGTGTTGGCGCCTCTCACTGGGTGGTTTGTGGTTCCTCCCTCTAACGACATGTTTTGAGGCCTAAGTGTAGATATTCTGAAATATGGGTCGTACTCTCAAACTGTGGGTCTCGTGGCCACACGGTCAGTTCCTACGAGATATGTTGGTCTCATGGGAGGTGTTGGCGCTTCTCACGAGGACGTTTGGGGGGTGGTTCATGGTTCTGCCCTCTAACGACGTGTTTTCAGGCATAAGTGTAGATATTATGAAATTTGGGTCGTGCTCTCAAACAGTGGGTCCCATGGCCACGCGATCGGTTCTTACGAGATACGTTGGTCCTATGGGAGGTGTTGACGCCGTTCACAGGGCCGTTTCGGGGGTTCTTCATGGTTACGCCCTCTAACGACATGTTTTCAGGCCTAAGCGTAGATATTCTAAAATTTGGGTCATTCTCTCAAACCGTGGGTCCCGTGGCCATGCAATCGGTTCCTATGAGATACGTTGGGCCCGTGGGAGGTGTTGGCACTGCTCACGGGGACGTTTGGGGGGTGGTTCGTAGTTCTGCCCTTTAACGACATGTTTTGAGGCCTAAGTGTAAATATTCTTAAATTTGGGTCGTGCTCTTAAACTGTGGGTCCCGTGGCCATGCGATTCATTCCTACGAGTTACATTGGTCCCGTGGGAGGTGTTGGAGCCGATCACAGGGCTGTTTGAGGGGAAGTTCGTGGTTCCGCCCTCTAACAGCATGTTTTCAAGCCTAAGTCTAGATATTCTAAAATTTGGGTCATGTGGCCACGCGGTTAGTTCCTACGAGATACATTGGTCCCTTGAAAGGTATTGGCACCGCTCACGGGGCCATTTTTTTTTTTTTGGGGGGGGGGGGGGGGGTACGACATATTTTCAGACCTAAGTGTTGATATTCTGAAATTTGGACCGTGCTCTCAAATCGTGGGTCACATGGCCATGCGGTCAGTTCTTACAAGATACGTTGGTCCCGTGGGAGGTGTTGGTGCAACTCACGGGATCGTTTTGGGGGTGGTTCGTGGTTCCACCCTATAACGGCATGTTTTCAAGCCTAAGTCTAGATATTCTGAAATTTGGGGCGTGCTCGGTCCTGTGGCCACGCGGTCGATTCTTACAAGATACGCTGGTCTCGTGGGAGGTGTTAACGCCGCTCACGGGGTCATTTGGGGGGTGGTTCGTGGTTCCTCCCTCTAATGGAATATTTTCTCGCCTAAGTGTAGATATTCTAAAATTTGGGTCGTGATCTCAAACCATGGGTCCCTTGGCCATGTTATCAGTTCTTACGAGATACACTTGTCTTGTGGGAGGTGTTGGTGCCGCTCATGGGGTGGTTTGGGGGTGTGCTTCGTGGTTTCGCCCTCTAATGGTATGTTTTCAGGCCTAAGTGTGGATGTTCTATAATTTGGTCGTGCTCTTAGACCATGGGTCCTGTGGGTATGCGGGAGGTTCCGATGAGATATGTTGGTTCCGTAGGAGGTGTTGACACCGCTCACGGGGCCGTTTGGGGGATGTTTCAGGGTTCCGCCCTCTAACGACATGTTTTTAGTCCTAAGTGTAGATATTCTGAAATTTAGGTCGTGCTCTCAAATCATGGTACCATGGCCATGCAGTCGGTTCCTACGAGATACGTTGGTCCCATGGGAGGTGTTGGTACCGTTGACGGGGCCATTTGGGGGTGGTTCATGGTTTCACCTTCTAATGACATGTTTTCAGGTTTAAGTGTAGATATTCTAAATTTTGGATTGTGCTCTCAAACCGTGGGTCTCGTGGCCATGCGGTCGGTTCCTATGAGATACGTTGGCCTCATGGGAGGTGTTGGTGCTGCTCACGGAGACGTTTGGGGGGTGGTTCGTAGTTCTGCCCTCTAACGACATGTTTTCAGGCCTAAGTGTAGATATTCTGAAATTTGGGTCGTGTTCTCAAACCGTGGGTCCCGTGGCCATGCGATCTATTCGTACGAGTTACTTTGGTCCCGTGGGAGGTGTTGGGGATGCTCACAGGGCTATTTGAGTGGCGGTTCGTGGTTCCGCCCTCTAACAACATGTTTTCAGGCTTAAGTCTAGATATTTTGAAATCTGGGTCCTGTGGCCACGCGGTTAGTTCCTACGAGATACATTCGTCCCTTGGGAGATGTTGACACCGCTCATGGGGCCGTTTGGGGGGTGGTTCGTGGTTTATCCCTCTAACGACATATTTTCAGGCCTAAGTGTAGACATTCTGAAATTTGGGTCGTGCTCTCAAATTGTGGGTCACATGGCCACGCTGTCAGTTCTTACAAGATACGTTGGTCCTGTGGGAGGTGTTGGTGCAACTCATGGGGACATTTAGGGGGTGGTTTGGGGTGTGCTTCGTGGTTTCGCCCTCTAACGGTATGTTTTCAGGCCTAAGTGGGAATATTCTATAATTTGGTCGTGCTCTCAGACCATGGGTCCCATGGCCACGCGGGAGGTTCCGATGAGATACGTTGGTTCCATGGGAGGTGTTAACACCGCTCATGGGGTTGTTTGGGGGGTGCTTCAGGGTTTCGCCCTCTAACGGCATGTTTTTAGTCCTAAGTGTAGATATTATGAAATTTAGGTCGTGCTCTCAAATCGTGGGTACCATGTCCACGAGGTCGGTTCCTACGAGATACATTGGTCCCATGGGAGGTGTTGGTACCGTTGATGGGGCCATTTGGGGGTGGTTTGTGGTTTCTCCTTCTAACGACATATTTTCTGGCTTAAGTGTAGATATTCTGAAATTTGGGTTTTGCTCTCAAATAGTGGGTCCCATGGCCATGCGATCGGATCCTACGAGACATGTTGGTCTCGTGGGAGATGTCGACAACACTCACGCGGCCGTTTGGGGAGGGGGGGGGGGGGGTTCATGGTTCCACCCTCTAACGACATGTTTGTAAGCCTAAGTGTAAATATTTTGAAATTTTGGTCGTGCTCTCAAATCGTGGGTCCTGTGGACACACAGTCGATTCCTACGAGATACGTTGGTCCCGTGAGAGGTGTTGGCACCGCTCATGGGGCCGTTTGGGGTGGTTCGTAATTCCTCCCTATAACGTCATGTTTTCAGGCCTAAGTGTAGATATTCTGAAATTTGGACTGTGATCTCAAACCGTGGGTCCCGTGGACATACGATGAGTTCCTACGAGATACGTTGGTCCCGTAAAAGGTGTTGGTGAAGCTTCTGGGGCCATTTGGGGGTGCTTCATGGTTTCGCCCTCTAACGACATGTTTTTAGGCCTAAGTGTAGATATTCTAAAATTTGGGACGTGCTCCCAAATTGTGGGTCCCGTGGCCACGCGGTCGGTTGCTATGAGATACGGTTATCCCATGGGAGGTGTTGACGCTGCTCATGAGACCGTTTGGGGATTGCTTCGGGGTTTCGCCCTCTAACGACATGTTTTCAGTCCCATGTGTAGATATTCTAAAATTTGGATCGTGCTCTCAAACCGTGGGTCCTGTGGCCACGGGATCGCTTCCTATAAAATATGTTGGCCCATGGGAGTTATTGGAACCGTTGACGCGGCCATTTGGGGGGTGGTTCGTGGCTCCGCCCTCTAACGGCATGTTTTCAGGCCTAAGTGTAGATATTCTGAAATTTGGGTCGTGTTCTCAAATCGTGGATCTCGTGGCCACGCGATTGGTTCTTACGAGATATGTTAGCCTCATGGGAGGTTTTTGGCCGCTAATGTGTCCATTTGAGGTGTGGTTCGTGGTTCCGCCCTCTACCGGCATGTTTTCAAGCCTAAGTGTAGATATTTTGAAATTTGGTCCGTGCTCTCAAACTGTGGGTCCCGTGACCATGCGATTGATTCCTACGAGCTACGTTGGTCCCAAGGGAGGTGTTGGCGCCAATCACAGGGTCGTTGGGGGGTGGTTCTTCCCTATAATGACATGTTTTCAGGCCTAAGTGTAGATATTTTGAAATTTAGACCGTGATCTCAAATCGTGGGTCCTGTGGCCACGAGGTTGGTTCCTACGAGATACGTATGTCCCATTTGGGGGGTGGTTCATGGTTCCACCCTCTAACGGTATGTTTTCAGGCCTAAGTGTAGAAAATTTTATATTTGGGCCGTGCTCTTACATCGTGTGTCCCGTGGCCACGCAATCGGTTACTATGAGATACGTTGGTCCTATGGGAGGTTTGGCGCTGCTCATGGGGCCGTTTGGGGGGTGGTTCGTCTTTCCGCCCTGTAACGACATGTTTTCAGGCCTAAGTGTAGATATTCTGAAATATGGGTTATTATCTCAAATCGTGGGTTCGGTGGCCACACAATCGGTTCCTATGAGATACGTTGGTCTCGTGGGAGGTGTTGGCAACACGCATGGGGCCGTTTGGGGGGTGGTTCGTGGTTCCGCTCTCTAACGACATGTTTTCAGGCCTAAGTGTGGATATTATGAAATTTGGTTCGTGCTCTCAAACCATGGGTCCCATGGCCACGCGGTCGGTTCTTATGAGATACCTCGGTCCCGTGGGAGGTGTTGGCACCGCTCACAGGGCCGTTTCGAGGGTTCTTTGGGGTTCGGCCCTCTAACGATAAGTTTTCAGGCCTAAGTGTAGATATTTGGAAATTTGTCTTGTGCTCTCAAACCGTGGGTCCCGTGGCCACGCGATCGATTCCTACGAGATACGTTGTTCCCGATGGAGGTGTTACCGTGGCTCACAGGCTCGTTTGGTGGATGCTTCGCGGTTCCTCCCTCTAACAGTATGTTTTCAAGCCTAAGTGTAGATATTATGAAATTTTAGTTATGCTCTTAAACCGTGGGTCTTGTGGCCACTCGGTTGGTTCCTACGAGCAACGTTGGTCCCGTGGGAGGTGTTGGCAACGCTCAAAGGGCCATTTTTTTTCTTGGGGGGGGGGGGGGGGGACGTGGTTTCGCCCTATAACGACATGTTTTCAGGCCTAAGTGTAGATATTCTAAAATTTGGGCCGTGGTCTCAAATCATTGGTCCCATGGCCATGCGGTCAGTTCCTATGAGATATGTTGGTCCCGTGGGAGGTGTTGGCACCACTCACGGGGCCGTTTAGGGGGTGGTTCATAGTTCCACCCTCTAACGACATCTTTTTAGGGCTAAGTGTGAATATTCTAAAATTTGGACCGTGCTCTCAAACCGTGGGTCCCGTGGCCACGCGGTAAATTCCTACAAGATACGTTAGTCTCGTGGGAAGTGTTGGTGCCTCTCATGCGTTTGGGGGGTGGTTTGTGGTTCCGCCCTCTAATGATATTTTTTAGGCCTAAGTGTAGATATTATAAAATTTGGGCCGTGCTCTCAAATCGTGGGCCCCGTGGACACCCGATCGGTTCCTACGAGATATGTTGATCTCGTGGGAGGTGTTTGTGCCGCTAATGTGGCCATTTGAGGTGTGGTTCGTGGTTCCGCCCTCTAACAACATGTTTTCAAGCATAAGTGTAGATATTCTGAAATTTGGTTTGTGCTCTCAAACTGTGGGTCCTGTGGTCACGTGATCGGTTCCTACGAGTTACCTTGGTCCCGTGGGAGGTGTTGGCGCCGCTCACGGGGCCTTTTGGGGGGTGATTCGTGGTTCCGCTCTCTAATGGCTTGTTTTCAGGCCTAAGTGTAGATATTTTGAAATTTAGGTCGTGCTCTCAAACCGTGGGTCTTGTAGCCACGGGGTGCTTCCTATGAGATACGTTGGTCCCGTGGGAGGTGTTGGCACACCTCATGGGGCCGTTTGGGGGGTTTGTTCGAGGTTCCACCCTCTAACGGTATATTTTTAGGCCTAAGTGTAGGTATTCTTAAATTTGGGTCGTTCTCTCAAACCGTGGGTCCCGTGGTCATGCGGTCGGTTCCTACGAGATACGTCGTTGGTCCCATAGGAGGTGTTGGCACCGCTCACAAGGTCGTTTGGGTGATGGCTCGTGGTTTCGCCCTCTAATGGCCTATTTCTGCCTAAGTGTAGATACTCTAAAATTTAGACCGTGCTCTCAAACTGTGGGTCCCGTGGCCATGCGACCGGTTCTTACGAGATACATTGGTCCCGTGGGAGGTGTTGACCCCATTAACGGGGCCATTTGGGGAGTTTTTCATGATTCCTATCTCTAACGACATGTTTTCAGGCCTAAGTGTAAATATTATGAAATTTGGGCCGTGCTCCTAAACCGTGGGTCCTGTGGCCACGCGATCAGTTCCTACGAGATACGTTGGTTTCGTGGCCATGCGATCGGGCCGTTTGGGGGGTATTTATTGATTTTTATTCAAAGAGGATTAAACCCTTAATAACATATAATAAGAGAAAAAAAGCCTTTCTCCGGGGCTTACAACTAATTACATGAAATAGAAAATTCTGTAATAAAAGAAGAAAGAAATCTAGACATTGGACCTTTATAAGGTCTAGCTTTAAAAGATAAGAAAGTCTCTTCATGGATCTAAAAAATAATAAACTTGGTAGTCATAGAGATTTCTTCAAAAAAAAATTATTCCTGGCACACCATATCTTCCAACAAATGAAGATGGGAAGTGTAGAGAATGGCCCTGATGTTATTCCCTTTCGAATTGAACCACCATAATAAAAGCCGAGATGTAAAACCTGGATTCCAAAATTTAATACCCATTAAAGTTTCGAAATATGACCAAGTAGCATTAGCAGTATCACTCGAACCAAATAAATGAGACATGTTCTCTTATTTATGATGTGATCAACGACATCTCGAAGCCAAAGGAATATTAATATTTTTTAAATTCGCATCAAGAGCAACAACATCTTGAAGAATACGCCACATACAAGTTGATACCTTCGGAGGTAATCTAGGATCCCAAATCATTGTAAAGGAGAATCGAAGCCCATGCTTTTGACGCACCACCTCCCATGCTATTTTGAAAATAAAGCCTTTAGAAAACCATCCATAATTAGGAGAGTAAAAACTATTTTCATCAACAACCTCATACACCGATTGCATCCTCTTCCACCTCCCACTAGAAAGATAAGGAGTTCCTCTAAAATTTAAATGAGCTAATTTTTTATATTTAAATTCATAAAATTAGCCCATAAAGAATTATTTTGAAGGAAACGGAACCAAATTTCGCATAAAAAAGCTAAACTCAGATCGTTGAGTTGACGAATACCCAAACCACCTTCTGATTTCGATCTGTAAATAACATCCCAAGAAACCCAATGGTGTTTAAATTTTTCTTCAGAGTTGCCCCAGAAAAAAATTGCGTAAAGCATATTAAAATCTTTGATGAAAGCCATCATGGGGAATATTACTAAAAAAACATGTGATCCAAGCATCAGAAGAACAGTCTGTATTAAAATTAATTTACCTGTCAACGTCAAATAATCGGACTGCCACTGTTGGATCAGATCGACTGCTTTAGCAGTTATAGGACCAAAAATGACTTTCTTCTTTCTGCCATTATATAGCGGAATACCCAGATAAGAAAGAGGTTAACTTTTGGAAACAAACACGGTAGTTAAGATGATACGACGTCGATACCTACGTGTACATCTGGGAGCTGTGATAACACAACTTTTATTGTCGTTACAGCACTGCCCATATTGGGCTTGATAATCAGCGAGAAACCCTTTAATTTTTCTTATAGACTTCAAATGACCATTTTGAAAAAAGATCAATTCATCCGCATAGGCGGACAACCTCTCGGCTAGAGTAATGTTTTATCGAACCAGCTAGCATCAAATTATGGACTACTCTATTCAGAATCTTTACCGCAATAATAAATAACGCAGGGGATAAAGGATCACCTTGACAAACCTCACGCTCAGATTTAAAATATCCATAAGATTTGCCATTGATAATTACAGAATACCAAAAATTGGATAAGATCCTCCACACAAGATCAATACATGTTTTCGAAAATCTATAAACACGTAACACCTTGATTATAAGAAAACTAAGAAAGTTTATCATATGCTTTTTCCATATCCACCTTAATGACCACATTGATATTAGAAATTAATTCCTGTGTAAGAAGGATATTATTTGTTATTTGAAGCCCTTGAATAAAGTCTGTTTGGGATGAGGAGATGATCTTTGGAGGTAATTTCCCAAATCAATTAGCCAAAATTTTGGATATAATTTTGTGGGAAAAATTACAAAGGCTAATGGGTCGAAATTCCGAACAAGTTAAAGGGTTGACAACTTTAGGAATAAGAACAATGTTTGTAGAAGACCAGCTTTTGGGTATTTTGTAACCAAGAAAAAAGGCTTGAATAGTAAGGGTAAGGTCCTCTTTAATGAAATCCCAGCACACTTGAAAAAAATAAGCATTAAAACCATCCGGACCTGCCACACTATCTTTGTCCCAAGAGAAAACAACCAACCGAATTTCTTCAGAAGTAGGAATATTGGTGAGCAACTGATTATCACAAGAATCAATCAAAGAAGGAACATGATGAAAGATACTGGGATTGTAATCACAACTAGACTTCTCCACTAGAATATTTATAAAATGAGAGATAACACACTCCTCAATCTCTTTAGAATCTGACCCCCAAAATCCATCATCATTTTTAATCTTTTGAATAAAAAGTTTCTTCTTCTTTTTCTTAACCATGGAATGAATTTTTTTTGAATTAAAATCCCCATTAGTAGCCCATTTAACTCTAGCTTTTTGTCTCAAAAGAGTTTCTTCAATTTTCAATTCCTTATTGAAATTGGCCTTGGCACGATGACAAGCTTCTCTGTTTTCTGAGGTAGGATCCAAATCAAAAGTAGCTTCCTTAATGGTTAAATCATGTTCAACTTTTTGCACCCGTGAAAAAATATTGCTAAAACACTCCTTGTTCCAAGATATTTAAGTTGATTTGACATTTCTAGTTTGGAAGCAAATGACTCCATAGGTCTCCCAAGAACATCAATTAACCAAGACTTTTCCACAACATCAAAAAAGGATTTATGAGAAACGAGCATGTTTTGGAAAAGGAAAGGTTTAGGATAAGAATCCGAAGGAAAATTTAGCAAAAGAACAATAGGAGCACGATCATAATTATTTCAATGAATATGTTCAATAAAATAAGTAAAGGAATTATTAAACCATCCACGTTATCAAAAACTCTATCAATCCTGGCCCAAATTCTATCATCACCGTCATGATTATTACACCAAGTAAAATTAGAGCCAGAAAAAGGAACCTCATTTAAACCAACATGAAGCATAATAGCATTCAAACCTAATATAGCTCTTCTATCCACCAAATTACCTCCCCTTTTCTCCTCCTGATTGGACACAATATTGAAGTCACCCCCAATGACCCAAGAATCATAACCAAGAGAGGAGATTGTGAAGCACCCCATATCTTTGACTCACACGAGTCTACATTATTTAGGCGCTTATCTAATTTGGAAATAGTGACAAAATTGAGTCATATCCCAGTCTACCAAAGAGCCTTAGACACTACATATCAAATTCCTCTAAAAGTCTCAAAGGTAGAATGCTAACACTGCACCTAGGATTGCATTCATTTGTTGCATTCTTTATAATTTAGGGGTGTGTGTGTTAAATCCCATAAAATAATTTTTTAATAATTTTTGGGATATGGTAAATAATGTTTAGGAATTTATAAAACATTTTAAAACATTTAAAAGTTGGATTTAATAATGTTGTGGGTTGATTTATAATTACCCTTTTATCCTAAAAACTAGCTTGGGTAGAATCCGAAAGCGGCAGAGAATTGTGATGTGGTAAATGAGATTATTTAAAACTTCAAAATACGCGTTTTAGGCATGATCCATGCCCTACACGTGTTGATCTATGAACAATTGGATTTGTGTTTGTTTACTCTCACAGCCTTAATACGTAATCATGTCCATTGGATTAATTGTTATCTATGGTCTGCATGTCATTACCTCAATCCTTGTGATATCAAAGAGGACCAATTAAATTTGCTTTTAATAGCGTCCATCTTCAGCCGTAAGATTTACATCGTTAATGCTAGACTTAATCTTAGATATTGATCTTATACAACCCTTCCATATCCTTCCTAGATTAGTATAAATAGAGACCAACAGGTGAACGTTTCCTGTCTTTTGATCATTTTGAGTTATGAGAGAAAATAAGAGAAGAGAGAGAGAGATAAAAGATAAAGAGAGAATTAGAAACCCTAATCAAACTCCGGCCAAATCTTTCACAAGAAAACCCTTTTATGAGTTTGAGTGAGTTCAAAAGTGAGAAGAACCAGTCTCTCTAGTCTTTAATCTCTTGTCTAACCAAGTCATGAAGTTTAGATTTCAATTTCTTCTCATAGAAATTTGAGATCTCAAACTGTATGACACATATCACTTAGATCTTTATAGGTTTGATTTCCTTTTTTAAGAAATCATTATTGTTGGTTGTTTTACTCTCATATAATTATTTTCAAAACCAAAACCAACAAACTTATTTTTGTTTCCAGTTTATAAGAAAAATCAGACTTAGATCTAGTTAAGATCATGATTGGGATTTTACACTTTTGTGAAATGGATTTGTAAATAAAATAAAGAAAGTGTTTAGGACCTTGGCTGCTTTTTATAGCAAGATGTCCTCAAAATCTATGTATAGAAATAAAGATCCGTGGTCTGAGACTATCAAACAAACTGTGATTAAGAAATCCTTACTGCATCTTAAAACGATATTTGTAATTTGTTAAGAATAGTTTCTGTATAAGTGTGTGTGTGTGTGTGTGTTGCATGCATGTGATTAGGCACTTCACCACTTACACTTATCACACTATAATATTAAAGAAGTGTTGGTAGAGCGATTCTTGACTTTAGAGTCGATGTAAAGCTAAAAGGAGAAGCGATTACAAAGAAGGGAGAACAACCTCAACATCATAACCTTCAGAGGAGTCAGAATAATCCAAAGGGGTTGGTAAACATTCTGGACTTAGAATTATGTCTGCGTGTGTGTTATGTTTGTTATATAGTTTGTAATCTGTTACACTATTTTAGTGGATTTTGTTTTTGAGGTGTAGAGACCTCCGTGGATGTTTCCCCAATTGGGTGGGGTTTTGCCATGTTGAAATCACGTGTACTTGCATACTTATTCTTCCTCTCATCACCTTATTGAGGTCGTGCTGATTTATAACCTATATAAGTTTTGTTTTTCAAAACCGGTACACCTATACCTTAAATAACGCGTTCATATAATCTTTTAAACACATCTTGTGTTAGCTGCTTGTTTTGATTAAAGAGTTTCTTTCAAAAACTGTTTGGAGCCATTTAAACTGTTTAATCTTGAATTAAATGACTTAAGTGGTGATTTTTCAATTGGTATCAGAGCTTTGGTTTTATAAATTCTTTTAGATCTTGAGTTTCTGAAATTATTTTCTCAAAACAAACGATGGACGAGAAATTTGAGAGATTCGGTAACCTGTCCAGGCCCTCTCTCTTTGATGGAACCAACTTCCCTTACTGGAAAGTGAGGATGGTTGCTTTCATCCAAGGGATATTGGGAGATGATGTTTGGGATACTATTGAAAATGGCTACACTTTTCCTACCAAACCATCCGCTGAAGGAGGTACTGTGAGGATTAGCAAGCTGCTAAGTGAATTCACCAAAGAATAAATACAGACGTCCCTTAACAATAATAAAGGAAAAAATGTCATATTCATATCTATTAATGAACGCGAATTCAAAAGGATATCTTTCTGTACTACCTCTAAGGAAGCATGGGACAATCTAGTGATTGCACATGAATGAGACACATGTGTTAAATCTGCTAAAACCCAAATGTTAATCTACTAGTACAACACTTTAGTCATGACTGGGACTGAGTTATTTGATGACTTCTACATTAGGTTGACAGATATAGTGACTAAGTTGCATGCTAATGGGATAATTTATGATAGGAACGAAATTATCTCTAAAATTCTAAGGTCACTTCCATAAAAATTTGACAATAAACGCTATGCAATTGAGGAGATGGATGATCAAAACCTTACCCCTGAACTCCTCAGTAGCAAGTTAAGAACCGTGGAAATGGAATTAGAGTTTAAGAAGTAATTAACAAAAATCCATAAGAAACAATCTGCCTCTAATCTAGTCTTTACCTTTAAGTTGACTAAACCTGAAAGTCATTTACCTGAAATGGACTTAGATTCTGATGAGGACTGTAATTTAAAGAGTTTGGATAATCAGATTGCCTTAATGTTTAAACATTTCAAGAAAATTTTGAAATTTAGATATAAAATTGCAAATAGACGAGGCAAACCTACATATTCAAACCACTCTAATAATATGCCTCATGAGAAAAGACTTGACAACAAACCCAGTAGAGACCTTAAGAACACTGAATGCTACAGATGTGGGAAGTTAGGACACATAGCCAGTGACTGTAGAGTTAATTTGAATAAGAACAAAAACACTAGAGCAAACTTGTGCAAGACTTGGGATGACTCAAGTGAATCAGAAACTGAGGAACCTGAGTCATCTAATCCTTATGACCCCTGTATGTTTTTCTTTGCTAAAATCATATACACTAATGATAAGGAATCTGATCATGCTATGTTGAATAATGTTATCCCTACTAATTTGTCTGCCTTATTACTTGAGAATGATGATAATTCATCAAACGCGGTGTGTGTGAGTAAAAGGGAACGCTCTATTGTTGATGCTAATGGGTGTGTGAGTCCTAAAAATGAATCGCTAGGGGACACTTCACACTACACACTTAGTGACTCCGACAATGAGGACCTTACTGACATTCACACATTGTACTAACAAACTCTCAGGAAAAGCACTAGACTTGAAAAGATTGGCAAAGACCTTACATAGAAGATAGAAACCCTAAGTCATATGATCAAATAGAATGGTGAAGAGTACACTTCTCAATGTCTAATTCATGAGAATGAAAGTAAAACTTTTGAATAAAAACTGAAAGAGTTGTATCACTCAAATGAAATTCTGGAAAAGAAATACAAAGGGACTTTGTTAGAATTGGAACAAACAAAATAAAAGACATCAACAGTCTTAAAAAAGTTTGCTAAATTTTAAAATAACTCAAAATATTTTTAAGACGGTGTTGCTGAAAGTAATACCAATTCTGATGATAGAACTGGAATAGTTTTTTGCCCAAATAATTCTAAGCAAACTAAAACTTTTGAACCTATCAAGTTTGTGTCTGGTGGCAAAAGACCTGTTGAAACTTGTCCAGATTTTCAAGCCTTGAAAAATTATTTTGACTCGCAACAACAAAAGTTAGACATTGGTGAATCAAGTAACTCTAAGTGTAATGTTGAACATAAGGCTAAATATGTCTGCCCTCCTATTAGATAATTTGATTCGTCATTTCATCCCGTGCCACCTAGGAATAAGATTAGAGCTCAAACTTAGACAAGTTCTTGATTAAAAAATTTCCTATGGTTAAGATTTCTACGAGTTATTTTTACTGCTCTTATTGTGATGTCTATGGACATTCCCTTGATGGTTGCTATTACAAACGTCTATATCAACTAGTCTATCACTCTCCTGTTTACCATAACTTTAACTATTCTAGGAGCAGTCGAAATAATTATGTCCTACCTAGACATCAGGATTAGAATTCTAACTATCAAAATAGGAAGAGAAGAACAAATACTAATAGATCATCAACAAGAAGGAATCCTTGATTATTTTCTAAACCAAATGCTCAACCTTTTTATAATCATCATCAACCTGCGCAAAAATCTTTTAGAAAAAAGACTGAAGCTCGCAAGTTTTACCAAATACGAGCTAATAAGCGCAAATTGAAAACTAGAGCAATTTGGGCTAGAAAAGATGAGCTATTACCCCAGATGAAATGCAATATTGTGATCTGTGCCTTTAAAGCTAAACACACATCGTCTGGATGGTATTTAGACTCTGGATGTTCTAAAGATATGACCGGGGATGATACCAAACTTTCAAACAAAACTAACTTCTTCGGAGGAAAAGTCTTGTTTGGAGATGGTGTATTAGCCCATATCATTGGTAAAGGAACACTCCATGAAGAAGGACTACCTATTCTTGAGGATGTTCTTTTGGTAAAAGGTCTTAAAGCTAATTTACTAAGTATATTGCAATTTTATGACTCCAACGATACTGTCACATTTTCAAAGAACAATTACAAAATTTTAAATGAAAAAGGTGATTGCATTATTACAGGACTCCGTACTCCAGATAAATGTTATACAGTCAATCCAAGTACAGAAGTTTGTAACATTGCCAGAGTGGAATGAGATATGGAATAATAGGTTATGTCACATTAATTATGACAACCTTGGTAAATTATGTTCCCAAGAGATAGTTAGAGGTCTTCCTAGGATCAAACCAATTTCAAACACCATACGTGGTCCCTGTCAAGAAGGAAAGATTATTAAGGCTCTCCACAAGAAAGTTAAAGAAGTTTTATCCACTAAACCTCTAGAATTCATCCATATGGACCTAATGGGTCCTTCTTATACTGTTAGTATTTTTGGCAATTATTATATTCTAGTTATGGTTGATGACTTCACTCGATTTACCCGGGTTGCCTTTTTAAAACACAAATCAGAAACATTCTGTAAGTTTTTGAAAATTTTGGTTCGTATTAAAAATGAAAAGGACTCCCAAGTAGATAGAATTCGTAGCGATAGAGGAGGAGAATTTATAGATTTAGGTGTCATCGAATACTATGACTATAATGGTTACAAACATGAATTTAGTGCCCGTAAGACACCTCAATAAAATGTAATTGCTAAGCGTAAAAGTTGCACTCTTCAAGAAATGGCCCGTGTGATGATTTATGCGAAGAACTTACCTAAATATTTTTGGGTAGAATCCATTCGTACAGCTTGTCATATAATTAATTGTGTATACCTAAGGAAAAACACCAAACAAACATCCTATGAACTTTGGTATGGGAACAAACCTAACCTAAAATACTTTAGAACCTTTGGCAATACTTGTTATGTATGCAAGGATAGAGAACATTTATCTAAATTCGAAACCAGAGGAGATAAAGCTATTTTCTTAGGATATTCCCCAAATAGTAGAGACTACCGTGTCTACAATCTTCGTACCAAAACCTTAATAAAATCCATTAATGTGGTTCTAAGTGACACTAATGTAGAGAGTAAGATCAAAGGACCAACTATAGTGGATGAATTTGAAAATACTTTTACTTATGATTCTCCAGAGATAGATGATTCTTTACCAACTGAGATCCCTGAAGTGCCAAACTGGGTTTTCAAAGATCATCCTTTAGATAGTGTAGTTTATGACGCTACTGAGCCAGTTCGTACAATCCCAACTACATACTCTTGCTCATTATGCATGCTTTGTTTTTCTTATAGAACCAAAGAATGTTAATGAAGCACTGAATGACCCATTATGGATAAGTTCTATGCAGGAGGAACTTCTTCAATTTGTCATTCATGATGTATGGTATCTTGTACCCCGACTAGAAACTAAAAGGGTTATTCGCACACGTTGGCTTTTTAAAAATAAAACAGATAAATCTGGGATGATTATTCGGAATAAAGCTGGATTATTTGCCCAGGGTTACTCTCAGATTGAAGGAATAGATTTAGAGGAAACATTTGCACCCATCACTCACCTTGAGTCTATTCGCTTACTCTTTGCAATAGCTTGTTATTTGCATTTCACACTTTAACAAATGGATGTGAAATCTGCTTTCCTTAATGGCATCTTGACTAAAGAGACCTACGTAGAACAACCTAAAGGGTTCATTGACCCTCATCATCCATGTGATGGCAATTATTATGCAACACAAATAGATAAGAGAAAGGCAATCACCAAGTAGGAAAAAGGAATGTAAAATGTCAATCACACAACAAAGGATGTACGTGGTTCAGCAAAGGAGTGCCTACGTCCACGGTGGTGCAGCCGATGTTATTTCTATATACTCCGGAGAGTGATTGCAGAGGATACAACTTATCCTTTTGCCCTGGACCTAAGGTTCAATATATACATGTATGTTCAGGTAAGTGGGGGTGTTTGATTCCCCCACGTTTTCCATCTCTCCCTATAACCTCCCTTAATGGGAACGTGGGAAGAGATCGGATTGTTAAATGAGAAATGGGGGGCCTGGACTTTGGGCCGCCAGAAATGGGCTACTCGTCCAGGCCCATGGTCTTAATTCTGGGTACCCACAATTGCCCCAAAGTTTGTTGGGCCATGCTCTTGGGCTCAATATAATGGCTTTTTTGCAATTCTTCGAAAGCTGTGAAGTTGATTTTGGCGGCACCCGCTTCGTTTGTTGTGCAATATGATTAGCAAAATTTGAAGGTTTGTTGGAATAGCCACTTTTCTACCGTCACTGCAGTCTTTCCAGCTGTTGATGTAAAAAACTAGATTACTCTAATTATTTAATCACAGATAAATAAATGAGACAAAAGATTTTAAAGTGGTTCAGACTTATATGAATGGCCTACGTCCACTGTTATGTTATTGCTGAGTGTTTGGGAATCCTCGATTACAAGTGCTCTCAAGAAATTCTGATCCCCTTGAATGAGGGTGATACAAGGTGTTTATATCCCTTAGGCTGTACATGAAAGGGTGATACATTAAATGATATACATATGAAAGGGTAACTCATTTAATGTTCTTCAAGCGTGTGCGTCAAGATGATAAGTATTCAATGAATAGTTGAACTGTTGATTATCTGGCAATCAATGTTGTGGTCGAGATGCAGCTCAAACCGCCTTAGTTGCTCATCGTCCAAGAGTTCCTCGGAGCACTGGAGTTCCTCGGGGGGGGGGGGGGGGGGGGCTGGTGTTCCTCGGAAGACTGGTGTTCCTCGGAGTACACCTGTTGCTCGGAGTGAGTATGTTGGTCGGGGAAATGATCTTCCTGGGTTTTAGGAGCCTTTTCTTCGTATTTGAATTTCCTTCCAAATTCGCAGAATCCGCCTATTATGCATTTTTATAAGCGCTTCGATCTTCGTGCACTTTTTGTCCTTTTAGCCGCCGGTAGCATAATAGTTTCCTTTTTGTAATCATTTCTTTCGCCGTTTCCCAAGGCAAAGTATTTAAGCTTCAGAGGCAATCCCATCGTCTTCTACCTTTTCAATTTCTGCTTTCGAGTTTTCTATAGCTTTTCTCTCTCCTGTGCGTTCATCCCTTTCTTCGTTTGTTTGTCAACAGATCTCCTTTTTCCTGTAAGATTTTCTTCCTTCTTCTTCATTTCTTTTTATTCACCATGGTTTATATTATCGAATCTCTTGAGAAATTACGTTCTGACTTTTCCATTCCATCTTGGGTAATTTTGGAAAATCTTTCTGAGCCTTTAGATTATTTTCGTTTGGCTGAGGGACACTGGTTCCCCAGTCTCTTTATTGCTGAATGTGGATTTTCTTTTCCACCAAACCCTCTGTGCTTAGAGTTCTGTCAATATTTCGATGTCGTCCCTGCAAAAATAGCCCCCAACACCTGGAGAATAGTTAATGGGGTGCATAAGTTAAATCAAACTCATGGAACTCGTACAGGAATTCCTGAGATTATGTACTGTTATAGATGGGCTATTTTAGATACTGTTTTTTATTTAAAAACTAGGTTTTTGAATAGGGCCTTAGTAGTCAATCTCCCTGATGCATATAGGGATTATTTTGAACATGGGGTGGTTATAAAAAATTGGCAACATGCCCCTTTGGTTGGAGATGCAGTATAAGAGGGTCCCAGATGCCCCCCATATGGCAATGGGATAGGTTGTTTTCATATTATTTTATTTTTGAAATTAAGATTTCATTGTGTTTGACAAAATGTATGACTGATATTTTACTATGTATTTGTTTGCAGTTGACAGTTGAGAAAAACTCCCAAAGAATCAGAAGTTAATATAAAGCATTTGAAACAAATCTGGAATTTTCATCGAAGAGTTGCAGACGAGCACATTAGGTCTGCTTCATATTTGTTGCAGTATAGGAGCTACACATCATCCTTTACTGCTCGTCCTGTGGTCAGCATTAGTGAGCCATTGCCAGCTTCTGAGGAATCTTCACCAGAATCTCACATTCCTCTAAGCCAGAAAATGGGCAAAAGAAGAGTTCCTGCTCTCTTTGAAGAGACTACATCTGCTGGAGATGGGAAAAGAAATAAGGCTGAGGTCCCAAAGGGGACAAAGAAAATAGATGCCACCCCTTCTGTTTCTCCTCAGAAGGCTGCCGAGAAGCCCCCAGTGGCTCCGAGCAAGAAAAGTGCACATGTGGAAGTGGTCCCAACCAAAAGTTCTTTGGTTGAAACTGCTGAAGTGACATTGAGGAGATTGAAGAAATCCTCCTCAATCACTTTGACTAAAACCATTCCCCAGCTCCAAGATAGTGGAGCTGGTGTCCCAACCATTATTCCCTGAGTTCTGCAATGAGCTCGGTAAAGACTTGGACTATTCCTGAAGTCCAAGGAATTGAAGAAAACATGTCTAGGGATATGCTGACATCCCTAGCTACTCGTCACATTGCTTCAGTAAGTTTCTCTTATCCAAAATTCTTCTTTCTTTCTATCAATATATGTATCTCGGCACTGACTTATCATTAACTTCTTTTTCAGCTGGTGAGTTGCTTTAACACCATAGTGAAGAAAGATGAAGCAATTAAGGCTTCTAGCTCCTCGTCTGGAGTAGAGGATGCTTTACAGGGCTTGGCTCAATCTTTGAAGGAGTCCCGTCAAAAGTATGACGAGGATAAAGGTGAATGGGAGAAGAAGTCGGCTGCGTCTGAAGTAGAGAAGGTGCAGCTGGGAAGTAAGGTGAAGGACTTGGAGAGAGAGAATAAAAAATATGCCGAGAAGCTCACAAGCTTTGGGGAGCTTGAGAACAAGTTGAAATCGGCCGAGGAGGAGCTGACCCTTCTGCGAGAAGTAAATCGCCAGAAGGAGGAGGTGGAGGCCAAGTTGAAAGCCTCCGAGGATCTTCTATCCGAGAAGCTCTCCTCGGAGAAATTGAAAAGAAAAATGGCAATCAATAAGTCCTTCAACACAGGTTGGGACAAAGGGTGGAATAAATGAGTAGCTGCCATGATGACTCAGGTGCAGTATGGAAGTTTGAAATACTTCCGAGATGGCTGGGTTGCTGCTTTGCAAGAACTGAAGGTTAGCGAGGACTCTGAATTATTTCGACAACATCTCCCTGGTCCTCCCCCAGCCATCGAGGATGAAGAGGAGGACGAAGCTGCCTCCGAAGAATCTTCAATGGTAGTGGGTTATCTCATCCTTACCCAGCCTACTGACGAGGAGCTTTCATCTCTGCCAGCTCCTCCAGAACAAGTTCCAGCTCCAGCCGACCAACTCATTATTCCCACCGAGCAACCGAGCTCCTCATCCCAGCCTCCCGAGAAAGTCTTGAGAGACAAGGAAAAGGTGTGACGTTGTTCGGTTTTCTCTTTCTATTTTGCTTCTTTTCCAAATGTAACTAAGATCTTTGTAACTTCGCCTTATGATCTAATAAAATTTGAGTTCTTTTCTTCCATATGATTGTCTCTTTTCTTTCTGTACTCAGCCTTGATCTTCTTTTTGATGATTACTTTTTCCATCTCTGTTAGTTTATGGCCAGGATGGATCTGCTCTCTGCTAATGATACAAAGTTGATGCAGTAATGCCACGAATATTATAAGGCTGGTCACACAGAATTAAGTGCATTAGAAGTTGCAGACATCCTTGGTCATGATGCTTCCGAGCAGGCAGTTGAGGCTTATCAATACCTGAAGGATTTTCTTGACCGAACTGTAGCCAACAACGTGGCTTATTATGAAATGATAGAAGACTTGAAAGGTACTCTCGATGAGCTTCAACATCAATATAAAGAATCAACTACCCTGTTGCATGAGGGGTATGAGAAGAGATATCAACAACTTTCTTCCGAGAAGGGCTACGACAAACTCCTAGATGGGTACGATGTCAGAGAGAGAACCCTAAAGGGTGAAGTTGAAGCCTGTAGATAGATTGCCGAGCTGCTAGAGCAAGAAAATAACAATTTGCAGAAAGAGCTGGCACAGTATAAGTCTGCAGCATCTTCTTCAACAGCTGTAATCCCAGTGACTGATGAGGGATTTTCCTTTCTAGAAGTTGAGAATGCCAAATTAAGGCAAGAGTTGGATACCTTGAGAAGATCTGGTACTTCTGCTGCTACTCGGGGACGAGGAAGAGGTTCTCGTGGTCGAGGAAGAGCTGCTCAGAATGTCGTCGAGGAACCAAGTTCTCGACCTGCTCGGGGAGGATCAAGAGCTCTTAGTCGTAATGTTGAAGAAGCTCGTACTCAATCAACATTGGAAACTCAAGCGTTCCAATTGAATGCAAAAGATCGGCTTTGTCTGAAATGTCCAAGAAAATCCAAACTCTGGAGGATCAACTTGCTTCGACAAAGTTTGCTCTGAATAATAAGGATGTTTTTGTCAGGAACCTTCATGAACAGTTAGAGAGAATAACTTTCCAATTCCACAAACAACCTCGTGAGTTCTGGATGGCAGGCTACAAGCCCTTTGCGACTTGGATGCTCGCCTTGAAAATGCCAATAATGAAGGTTATAAACAGGGATGGTTGAACGCCCTGGGTGTATTAAAACTAGAGCAGGGCCATTATTTATGGGATTATCATGCTCCTGGGCTACTAGACTTGCCTATGCCACCTTATAAATTGGACATAGAGTGGATCCCAGCTCGGGCCATTCCTCGGAGCTTAATTGCAAAATACCTCGGTGACTATAATCTTCATTCTCAGATCGAGGTATCTCGTCCCGAGCATCTACTGGACACACCTTCCGTGATGAACGTTAGGATGTTGAAGGACTTGAACTTCATTAACTCTCCTCAGACTTTAAATGATCCGCCTGCTGGAGAGGAACCTATTTCAAAAGCTGAGGGAAAGAAACCAATAGAGTAGGGATCTCAATGTAATAGTTAGTACACATATGTAACTTGTAATTCGTTTTGAATTGTAATGAAAGGCTTTCATTTTCTGTTTGCTAATCTGTATTGCTATTGTCTTGTGATTATCAGACATTCTATATTTGTGCTTGCATAACAATATTGTATGGTTCCTCGACCAACTTAGTAATAAAAAATTACAAGTATTAGTAATGTTGCTCGATCACTTAATAATAAAGTAATGAGTATAAAAATGTTAAAAGTTCTTCCAACTAACCAAGGTTGTTAAATTGTGTTCGTCGACCAATTATAGTTAGTGAGAGTTTTTATCCCCGACCAGCTATACTTGGTAAATTTTTATCTTTTTCATAAAATGTGCCCGACCAACCAAGGTCGATGATTTTTCCTCGTCGACCAACTACAATTAGTGGGTTTTTACCCCCGACCAACTATACTTGGTTCAGTTTGGAATATTTGTTCTTCGAGGAACTTTTATGTAATAAACTTACTTCCCGACCAACATAAGTTGGCATTTGAGAGCATATTTTATTTCCTAACCAACCGAGATTGGCTTTTCGTCGATCATCTTGTGTTCTTGCTCTTTTACCAACCAGAGTTGGTCTGAGTTCGAACTATCATATCCACTAGCTCTTTTACCAACCTGAGTTGGTCACGCTAGTGTACGCCTCCTAACCAAAGGAGCATAGTTTGTTCTCGCCCTTTTACCAATCGGAGTTGGTCGTGGGTTTGAACTATCATGTCCACTAGTTCTTTTACCAACCTGAATTGGTCACACTAGTGTACGCCTCCTAACCAAAGGAGTGTAGTTTGTTCTCGCCTTTTTACCAACCGGAGTTGGTCGTGGGTTTGAACTATCATGTCCACTAGCTCTTTTACCAACCTGAGTTAGTCACACTAGTGTACGCCTCCTAACCAAAGGAGTGTAGTTTGTTCTCGTCCTTTTACCAACCGGAGTTGGTCGTGGGTTTGAACTATCATGTCCACTAACTTTTTTACCAACCTGAGTTGGTCACACTAGTGTACGCCTCCTAACCAAAGGAGTATAGTTTGTTCTCGCCCTTTTACCAACCGAAGTTGGTCGTGGGTTTGAACTATCGTCTTCTTTTTACTACCGAGCAGCATTGTGTGTCGAGCAGCGTAGTGTTAAACACTAGTATTCCCCAAAAAACTTTCAATAAAAGGAGAGAAGATTGTGAAATATCATCGTTTTATTCATATTGATGGAACTGCTTTACATTTTACATCACTGATAATACTTGCGTAAGTGTTCAGCATTCCATGCATTCTTAAATTCCTCTCCTTCTAGAGTTGCTATTCGGTAAGTTCCTGGTCGGACAACTGCAGTAACTCGATAAGGTCCATGCCAGTTTGCTTCCAACTTATTGTGCTTCTGAATGACCTTCTTTAGCACATAATCTCCTTCTTTTAAGTCACATTTTTTCACCCTCTTGTTGTAGAGGGCTGTTCGCTGTTGATAAGCAGCATTCCTAATGGCTGCCTCTTCTCTAACTTCCTCGAGCATGTCCAAATCTCCTCTCCTCATCAAGTCGCTGACTGGGGAATTGAAATTCAGCACTCTGTGTGTTGGAAGTCCCAACTCGGCAGGTATTACAGCCTCACTTCCAAATGCCAGCATATATGGTGATTCTCCAGTTGCTGCTCAGGGAGTTATTCGGTAAGCCCACAATACTGACTGTAGCTCATTAATCCAATTAGCTTTAGCCTCACTTAGCCTTTTCTTCAAACCATTTAGTAATGTTCTGTTCGTCACTTCAGTCTGCCCATTGCTTTGAGGATGGCCTGGTGCTGAATGAACCTTCAAAATGTTTGACTGATGACAATAGGTGGCAAACTCCTCGTTATCAAATTGTGTTCCATGGTCTGTGATGAAGGGATGAGGGAGACCATATCGGCATATGATGTTCTTCCAAATGATTGGTACACCTTCTCGTATGTCATATCAATCAGAGGCTCAGCTTCTACCCACTTAGTAAAATAATCTACTGCGACGACGAGGTACTTGAATCTTCCTCGGGTCGTTGGCAGTGGTCCAACCAAATCAATTCCCCACATGAAAAATGGACAAGGGGAAATTATGGGTGTCAACAATGCTTGTGGAGTTCGTCGAATGGAGGAAAAACGTTGGCATTTATCACATCTTTTGGCATAGGCTATACAATCAGCCCTCATCGTTGGCCAGTAGTACCCCTGCGTCATCACTCTTTGTAAAAGTGTCCGACCTGCTACATGTGCTCCACAAGATCCTTCATGGATCTCTTCAATCAATTTCTTCTCCTCGGAGGGATGTACACATCTCTGCAAACCCACCATAATTCCTCGTCTATACAAAACACCATTAGTTAGTACATACCGAGCAGCTTTAAACTTCAATTTCTTTGCAGCGAGTTTATCCTCTGGCAACTCTCCCTCCTCAATATATTCCCTGATGGGATCTATCCAAGATGGTCCTAAATCAAGGATAATAGCATTCATCGTCAAGTCTTCATCTATGCTCCGACTTTCTAATACTTCAATTGGTATCGTTCTTCGCAGCTCGGTACGAGTAGCTGATGCTAGTCGGGCCAGTGCGTCTGCTCGTGCATTCTCCATTCTTGGTATTCTAATCAATTGAATGGAATCAAATTCTGCCAACAACTCTATCGCCTTTGCATGATACTTGACCATCAATTCTCCTTTAACTGCATACGTTCCCATCATCTGATTCACAATTAATTGAGAATCACTGAATACCATCACTTGTTGCGCTTCCATAATCTTTGCTAAATTAAGACCTGCTATCAAGGCTTCATACTCAGCCTCATTATTGGAAGCTTTGAATTGGAATCGTAAGGCATATTCCAAGTCAATCTCGTCTGGGGTGTTCAAAACAATCCCTGCCCCACAACCTGTTGTGCAAGATGACCCATCTACATATAATCTCCATGTAGGTAACTTGTCTTCAAATTTCTTATCTGACAGAGTTCCTCGATGAAATATCTGTTGTTTCCTTTCATCCTCCCCTGGTATTTTCGTTCTTCGTCTACCATCTCTTCTCCCCCTTTTACCAACCGGAGTTGGTCTGGGTTTGAATTTGATGATCTTTATACATCCACAAGCCCTTTTACCAACCGGAGTTGATCTGGACTTATGTCTGTTGATCCTGTAACATCCACAGGTTGGTCAGCCAGTAACTTTTGCTCCTCAGGGGTATCAGGATATGTAAATTCTGCTACAGCCTGTCCTTTTAATGAAGATCTGGGTTCATACACAATATCATATTCACCGAGCTCTATTGCCCAATACATCAGTCTTCCTGATTTTTCTGGCTTATGAAGGGCTTGTCTCAATGGCATGTCGGTATATACGACGATGGTATGGGCCTGGAAATAAGGCCTCATTCTTCTACTTACTTCAATTAATGCCAATGCCAATTTTTCCAGCTTCGGGTACCTGATCAATGTAATAAATTGGCTTCTGGATTCCATTCTCCATTCTGATCAATGCCGAGCTGACTGCATTCTCTGATACTGCCAGGTACAAGTACAACTTTTCTCCCATTACAGGCCTGGACAACAGTAGAGGTGCTCCCAGATATTTCTTCAAGTCTTGAAAGGCTTTTTCACATTCATCATTCCACTCGAAAGTTTTTCGAAGTGTTTTGAAGAATGGAAGGCATCTATCAGTTGCTCGGGATACAAATCTGTTGAGCGCTGCAACTCGTCCTGTAAGACTCTGCACCTCTTTCTTCGTCGTTGGAGATCGCAACCCTAAAAGAGCTTTGATCTTTGCTGGATTTGCCTCAATGCCTCGCTGGTTGACGATGTACCCGAGGAACATTCCTTCTCGTACTCCAAAGGTGCACTTTGTCGGGTTGAGCTTCATCTGGTATTTATCCAGTTGATCAAAGGTTTGACCTAAGTCAACTAGATGATCCGCAGCTTTCTTTCTCTTTGTCAGCATATCGTCGATATAGACTTCCATATTGCAACTGATTTGTTCGGCAAAAACCTTGTTCATCAGCCACTGGTATGTCGCTCCTGAATTTTTCAAACCAAAAGGCATAACATTATAACAATAAGTTCCCCTAGGGGTAATGAAACAAGTGCTTTCCCTGTCTTCAGGTTTCATTTTGATCTGGTTGTATCCAGAGTAAGCATCCATGAAGCTGAGTAGCTCGTGTCCCGAGGTAGCATCCACTAGTTGATCAATTCTGGGCAATGGAAAATGATCCTTTGGGCATGCCTTGTTGAGATCAGTACAATCAACACACATTCTCCATTTATTATTTTTCTTCTTCACCATCACCACATTTGCCAACCAGTTTGGATACTTCACATCTTCAATGAATTGGGCTTTCTGGAGCTTCTCGACCTCCTCTTGTATGGCTTGATTCTTCTCGGGACTAAATACTCTTCTTCTTTGATTTACAAGCTTGATCTCCTTATTCACATTGAGCTCGTGACATAAGAAGTTTGGATCTATTCCTGGCATGTCTTCATGACTCCACGCAAAAGTTTTCTTCCTGTTTCTCAAGAAAGTTATCAACTCCTGTTTTATTGAAGCATCTAACAACGAACCTATCTGGGTTACTCGTTCAGTATGCTCGTCGTCCAGAATAACATTTTTTGTAGATTCCACCACCTGTCCTTTTACAAGTTGGGATTCATCTCTAGGATCGAGTGTTTCGACTTCTGTACCTTCATCCACCTGGTAGGTAGTAGTCTTTTTCCTTGATTCTTCAAGCTCCTCTTGCTCGGCAGACGAATAATAGCATTCCCGAGTTACTTTCTGATCACCTTTCACAACTCTTACTCCGAAATTTGTAGGGAATTTTAAGCACTGATGTACTGTAGATGGGGCTGCTTCGAACTTCTTCAAACCAACTCTTCTCATGATGATGTTGTAAGCTGACTGCACATTCTTATCCATCACAAAGAAGCGTATTCTCTCTGTTCGACAAGCAAGCCAAGTTCCAATGAATACATCCAACTTGATCGTCCCAAGTGGAAAAACTTTCTGGCCAGCAAAACCCAATAGAGGTCTGTGGTAAGATTCCAATTGAGATAATTTCAAATTTAAACTGTCAAAGCATGAATAGAACACGATGTCTGCCAAACTACCATTATCTACCAGCACTCTTGAAATCACTACTTCTTTCATCCTCATTTTGATCACCAAAGGGTCGTCGTGAGGGTAAAGAACACCTGCCAGGTCGTTTTTTGAAAACCCAATGACCAGCTTCTCTTTGTTTACCTTCCTCGGACGATCCTCCTCGGCCAAATTTATTCGCTGAATGTTCGAGAAAGCTTGGGCCTCTCCGAGGTAAGCCTTTGTTTCTGCAGTAAGGTCTCCTCCTTCTACATCTCCTCCTGTGATAACATTACAATCAAATGAACCAAAACGTAGGGAAAATACCTCTCGTTCTGGCTGCCTCGGTTTTTTGGGAAGATCGGGGTCATCTTCTGTATCATCTTCATGATCCCTTTTCTTTTTCTCCTCTGCTCGACGAGGAGATCTAGACCTTTCTCTAGTTCGGTCATTATTCCTTCTTTCGCCTCCCCGATCAACATACTTCGCTAGCTTCCCTCTTCGGATGAGTGTTTCAATCTCGTTCTGAAGAGCTATGCAATTTTTGGTCATATGGCCGTGATCCTTATGAAACTCGCAATATTTATCCCTGTTTCTCAGGTCAGGGTCTGACCTCAGTTTCTTTGGCCACTTTACTTCCTCGTTATTCTTGATTTCTTTCAAGACATGATTAATACCCATTTTCAAATGAGTATAATTATCGAATTTTTTCAGGATTTCCCATGACGATTTATTATTCTTGGGATGCTTGTCACCGCCATTGCCTTTATGCTCTTTCTACTTGGATTTGTCGACTTCCACCTTGGTCTCCTTATCCATGTTCTTCTTCGCATCCATAGCCTCCTCGGCATTCATGATTTTGGCCGCTTTTGCCATCAACTCTGACATAGTTGTAGGTGGATCTTTGGCCAAAGTGTAGTACAACTTTTTAGGCAACAACCCACTCATCAAGGCGGTGATTGTTGTCTTTTCTTCATAATCTATGACTTCTAGTTTCTCGTTATTGAAACGAGTTATGTAATCTCTAGTACTTTCGCCAGATTTTTGTCTAACACTTAATAAGTGTGCTACTCGTGTTACTGGTTTTGCCCCAAAATAGAAATTGTCAATGAACAACTCGGCCAACTGAAAGAAAGTTGAAATCTTTCCCCGAGGAAGATTGTTGTACCATATTTGAGCAGATCCAGTAAGAGTTCCAGAGAATGCTCTACATCTCATCTCGTCAGGGACAACATAGATGTCGACAGCAGCCTGATATTGCTCTATGTGTAGAACATGATCTGTCTTTCCATCATACTTGGGGGTCACCACGGGCGCTTTAAATTTCGACGGTGTAGGAAAATCCACAATGGCCTGTACAAAAGGTGTCCCTCGAACAAAAGTTCGTTGTAGGGGATTCTTTGCCTTAGCCATTTCTCCCAATCTATCCTCCAACCGCTGAATGGAACCTTTCCACGCATCATTTCCCTCCTCGGGCCTATTAGTTCGAGCAATTGATTGTTCTGAAGTAGCCTCCTGAGATCTATCTTGACGAGCAACTGGCCGTGATTATGCTGATCCTTCTCTTAGATCTGATGGTCGTCGAAAACTCCTCGACATGGTCTTAGGTGGACTCCTATTCCTCCTAGGGCCTAATCGACTGAAAGGAGACACCCTACTCAGTCTTTCCAAGGCACTGGGTCTTTCTGGAGAGAGAGTGATACGTTGATCAATATCTGTAGCCCTTATTGACGAAGTTCCAGGTTGATAAGAAAAATCATTAGATTCCTCATTACGATATGATTCACTACGCCTGGATCGTGATGAAAGTAAATAAGTTTGCCTCTGACCACTTCGCTGTCCCGAATGTGCAGGTGCACCGCCATGAAGGGTTTGTATGAGTTGCCTCATTATTTCCTGCATGGAGGTTTGTCCTTGAGCCATATTCGTCATAATCCCAGCCAGATCTTGTGGTGCAGAGGGATTTGGAGGATTTCCAGCATTTCCAGCGTTTCGATTGCTGGATTCCGGGTTATCTGCCATTGATGATGAATGATTTTTGGTGAAAAACGATAATAACAACCGATTCCCACAGACGGCGCCAATCTGTTGATGTAAAAAACTAGATTACTCTAATTATTTAATCACAGATAAATAAATGAGACAAAAGATTTTAAAGTGGTTCAGCCTTATATGAATGGCCTACGTCCACTGCTATGTTATTGCTGAGTGTTTGGGAATTCTCGATTACAAGTGCTCTCAAGAAATTCCGATCCCCTTGAATGAGAGTGATACAAGGTATTTATAGCCCTTAGGCTGTACATGAAAGGGTGATACATTAAATGATATACATATGAAAGGGTAACTCATTTAATGTTCTTCAAGCGTGTGCGTCAAGATGATAAGCATTCAATGAATAGTTGAACTGTTGATTATTTGGCAATCAATGCTGTGGTCGAGATGTAGCTCAAACCGCCTTAGTTGCTCATCGTCCAAGAGTTCCTCGGAGCATTGGAGTTCCTCGGGACACTGGAGTTCCTCGGAGGATAAGAGTTCCTCGGGGGGGGGGGGGGGGGGCTGGTGTTCCTCGGAGTACACCTGTTGCTCGGAGTGAGTATGTTGGTCGGGGAAATGATCTTCCTCGTTGCTATTGTGCCATATAGATTGACACGTGTCTTCTTATTATTCGTCCACATCAGCATACTAATTTTGCTATCAACACCAGCATTCTTCTATTTTCTGTGAGCTCTAGCACTTCGTACCTTCTTCTCTCAATCTCCATTCTCATCGCTTCCTAGTTGTTTGGGCTCGTGCTTCTTCATCGCTTGAATCGATCTTCTATTTTGTAAGTTTCTTGTGCCCTTTCTTTGTACTTTCTCTTTGAGTTTGTAGATTTTCTAGGGTTTTCCAATGGCGAAGATTGAAAATAGGTCGATCTATGAATTTAGGAAGTTTTATAACGTCCCTGATTGGGTGGATATTGAATGTCGCGCTTCCCCTCCTATAAATGTTAGAGAGATAGATGACGCCCACTGGATCCATGTTTTGTTGCTTTCCCAGGGGGGACTCACCTTTCCTCCCAACGATTTGTTCTCTCATTTCTTTGGCTATTTCAATATTGTTCCCGCACAATGCTAGCTCAATGTGTGGAAAATAGTTAATGGCGTACATAGAATAAATCAGTTATATGGCACTAGGTTAGGACTCGCCGAGGTCTATTTTTGCTATTCCTTCTCTCGAACTAGATCTGGGGTCCTCTATCTCAAAGTTAGGAGCCCTGACAGGGTATTGGTAGAAACCTACCTGATTCCCATAAGGACTATTGGGAAGAAGGCTTCCTTGCCAGAAACTGACAGTTTTCTCCCCAATTTGAGGGATTGAGATCTGAGAGGTTCACTGTTCCCTTTTATGGGGAAGAATACATAGGTAGACATTGCTCTATTGCTTCAATTTTTGTTGATTTGTGATCCTTCTAATTCTTCTCTGTTTTTCTTTTGCAGCGAGGTCAAAGAACTTGGAACCTGCTCTCAGCGAGGTTCGTCTTTCAGAATTGGTAAAGGCTTGGAATTTCAGGGAGCCTTTGGGTGATGGTGAGCATCCCAGATCCGCTGCTTTTTTGCTCGAGTACAAGAACGTTGGCTCCAGCTTCATAGCAAGGCCTGCGGACAGTATCCCAGAGTTCAACTTCTCCGAAGAGACTGTTGCGGGTCCTATCCAGTTGGACGAGGAAGAGAGCAACTCTGAGAGTGACATTGTAGGAGATGTAAGTGATTTGCGGGGAGAGAGCTCTAGCAGTAGAGTTCCTCTGATCGTAGGGAGGTTTCTGAAGCTCGAGGGTCGTCGAGCACTTCTAGAAGTTCGAGCGAGGAGATGGTTCCTCCAAGGAAGAACTTAATCAGGGATGATGATGATGAAGACCACGTGCTTCTTGCACAACGGTCAAAGAAGCAAAAATCTAATTTTGGGGCTGTGTCTACTGTTTCTCGATCCTCTGCTCAAGAGCGGGAGAGAAAGAGGAAGGAAGAGGAGCAGGTAAGGGAGAGAGAGAGAAAAAAGGAAGAAGAGAAGAAGAAGATGTAGGAGAGGAGGAGGGCAGAGGAGAGGAAGAAGAAAGAGAAGAGGAGAAGAGGAGGGTTGAAGTGAGGACGAAGGTCGGGCAGGCCTTGGTCCCGGTATCCGCACTGCCCGAGGGGGCTTCTATTATAATTTCCCCTCAGTTGGCCCCCGCTTTGCTCGAGAGAGCTATCCTCCCAGCTGATCGTCAAAGGGCGGTAGGGTCCGAGCAATTGTCCCTTCAGGCTAGTCAAAGGCTAGCTCTGGTAAGGTTTTTCCCTTCTCTCCCATGTTTTTATGAACTTCATCATTTCCCTCTTTTAACACCTTATTCTTTCTGCAGTTTGTTACTGACTTCGCCGTGCTGTATCGTTCACGCGATGAGCTGGTGCAGAAAAATAGCGAGCTGGAGAAGGAAAATGCTGCCCTGAAGCTGAAGGGTAAAGAGCTCGAGGCTAGCTTTAAACCCGTTGACGCTGCTAACGAGATAACATTTTCCACAAAAGGAAGGGATATTTTAAGGTTGAATATCGGAAACAAGAAACTTTTATTTTGGATTATGAGAGTTACATTCACCTTCAACGTGACTAACGAGATAACATTTTCCACAAAAGGAAGGGATATTTTCATAAATTTTTTTTTGCCAAAATCCTTTGGATCCACAAGATATCCAGATCCTCTTAGGAATATTTTGAAGAAAATCAATTTCAACACATACCCTGGCCATACTGGTCTAGAAACCAAAGAAGTAGCTTCATCCCTGATCAAAGGGATACCAATACATTGATAAATAACAAACAAAATAGGTTTGGCAAATAAATGAATAGGAAGACGTGGAAGTGAAACCCAGATCGGAAATATAGAACAATCAACATTAGGGAAGAAATCTGGAATCCATTTGAAAACTTTCACCGGAGCTTTAAAAATATACCATTGCTCTCTTAACCAAAGACGCAAGAAGTCTTCTTCGCAATTAAGTTTAAGAAGAATGTGTTGATCATCCGTAAGACCTAAAGAAAAAGAGAATTTGAGAGAGAAGTGTTGAAATGCCTTGCGAATAGCCTCCATAAAAGGACGACCAAGAGAAAATTTACCAATGAGAGAGTATTTGAAAGGCCGAGCAAGATTAACTGTTTCTTCTTCTAAAAAAATAACCGCGGGTTCACCTTTAAATAAAGAATCAGTTTTATCTAAAATCGTAATTTAAGGAAGAGTATTGGAGACAATAGAATCAAAACTTTTGGATGAGAAACGATCGACATCCGGAGGTTTAGGTTTCAGAATCGGCAGTGGAACCACCATGGAGATGACAGTTAATGAGCAGTTAATGAAGTAGAGCGAAAAGAAAGCAGTTATCGTAGAGAGAGAGATATCCATACATCCAATGCCTGAAAGAACTAAGAAGCTTAGGCAATATTTCTTCAAGGCTAACTACAAGAAAAGAATAATTCTTATCGATTATTATTCATGCTCAACATTTGATGTATCTTTTATTTTTCTATGGGTTATGTTTTGGGAGTTCATATGCATTTTACTCCTTGCGCTTTAGGGTTCCTCTCAATTATTATAACACAGGTGGTAGTTAATTAAGGAGTATGATAATAATTTCTTATAACTACATTATATTTAGAAGTATTTTTTTCTTTTGATAAGCAAATAATTCAACGTTCCTCATTTTTCCTGAGAAAAATATTATCCAACAACATGCCAACAACCAATAATTATCCCGTACTCCTTCTAACATAATATCCAACAACAAGCCAATGACCAATAATTATCCCGTACTCCTTATAACTAACTATTTAACAACAAGCCAATAACCAATAATTATCCAACATATGTATATGTATAGGAACATGTGGAAATTGAGTTGGGTCAATTTAATTAAACATTCAGACATCAATGTAAATCATATTAAACATTTGTAAAAGTAACTAAACATTCATACATCAATGTAAAGCGCTAATACAATGTTAATATCATAATAGGGTACAAATAAGAATGACAAGGATAAAATAATATTTTGGTACTCAATCAGCTAAAAGATCCTTCAAATTAGGGTTATCATCAAGAGATAATTGGAACTCTTTTGTAGCCTTAAATAATTTACTTGAGTAGTCATACAATTTGGTGCATTCACAATAATAAACCAATTGCCATCATTTATGCACTTCGAGTAGAATACCTTATTTACGTTTTGAAAGGCACAAATAAAAGGCTCGTCGGCTATGCAATCTTTAATCTTCAACTTTGATAAATATACCATACTAAGTTTGGAGTGAGGATCAACTTTGCAAGCATGCGTAGTATCCTCCATCTTTACCCAATCATAATAGAATATGATCTCTCTGAAATCTAAGTAATAAAGTTGCATGATTTGTTGGATTATCCCATAATAGGTTAGCTTCGCAATTTTTGGATTTTTATCACTTTTACTAGAGATACAAGTGGTCAAGGATGAAATTGATATTCCACTATTTTGCGTCAAAACCTTTTCCTCATATGGATATGAAATGAAATCAAAACTGTTGGTGCGAAATTTCTTAAACTCTTTCGCACGAAAACTAGGGTCTTTTGCTAGGCGTGCAAGCCTGGAAGAGACATCACCTTTTTTTAGAAGCTGCATTTATTAATTAATTTGTATTAGAGCATGTTTTAGTCAGACACGAATAAATAACCGCACACATAAGATGTGAAATTTACCTCTTTTGATACCCATGCCCTAAAATCAGTTGTCGTACAATTTCTCCTTTGATTTTGGGCAATTTCGTTCTCGTACTTCCTACCAGTAATTTGTATAGTTTAGATAATAAAATATAAAATACATATAATCAAAGAAGAAGAATTATGTATACACTCACTCTCTCCAGTCTTCGACTTCATCTTGTGATTCGAAGACATAACTAGTTGCTTGCTCGTATTGTATATTTATGAGTTTCACCTCTTTAGGGTTCCTAAACGGTAATTTATCCTCAAACTCATCAGGTTCCTCGATCACCCCTCCTCCACGAGGATTGAACCTCCTCGCCTCTTATTTTGGCATATATTCCCTAGCGTATAACGATGATTTCATAGTTACATATTCTTCAACAATTGAGCCTCTAATATACCATGTATTCTTTACGTAATCTTTGAAGGTTTTCATCAAGCGCTCAAAGGATACATCCAACAATACTTAACGGGACCACACAATAAAGTTTCATTGCATAAATGCACAAGCAAGTGGATGCTGCTGTCGAAGAACGACGGAGGAAAATATTTCTCTAGTACACAAACCGCCTCGGCTAAAGTTAATTTTGCAGCTTTAATGTGCCTTGTATTTACCACTTTTGCACAAATTATGGTAAAACACAAAATGATTTGCATAATTGCCTGATTGAGATCTTTGTGTTCAGAAAATTAATGTCGAAATAACAGAGGGATTAATTGGATGATTACATGCCAGTTGTAAGACTTGCACTGTTTTAAGTCATTTGCTCGGTATCTTACTACCTACGTAAATTACTAGAATAACCCATTGGAGTATTTAAGTTAAACAACGTGTCTAAGAGGATTTTCTTCTCACTAGTAGTCAAAGTGAAAGCAACCGGAGGGGGTAGAAATTCTTCCTGCTGTAGGATCATTTTTTAACCAGATTTTCTACTTTAACTTCATATCCTGTAGACCTCGGTGGGCTCGCTCTCCATATTTGGAATGAGATCCAACCAGACATGTTCCTATCAGATGTTCTATAATATTCTTCTTTGGGTGCATCACGTCTATTACATGCCTTACGTGATTATCTTTCTAATATGGCAAATTAAAAAATATTGATCGCCTGGACCATGGTTTTACTTTCCTAGGGTCGTTAGGATCTCCCTTTGCTTTACGCTTCAAGCTTACAAACATGGGGTGTTTGCCTACTTACCTATTACCTACAGTCGCTGTCGCCACCTTCTCCTCGATCTGCTGACTAGAAATCCGAGCAGGTGCCATCCGGCTCTTTTGACTAATAGGATAAAAGTTAGACTTATCATTCCTAAAAGGGTGACTGGTCGGCAGAAATCTACAATGACCCGTGTAACTTATCTTACTACTATGTTGTATCTAAGTGGCTTCAGTTTCCTCCCCATATATGGAACATCCATAATAACCATGAACATTACAACCGGATAAGGTTCCATAAGTAGGAAGGTTGTGGATCACCCACATCACCATTGCTTTAAGTGTGAACTCTTAACCCTTGTGAGAGTCGAACACCATCATGCCTTTATCCCACAACTCTTTAAGCTCACCGATTAATGGATCTAAGAATATATCAATATCATCGCTTGGAGCCTTCGACCCGGGTATCAATAAAGATATCAATGTGAAGTCCTTTCTTATGCATAATGCTGGAGGGAGACTTAAAGGCATCATGAGAACTGACCAATAATTATGACTAGTGGTTAAACCCATCGGTTGAGATTATAAGACGAACGTTATGCGATTCCTTTACAAATTCATGGTGTCATGCGTTTAAAATTTGCCAGATGAGTTAATCAACCGGATGACGCATCAGATTCCCACCCACCTCGCATCGAGCATGCCATGTCATGGCCTTCTCTATCCACGGTACAGTAAAAAATGTTTTAACCGTGGACCAAGTGAAAAATACTTCAAAACCTTTTATGGGACTTGCGAGCTCTTTTGATATTTTGTAGGTTTGTTATTTACCTTCTCACAAACAACATATCTAGGCTCACCGCATACTAAACATTCATCCATCTCTCCGCTATCGTTGCAGTACCATATGCAATCATACTTGCATGCATGAATAGATTTTTATTTCAATCCCAAACCCTTCAAGCTCTTCTTTATGGCAGAATAACTGTCTGGTAACGCGTTCTCTTTTGGGAGAATTTCTTTACCGCACTTAAGAATTTCGATAACACTGTTCCCAAATAAACTAAAATGGCTCTTCAAATTATTCAAACCAATCATTACAAATAATACTGAGTGATCTTCATCGTAATCTTTATACAATGGTCTAGCCGCATTGACTTTCAACCGTATATATTCTCGGTCTCCTATCAAATTATTTATTGTCCGCATTATTTATCTCCATAGGTTGGTGATTTTGGCCGTGGTGGACTCCGTAAGCATCGTCAATTAGGTTGGTCAATGGAAGATGTGTTGGCGAATCATTTAGCACTTCCAGTCATTGGTGGTTTATTATACGGTCGGTTATCGGTAATTCGTCGGGAACATAAGGTACGTATTTTCACCATGCTATGCCTATTTGTTATAATCTTGACAAATTCCCCACTTTATTAAATGTAACTCAACATAATCTGAAGATTTATATTTTTCGTTAATACAATGGGTGCACGAACACGGAATTTTATCACTTTTAAGGTTCTTAAAAGCGTAGCTAATAAATTCTTGAATGCCTTTAACATAACTATTAGCTATTAAGTCGGTATCCCCCATCCACTAGTATTGTGAAAAATCCATTTAATAATCTTCATATTGCGGTGCTGTGTTAAAATGATAAAATAAATATCATGTTGCATCGTAAAGCATAAATATCATAAATATCAATAACGGACCAATCAATCAAACTATGCAATAGCTTAAATACCAGAACACACCAATCAATGATACTACACAACCACAAAAACTCAAATTAAATAAATTTGTCTAGTGATATTATTACATCATAAGAAAAATATTACTACATCTTCATCAAACGATAAACTAGCTAAGTGGTGAAAGAGTTTAAATAATTTTTTAACAACTTCCCTTCTCCGTTGTCGACGTGAACTGGATCATCTTCGCAACCGACATATACTTTATCAAACAGGATTTGACACTCACCCTCCTGTAAAGGCCGATTATGTATTAAAGTTCCTAGTTGAGTGGAGATGAGGGTGCACACCCCAATAATAACTTTACCGTTCAGGTCCTTCATATAATATTTCTCGCTATAGTCAACATGGGTTGTTGACAATGATCCAACACCTGTGGTATGCTGAGGCATTGAGAAGGAAAATGTTGAAGGAGTAACTGACATCTGTGAGGGGAATGGAGAAAGAGGAAAATTTTGAGGAGGTCAGGTGAAATGGGGATGCACTGGGGGTTGCAGGGGCATACAATCAGTTAAAAGGGACACAATTTGTAAAAGTTTATCATTCAAGCCTCCCAATTCATTTCGAAGCTCCATTACATTTCCTTCAGTCCTTGAATGATGTTCATCGTTGGATGAGAAACACTTATTAAGAGAAGAAAGCTCATCCACGAGAGGTGTGATGTGTTTGAAACTTATTTTTGACATATGCAACCCCAAACCTCTCTTCCTCCCTCTATGGTCCTTCCACAAGGTCTGTGTGAGAGCATCATTATTAATGTCATCAAACGGGATTGGAGTTGACTGACTTTTCAGAGACTCTATTGATTCTAGAGTCTTATCCAAGTGAGGAGGGAATTTATTATCTTTGTCTCGTCTTACATGGATGTACAAGTTGGATCTATTCGGTGCCTTTCCTTCATCTGGGCTGCCTTTTATCTTGCTCGACCACTTGTTCTTTAAATCTTCATAAGATTTGGGGCCAAGCCGGTTGACATCCGTTATCTTGGCCCTATCCTGTTTATTTTCTCCCTTTGCAGCATTTTTTAGTCCTTCGCCTCATTTTCCAGAAAATCATTCCATTGATCGACTGGCATCTCAAGGTTCGAAGGAAGTTTGTCTTTGAGCGCCAAAATGTCTGAGATCGATGCTCCCTTAGGGAAATGCTTCTGCCTAAGGTTTCTCCGATATGTTCGGAGTTGTTCAGCAACCCGAGAAAGAACATTATTTTTTGAGTTTGCAAAAAATTCAAACCGTTTATTGCGTTGCTCGTAGATGCCATATTTAATAGCTTTATTTACGAGGTTCTAATTATCAGCTCCTACCACTCCCATATTCATTTTTCCAAGGACAAACACTAGGTTTTAAATTGTTGAACGTGATTCTTATCCCCTTGTGGGGTTATTTCCCAACAGAGAGAACCCAATAGGCTTCTTCTCAACTGACCCAACAATTTCAAGAGTGGTGGGCGTGTCTGTTGGATTAATGGGAGTACCTTGCCTACTGCAGCTCAGAGTAGGGGAGTGAACCATGGGTGGAGTTGAGTATTGCTCACCAATTGGTGATGAGAATTCTCCTTGTGCTGGTGTCACGTCCTCGGTTAAAGCGTTGTTTCCATTATTGCTCGACATTATCTACAAAATAGTAAAAGTTCAATGTGTATCTATAATAGTAGATGCATAATTTCAAATTTCAATATGAAATTATAACTAACAAAATAATTTTTTTGACCATATATTATAATTTACCTTTTCATAGTAAGACTTTAATAAAGTTTCAATGTGTTTGATTTCCATCCAGTCGGGATTTATTTTTAAAAACTTACGGATTTTTGCACGTGGAAAATTAAGAGGAAGCATATCTATAATGGATTCATAGATGTTAGAGACATGAACTCAAAATCTCATCCTCTTCAGCCTATTGGCAATATTGAGTTTGACGTGGATGTGTCGCGAGACATCACAGTCTTCGTCAATGCTCTTTGTACGTAATTCTATCCATAATGGGTGAATTTTTTCTGCCTTCTGTAATAGTGTAAGCAAGGTTAGTTCTGTATCAGAACTATGTACGCAAAATATATATTGTACAACTTCATCCCAGCATTCTGGTAGGGAAAACAAACTACGATTGAACAAGTACTCTTGCTGGAGATGAACTCCACGGTTTACAAGGTAGTTAAATTATTAGATCTTCCTATTCCCATACCAATAAATCGGAGTACCCACTGAACGAGTCTCATTAATGAAAGAGGTACGTGTACGGGCCAATTATAACCTTTCACACTCTTGTTGCCATTTATTATCACCGTGAGTCATTTTTCCTGAGAAAACGATGGCGTGAATATTATTCCTATAAATAATGGCTTTAATGAATCATTAACTAGTTATCATGTATGAGGGCGTGAATCCCGTGCACACATAGACACAGAAATACACACACAGACCGGGGGTCCAGTGACTACGTGATCGGTTTCTACGGGTTACATTAGCCATTTTGTGACTGTTTTACGTAAAATATATGAATGCGACTGTGGAGTCACTTCGGTTCGTATACTCCCAAAATATACCTCACTTTTTGCAGTCATTACGGCCTTACTTCACACAATGATTGTGAAAATCTTTGTGACCCGAATTTTGATTTCCTTCACATAACGATTACTTTATTGCTCACATTAAGTCTTCGCTTTAGAATGGAAATTCCCACCAACAATATGGCATTTGAGAAGGAGAGCGTGGAATCAAACTATAGTTACATAACAAGCCTTACTTCCCCTCACTCAACAAAATCGAATTCCACCGTCTAAAATCAGTAATGGGAACACTTGCTATAGTTGTAAAAATCCAGGGCACTGGTCCAAAGATTGTCCAGATAAAACTCCAACGAAACCAGTGGAGCCATGTAGTCTCCCACGAGTGAATTTCGTGTATGTGTGTGTATCTCACCGTTAATTTATTAGGTTTTGAATACTTACTTTTGTCATTTAAACCAACAATCCCTAAAATCAATCCTAAAATCAACCCTAAAATTAACCCTTACAAACATTAGTTGTAAAATTAAAGCTTACAAACATTAGTCATAAAATTAAACCCTTACAAACATTACCCCTAAAATTAATCCCGAATTTAGCACCAATATTAAAGGACATACATTTTTTTTTAAATATTTTTTTTTTACTTTAGCCCCAAACGTAAAACCAACATTAGTCATATATTTTTTCCTAGAATACGCACACACATACACAATACAAACACACACAAACAATATATCTATATATCTACACACATATACACTATACACACATACACAATAAACACACGTATACACACACATACACACAGATATACACAATACACACACATATACACACCGAAATACACACACACACATAGAAATACACACATAATTACACACTGAAATACACACACAAAAATACTGGCACAAAATATTACATTTGAGATCGAAAGAGAGATTGAGATTATGAGCCGAAATTGCCCGAGAGAGGGAAAATTTAGAGAGTTTAGAAAATTTTGAATGAAATTAAAAGTTCGTCTGGGAATTAAGTATAAAGACACTAGTCACAACCCTAAGCCATGACTACATGCCATGACCCCTTTAATTTTTAACACGTCAAATAATACACTGGTCATGGCCCAAAGCCGTGACTCGATTCTCAGTATGGTCACGATCCAAAGTCGTGACCATCTCAGTGTGGATTTGGGTTATGGTCACGGCCTTAGACCTTGACCCCATCCGATATAACATTTAGAGGGAAACTTAGCGCCATAATGGTCACGGATGGATCACGACTCATATTCGTGACCCACAAGAGTCACGAATGTGGTCCGTGATCACGTGCAAGATGATTTATGACCACACTGAGTTATGGATTTCATCCCACCCATTTTGGATATGGTCACGGATATGGCCTGTGACTCCCACACCGTGACCATTCACACGATTTGGTGTAGTGTTCGAATTATGATCCCAGACTTGCTCACATTACGATTGCTTAATTTTAGAGATACAAATATAATAAGATTGAATCACACTAATAATAATAAAAAAATTGTGGAAGCATTCCAATCCTTATAAACCTCAAGATTTAGAACTTATACACCCTTTGCAAACATATGAGATTATAAAAGTCTAATCTTGTCAGCACTTAGACTTAAATCTATCCGGTGGTCCTGTTTAATATAATCCTGAATATATCGGTCACAATTGTATTTAAACTATCAGACAAGTGCGCAAACCACCATATAGGTTCCTATGGTTTAAGATAGACTACTAGGGTTTCACTTGCATTTTTACCGATAAGATGTCAACTCCCTAACCAGGGTGTGAACTGTTCAATTTTACTAGAGTCTGGATTTTGATCTCCCGTGATAAGGCCTCCTAAACTCACTAAAATTCCTACCAATTCTATTTGACTAACATATGATTTAATATATTTAAATCATGAGTACAAGTCATTCTCACAAATATGATTCTCATTTCAAATGAACCCGACACACCTTTATTAAAAAAAAACGTCATACATGGTTTGAAGAATAAAATCAAAATAATCTCCCATTAGTTTAAATCCATGTACCTATGCATCCAACTCCTAACCCATCTACTCAGTAGTTTAAAACGTGATACATGTATGAGGATTAATCGGGTTTTTATCCGATTCAACCTTGGTCATAAACTTATCACTTCCGTTGTTCGATCTCTCAAACTGGGTGAAACCTACTTTTAATGTGCTTAACCTTTTTATAAGCTATGTCTTCTCTTGAATTTGTGATCTTTCCACTGTTAACACAATAAAGTGTAATAACCAATTGCACTAGAACGAACTTTACTCAAGTTACTCAGGAAGTGTCTGAGCCATATATTATTTTTGGTTACCTTCGAAGCGACAACGACTTCGGCCTCCTTTGGTGAAGTCAACAATAGATAATTTCTTCACACTCCTCCAATTAATAGTTCCACTTCCTAGGGTAACACATGTACTGATCTAGAAAACATATAATCTTATACGACCAAAAAATAAGTCTTTGTACCTAAATAGTACATGACTATCAGATTGAAATTTATTGACCACGCCAAACGATAAAGAAGATATTCACTCTTATAAACAATGTATCATACGTGAGGTTGTGTACTTCTAAAGCATAAGGTATATTTCTCATGCATTCTATCTGATCAATTGTTTTAGTAATGATCCCCAAATAAAGTGATTCCGTACTTAAAAAGGAAAATCCTTTCTTGGAATCCCGATGATAATCCTATGAGTACAACATCGATATAATCAACTTTGAATAAGCCCAATATCCTTTTTATCCGATCTAGCAAAATCTTGATCACAACGACGTGACTAGTTTGTCAGAAGTTTATTACATTGAGATATATGGACAACCACACTCTTATGCAAGACAATACACCCACCTCATTCCCAATAAGGAGAATATCATACACATATTTTATTAGAAATACCACCACATTTCTGTCATTTTTCTTATAGACACAAGTTTCATCCGAGCATTAATAAAAACTATAAGATTTGATTGCCCGATCAAACCAGATGTTCCAAGACCTTGAATATTTATTAAGTTCATAAATGGAACTCTTAATCTCACATACCTTGATTTCTTGGCATTTTATATGAATCCCTCTGGTTGCATCATATATATGCACTCATCGAGACTACCGTTTAAGAACATAGTATTGGCATCTAATTTTCAAATCTTGAAATCGAGATGAGCCACAATAGATAAAAGAATTCAGATAGACTTTATCATGACTACCGATGGGAAGGTTTCCTCATAATCGATTCCCTCTTTTTGAGTAAACCCTTTCGCTCCCACCTACCCCTATTTTCTTATTGTATATCCACTTGTATATAATGGGTTTTATCCCGTGTGTCAAGTCTATAATCTCTCAAACCTGATTCGAATTCATTGAAACCATTTAGGTATTCATTGCCATTAGCCAAAACATGGAGTCCTTATCTTGGAGTGCCTCCTCATAGCTCCTGGGATTCAATTTGTATTCCCCTAGATCTCACCGAAGTATTCACCCAGACACATTAAACTATCAAGAAGGTGTCTGACTCTCCCACTACAACGTGGCTCCACTTGTGGTCCAGTATACATGACATGTGTATCATGATTATTGGTAATACTACGACTACCACTAGGTAGTGTATTATCGATATCAAATTTTATTTCATCCCTTATGAGTGGTCAAAAGAAATTACATTCTCTTTCCTTCTTATATCTTGCAAGATAATCTTGCTCTCGGATTTATTATTTATCATATAATCTTCCTCTAAGTACCGAGCATTTGTAATAAGCAATTCCCCTTAGTATTGAATCGACCACGTCTATTTATTTTTGGGCAACCTATAAAGAGACATAATTTTTTCTTTGATTCCAACTTACCCGACACCTCAACGCATGTATTGAGAAACCACATATCTGTACATGTCTTAGACTAGGTTTATACTAAGCCCACAGTTCCGTGGGCATTGTTGAGAGTTATTTAGAAGGAACTAAGTTCAGTAAATAAGTATACTTCTTTAATGCATAACCCATAAAATAATTCGACATATCCAAATAAGTCATCATGGATCTAACCATGTACAAAAGAGTCTTGTTTCTTCATTCATTCCGTTATATCATTTTTCCATAGAGTGACCGATCCAGACAATTGGGATGTAATCCCCACCTCTGAAAAGTGATTCCTAAACTATCCCAAAATTTACTCACCTCTATGATTAGATCAAATGGTTTGGATCAGTTGACCATATTATGCTCCACCCTAACCTTGTACACTTTGAACTTATAAAAGGTTTTAGACTTGTGATGCATAAGGTAAACATATCCAAATCTCTAATAGTCATCAATGAAAGTGATGAAGTACTGGTATCCACATCTTTCCCAAATTGTCATAGGGCCACATAAATCAGAACGACCCAATTCCAACACATCTTTGGCGCTATAGCTTTTGGTCGTGAAGGGCCTCTTGATCATTTTACCTTATAAATAGGATTCACATACTGGAAGCCTCCATTTATAATGAAGTCCATTTGAAACCAATCTTTGAATTATTTATATATTAATATAACCTAAGTGTAAGTGCTAAAAATATGTTTGGTTCAACTCAGAAGGTTTCCGTCTCTTTAGGTTATTTCCATTTAATTTAATCTTTTCAGTGTTTAGCAGTGATGGTGAGACATGCTTTATAACATAAAATCATTTCCCAATATCCTCGAACATATAAGATATTTTACATTTTTGATAAAAACACATTTATTAAAATAAATTAAATCCAATCTTAATTAAATTAGAAACCATAACTAAATTTTTTCTAATAGTTGGAACATAAAAAAATCTACCAATATTAACTATTTTTCTTCACCAAACTTAAAAACTAAATTTCGTACTGCTAGTAATGCTACCTTGATGTGATCACCCATGAACATAAACATTTCTCCTTCATTGATTTATTCAGCTACTGTAAGGGAAACTTTTCTGACATTACCCCTAGTATCAAGGACTTGTCCATTGAATATAGGATACATTAAGTATGGCATATCCCGTTACTTCCATCATGTTACTTCTCATTCTCACGTTTAAAAAGACGGATCCAATTATCAAGCATCACATAGTGCATCACCAATGTACGCCACGTTATCTTCAACATGCTCGATGATGTCATGTAATATTGGTATAGTCGTCGCTTTGGATTTCATGGATTTTTCATATTTCCCATTCGAATGAGGTACTTCTCTCGTACCATTTAACCCTAGATTTTGACCTCGTTAGTACCATGCTAGAAGCTCATTCGAACGAGAAAGGATCTCATTCGAACGAGATCCAAAGTCATTAGAACGACCAGAGTTGAATTTGAAAAATCTTCATATTTTTAATCTGCTATCAACATATGGGCCATTGGATTTATGAGGTGTCGACCTCTAGTGCATCAGATCAATAAAATTGTGTTTGGCTTAGTATAACCCTTGGGTAAAATCATCTTTTAGGGTTTTTTAGGTTATTTAAGAGGGAGATAAGGGTTGGGTTCATCCCACCAATTTTCGTATCAGCTATAGCCCCTCTTTCTCTCTAGCTTCAAGGCTTCTTCTTCCTCTCAAAACCATATTCCAGCATTATTACACCTTCATTCACCATTTTTACCCTATTTCTAATCTCCATTATTCCATTATAAGATTTATTAAGGGTAAAGGGGGTTGAGTGAGCAAGTAAGAGCATTCAAAAGGACTTTTGAAGAAATTTTGGAGTATTTTTGGAGTCTAGAGCTTCTCTTCATCTTCTTCCTTGTTCTCCTATTGAAACCTTAAGGTAAGGTTTTTATCTATCTAAGTTTTCAAGGTTTCAAGCTATGAAAATATGTAGGATGCATGTTATATATGATATAATGTTAAAAAATGAAGACATTTTTTAGTATGTTCAAGTCTTGTAAAAATGGAGTCTTAAAGAAAATAATACCTAAATGGGTTTTGAAGAATAAATAGCGTTTTGACCTTGAAATGTGAAGAGTAAGCATACAAAATGTAAACCCTTGTTAATATATTGTTTAGATTCATATTTGAGAATTTCTAGGCTTGAAATCCTCCCCTATCATGTGTAGAAACATGTACTATGTTGGTAGGAGACATCTAGACTTGAAAAATAATGTTTAAAATGGGTTTCATGAGAAAATAACAATGTTTGAAAGAACAACCCTAAATGTATTATAAATGTTGCTAAGAATGAATAAAAATAATATTTGAGACTACATGTGATAATAGGGCAAAGTAGTAGACATTTTGTTAAAATAGTCTTCATTGAATGTATTTTATGTTATAAAACATAAAATGATGAAGCATGATTTTTGAACATAAAATCACAAAAGGATGGATTTGAATGGAAATGTTGATTTTAGTTTCTATTGAGGTGGATGCACAAATATCACTTTGTAAGTGCATGAAACACGTCCCAACAAGGATGGTCACAAACAAAAATTCTATTTTTGTATTTGTTAAATTTAAATCCCAACGCACACAAATTCAATTTTAATCAAATATTAAACTTTGCTTAAATTAGGTGTGCATGCACACATGTGTTCTAAATATATAATTGCAAATATCAAACCAAATATGCAAACACACAAATATGAGGAAAAATTCATTTACAGGGCAAAACCTTTAATTAGCACTTTAGAACATTTTACAAGACAGTTGACCTACAGACTAATTAGACCTACTAAGTATAATGCACAGTCTTCACAAAACTTCTGAAAAAAACAGCTCAGTGCAGAGTCATCCACAGGTAACGGTTTACCCTCGTATCCATCGATCACCGTTCTTCCTTCTTCTTCAGCCGTGATGCCTCGGGTCACAAGTTCAGCCGTAGAGAATCATCTCTACAAGGTGCGTGCAAGATATGTGAACTTTCTAGGGTTCCAAAAGGATTCAAAAAATATTTGGGGATGTAAAGTTTGGAAATCAAAAGGTATTTGGAGACCTAAAAGATGAAAACTTTTATAGCAGATATGCAGGTTTCATTTTTTCAAAAGTTTCATGCAAAAAGATTTCAAAATAAGTATTTATAGATCTGACACAAAATTCGATGTGGCAGCTCATTCGAATGAAAATAAAGGTGGTTCGATGTGACACCCCGCCTAATTAAATATCGTGTGATCAGTCCTTTATTAAATTAAATCAGAATATCCAGTTGGTTCAGAATATGCATCACTTTTAAAAACTTTTATTAAAATACTAACCACCTAATATTAAAAAAGGTTGATGTCAAAATTTTATTTTTTTATTTAATGTAAAGCCAAATTAATGAATAATTAACATTCACCATCCAAACCAAAATCATATGAAAGGAAATGACTGAAATAAATTGAACTGGAGTAAACACATCGAGTCTAAGTATCAAGTACAATAATCCAACTGAAATAATCCAACAACTGAATTAAATAAATAAATAAATCCATAAATCTCTGACTGTCTAATAGAAAGGGATAACATTCCCTAAAAGAAGTAAATAGCTCGGAATGAAGGAATGATAAATATAGAGGCGTCTACTAACGAGGTCCTGTAACTTCCACAGCAGCTACAACATGTGAAATGAATGGAACTCCTATGCTTGGTGTCCCTGTGGGTGGGCACCTAAAATAATTTGACAAAAGAGAAGAGATTTGCAAGAAGGGGTTAGAGCCCGAGTGTAAAACATTTAAAAATTTAGCAAGTATTTAAATGTTGCAGTAAAGCAAATAATATGCGCATGTTAGCTTTTCGAACACTCACTTGAGATTGTCACCTCTCAACTAATGTGCACGCCTAACACACCTCTAAACCCATTAACGATTCTATCATCTAACTAGACTATATACAAAAATACTTCTAATCACCACTCGCAATACCAACCCGCAATTTTCCATACGATACTATATTAAATGTTTTCACGAATGTTATCTCAATTTGGGAAGTATTTATAAATCACGTTAAGTGCTCGCTTACTTAAGTTATTCCGAGATTATCATCATTATATATCTTATCCACATACTTTCACACAGCAAGTATCACTACAGGTATATATGTATATATATATATATACATCACTATATATTATATATACTAAAAGGCACCTCTAGACTCAGCTATTGTGCCCTCATACTCTGCTATCCAGTCCCGGTACATCTCGCACTGAATAAGGACAATGGGTTCAGAATCTCCCACAAACCATAAATTTACAAATCACACATATTGGAGGTGAACATGGTTCCAAGCCTATGGGCTACACACATACCTATGCGCCCATATGACTGTCAACATTATCATTCTCAGATAGCCCGTACCTAGGTTCCATGCCCTTGAGGTACCAGTCAAATATCCCTCTGAAGGCTCCTCAAGATAGGACTGTCCCCTTTTCCTAACCTCCCATGATAGCAAGTATGGTAGGTATGTCATACATAGAATACATATCATTATAGGCATTCATGAAACCTATCAAGTTCATTAGGTATACACACAACCCGAATATTTAACTTATACGTAGTATCTCTCATTACTACTTGCATTACACATACTAGATTACGAATACTCTCTCGCTCGTAACTTAGAGATAACTCGTCGCTCTAAATGTCACATAATATCATACTCCTCTTATTACCCCATAATTATGTTCTAACCTGAATCCCAATTTTACTGCTGATCATCACTTCAAATAAACCTGCTACCCAGATTTGAAATAGAAGAAAATTTCCTAGAAACTGGACCCATCTTTTGAACCAGAAGCTGTCTCGTTTAAATGAGATAACATGTCATTAGAATGAATTATTGCGTGACATGGGTTCTCGTTCGAACCAGGCTCCATCTCATTTGAACGAGATTGAGCAACTTCGTCCCCAATCTGTACCTGCTACGTTTTTCATCCATACACAGTCCTAAAGCCTCTATAAAGCAGTCCCAAACTCATTCCATTTAATTCCAACTCAACTTCCCACATAAAAGAATGGTTTCTACCATCTTAAACGCACCAATTCATGATTAATTAATCCACAAACCAAAAATCCCCAAATTTTAGATTCATAAACCCTAGTTCATAAGATTTCCAATTAACCCTTTTTAATCCCAGATTTGCTCCACAATTATCAACATAAATTCGTAGTTAAACTTCAATTTACAAGGACCATTCAACTTGGTATCAATTCAACCCTAATATATCTTTTAATCATGAATTCTTAATCAAATCACATGCAATTTAAGGGGGTTTAATTACCTACACTAACATGATCACATTTAATGCTAAAAGAGCAAGATTTAAACACTTGCCTTACGAAATATGGTCTGATGATTTGATGTTGTTGGTATAGTTGCGGCCCTCTTTTTTCGATCTACCCGATGGTGGTTACGGTGGTGGAAAAAGTGCACTTATGGTGGCTCTTCCTTGGATTTTTCTTCCTCTTTCTCTCTTTTTGGTCTCTCTCTGTGTCTAACCCTTTTCTCGCGATAGATAACCTAATCTAAGCCACACAAGAGATGTTTTATTTCTCTAATTTTTGTCCTTTAATTTACTCCAAAAATATAATTTCTCAAAATATCCTTCGGGGTGTCGGTTAGGCCTAAAACTGCCCCGGAACCCAAACTAAACCCCCGGGTAGATTTTTCTGACTATCTTAACCCTTTCGGACTCAATGACGCACTCGAAACGACCATATGAGAGACTTATAAATATTTTACTTTTTATTCCATTAATTTAGTCCCGACACGACTGACACGCGCGTTTCGACTTAATCTCTATAACTGTCGTATTTTTCACTCACGATAACTTTAATATATTTTCATAATTATATATTATTTTACTCGCTAAGTAATATTTAACATAATTATCACCAATAAATACTAACTCTTGTCACGCTAGTAATTATTTAATTTAAATCCAGATTAATTATAAATAAATTCTCTCTATGTAAATTAATTAATCCTAGTCCCATTATTAAAATAAAATACTTTAAAAATACAGGGTATTACATTCGAATGAGAAAGCCAGTTCGTTTGAATGAGAACATAAGTTCAATCAAACGACAAAGGAAATTCATTCGAAATGTACATCTAACGAGCTTCCAATGAGAATTCATTGTAAAGTAGTCCAACCTCGTTAGATGTTCATTCAAAGTAAATATCTAACAACCTTCAAACAAAATGGAAATTTCGTTTGAACGAGGCCAAAAAATTTATTTTTTAGAATTTAAAAAATCTAGCCTCGATTTTTTTTATAAAAAATACATCCCAAATATAAATATGAATAATTAAGAACTCCTAAAAGTTTTATACCTTCATGTAGAGGGGTCTTAAACTTGGAGATGTTGGAGTTTGGTTCGACGTGTCGGTGCGTGACAGTTTGTAACGGGATACGCCAAATATGCCAAAGTGCAAATGAATACAAATAAAAAGCCTAAGCTAAAATATTTGCACTTTTGGATCTTCCGGTGCAAACAAAACTAAATCAAAATTGCATAAAAAACCATCTTTGACTAAAAACTAATACCCTCCCAAACTCTAGAAATGGAATGACATAGTGAAACTATGTCTTCAATCTCATCTTGTTCTTTACCTGTGCAACTTTGTCTTCAGCTGGTATGATTGTTCTTCCTTATATACCACACACGTGAATAAAAGAAAACACCCGCGATGCATAGAGTTTGAAATAGAAAAAAACTCGTAATGCGTTCTCCCCCATAAATCAAATTAATCATCAAATCTTATCAAATCTCCCCTTAATTTGTTCTCCCCCTCTTTTGTCTGAAATAAACAAAGGAGTAGAAATTAGACATGAAGTAAAAAGCATCACATATAAGAAGTAAGATATCATCACAAACATATGTAAACAATGCACATGTATTGATAATCTCAAAGGCAAATCTCAACCAATTATTTTTGAAAATTTCGAACCTTTTCAAGTATAAAATTTTACAAACACAACTCGCCAACTCAAGCACAAATAATCCAAACTATGATCAAGTATGTGACAACTATGGACTAAATGAATCGAAAAGAGTCAAAACACGATACTTCATATAATATATGCAAAACATACCCATGAAAATCTGACACATATATGTGTGTATAAACGACCATAAAGCTCGACACAAAACATATAAGCTTTACACACTAGCATAGTATCAAGTTGTCTAAATATGTGGGATGGAATGAATAAACGTGAACTTGATACAAATTAATTATGACCCAAATACTCAAATATATTCAAGAAGTTCTAATTGATTGCAAAACTTTATCAAACTAAGATTTAGCCTCAAGTGAAAAGATAAGATGAATTTAATAAGCAGACAAGAATAATGCGCAGAAGCCTAGAATATTAATTATTCTATAAATTAATAGATTCATGAAAAAATAAGCATAACTAGGATTCATTGTACAGACCCATTTATCTTCAACTAAACCCCCTCAAAATATAACATATATCATTTTTTTTTCTCTTTTATTTTCTCAATTCTTCTGGATCTATTTCTTTTGAAAGATCAAACAAACTAAACTATGTTGGGCTTTGTCAATTTTTTTATTTTTATTGCCTTTAGTCTTTTCATTAGGCTTTTGGCAACGGTGGCTTTCCCACAAAGGAGATTTGTTCCTTTCGTAGCCCTTTCCCGTGCACTCTTATATTTTTTGATACAATACACACATTCTCACGGACAATGATTCTTACATGCACAAATCCCCAATAGTCATATAAACACGTAGACAATAAAATTAATGAGAGAACATCTCATCAAACTCAAATATACTTGTGAAATTAACGTTCAAAAATCTTGTGCATGTGTGTGCGGAGGCACATATAAAGTTGAATCCATTAAGACAATCATTTTCGAAACAACTGCATACAGGCATGATTAAGAACAATCTAAGTATCGACAATCATAACCAAATGTCCTAGCCACGTGGAAATTATGGAGTGAATTGGATTCTAATAAACCAATATGCATACCAAATGTGTAAAACTAAAATACACAAAAACCAAAAATCTTTTTGAGTTTTTCTTATAATTTTCAAAAGAAAAATACCAATTTTTAAAATTTTGAAACAAACTCTTACTCAAAAGACAAATAAAATCTTTTTTATACTCTATAAAAGAAAAAATAAAATATAAAAAGATACACATGTCATAACACTAACAAATGTATATCATGAAGCGCAAGTAGAGTATGACAAGCAAAAACATGCAAGTAATCACCTATAAGATATAGCATGTGAAGAGTCATGAGCAAGCATGCGAGAATCAAGTAGTCGAACATTTAGTGCCTTTAAAAAAGATTTCCTAACCCAAATAGATGTGTACTTAGCGCAACGAGTTTCGGGAACCAAAGGGACACTGGACCTCAACTTCATTGGACTTCTTCGAAGATCATAATAAAATGCCCTGAGATGACCTTTCCTACCACAATGAGAACATGTGTAAACGTGAGGAATGTTACCTATGGATTGATCTTTTTTAACGTCCTTGGATGTGGTTGACCTTATAAAACAAATAATGATCATGGCTTTAGTGACGGAGGCATTAGAATCATGGAAGATAATACCATCACTACCAACACTACTCGAGTCTTTTAGATCATATTTTAACTTCAAAATTATAGACTCAAGAAAATAATTAAACTCTTCAAGTTTTAGGGACTCCTTATTCAAATTATCAATCACTCCTAGAATATTATCTCGCCCCCCTCAATGTAAGAGAACTTATCCCTAATAGTCTTTTCATGTGCTCTCAAATCATTAATCAATTTATCAATATCCTCATTAGCACATACACTAACCCTATAAATTTTTGAGTCCTCTAATTCTTTTTCTAAAAATCGAACTCTATGATCACTATCTTTCTTAGACAATTCTAAAATTTTAAAATCAAGGTCCATGTACACAAGCTTCTCATGAAAGAAATCTCTTTGAGTTTGAATAGTTTGCAAAAGTTCCATAACAACTTTAAAATGAACATTTTCTTTTTTAAGAATTTTAATTCTCTTCGCAAACTTCAAATTCAAATGATTTAATTTTCAAGACAGTTATGAAGCTCATTAAACTCCTCTTGAATATCAAACTTGTCATTGCTAAGCATATCAGACAACTTATCACTATGAGAATCCACCGAGAAGAATGAAAAATAGTACTAAGAGAGCAAGATAAATAACCACCCCAAACAACACTAAACAAGGATTTACACGATAAATTAGTACAACTCGCTCTGATACCACTTGTTGAGGTGGCTCTTATACCACTTTGTAAGCGCGTGAAACACGCCCGACAAGGATGGTCATAAATAAAAATTCTATTTTTGTATTTTTTAAATTTAAATCCCAATGCACACAAATCCAATTTTAGTCAAATATTAAACTTTGATTAAATTAGATATGCATGCAAATATGTGTTCTAAATATATAATTGCAAATATCAAATCAAACTTACAAACACACAGAGATGAGAAAAAATCCCTTTACAGGGCGAAACCCTTAATCAGCACTTCAAAATGTTTTACAAGATAGTCGTCTTACAGACTACTTAGATTGACTAAGTATAATGCACAGTCTTCATAAAACTTTTAAAGAAGATGGCTCAGTGCAGAGTCGTCCCCAAGTATCGATCTGCCCTCGGTATCCACCGATCAACCTTCTTCCTTCTTTTTCAACCGTGATCCCTTAGATAACAAGTTCAGTCGTAGAGAGTCCTCTTTACAAGGTGTATGCAAGATACCAAATCATTCCAGGGTTTTAAAATGATTCACAAAATATTCGGGGATGTAAAGTTTATGAATCAGAAGGTATTTGGAGACCTAAAAGATGAAACTTTTGAAGCAAATATACAGGTTTCAGTTTTTTAAAAGTCTCATGAAAAGGTTTCAAATATGTATTTATAGGTCTGACACAAAATTTGAGGCGTGGCTCATTCGAACAAAAATAAGAGTCGTTAGAACGAGAAAGTCAGTTCATTCGAATGAGAACAAAAGTTCATTCAAAGGATAAAGGAAATTCATTGAAAATGTATATCTAGCGGGCTTCTAACGATAATTCAATGTAAAGTAGTCCAACCTCGTTAGATGTTCATTCGAAGTAAATATCTAATGACCTTCAAACGAAATGGCTATTTCGTTTGAACGAGACAATTTTTTTTTTTAAAACTTAAAAAATCCAGCCTCGATTTTTTATAAAAAATACATCTCAAATATGAATATGAATAATTAAGAACTCCTAAAATTTTTATACCTTCATGAGATGTAGAGGAGTCTTAAACTTGAAAATGTTGAAGCTCGGTTCGACGTGTTGGTGCGTAATGGTCTGTAATGGGATAGGCCAAATATGCTGAATTATAAATAAATATAAATAAAAAGCCTAAGCCAAAATATTTGCGCTTACAGTTTCATAATGAACTAAGTAAGTTTTTCACAAGGCTATGATGACTAAAGGGTAAAACAATAATTTTGATAAAATCGAGGGTCCTAGTGGTTGGACTTCCTCGTTAAACCATGTCGGTCATTTGTTTGCAAAACGGATAAAGTAGACAAAATAGCTTGTTGACAAGATGAGATGGTGATATGAACCGTAAAAATGATAAAAATGGTAAAATGACGAAATAGTGTGGACATTAGCAAAAATGTTAAATACAATAATATGGATTCGGATGACACGAGGAATAATTAAGAAGGGCCCAAAGACTTGGGGGGAAAGACTCAAAATCACTGGCCAGAGCATATGGTAGTATAACCGACGGTGAGTGTGCGGATATTTGGAAGATTTCGAGAAAAGATAATTGGAAAAAAATGAATATGGTTGTGCTTGAGAATGTAAATTAGAAAACCTAATGAAATGGGATAAAAAGAGAATATGGAATAAAATATGATTAAATAGTCTCAAGACCCAAAAAAGGGTAGATTGAATTGGGTAAGTGTGAGTATGAGCATATTGCTCGGGTGCATTGCATGGTAGTTGCATTAATACTAGCTAAAATTTTAAACATTTTCAGAATTGTTAAAAATACATGTTATATGTATAGTATTTTTGTAGAAAACGTATAGCTTAATATTAATCACCATGTTGAGCTTTCGTCAACCCCTGTTTTTTATGTAAAACCCCCACCCCATCCCAAGTACATCGAGTGGGGACGTCGAGAAATGTATCGGTAAGGCCCTGGAGGGCAGTCAACGTTGTTAGAGGCTCTATTCCTTTCTTAAAATTATCCTTTAAAAACATTAGAATTTGGTCCATTTAAGCCTTTTATTCGGGCCTTTGTCCATACGATGCAATATTACAGGGATAACTATGATTTGCTTCTTACTTAATAAGTATTTTCGGATTAATCGGATTTTTATAAATAAACCTTGGAAATTAACTTAATTACTTAAAGTGGTCACTTCCTTTTTCAAATTAAAATCGATAATTTAATTCTTAACAAATGGTGAAATTGAAGGTTTTTTCTTAAATAATAAAACAAGACCTTCCCCTCCCCCTTTAACCTTTTGATTCCGTGTTGGTTGACCCAACAGTGACCCAAACTAGGGTCGGAGCATTATAATTAATATCAAAACTGAATAAATTAACAAATTTGGAACACACCATAGGCTTATAAATAAAATCTCTAAAATAATGAATATCTGAAATTTATAATTGAAATAAAATGATAAATGAAACAAACATCCTACATCTAAGGATAGGTAGCTGAAAGATTAGCTCGATGCAAGTTTGACTGCATATCCCTTATGCCATGACTTAAGAAAACCTCATTTTTATGAAAAATATCTCGGGTTTGACCTCACAAATTTTAAGAAATAGAACATTTAACTGATCAATATTATATGCGACTCATTTATGACTCATGCCATTCCCGTCTCACTCACACCCAAAACACCTCACCTCATTTATAGTAAGGGATATCCTAGATAGATGACCAATTATACTAGATATTTGCACAATATGTTAAGACAAGTATCAAGGCTAAACATTAAGCTATATGATTTCATTCTAGACGTACAAAATAAAAAAACTCAAACGATGTACTAAGAGTATTAATCGTACAGAGTACCTATATACTCCCACGTAAAACAATAAGTAAAACATCTCCAAAAGAAAAATAGAACGATCCAAATTCTCGAATGAACATGTGTAATACGACATAATTAAATTTGAAATCGATTATTAATGATGATATGTGCTCCCAGTGACATGTGATGTCATTATTTATATTTACATACGTGTTGTGTTATGTGTATTTTATTCGAAATTATGTGACTTAATACATGGTAAGGAATTAATAAATAACTTAATAATGATTTTTAGGACTTGCACAAAGTAAAATATTAAGAAGTTGGTTTGATACTCTGAGTTAATGTTTAGGTCATATAGAATGTTAGTTATGACTTACAAATTTAGGTTTTAAGTCCCATAGGTTAGTATATGGTTTAAGCTAGACTTTGAACTGTTTGGATCTGATTTTAGACTTAACGGGTCAAGGCTAATAAGGGGTCCAACTCTAATTTCGTGGAGAGAAATATAAAAAGGGAGATTAGGGTTAAGAGGAATAATTTTAACATCTTGGAAAGGAAAGCCTAGAGAGAGAATAGGGAGGCTACTTGAAGAAGAAGAAAACAGAACAATTGAGCATTAGAAAATAGGAGAACTATGGCTTTTCAATTAGAGTCCAACCTAATTGAATTTGAAGGCAAGTCTAGTTAATATAATTTTATACTTTGATTTTAATTGAATTACAATATGATTATGTATTGGAATCTAAATCTAATTTGTTAAATCTGAAAACTAAAACAAATTAACCATTAAATTATGATTAATAGTCATGTTTTGGAAATTAGATGATATGGTGATAATCCTTCATGAAATTGAATTTGAAGTTAAATCAATTATTGATGATATGATTCTATTATATGAAATTTATGAAAGCCCATTGATTATGTGAAGAACTGATAAATAATTGGAATCAAATTGATTGAAGATTGAAAATTAAGTTTTCCTTGTTAAATTGTGAAATCCTGCTTTAAATCCATGAAAAATTGATGAAGTCTGTAATGATGTAGTAGAAATGATATGTTTAGGAATATATTAGGTTGTGATTATGTTTTGGGTGACTCAAAAGCTTGGAGATTCGTTAATGAAGGTTTAAGGGTTAAAATTTTGCAAGGAAAAAGAGGACTAAAAGTGGTTCAAGGACTAAAACTGGTTCAGTCGATCGATCAACTATAGTTGATCGATTGATGTCATCAATCAATTGAATGAAGTCGATCGATCAAATCTTATTTTTTTAGGTTTGATTCGGGGCTTATTTGGATGGATTAGTGAGCCTAGTTTTGAATGAACCTTTATTAGGTATCTCAAATAATTGTTTAGAATTCCGATTTAAATAAATACCTTAAGTAATAAATGTTATTTAAGTTAAGTCTTTTTGGTTAAGATTTGAATTGTTATACGCGGAGAAAAAATTAATTTATGTGGAGATTAATGAATATGCATACTCTGAAATTTCATATTAGATGGTATATACTTATAAATTATACAATGATGATTGTTATAGTATTATGGTTGACAGAGAGGTATATTACCTCGGGTCGGTCGACGGAACCTCTTTGGTATCTCGAGAGAGCAACAAGTTTACCCTGGGTCTTGCGACGATGACCGCTTCGGTACTCCGTTAGTCAAATTAATTACTTATAAATCATGCGATGATTATTATTATAAGTATTATGGTTGACAAATAGGTATTGTACCCTAGGTTAGACGATGGTATCGCTTTGGTATCCTGAAATAGAGTGCGGGTTTACCTTAGGTTATGCGACAGTGATCGTTTCGATACACCAATAGACAGATATGTATAGTACCCTGGGTTGGTCGGCGATATCTCTTTGGTATCCTTAAGAGCGAAGGATTTACCCTGGTTCGGGCGACGATGATCGCTTAGGTACTTCGTTAGTTAAATTCATAATTTGTTTTGACTACATATATATGGCCATACATGTAGAGATGTATTCCTTACATTAATATACTTGAGTGGTATAGAATCTTGATTTATGAATATTCAAATGAGATAATACGTAATCATGGGGTACAATTGGGTTAGGGATTAAAAGCATGTGATATCTAGGATTATATGGTTGGGTTAATTTGTTAGATACTAGAGGATGAGATGAAGATGCATAATTATATGATAGTACAACTCAGTTATATGGTTATGTTACAGAGGCTTGTGTAATACCCCGTAATTTTATTAATTTTTATTTAAGGGATTAATTGAATTAAATGAGAATTAATTGGAAATTAATTCAGATATAAATACTAGCGATATGTGAGTTGGTATTTGATTACGATGTTAAAATTGAGTATTTATGAGTATACATGGTAATATATGAGTATTGAAAATATTAAAATTGTCGCGAGTCAGAAATACGACAATTTGGGAAACTTAGTTGGGACGCGCGTGTCAGTTGCGTAAGGAAAAAAATTATTTAAATTAAAAAGTGAACTATATTTTTATGAACCAAATGGTCATTTTGAGTGCGCCAACGTGTTCGGAAGGGTCGAAATAGTCAGAAAACACTAGGCAGGGGTTTAGTTTGGGTCCCGGGGCATTTCTAGGCCAAACCGGCAACCTAGAAGGGTATTTTGGTAATTTTAAAAATTAAGGGATTAAAACCCACGAATTTTAGAAGTTAATTATATATTATTTGGAAAGTCACTAAGGCCATTATCAGCCAAAAAGTGAGAGAGTGGGCTACAGAAGTTTTGAGAGAAGTTAGAAGAGAGGCTAGATAACCTATACCAAACCATTCCCCATCATCACAATTGGAAAGGATTTGTGACCGGAAAGAAGAGAGAAAGCCAACATTGAAACATCGAAAACAATCCTAAGAACGAATCTAAGGCAAGTGATTTTATATTTTTAGTTCATTGAATATTTCTTCCATGTTTAGTGTAGGAACTGTTTTGTCTTGAAAGTTTTGAGGAAAACCTAATGAAATTGTTATAGAAACTCTAAAGTTGGGTTAGGGATTGCATGTAGAATGATTATAGATGAAATTTGGTAATCAAAACTTAACTTTAAGGATTTAAAAATGGATTTATGATGAGTAATTAGGCACAATAAAATTATGGGTTCATGTTCATAGGGTTTGGGGTAAAGTTTGGGGATTTATGATAATTGCAAGTTGATTAGGAGGATTTGACCACAAAAATATGTTAAGAAGCGACCTAAGAGGACTTAGAGTAGTTTAAGAACATTAAAATGCTATTGGTATGATCTTAGGATGAACTTAGAGAAGAGAAGAATGAAGAAAAACGAATTGGAAAATTTCTGGGCGTTTACTGCCATCTCGTTAGAAGACCTGCCCAGGTCGTTCGCACGACCTCGTTCGAATGACACTCGTTCGAACCACCTCGTTCGAACGAGATTTCTAACGAGTTGACAAAAGGGCCTTTTTAGGCCTGATTTTACTTAAAACTTCTAGTAGACTTATATAATTGGGTGTTAACCTTCCCTTGTTGACTAGTGGATATATTTGTGAGATTGGAAGTACGTTGAGGATTAAAACTTAGAATTTTGTAGTAAACCGGATGACATTTATGGATTAGGATATAAGTACCTAAAATTATGACGTGAGAAGGGTTGATAACTTTTAATGTATATTACTCGGGGATTTGTAATCGTGCAACATTTAATGACGGTATAGAAATGTAAAATATAACTCTAATAATATTGATATATCTATGAAGTGTGAATGCTTGGTATATGTGGTTATCCGTGTATAACATACCTACCATACTTGCTATCACGGGAGGTCGGCGTTCGATCAGGGCCATCTAATCTTTGTGTGCCTACGGGAGGATTTATATTGGTAACTCGAGGACATAGGTCAGAGAAGGACTTATTGAGAAGTTAATAAGTCTGCTGATCATGGGAGCGTAGGTATGTGCGTGACCCATGTGATGTGAACTATGTTCGCCTCCATTATGTGTGATTTTTGTTTATTGAAAACGATTCATGAGAGATTCGGAATACGTGGTCCTTATGTACGTGATGTACCGGGATTGGATAGCAGAGTATGTGTGCACCGCAGCTTAGTCTCGGGGTGCCAGTACTGTATATTTAATTTCAAGTATGTTTCATATAATGGGTTAATTCAAATACAAAAATAAATTCATGGGTTAATTCAAATACAAAAATAAATTCATGTATTGACCACATACACACACACACACACACTATCTAAGCTGTTCTATAGGAATAAAAACTACATTTTTAAAATATGAAGGGCGCACCACACATGCACACACACGCACATATATACACACAAACATATATATAAATTATTATCAATTGAATTAATTTCATGAATAAAATTATTATCAATTTCAATGAAAATATCAATTATTATCCAACATATTTGAATGAAATATTTATTTTGAATTAAAATATAAACTATTATCCAATTATTATCCAAAAATATAAATGTAAATAATATTCAAAACCCCACCCACCCCCACCCCCACCCCACCCCCTCCCGATGTTTATTAACCAATTATTATCCAACTATTATCAATTATTTATAAAATTGATGTCTACTTTTAGTGTTGTGTATATATGTTAGATGATGCCATTATATTTTTAGCCTAATTATATTGTAAGGTTTTCTCAATTTATATTTTTCTTTTTCTATTTAATAATTTTCAACGTAAGAGCACAGTACATAACGTATGTGTAAGTTCCGTCAATACCATTTCGTTTCAATTTTGTAATATTATGTTTTTTCCAAATATTTTAAAACTTATTAAATGGGTGCCCCACCCCACCCCCACCCCCTGCCCCCTCCCCCCGCCACACACACACGCACACCTACGCACCTACGCGCGCGCGCGCGCACACTCATACACACAAACCACCCCACCCCACCCCCTGCCCCCCTCCCCCACCCCCTGCCCCACCCTGCCCCACCCCACCCCACCCTGCCCCTTACCCCCACCCTGCCCCACCCCCCCCACACACATACACACATATATATATACACATACACACATAAATATACACACAAACATATATATAAATGGAAGAGAGAGAGAGAGAGAGCAGCGTTGAGAGAGAGAGAGAGAGAGAGGTAGGGAACGACGCGGGAGGGAAAAAAGAAGGGGGAAAGGGTTTTTGCAGTAAACATTGTCACGGTCGTGTCAAGGTCATTGACCGTGACAAGTATTCAAAGAATTGTCACGGTCATTGACCGTGACAAGTAAATTTGTCACGGTCTTGTCACGGTCATTGACCGTGACAATTAGTTGTCACGGTCGTGTCAAGGTCAATGACCGTGACATAAAATGCGTGTTTTTGACAAGGCTGGCCGGCTGAAAGGTGACAATTTCCCCATTTTGGTGTAGTGTTAAGTAATAAATGTTATTTAAGTTAAGTCTTTTTGGTTAAGATTTGAATTGTTATATGCGGAGAAAAAATTAATTTATGTGGAGATTAATGAATATGCATACTCTGAAATTTCATATTAGATGGTATATACTTATAAATTATACGATGATGATTGTTATAGTATTATGGTTAACAGAGAGGTATTTTACCTCAGGTCGGTCGACGGAACCTCTTTGGTATCTCGAGAGAGCAACAAGTTTACCCTGGGTCTTGCGACGATGACCGCTTCGGTACTCCGTTAGTCAAATTAATTACTTATAAATCATGCGATGATTATTATTATAAGTATTATGGTTGACAAATAGGTATTGTACCCTAGGTTAGACGATGGTATCGCTTTGGTATCCTGAAATAGAGTGCGGGTTTACCTTAGGTTATGCGACAGTGATCGCTCCGATACACAAATAGACAGATATGTATAGTACCCTGGGTTGGTCGGCGATATCTCTTTGGAATCCTTAAGAGCGAAGGATTTACCCTGGTTCGGGCGACGATGATCGCTTAGGTACTTCGTTAGTTAAATTCATAATTTGTTTTGACTACATATATATGGCCATACATGTAGAGCTGTTTTCCTTACATTAATATACTTGAGTGGTATAGAATCTTGATTTATGAATATTCAAATGAGATAATACGTAATCATGGGGTACAATTGGGTTAGGGATTAAACGCATGTGATATCTAGGATTATATGGTTGGGTTAATTTATTAGATACTAGAGGATGAGATGAAGATGCATAATTATATGATAGTCCAACTCAGTTATATGGTTATGTTACAGAGGCTTGTGTAATACCCCGTAATTTTATTAATTTTTATTTAAGGGATTAATTGAATTAAATGAGAATTAATTGGAAATTAATTCGGATATAAATACTAGCGATATGTGAGTTGGTATTTGATTACGATGTTAAAATTGAGTATTTATGAGTATACATGGTAATATATGAGTATTGAAAATATTAAAATTGTCGCGAGGCAGAAATACGACAATTTGGGAAACTTAGTTGGGACGCGCGTGTCAGTTGCGTAAGGAAAAAAATTATTTAAATTAAAAAGTGAATTATATTTTTATGAATCAAATGGTCATTTTGAGTGCGCCAACGTGTTCGAAAGGGTCGAAATAGTCTGAAAACACTAGTCACGGGTTTAGTTTGGGTCCCGGGGCATTTCTAGGCCAAACCGGCAACCTAGAAGGGTATTTTGGTAATTTTAAAAATTAAGGGATTAAAACCCACGAATTTTAGAAGTTAATTATATATTATTTGGAAATCCACTAAGGCCATTATCAGCCAAAAAGTGAGAGAGTGGGCTACAGAAGTTTTGAGAGAAGTTAGAAGAGAGGCTAGATAACCTATTCCAAACCATTCCCCATCATCACAATTGGAAAGGATTTGTGACCGGAAAGAAGAGAGAAAGCCAACATTAAAGCATCAAAAACAATCCGAAGAACGAATCTAAGGCAAGTGATTTTATATTTTTAGTTCATTGAATATTTCTTCCATGTTTAGTGTAGGAACTGTTTTGTCTTGAAAGTTTTGAGGAAAACCTAATGAAATTGTTATAGAAACTCTAAAGTTGGGATAGGGATTGCATGTAGAATGATTATAGATGAAATTTGGTAATCAAAACTTAACTTTAAGGATTTAAAAATGGATTTATGATGAGTAATTAGGCACAATAAAATTCTGGGTTCATGTTCATAGGGTTTGGGGTAAAGTTTGGGGATTTATGATAATTGCAAGTTGATTAGGAGGATTTGACCACAAAAATATGTTAAGAAGCGACCTAAGAGGACTTAGAGTAGTTTAAGAACATTAAAATGCTATTGGTATGATCTTAGGATGAACTTAGAGAAGAGAAGAATGAAGAAAAACGAATTGGAAAATTTCTGGGCGTTTACTGCCATCTCGTTAGAAGACCTGCCCAGGTCGTTCGAACGACCTCGTTCGAATGACACTCGTTCGAACCACCTCGTTCGAACGAGATTTCTAACGAGTTGACAAAAGGGCCTTTTTAGGCCTGATTTTACTTAAAACTTCTAGTAGACTTATATAATTGGGTGTTAACCTTCCCTTGTTGACTAGTGGATATATTTTTGAGATTGGAAGTACGTTGAGGATTAAAACTTTGAATTTTTTAGTAAACCGGATGACATTTATGGATTAGGATATAAGTACCTAAAATTATGACGTGAGAAGGGTTGATAACTTTTATTGTATATTATTCGGGGATTTGTAATCGTGCAACATTTAATGACGGTATAGAAATGTAAAATATAACTCTAATAATATTGAGATATCTATGAAGTGTGAATGCTTAGTATATGTGGTTATCTGTGTATAACATACCTACCATACTTGCTATCACGGGAGGTCGGCGTTCGATCAGGGACATCTAATCTTTGTGTGCCTACGGGGAGATTTATATTGGTACCTCGAGGACATAGGTCAGAGAAGGACTTATTGAGAAGTTAATAAGTCTGCTGATCATGGGAGCGTAGGTATGTGCGTGACCCATGTGATGTGAACTATGTTCGCCTCCATTATGTGTGATTTTTGTTTATTGAAAACGATTCATGAGAGATTCGAAATACTTGGTCCTTATGTACGTGATGTACTGGGATCGGATAGCAGAGTATGTGTGCATCGCAGCTTAGTCTCGGGGTGCCAGTATTGTATATTTAATTTCAAGTATGTTTCATATAATGGGTTAATTCAAATACAAAAATAAATTCATGTATTGACCACATACACACACACACACACACACACACACACTATCTAAGCTGTTCCATAGGAATAAAAACAACATTTTTAAAATATGAAGGGCTCACCACACATGCACACACACGCACATATATACACACATACACAAATATATATACACACAAACCTATATATAAATTATTATCAATTGAATTAATTTCATGAATAAAATTATTATCAATTTCAATGAAAATATCAATTATTATCCAATATATTTGAATGAAATATTTATTTTGAATGAAAATATCAACTATTATCCAATTATTATCCAAAAATATAAATGTAAATAATATTCAAAACCCCACCCACCCCCACCCCCACCCCCTCCCGATGTTTATTATCCAACTATTATCAATTATTTATAAAATTGATGTCTACTTTTAGTGTTGTGTATATATGTTAGATGATGCCATTATATTTTTAGCCTAATTATATTCTAACGTTATCTCAATTTATATTTTTCTTTTTCTATCTAATAATTTTCAACGTAAGGGCACAGTACATAACGTATGTGTAAGTTCCGTCAATACCATTTCGTTTAAATTTTGTAATATTATGTTTTTTTCAAATATTTTAAAACTTATTAAATGGGTGGCCCACCCCACCCCCACCCCCTGCCCCCCTCCCTCCGCCACACACACACGCACACCTACGCACCTACGCGCGCGCGCGCGCGCGCGCGCACACACACACACACACCACCCCACCCCACCCCACCCCCTGCCCCCCTCCCCCACCCTGCCCCACCCCACCCCACCCTGCCCCCTACCCCCACCCTGTCCCACCCCCCACACACGCACACACACACACACACACATATATATATACACATACACACATAAATATACACACAAACATATATATAAATGGAAGAGAGAGAGAGAGAGAGAGAGCAGCGTCGAGAGAGAGAGAGAGAGAGAGAGAGAGAGAGAGAGAGAGGGAGGGAACGACGCGGGAAGCAAAAAAGAAGGGGAAAAGGGTTTTTGCATTAAACATTGTCACGGTCGTGTCAAGGTCATTGACCGTGACAAGTATTCAAAGAATTGTCACGGTCATTGACCGTGACAAGTAAAATTGTCACGGTCTTGTCACGGTCATTGACCGTGACAATTAGTTGTCACGGTCGTGTCAAGGTAAATGGCCGTGACATAAAACGCGTGTTTTTTGTCTCGGTCAATGACATTGACAAGGCTGGCCGGCTGAAAGGTGACAATTTGCCCATTTTGGTGTAGTGTTAAGTAATAAATGTTATTTAAGTTAATCTTTTTTGTTAAGATTTGAATTGTTATACGCGGAGAAAAAATTAATTTATGTGGAGATTAATGAATATGCATACTCTGAAATTTCATATTAGATGGTATATACTTATAAATTATACGATGATGATTGTTATAGTATTATGGTTGACAGAGAGGTATTTTACCTCGGCTCGGTCGACGGAACCTCTTTGGTATCTCGAGAGAGCAACAAGTTTACCCTGGGTCTTGCGACGATGACCGCTTCGGTACTCCGTTAGTCAAATTAATTACTTATAAATCATGCGATGATTATTATTATAAGTATTATGGTTGACAAATAGGTATTGTACCCTAGGTTAGACGATGGTATCGCTTTGGTATCCTGAAATAGAGTGCGGGTTTACCTTAGGTTATGTGACAGTGATCGCTTCGATACACCAATAGACAGATATGTATAGTACCCTGGGTTGGTCGGCGATATCTCTTTGGTATCCTTAAGAGCGAAGGATTTACCCTGGTTCGGGCGACGTTGATCGCTTAGGTACTTCGTTAGTTAAATTCATAATTTGTTTTGACTACATATATATGGCCATACATGTAGAGATGTATTCCTTACATTAATATACTTGAGTGGTATAGAATCTTGATTTATGAATATTCAAATGAGATAATACGTAATCATAGGGTACAATTGGGTTAGGGAGCATGTGATATCTAGGATTATATGGTTGGGTTAATTTATTAGATACTAGAGGATGAGACGAAGATGCATAATTATATGATAGTCCAACTCAGTTATATGGTTATGTTACAGAGGCTTGTGTAATACCCCGTAATTTTATTAATTTTTATTTAAGGGATTAATTGAATTAAATGAGAATTAATTGGAAATTAATTCGGATATAAATACTAGCGATATGTGAGTTGGTATTAGATTACTATGTTAAAATTGAGTATTTATGAGTATACATGGTAATATATGAGCATTGAAAATATTAAAATTGTCGCGAGGCAGAAATACGACAATTTGGGAAACTTAGTTGGGACGCACGTGTCAGTTGCGTCAGGAACAAAATTATTTAAATTAAAAAGTGAATTATATTTTTATGAACCAAATGGTCATTTTGAGTGCGCCAACGTGTTCGGAAGGGTCGAAATAGTCAAAAAACACTAGCCAGGGGTTTAGTTTGGGTCCCGGGGCATTTCTAGGCCAAACCGGCAACTTAGAAGGGTATTTTGGTAATTTTAAAAATTAAGGGATTAAAATGCACAAATTTTAGATGTTAATTATATATTAATTGGAAAGCCACTAAGGCCATTATCAGCCAAAAAGTGAGAGAGTGGGCTACAGAAGTTTTGAGAGAAGTTAGAAGAGAGGCTAGATAACCTATACCAAACCATTCCCCATCATCACAATTGGAAAGGATTTGTGACCGGAAAGAAGAGAGAAAGTCAACATTGAAACATCAAAAACAATCCGAAGAACGAATCTAATGCAAGTGATTTTATATTTTTAGTTCATTGAATATTTCTTCCATGTTTAGTGTAGGAACTGTTTTGTCTTGAAAGTTTTGAGGAAAACCTAATGAAATTGTTATAGAAACTCTAAAGTTGGGTTAGGGATTGCATGTAGAATGATTATAGATGAAATTTGGTAATCAAAACTTAACTTTAAGGATTTAAAAATGGATTTATGATGAGTAATTAGGCACAATAAAATTATGGGTTCATGTTCATAGGGTTTGGGGTAAAGTTTGGGGATTTATGATAATTGCAAGTTGATTAGGAGGATTTAACCATAAAAATATGTTAAGAAGCGACCTAAGAGGACTTAGAGTAATTTAAGAACATTAAAATGCTATTGGTATGATCTTAGGATGAACTTAGAGAAGAGAAGAATGAAGAAAAACGAATTGGAAATTTTCTGGGCGTTTACTGCCATCTCGTTAGAAGACCTGCCCAGGTTGTTCGAACGACCTCGTTCGAACGACCTCATTCGAACGAGACTTCTAACGAGATGACAGTACCCCTTCTAACGAGTTGGTAGTTTATTCTAAGCCATTCGTTCGAACGACACTCGTTCGAACCACCTCGTTCGAACGAGATTTCTAACGAGTTGACAAAAGGGCCTTTTTAGGCCTGATTTTACTTAAAACTTCTAGTAGACTTATATAATTGGGTGTTAACCTTCCCTTGTTGAGTAGTGGATATATTTGTGAGATTGGAAGTACGTTGAGGAGTAAAACTTAGAATTTTGTAGTAAACCGGATGACATTTATGGATTAGGATATAAGTACCTAAAATTATGATGTGAGAAGGGTTGATAACTTTTAATGTATATTATTCGGGGATTTGTAATCGTTCAACATTTAATGACGGTATAGAAATGTAAAATATAACTCTAATAATATTGAGATATCTATGAAGTGTGAATGCTTAGTATATGTGGTTATCTGTGTATAACATACCTACCATACTTGCTATCACGGGAGGTCGACGTTCGATCAGGGACATCTAATCTTTGTGTGCCTACGGGGGGATTTATATTGGTACCTCGAGGACATAGGTTAGAGAAGGACTTATTGAGAAGTTAATAAGTCTGCTGATCATGGTAGCGTAGGTTTGTGCGTGACCCATGTGATGTGAACTATGTTCGCCTCCATTATGTGTGATTTTTGTTTATTGAAAACGATTCATGAGAGATTCGAAATACGTGGTCCTTATGTACGTGATGTACCGGGATTGGATAGCAGAGTATGTGTGCACCGCAGCTTAGTCTCGGGGTGCCAGTATTGTATATTTATGATGAGAATAATATACTGTTAATTTGAAATGAACTGTCATGTATAAATGTAAGTGTGAATAATAGCAACATTTTAGCAGAGCTAAAAATGGAAAAAGCTCTAGTGATTAGTATTGAAAATTTCGAGAACTAGGAAGAAAAGTAAAACTCTCTGTTTAAATTAAGATGTCATGAATTGAATCATGAATCGTATAGTAATGATATATTGTGTATTGGACTAGTTTGATAGTAGAATAACTACAACGGGTACGGGTATGATATGTGTGCACAATTAGTTGAGAGGTGAGAAACTCATGTGAGTGCACGCACAATCATGTATTTTATATTCACTGTTTAATGATATTAAACACTTGCTGCATTTTAAACTGTTTTCACAATTGGGCTCTGACCCGTTTGCTTTCAAATCTATTTTCTTGTAGAAACCTTTTAGGTGCCCAGCCACAGGGACACCAAGCGTAGGAGTTCCATTCCGATGACGTGCTGTAGCTGCTGTGGAAGTTACAGGACCTTGATAGTAGACGCCTCCACTTTCTGTCTTGACTCTATTTCAGATTTACTCATCTGTAGGGCATGTCTCCCCTTTTCTTTTAGAGACATCTTACTTACTCAGTTTTATTTCAGATTTTGGGTTTTAATTATTTAGTGATTCAAAATTTGTATTCAATTTTATTTAGTACTTCGGATTATTACCGGGGAGTGTTCCTCCAGATTTATTATTCCTTTATCATTGTAATGTGACTGTAATGTGGTTGTGATATCATTATTCCATAATTTAATACTTTTTGCATGTTAATCAGATTTAATTAAAATTGATAACTCACTTTTTAAATATTAGGTGGCTAGTAATGGTTAAAACATTTTCGATAGTGATGCTATGAACTGAACCAACTTGACATTTTGAATTAATTTGAATAAAGGAGTAGCTACCCGGTATTTAATTAGTCAGGGTGTCACAGGTGGTATCAGAGCATCAGGTTCTAGTGTCCTTAGGATCTGTATGGCTTGTTATGTTTCCGCTGAGCTTTCTTTGATATAGATCCCTATATTTTAGGATTGTTGTACTCTTTTGTGTATGTTTCGCTCTTCAGTTATTTTGAGATAATAACTGCGAACTTATAAGACTTTACTCTCGTTTCAGATGCCTCCACGATGTGCACAACGAGTTCCCCGGGATGCTCAGCCCGAGCCACAACCTGCACCAGTTCAGGGCTCCTTAAATGCCGCAGTGGTTGCCGCTATTGTAGCCCAAGCGGTAAATGTCGCCCTAGTAGTTGTACATCAGGCATCGCCTCAGGTGCCTATAGTAGCGCCAATTCAGGCTCATGCATTCCCGTCTGCTTGGGAACGCCTTCGTGATGCTTTTCAGAAAGCACACCCTCCGGAGTTTATAGGTAGCTCCGATGTCGTTGTGTCCAGCCAGTGGAAGAAGGACATTTAAAGGCATTTGAGGATGTATGAGTGCACGGAGGTACAAAAACAGATACTGGCTACTTTTAAGCTAGTAGGATCAGCGTTGCAGTGGTGGGAGTCCATTACCACCACGGAGAAGAGAGATATTCTTTATATACAAGAGTTTTGGGTGCGGTTCGACCGCAAGTATTTTCCATCAGCCGTTCACAATGAGAGGAGGAGGAAGTTAATGAACCTCAAGCAGGAGGGGAAGATCATGGCCGAGTATGAGGCCGAATTCACTAATCTCTTGAACATCGTTCCCGATGAAATTCCAACCGAGGAGAAAAAGATTCAGAAGTTCATGGATGGGTTGACTTGGAGGATCTGTCAGCACTTGTTGGGTAATCTCTCGTTGGCCACTTATTCTGATGTGTTTAATGTAGCACTTCTTCACTGCCAGGACCACCGCTTTCACATGTCAGAGAGTAAGCGATCAGGAGAGTCCAGCCATAAAGGCAGGACAAGGGGAAATGGTGCCAACGGGACACAATCTGCTCAGGGTCAGCATAGGCAGGGAGATCAGGGTTCCCAGCAGGGGGATTTTAAGAGGTTTAGATCTGGGGGTTTCAGAAATGGTCAAGGAAGTTTTCTTCAGGGCCAGCAGGGTCAGCACGACCATCAGGGACAGCACGACCAATATGGCCAACATCAGCAGTTTCATTAGGGTCAGTATGGCCAAGGGAGGAATGGCAACGACCACTAGGGTCGTGGATAACAGGGGCAGAGAGGGGGGAATTTTTTGGGAAAATATTTCACTTGTGACAAGATTGGCCACAAGCGCCAGGAGTGTCCTGATAGGGGCAGGGCCCCACATCAGCAGTAGCAGGGTGCTCGACATGAGCCCTAGAGACCTATGTTTCCCGCCGCCCTCCCAGCACCACCACAGATGCCAGCTTTGCCACCCATCCCAGCAGTCCCAGTCCAGCAGGGACAACTTCAGTATGGGTGAGTTTATCAACTCCATCATGTCGCAGTCTCACAGGATCCACCTACTATTGAGGGTATGTTCTCTATTCAGGGGACTATGGGGTGTATTTTATTTGAAATGGGGGCCACACACTATTTCATTGCCACGAGATTTGCACGCACTTTGGGGTTGTTAGACACTGCAGAGAGCACGATTACTTGCGTAGATTCACCGTTGAGTAGGGGTTTCGTGATTTCCCTTATTTATAGAGGTGTGGGTATAGAGATCGGGAGATTTACTTTACCAGCTGATATGTTAGTATTAGAGATGACTGAGTATGATGCGATTGTTGGTATGGATTGGCTAGTTGCATACCGAGCCATGATTGATTGTTTCAGTAGGAGTATTATTTTTTCCATTCCCGAACAGGAGATGTTTTTAGTGGCGATGCCTCGCCCCGAGGGAGGATCATCCACACACTTGTATTATATAGAGGAGGAGACCTCTAAGGAAGTGGTAATACCACTTAATTCGATTCCCGTTGTTAGTGAGTTCGTTGATGTATTTTAGGATATACCTAGATTACTTCCTAGTAGAGAGATATATTTTGTTATCGATTTGACACCGGGCACTCGGCCAATTGCCCGCGCACCGTACCATATGGCTCCAGTATAGATGAGAAAGCTAAGGGATCAGATAGAGGAGTTATTGGGTCAGGGGTTTATCCGAAGGAGTACTTCGCCGTGGGGTGCCCCTGTGTTATTCGTAAAGAAGAGGGATGGATCATTGAGGTTGTGTGTAGATTACCGGGAGTTGAATAAAGTCACGATACATAATAAGTAGCTGTTTCCTCGAATCGATGACTTATTCGACCAGTTGAGAGGAGCTTCCTTCTTCTCAAAGATTGACTTGCGATCGGGATACCATCAATTGTGTATCAGGGAACAGGACGTCTCGAAGACTGCTTTCTTGACGAGGTATGGTTCTTACGAATTTCGGGTTTTGCCTTTTGGCTTGACCAACGCTCCAGCCGTGTTCATGGACTTGATGAATAGGGTGTTCAGAGAGTTCCTAAACCAGTTCGTCATCGTCTTTATTGATGACATTATGGTTTACTCCCAGACAGAAGGGGAGCATGCCGAGAATTTGAGGTAGGTTTTGCAGACGCTGCATCAGAACGAGCTATATGCAAAGTACGAGAAATGTGGATTTTGGCTGAAGGAGGTTCAATTTTTGGGGCATATTATTTCAGACCAGGGGATATCTGTTGATTCGGGGAAGGTATCCGCGGTGAGGGAGTGGGGACATCCCATGACACCGACTGAGATCCGTAGTTTCTTGGGCCTAGCAGGATACTACATGAGGTTTATTCAGTGTTTCTCAAAGATAGCGGGTCCTTTGATAAATCCGACTCTCAAAGGTGTGCCATTCATCTGGAGCGATGCGTGTTAGTTGGTATTTGATGAGTTGAAGGACAAGTTGACTTCAGTGCCTGTGTTAGCATTTCCAAGATCGGGAGTTGAGTATCTAGTCTACACCGATGCGTCCTTACAAGGACTTGGAGGTGTGCTGCAACAGGAGAGTCAGGCCATAGCTTATGCTTCCCATAAGCCTAAGCCTCACGAGAATAATTACCCCACCCATGACTTGGAGTTAGTGAAAGTCGTATTCGCTCTTCGGATTTGGAGACACTATCTCCTGGGGGAGAAATTTCGATTATTCAGAGACCACAAGTCTCTACAATACCTCTTCACACAGAAGGAACTGAATATGCGTTAACGTCGGTGGCTGGAGTTTGTAAAGGATTATCAGTTTCATATCCAATATCACCCAGGGAAGGCTAACGTAGTAGCAGACGCGTTGAGCCGTAGGCCAGTAAATGAGGTGGTCGAGGTGTGGAAAACTAAGTGGAAGGAGTTGGGACACCAGGATGCAGTGGCCCAATCGTTCATGTCTGTGATGACTGTTACACCTCAGGTTGTTACGAGAGTGATAAAGGCCCAGGCAAATGACTCGTTCTGTCAGGAACAGATAGTCAGTCCTATACCGTTAGTTTCGACGGGGGATTACACTTCAATGGGAGACTGGTCGTTCCTAAAGGGGAAGACTTGCGACACGAGGTAATGGAAGAGTCACACAGCTCACGGTTCGCAGTACACCCTGGTGGGGATAAGATGTACCAAGACATGAGACGACAGTACTGGTGGAGGGGGATGAAGAAAGATATCGCCGTGTTAATTTCTAAATGCGCCACTTGTCAGCTAGTAAAGGTGGACCACCAGAAACCGGCAGGACTTTTACAGTCGTTAGAGGTTCTGATATGGGTATGGGAGAGAATATCCATGGACTTTATCACGGGGTTACCTACGTCACAGAGGGGTTACGACTCCATATGGGTAATCGTGGATAGGTTGACCAAAGTTGCTCATTTTCTGCCCGCGAGGACAGACTACACTACGGGACAGTATGCCCAGATTTTTATTGCCGAGATAGTGAGACTTCATGGGGTGCCTCTAAATATCATGTCTGACCGAGATACGATATCTATTTCACGATTTGGGAGAGTTTCCAGGAGGCCATAGGTACAGAGTTGCGGCTGACTACGACATATCATCCGCAGACTGATGGGCAAACAGAGTGGACAAATAAGATGTTGGAGGACATGTTGCGTATGTGCATCCTAGACTTTGGAGGTGGTTGGGAGCAGTACCTTCCACTGATGGAGTTTGCTTATTATAACTCCTATCAGTTCACCATTGGCATGGCTCCATTCGAGGCGCTGTATGGTAGACCTTGTCATTCCCCAGCACGTTGGTTAGAGATGGGGGATAAAAAACTCCTTGGGCTGGAAGTGATTCAGGACACTTCGGTAAGGATAGAGATGATACGGAGCCGTATTCTGGTAGTTCAGGACCGGCAGAAGAGCTATGCTGATGCCAAGAGGTTCTTTAGAGAATTCAAGGTGGGGGACCAGGTGTTACTCAGAGTATCTCCTATGAAGGGGATTGTGCATTTTGGAAAGAAGGGGAAACTGGAACCAAGATATGTGGGGCCATTTCCTATCATCGAGAGGATTGGGCCAGTCGCGTATAGACTTGGGTTACCGGAGCACTTGCATAGGATTCATGATTTGTTCCATATTTCCTCACTAAGGAAATATCTTAGGGACGGTTTGACCCATACTCACATTGCTTTAGAGGTCATCGATCTTCAGCCTAATAGTTCCTACGAGGAGGGGCCGATTGTTATTCTGGACCACAACGAGAGGAAACTGAGGTCGAAGATAGTACCATTAGTACGCGTGCAGTGACGACATCATAATGCCGAGGAGTCCACATGGGAGCGCGAGGATGAGATGCGCGAGTGTTATCCAGAGTTATTTTTACTAGGTACTCTTTAGTTCCGAATTTCAGGACAAAATTATGTTATTAGGGGGGAAGTATGTAATACCCCGTAATTTTATTGATTTTTATTTAAGGGATTAATTAAATTAAATGAGAATTAATTGGGAATTAATACGAATATAAATACTAGCGAGATGTGAGTTGGTATTTGATTACGATGTTAAAATTGAGTATTTCTGAGTATACATGGTAACATATGAGTATTGAAAATATTAAAATTGTCGCGAGGCAAAAATACGACAATTTGGGAAATTTAGTTGGGACGCGCGTGTCAGTCGCGTCAGGAACGAAATTATTTAAATTAAAAAGTGAATTATATTTTTATCAACCAAATGGTCATTTTGAATGCGCAAACGTGTCCGGAAGGGTCGAAATAGTCAGAAAACACTAGCCGAGGGTTTAGTTTGGGTCCCGGGGCATTTCTAGGCCAAATCGGCAACCTAGAAGGGTATTTTGATAATTTTAAAAATTAAGGGATTAAAACCCACGAATTTTAGAAGTTAATTATATATTATTTGGAAAGCCACTAAGTCCATTATCAGCCAAAAAGTGAGAGAGTGGGCTACAAAAGTTTTGAGAGAAGTTAGAAGAGAGGCTAGAGAACCTATACCAAACCATTCCCCATCATCACAATTGGAAAGGATTTGTGACCGAAAAGAAGAGAGAAAGCCAACCTTGAAACATCGACAACAATCCGAAGAACAAATCTAAGGCAAGTAATTTGATATTTTTAGTTCATTGAATATTTCTTCCATGTTTAGTGTAGGAACTGTTTTGTCTTGAAAGTTTTGAGGAAAACCTAATGAAATTGTTATAGAAACTGTAAAGTTGGGTTAGGGATTGCATGTAGAATGATTATGGATAAAATTTGGTAATCAAAACTTAACTTTGAGTATTTAAAAACGAATTTATGATGAGTAGTTAGGCACAATAAAATTATGGGTTCATGTTCATAGGGTTTGGGGTAAAGTTTGGAGATTTATGATAATTGCATGTTGATTAGGAGGATTTGACCCCAAAAATATGTTAAGAAGCGACCTAAGAGGACTTAGAGTAGTTTAAGAAAATTAAAATGCTATTGGTACGATCTTAGGATGAATTTAGAGAAGAGAAAAATAAAGAAAAACGAATTGGAAAATTTCTGGGCGTTTACTGCCATCTCGTTAGAAGACCTGCCCAGGTCATTCGAACGACCTCGTTCGAACGAGACTTCTAACGAGATGATAGTACCCCTTCTAACGAGTTGATAGTTCGTTCAAATCCATTCGTTCGAACGACACTCGTTTGAACCACCTCGTTCGAATGAGATTTCTAACAAGTTGACAGAATGGCCATTTTAGGCCTGATTTTACTTAAAACTTTTAGTAGACTTATATAATTGAGTGTTAACCTTCCCTTGTTGACTAGTGGATATATTTTTGAGATTGGAAGTATGTTGAGGATTAAAACTTAGAATTTTGTAGTAAACCGTATGACATTTATGGATTAGGATATAAGTACCTAAAATTATGACGTGAGAAGGGTTGATAACTTTTAATGTATATTATTCGGGGATTTGTAATCGTGCAACATTTAATGACGGTATAGAAATGTAAAATATACCTCTAATAATATTGAGATATCTATGAAGTGTGAATGCTTAGTATATGTGGTTATCTGTGTATAACATACCTACCATACTTGCTATCACGGGAGGTCGGCGTTCGATCAGGGCCATCTAATCTTTGTGTGCCTACGGGGGGATTTAGATTGGTACCTCGAGGACATAGGTTAGAGAAGGACTTATTGAAAAGTTAATAAGTCTTCTTATCGTGGGAGCATAGGTATGTGCGTGACCCATGTGATGTGAACTATGTTCGCCTCCATTATGTGTGATTATTGTTTATTGAAAACGATTCATGAGAGATTCGAAATACGTGATCCTTATGTACGTGATATGTCGGGATTGGATAGAAGAGTATGTGTGCACCGCAACTTAGTCTCGGGGTGCCAGTATTGTATATTTATGATGAGAATAATATACTGTTAATTTGAAATGAACTGTCATTTATAAATGTAAGTGTGAATAATAGCAACATTTTAGGAGAGCTAAAAATGGAAAAATCTCTAGTGATTAGTATTGCAAATTTTGAGAACTAGGAAGAAATGTAAAACTCTCTGTTTAAATTAAGATGTCGGGAATTGAATCGTGAATCGTATAGTAATGATAGATTGTCTATTGGACTAGTTTGATAGTAGAATAACTAGAACGGGTACGGGTACGATAGGTGTGCACAATTAGTTGAGAGGTGAGAAACTCATGTGAGTGCACGCACTATCATGTATTATATATTCACTGTTTAATGATATTAAACACTTGCTGCATTTTAAACTGTTTTCACAATCGGGCTCTGACCCGTTTGCTTTCAAATCTATTTTCTTGTAAAAACCTTTTAGGTGCCCAGCCACAAGGACACCAAGCGTAGGAGTTCCATTCCGATGACGTGCTGTAGCTGCTGTGGAAGTTACAGGACCTTGATAGTAGACGCCTCCACTTTCTATCTTGACTCTATTTTAGATTTACTCATCTGTAGGGCATGTCTCCCCTTTTCTTTTAGAGACATCTTACTTACTCAGTTTTATTTCAGATTTTGGGTTTTAATTATTTAGTGATTCAGACTTTGTATTCAATTTTATTCAGTACTTCGGATTATTACCGGGGAGTGTTCCTCCAGATTTATTATTCCTTTATCATTGTAATGTGATTGTAATGTGGTTGTGATATCATTATTCCATAATTTAATACTTGTTGCATGTTAATCAGATTTAATTAAAATTAACAACTCACTTTTTAAATATTAGGTGGCTAGTAATGGTTAAAACATTTTCGATAGTGATGCTATGAACTGAACCAACTTGACATTTTAATTAATTTGAATAAAGGAGTACCTACCCGGTATTTATTTAGTCGGGGTATCACAGCTTGTTGTTAACATCAGTGTTGAATTTACTTTTTAGGACATAGAAAGTTGTGTCACATCCGCCTGGAGATCTTTGGTAATTTGTTTTATGCTACTATAATTATAGTTACGCGATAGTACTAGTATTGTTGGTTGGTTTAATATCATAGTTAAATGGTTCATATATGGTATATTTTAGTTATTTATTTTATGTATTTATTTTTATTACAGTAACACTTATAACGATATTCAATTGTTTGATTCCTGTGAGTTTGTATTAGACCTGATCAATCTAGTATTAAATATCAGGAGGTGTCACAGTTGGTATCAGAGCATTCTAAGTTCTAGTGTCCTAGGGATCTTGAGTGTATCCATCATTTTTCCGCATTGTGTTCTCGAATTACTTTAGGGCCTTATCGTTTAGAATTTGTACTTTATATAATGACAACCGCCTAGGGGATTTCATGACATTGTTCTAGACGATCGATTCATATTGATCAAAGTGCATTGTGAGGGTTACTTGTTTGAATTTCTCTTGAGAGATGCCCCATGAATGAAGTTGCTATTGATCGGGAGTTAGGTACCATCGGAAGTGAGACCTTCAGAATGTGTTTAACGTATGGTTCAAAGGGAAATGTTTCCACTCATCGTCTGTCATGACAATAAGAGTAAGTTACAGAGACTGCTTCTGGATGATTGCATGGTAACCAACATAAGGAGGAGTTTAACTATCTTTCTCTTTCTATAATGGTAAGGATTGATATGGAAGTGAGTGAAACTATTGATAGTTTCAGTTCGAGAAGACTCTTTAGAGATGGTATAAACCTTATGTGACGAGTTTGGTAGATGTTCTCGGGCAACTTGTTCTTCATCACTTGTGCGTAGGTGGTGGAAGTTACCTTCTGACATCAGCAGAGCCGTCACAATTATCTGAAGGATAGAGATTATTAATAATGAGAAAACAAAGGCAAAAGATGGCCCAATGATTAGAGATAGTGTAGCATCGACCCAAGTAGGGTGGACCTCACCAGAAAAAGAAACCACATAGGGGGAACATGCCTTAAGGGGTTTCTAAGAGTAGATAATATGATCTATTATGACCAGTAGAGCTAAGGTAATTATGACCAACATGGTCACGACTAATGACAGTTTGCCCAAGACAAGTTTTAACATAAACGACCGTAGAAGTAAGCCCATCGGGGATATTTATTGAGCCATCATTTAGATATTCCCTTTGAAAAAAGGTGTTACGCTTATGGAGAATGATACCACTTAGTTAGTAGAGGCCATAGAATGACCTGTATTATTGATAATACCATCGAGGGATAGTTACGATTATATTTATGGCTCATGTGAATGAGTCCAACTTAGACATCGAGGAGTTGTCATTATTTATTAGTAGGGTGTTAATACTATGACGAAATATATAAATATTATCACCGAACTTGTTATATGAGGACACCCTAGTGGATAGGGGATGCTTTACATCGTGACTATAGAGACATGGTAGTTTGTAGGTTTGCTTGTGTGTTTAACCGCTTTGTAAGTTAGACACGTGGTCTTATGATACATAGAATTTAGCTTTTAGTAGTTACTATATGTATTACACTTACATTAACTATCGGGGGTAGGTTTTTACAATTGTTGTTTTAAGGAAGGGGATGTTTCTTATAGTTATTCTTTGGCCAAGGCAGGGTCTATCATACACTTGTATTACATATATACGACTTTATCAAATGAGGTCATCGTATCGTTGGACCCGATACCGATTGTCTAGGCATTTATGGACGTATGTGATTAGGTAATTGGAATACCAATAGTTAGAGAGCTAGACTTTTGTATAAATTTGGCACCGGGTATTAGACCAATTGCAAAGGCACAGTATCAGATGACTTCATTATAAATACAGGATTTGAGTGATTAAGCATAGAAATTTATGAACTAGGGGCTCATAGGGAGAATCACGTCTCCATGGGGGACCAATTTTATTTGTGAAGAAGAAGGGTAGATCACTCCCATTATCTGTGGACTATCGGGACCTGAATAAGGTCATGATGCAGAACAAGTATCCAAGTCGTATATCGATGACCTATTCGACTACTGAGGAGTGAATCATCCTTATCCAAGATTGACTTACGCTCAGGGTATAACCAACGCTCCAATAATATTTGTGACACTATATGGATCATATGAGTTCTGAGTTATTCCATTTAGGTTATCAATGCGCTAATAGTGTTTGTGGACTTGATGAACTGGGTGTTTCGTTCATTTTTGAATCAGTTCATCATCGTATTTTTGACGACATATTATTGTGTACTTGATCGAAGGAGGAACATGTGGAGAAATTATGAATGGCTTTGCAAACACTTTAGGAACATAAGTTGTACGCTTAAGTGTGAGTTTTGGTTTCGAGAAGTACAATTGTTGTACCATATCCTACGTGATATTAGGATTTCAGTGAATCTTAGTCAGGTATCTGCAGCGGTAGAGTAGGGAAAACCCATAATGCCTATGGAGGTTATGAGTTCTTGAGATTGGAAGGGTACTACATGAGGTTTATTTAGAGGTTCTCGCAGATGGATGAGACACTGACTCACTTCAATCGAAAGGGGGTACCATCTTATTTGAGCATAGATTATCAGAGAGAATTTGAAGAGCCTAAGGAGAAGTTGTGAGGTGTATTGATGCAAGAGTAGAGGCCTATAAATTATACTTCCTATAATCTTAAGCCCCAGAAGGATAATTATCCCACTCACGATATAGATTTAGCAGCGATAATCTTTATCCTTATATAAGATATGTTTCAGGCATGTATCTTTAACCTAAAAAAGGGTTAACAAGGTGGTGATGAGGAAAAAAACTAGTTACCATGTGTCAATTACATGTCATATCATTCAAAGAAGAAGTTCCTTATTTTGAGGAGTTCGCTATTGGATTTAACGAGGACATCGTGATAAAGTTAAATAATTTATAGCAGTGGTGACTGTTACACCCGGTTTACGGGTTAAGGTTGATTCGGTCTTAAATGTGGAACTTTACCAAGGGAAGGTATGGAGGTTGTAACTAGGAAGAATCCATTTCTATATTAAGGAATGTAGAAAGGTACATTTATAAGAGAAAATGATTGCACTAGAAGGTCCCGAACTACGGAAGGTATTTTTGGACAAGGCGAATGTTTTGTGGGTTACTTTGCATTCCATAAGCAAGTGAGTGTACAATAATTTGAGGAATTAATATGGTTGATGCAGTGAAGCAACTACGGGTATAATTTGTGTCGAGAAGGGGTTCCTTGTAACAAAAAGGTAGGGCACCAAATACATTTAAAGAGTTGAAGTGTTTGAGTTCCTAGTGTAAAATTAAGAAAATATGACTATTGAGTTCGTGAGGGTGTAGGGGTTCTAGTGAGTATAAGTAATCATTTAGGAGAATTTGAGCTAGATAGACCAAGTGGATGAAGAGACAAGAGTTAACAAGTGTGGATATGAGAATGTATTCGAGGAACCTCAGAAGAAGTTCATAATAGGGTGTATGGAGATTGTTGTAGTAGGAAAAAGAGATTTTGTGATAAACGGGAACATGGGTTGGGGTCCAAAGAAGTAGGTCAAGTACTTTTGAAAACCACATCGATAATGAAGGTTACGAAGTTGGATTCCAAAGGGAAGTTAGCATTCCGATGCATGGGTCCTTTCCTATACTAATAGATAGGGTAGGGATGATATCTTATGACCTCACCTTATCACTGTCAGTGGGAACATGATGCTGCTATAGGTATAAAACGGAGGATGTTCTTGCGGGTCAAGTTGATATTTAAACAGTTTAACTAGTTGGTTGAGGGTTATCCGAATGCGATTCACGACGAGAGACCTTAGTGTGTATTAGGCCATAAGATGAGTAGATCTTGTGTAGAGTCTGAAGACGCTACGGGCAAGATATTCTTAGATTTACGAGTAAGAATATAATGAATTTGAATTTTGAGGATAAAATTATTTATTTTATGAGGAAGAATGTAATGACCCGCAATTTAATTGCATTAATTAAATAGTGAAATTGATTATTTTTGATGATATGGGCCCACAGTAAGGAGTTAATAAATAATTTAATAATGATTTTTGGGACTCAGACAAAGTAGAATATTAAGAAGTTGGTTTGATACTTTGAGTTGATGTTTGAGTTATATGGAATGTTGGTTACGACTTAAAAAGTTGTATTTTAAGCCCCATATGCTAGTATATGGTTTGGACTATACTTTTGACTATTTGGATATGATTTTGGGCTTAAGGGTCAAGGCTAATAAGGGACCCAACTCTAATTTCATGGATAGCAATATAAAAAGGGAGATTAGGGTTAAGAGGAATAATTTTCACATCTTAGAAAGTAAATCTTAGGGAGAAAATGGGGAGGCTACTTGGAGAAGAAGAAAATAGGGTAATTGAGCATCGAAAAAGCGAAGAATTGGGGATTTTCAATTGGAGTCCAACCCACCTGAATTTGAAGGCAAGTCTAGTTATTATAATTATATAATTTGATTTGAATTATAAAATGATTATGTATTAGATTCTAAACCTAATTTGTTAAATTGGAAAATTAAAACAACTTAACCATTAAATGAGGAATAATATGCATGCTTTGGAAAGTAGACGATAAAGTGATAATCCTTCATGGAATTGAATCATAAGTCAACTCAATTATTGATGATATAATTCTATTATGTGAAATTTAGGAAATCCCCTTGATTATTGGAAGAATTGACAAAGAATTGGAGTCAAATTGATTTAAGATTTAAAATTAAGTTTTCCTTGTTAAATTGTGAAATCCGCCTTTAAATCCATGAAGAAATTGATGAAATTTGTAATGATGTAGGAAAAATGATAGGGGTGGGCATATGTTGGGTTGTGATATATGTTTTAGGTGATTCATAACCTTGGATATCCGTTAATGAAGGTTTAACGGTTGAAATACCATAAGGATGAAGATTATTGTAACTGGTACTGTCGATCATTCGACTCCCTTATTTACTTAGGTTTGATTTGGGGTTTGTTTAGATGGGTTAGCGCGCCTAGTTTTGGATGAACCTTTCTTAGGTAATTTAACTCAATGGTTGGAGTTCTGATTTAAATAAATACCTTAAGTAATAGATGTTATTTAAGTTAAGACTTTTGGGTTAAGAATTGAATTGTTATACCCGGAGAACAAATTAATTTATGTGCAGATTAATGAACATGGATACTCGGAATTGACATACTAGATGGTATATACTTATAAATTATGTGATGATGATTGTTATAATATTATGGTTGACATAGAGGTATTGCACCCTGGGCCGGTCAACGACACCACTTTTGTATTTCAAGCGAGTGACGGGTTTATCCTAGGTCGTGCGATGGTGAACTCTTTGGTACTCCGTTAGTTAAATTAATTACTTATAATTATGTGATGATGATTATTATATTATTATGGTTGACAGAGAGATATTGTACCCTCAGATGAACGATAGATCCGCTCCGGTATCCCCAAAGAGAGAGACGAGTTTACCTTGGGCCGTGTGACAGTGACCGCTTTAGTACACCGACAGACAGATATGTATAGTACCATGGGCCAATCAACGACACCGCTTTGGTATCCTATGAAAAACTGTTACTAAAGCCGTTTAATACAACATTAAACTATTTAAGTAACTCCGACCTGTTTTTTTAGGAAACTTTTTTCTTTAAATCAAATGAGTTTTAATCACAAGATGTGTTTAATAAAACATGCACAAGATCAGTTTAAGATTTGTAACAAGTTTTGAAAAACAAAACTTAAAAGATTAAATCAGCACACCAGTAAGAATGAAATGAGGAGATGTAGAAAGATTAATGACAAGAGATTTTTAAAGTGCTAAAACGTCACCAAACCGAGGAAACATCCACGGTGACTTATAAGTCACAAACCAAAAATCCGCTAAAATAAAATATATCAGTTACAAACTATATAACACACATGCACACAAATCAGTCCTATACAAGTTTAGGAAGTACCCACTGGTGTCCTTCTAACTTTTCTGCAGTTCTGATTGCTGATGTGGTTCTCCCAGTTTGCTAACTTCCACTTTGTTCCAGTCTTTACGTAGACTCTTGTTTCAAGATCTTATTACCAACACTTTCTGTGTTGTAGTGTGTAAGTGTTGGTGATGGTGATCTAACACATGCATGCGCACACTCATGCTTATTTTTACAAACAATCCTAGCAAATTACAAATTAGATCTATATGCTGTGATTTTAAGTTTCTCTCTTCTTAGGAAACTTAAACCTTATTTGACCTTTAAAAAGAACCCAGAATCCACGGCTATCTTGCTCAGAAGACGTTTCAAGATCTTATTTAATTTCAGGATTTTGAAAATATTTTTGAAATTTAAAACCGCTAAGTGTGATTCCAACTAGGTAAAAGGTCTTGATTCAAAAGAACTGGAAACAAAAAATGATTTTGTTGATTTTGAAGATGAAAACATTTACAGAAAATAATCAACAAAAGATTTCTCAAGGCGAGAAACTAAGAATGCAGATCTAGGTGTAATATAACATAAAAATACTAGATCTATGATTTCTATGAAATAGAAATACAGATCTAACCTAATGTTTAAGTTGGACAAAAGATTTTAAAGCGAAGAGGTTACAACACGAAACAAATTTCAAACCAACATTAAAAAAACTCTCAAACACTCAAGGTTGGTGTTTGGTATATATTGGTTTTTGGAAAAATGGTTAGGGTTTGAAGAGGTGTTTGGACGATTTAGGGTTAGGGTTTCTAACTCTGTGGTTTCTCTCTCTCTTCTCTGTTGGGATGACGAAGTGGCAAAAGTCTTCTACAGGCTAAGGGTTGACCTCTTTAAATACAGGGCTGAGAAGGATCGAGAAGGGGGTTTGAAATCAATGGTTGAGATTAAGTCTTGCCATATTGACTTCCATCCAATGGTTAAAGATAAGCGGTTGGTTAAACGCTTTCTGATTGGATAAGAGGTGTTCACAGGGATTGGGACAAGGACGCATGCATGGCGTTGATAAGCTCAATCCAAGGGCTATTAATAAACACCGATTTTCTCTCTTAAAAGAAAAACACAACCATCCAATAGGAGGGCAACAGGTTTAGGGTAAACAACAAACCTCAAACGCGCGTCCCAAGTTAATTACATAGACACCCTTACAGTCTCCAACGCTTTCGATTTCTACCCAAGCGAACTTAACAGAGATAAAACCAAGAACCAAAAATTATAGAATGACCCCAAAACTATTTAATTCCAATTTTATTTAAGAAAAAAATTGTTTTAAAATCATTAGAAATTTCAAAAAAAATTATTAAAAAAGTTTTAAGGGAAATTAACACACACAACACACACACAATCAATTTAATGAAAAAAATGAACAAAGTATGAAATCCTAATGTGTGTGAGTGTTTGTAAGTATACCTTTGATCAATCAAACAAGAGGAATGAATTGAATAGAAGGGTCTGAGGCTCTTTGGTATCTAGGGGAGGGACTCAATTTTGTCACTATTTCTAAATTAGATGAGCACTTATACAATGTAGACTCAAGTGAGTCAAGAGTATAAGGTGCTTTAATATCCCCATTTGGAAATGTGAGACAAAATCTCTTTTGAGTCATCTTGGACTCGTAGGGAAACAAATAGAAAAGGAAAAACCTATTCCTATACAAAAAGTTTATCTACCCATTTTCTAGAAAAGAAGATTACACAACTCAACTAATTGCAATTCATTACCCTATTACAACTGTTGAGAATAACTGTACCGAATCTTGTAAATAATCAAAAGATCAAGCTTTTTAAAATATGTACAAAATAAATGAACTCTCATAAGACTCAAATTTCTCCTCCATTTTGTCTCAAATGGACTTAGGGAAAAAATATGTAAGCCAAAGAGTTTAATCAACACAAACCATTCCTATCGATTTATATAAAGAAATAAACCTATTGTAATCCAAAGGTTTGGTAAACATATCTGAGAGTTGCAAATCAGTAGGAAGATAATTGATTTCTAATTCCTTAGTCTCAAATAATTCGCGTATAAAGTGATGCCTAATTTTTATGTGTTTTGTTCGCGAGTGTTGAACATGATTTTTAGAGATATTGATCGCGCTTTGATTATCACAATAGAGATGTAATTGTTCCTCTTTAATACCATAATCAGTTAGCATTTGCCTAAGCCAAAGTAATTGGGCACAACAACTTCTAGCGGCTATGTAATCAGATTCAACTGTTGATAAAGAAGTGCAGTTTTGTTTCTTACTACTCCAACCTACCAAGTTATTACCAATATAGTAACATGCGGCTGATGTGCTCTTACTATCGTCAGTACACCCTGCCCAATCGGCATCAGTGTATCATATTATAGTGCTAGGAGTATCATTGGTGTACCAAAGTCCTAAATTTATAATGCCTTTAATGTATTTTATAATTCTTTTAACACAAACTAAATAACTCTCTTTAGGGGTGTTTTGATAACGGGCACACACGCAAACAACGTAAATCATATCAGGACGCGAGACAGTAAGGTATAGCAAGGTTCCTATCATACTGCGATATAAAGTTGGATCTACGGATTTTCCAATTTTATCCTTAGACAGTTTAACCGTAGTACTCATGGGAGTTTTGGCATCTTTTGCACTTTTAAGGCCGGATTTTTTAACGATCTCTAAAGCGTATTTTGATTGCGAAACAAATAATCCTTGTGAATTTTGTTTGACTTGAAGACCCAAGAAAAATTGTAACTCCCCCATAAGAGACATTTGAAATTCTTTATGCATAATTTTAGAAAAAGATTTAACTTTTGAGGGGGAAGTTGATCCAAAGATGATATCGTCAACATAAACTTTAGATATAATGATATGTTTGTCAAAATGTCTGACAAAAAGAGTTTGATCATTTCCACCTCTCTTAAAACCTTTGTCTAAAAGAAAATTGGAAAGGCGCTCATACCAGGCTCTTGGCGCTTGTTTTAGGCCATACAAAGTCTTTTTAAGACGAAAGATATGATTTGGATATGTAGGGTCAATGAACCCTTTTGGTTGTTCTACATAGGTCTCCTCAGTCAATATTCTATTAAGGAAGGCAGATTTGACATCCATTTGGTAAAGCGTAAAATGTAAGTAGAAAGCTATGGCAAAGAGAAGACGAACAGATTTTAAGCAAGTAACATGGGCAAAAGTCTCGTTAAAATCTTCTCCTTCAATTTGAGAGTATCCTTGAGCAACTAATCTGGCTTTGTTTCTAATGACTATCCCACTTTCATCAAATTTATTTTTAAATATCCAATGTGTGCCAATAACCTTTTTGTGATCAGGCCTAGGTACAAGATACCAAACATCATGAGTGACAAATTGAAGAAGTTCTTCCTGCATTGCAGAAATCCAATGAGGATCATTCAATGCATCATTTACATTCTTTAGTTCTATAAGGGAAACAAAACATGCATAATGAGCATAGTTTCTTAATTGAGATCTTGTACGTACAGGCTCACTAGGGTTACCAACAGTGTTGTTTATGGGATGTTCTTTAGAAACTCAGTTGGGTACTTCAGGTGTCTCAATTGGTAAAGAATCATCTATTTCTGGGGAGTCATTTTCTAAAATATTTTCAAACTCTTCCACAATAGTTGGTTCTCTAGTCTTACTCTCTACAGTAGTGTCACTTACAATAACGTTTATGGATTCCATTAAGGTCTTAGTGCAAAGATTATAGACATGGTATGCTCTACTATTAGGAGAATATCCTAGAAAGATGGCTTTATCTCCACGAGTCTCAAATTTGGATAAGTGTTCTCTATCTTTGCAGACATAACACGTACTACCAAAGGTTCTAAGATACTTAAGATTGGGCTTCTTTCCATACCATAGTTCGTAAGGAGTTTGTTTAGAATTCTTTATAAGATAGACCCTATTGATAATGTGACACGTAGTATGAATAGATTCTACCCAAAAATACTTAGGTAAAGTCTTGGCATGAATCATAGATCGTGCCATCTCTTGAAGGGTACGATTCTTTCTCTCAACAATACCGTTTTGTTGATGAGTCTTAGGAGCACTAAATTCATGTTTGTAACCATTGTAGTCACAATACTCTATAACACGTGTATCTAAGAATTCTCCACCTCTATCACTACGAATTTTATTTACTTGAGTGTCTTTCTCATTTTTAATTCAAAGTAAAATCTTCAAAAAGGTTTGGAAAGTGTCAGACTTTTGTTTTAAGAAAGTAACCCAAGTGAATCTGGTGAAATCATCAACCATAACAAGAATATAATTGTGTCCACATAGACTAATAGTTCGAGAAGGACCCATTAGGTCCATATGGATGAGCTCCAAGGGTTTAGAGGTAAGGATATCTTTGACTTTCTTATGAGGGGATCTAGTAATTTTTCCTTCCTAACATGATCCACAAACAATATTAGAAATAGGTTTGATCTTAGGAATACCTCTAACTATTTCTTGAGAAGATAGTCTACTAAGGTTTTCGTAATTTACGTGACCCATACGATTATGCCATATCTCATTGTCATCCATTATGGCAATTTTACAGACCTCAGCACTGTTTTGAACAGTATAACAATTGTCCGGAGTCCTGTAATAATGCACTCACATTTTTCATTTAAAGTTTTGCAATTATTCTTTAAAAAGGTGACAGTATGATTTGAGTCACAAAATTGCGAGATACTAAGTAGATTAACCTTAAGACCTTTTACTAGAAGAACATTTTGAGGTAAAGGTAATCCTTTTTCTTGTAGTGTTCCTTTACCAATGATTAAAGATGATACACCATCACCAAAAATAACTTTTCCTCCGACAAAGCTGGTTTTGTTTAAGAGTTTGGTATCATCCCCAGTCATGTGTTTTGAACATCCAGAATCTAAATACCAACGAGAGGGAGTGTGTTCAGATTTTAAAGTAGTAATCACAATATTACACTTCATTTGGGGTAATAGCTCATATTTTCTAACCCAAACAACTCTTGTTTTCATTTTGCGCTTATTTGCTCTCATTTGATAAAATTTGCGAGCATTAGATTTTTGTTGAAAGATGTTTTGCGCATGAGGTTGAATTTTTGATAAACATGAGCATTTGGCTTAGGAAAGTGTCTAAGAATCCTTCTTGGAAGTGATATTTTTGGTTTAGTCTTTCTCTTTCTAGAGTTATAGTTTTTATCTGGTTGTTTAGGAGGAATATAATTGTTACGGCTTCTCCTAGAATAGTTAGAGTTTTGGTACACAGGAATACTGTAGACAGGGTTAACCAAGCGTCTAGAGTAGCAATCTTCAAAGGAATGACCATATAAGTTACAGTAATAGCAATACAAATTGCTCGAGGATGGTATCTCCTTAGAAAAGCCTTTAAACATAGGCTTCATGACATTTTGGAGTTGAACCTTATTCCTAGGGAGTATAGTTTGAAAGGCAAAATCATTCTTCCTAATTGGGGGGCAGACATATTTAGTCTTCGGTGGACTTTCACATTTAGAGTAACTAGATTCCCCAATATCAAACTTTGATTATTTTTCATCAAATTCTTTTTTCAGAGAATGAAAATCTGTACAAATTTCTATAGGTCTTTTGCCTCCTGACACAAACTTGATTGATTCAAGTTTTTTAGTTTGAGTCTTCAAGTTGGGGCAAAACCCTATTCCAGTTCGATCATCAGAATTTGTTTTTGAATCAACAACATAACCATCAAAACAGTTTGAATTATTTTCAAATTTAGCAATTGTTTTAAAACTGTTGCTGTTTTCTCTTTGGATTGCTCCAATTCTAATAATGCCCCTTTATATTTTTTCTCCAGAGTTTTATTTTCTTCAATCAAATTCTTCAATTTTTGATAAAAAATTTTGACTTCATTTTCATGAGTTAGACATTGGGTAGTATACTCTTCAGCGTTAAGTTTAACCATCAGACTTAGGTCTTCCGATTTCTTAGTGAGATCTTTCACTATCTTCTCTAGTCTAGTGCTTTTCTTGAGGGTTTACGCATAAAGTGTGTGAATGTCAGGGAGGTCTTCAGTGTTTGAGTCACTAAGTGTAGTATGTGAAGTGACCCCTAAGGATTCAATTCTTAAACTCACGCACCCATTGACATCATCATTATTGCATTCCCTTTGACTCACACACCCCGTGGTAGAACTAGCAATATTCTCAGAAATTAAAGCATCTAAACCAATAGCGGCATGATTTATAACAACATAAGTAGAGCTATTATCATCATTCTCATACATAGGCATATCATCATTGTACATTATCTTAGCAAATAAAGACATGCAAGGATAAAAAAATCAGAAGATTCAGATTCATCATTTTTAGAATCACTTGAATCATCCCATGTTTTGCAAATGTTGGCCCTAATATGTTTATTGACAGTGTTTAGTTTCACTCTACAGTCTTGTGCTATGTGTCCTAGTTTTCCACATCTAAAACATTAAATTTTCTTTAAGTCTTTGTTGGGTATCATGTCCTTGTGATGTTTGTATTGACCTTTCTCATGAGGTTTGTAGTTAGACTGAGTTGGATAATTGTCCTTGTGATGTTTGTATTAAACTATTTAAGTAACTCCAAATTGTTTTTTGAGGAAACTCTTTTCTTTAAATCAAATGAGTTTTAATCACACGATGTGTTTAATAAAACATGCACGAGATCAATTTAAGATTTGTAACAAGCTTTGAAAAATAAAACTTAAAAGATTAAATCAGCACACAAGCGAGAATGAGATGAGGAGATGTAGAAAGATTAATGACAAGAGATTTTTAACGTCGTAAAACCTCACCTAACTGAGGAAACATCCACGGTGACTTCTAAGTCAAAAACCAAAAATCCACTAAAACCAAATATATCAGTTACAAACTACATAACACACATGCACACAAATCAGTCCTATACAAGTTTAGTATTGTACCCACTCGTATGCTTCTAACTTTTTTGCAGTTCTGATTGCTTATGTGGTTCTCCCAGTTTGTTAACTTCCACTTTGTTCCAGTCTTTACGTCGACTCTTGTTTAAAGATCTTATTACAAACACTTTCAGTGTTGTAGTGTGTAAGTGTTTGTGATGGTGATCTAACACATGCTTGCACACACTCACGCTTATTTTTACAAACAATCCTAGCAAATTACAAATTAGATCTATATGCTGTGATTTTAAGTTTCTCTCTTCTTAGGAAACTTAAACCTTATTTGACCTTTAAAAAGAACCCAGAATCCACGGCTATCTTGCTCAAAAGACGTTTCAAGATCTAATTCAATTTCAGAGTTTTGAAAATGTTTTTGAAATTGAAAACCGCCAAGTGTGATTCCAACTAGGCCAAAGGTCTTGATTCAAAAGAACTGGAAACATAAAATAATTTTGTTGATTTTGAAGATGAAAACATTTATAGAAAATAATCAACAAAAGATTTCTCAAGATGAGAAACTAAGAATGCAGATCTAGGTGTAATATAACATAAAAAGACTAGATCTATGATTTCTATGAAACAAAAATACTGATCTGAAGAGGTTACAGCATGAAACAACTTTCAAACCAACACTCAAAAACTCTCAAACACTCAAGGTTGGTGTTTGGTATATATTAGTTTTTGAAAAAATGGTTAGGGTTTGAAGAGATGTTTGGACGATTTAGGGTTAGGGTTTATTACTCTATGGTTTCTCTCTCTCTTCTCTGTTGGAATGACGAAGTGGCAAAAGTTTTTTACAGGCTAAGGGTTGACCTCTTTAAATACAGGGTTGAGAAGGATCCAGAAGGGGGTTTGAAATCAATGGCTGAGATTAAGTCTTGCCATATTGACTTCCATCCAACGGTTAAAGATAATCGGTTGGTTAAACGCTTTCTGATTGGCTAAGAGAGGTTCACAGGGATTGGGACAAGGACGCATGCATGGCGTTGATAAGCTCAATCCAAGGGCCGTTAATAAACACCGGTTTTATCTCTTAAAAGAAACACACAAGCAACCAATAGGAGGGCAACAGGTGTAGGGCAAATAATGGACCACAAACGCGCGTCCAAAACTAATTACATAGACACCCTTACAGTCTCCAGCGCATTCGGTTTCAACCCAAGTGAACTTAACAGAGATTAAACCAAGAACCAGAAATTATAGAATGACCCCAAAACTATTTAATTCCTATTTTATTTAAGAAAAAAATTGTTTTAAAATCATTAGAAATTCCCCTAAAAATTATTAAAAATGTTTTAAGGGAAATTAACACACATAACACACACACACACACAATCATTTAATGCAAAAAATGAAAAAAGTATGCAATTCTAATGTGTGTGAGTGTTTGTAAGTATACCTTTGATCAATCAAACAAGAGTAATGAATTGAATAGAAGGGTCTGAGGCTCTTTGGTATCTAGGGTAGGGACTCAATTTTATCACTATTTCTAAACTAGATGAGCACTTATATAATGTAGACTCAAGTGAGTCAAGAGTATAAGGTGCTTCATCCCAAAAGAGTGATAGGTTTACCCTAGGTTGAGCAATAATGACCGCTTCGGTAATTCTTTAGTTAAGTTAATAATTTGTTTTAATTGTATATATATGGCCATGTATGTAGAGATGTATTCCTAGAATTAAGATACTTGAGGTGTGTAGAATCTCGATTTATGAATATTTTAGCGAGATAGTATGTAATCATGGGGTACACTTGGGTCTGGGACTAGACACATATAATATTTAGGATTTTTGGGTTAGGTTATTTTAAAAGTTACAAAAGATGAGAGGAAGATTCGTAATTATATTATAGTCCAACTCAGTATATGGTTATATTAAAAAGTCTTGATGTTATCTTCAGTGTTTACTTTACTTTTCAAGACATAGACAACTGTGTTGCATCCGCTCAAAGATCTTTGTGTAATTTATTTTGTGTTGGCACAATTATAGTTATGTGATGTCACTAGTACTGTATATTGGCTTGGTATCAGAGTTATGCGGTTTATCTATGGTACGTTTTAGTTATTTATTTTATCCACTTAGTTTTATTACAACCATGTTTAGAATGATATTCAATTGTTTTAATCCCATGAGTTTATATTAGACCTGATCAATAAAGTATTAAATCTTAGGGGTGGTCATAACATGTAAGATTATACGTATACTCATGTCCCACAGAACATTTGGTTGTATTATTCCTATTTTAAAAACACAATTTGAATTATAGTTCTTGAGGTTGTTTCGGCAAAGCTACACATCAAGATGTATTCATCGGATATCTCCGAATTTCATCCTGACAACATTCACTATCATAAATTTGAGAATGACACTTTAGAATAAAGGTAAAGGACTTAGATGACTTTGAAAACTCATGGTTAACATAACAAAAGTTGGGATTTTCTTAAATTTGAAAATATGTTAAACTTGTTTGTATGAATGAGGCCTTATTTTTTAGATTTATTGTATACATATGCTATATACTTTCATATATAAAATACTTTAAAAAGGCATATTGTGTATTTAAAATTTTTGTTTTAAGTTCATTTTTTTTATTTCTCCAAATTTCATGGATCCAAAGTGAATCTTGGCAGGCACAAAATCGGTGCAAAATTTTCAAAATGAAATTTTTTATGGTTATATACGCGACCTTGTTCTATTAGGAGACAATTAACTTCACTGCCATAAAGCATTTCTTTTCTTGTTGCGCATATGGGCAGTAAATTTTCTAACTGAAAATTTAACCCAAATTTAGTGCACTATTTGGCCTTGAACCTCACGAAAATCTTTTTTTTCAAACATATCTTTTGTTTAGATTTAATTTTGACTTTTTCTTAGACAATAACCACATAGGGCTTTAAGTGATCATTTCCACAAGTTAATTTTGGGTATTTATGTGTCTCTTTTCTCTAAAAACACGTTATGGTTTGCAAGGACTATCGAGGTTTTCTTTTTAATAATTTTTGCCTTAAGCTTTTCATCTCCATATCTTTAGAGAGAAAAACCCTTTTTTGTATTTTTGAGATATCCTTTTATAATTAAATGTTTAAAGTTATTTGAAGTTTGATTACTTATTCTCAAGAATTGAATAAATATTTTTCAAACTTTATTCTTAAGAGACTTAAATATTTAATATCTAAAAAATACACTTAAGTTTAATTTTTGATTACTAAAACACTTTAAAATCTTCCATTAACATATAGGTTTCTTACATCATAGGAAATTATAAATACATTGGTGGCTTTTCACTTGTTCCTTTGTACCATAAAAGTTTACTTCAACTTTAAAGAAGATTTTTTGATTGGTTCAAACACAACATTATCAACAAGATTGACACCTGAAATGTGGTTTGTGGTCGAAGAGCTTTCCACACTCACTCTTCTTACTAAAAGGTAGAAAAAGTGGATTGTGGAGGTGATTCATAATAAATTATAATGATTCATTCACGTTTGTAAGCCATTTTTTCTTTTGTCTAAATCTTTACCTATATAGTGGAAGGTGTCGGTTTAACCTAAGATTTTTCTTTGTGGATTTTTCCTCTTATAAATCATCATCCTAAGTGTACGATATACTTTTTTGCATTCTGATTCCCTTTATATGCTTAAATAAACATATGCTAACACAAAAAATCATTCTATAAATCAAGTTTTATCATGTAGACGTCAAGATTAAATTTTGATAGAATTTGCATTAAAGAAAAATATTACCACAACTTCGGTAATAATTTTTATTTAGGTAGTTTATCATAGCCTCCTTTTATCCGTATTTTCCTTAGTCCCATATGCCACGCACACATATTTTAACAACTTATAACATATCTAGGCGTTTTTTTTGTAGGTCTAATTTCCTAGAGGTAGATCTAATTTGTGTAGACAAGAAGTTTGGTTTTGAAATCTGTGAAGATTTTTCTATGAGTAACAAACATGATTTTTCTAGTAGTCCTTCGAAAAATAAAATTAATATATTTTAAGATGCTCCTATTAGTAATCTTAGTTTATTATTTTACCGGACTTGTTACTTCGTTTGATTTTTTTGTCCTTCTGCACCTAGAAATGAATATGGCGAGGAAAAACTTGATGAAAAAGACACTCCAATTATTAAATATGAAGATGATGAACTTTGTGAATAAGCAACGAGAATTATTAAAGAGATTTTTCTATTGTCCTCTCAATGGGAGAGTTGTTAAAGAGATTTTTCTATTGTCCTCCCCAAAAAGGAGAGTTTAAAAAGGAGCAGTCATCCCTTGATGATCAACTTCAGGTTGATTAGGATCACATGCATGAGGAGATTAAGTTATTGAAGAAGGAGTTTTCAAATGTTGATTTGAATTAAAAAAAATTGAAAATTGAAAATGAAACTTTTTTGAAAAAGGTCATAATTCTTAAAAAATAAAAACATTTGTTTTTAAATGACTTTGCACTTTTCAAAGATGAACATGAATTTTTATGTGCTTTCAAAGATTAAGGACGAATTATCTTTGAAAAGATTACATTTCTTGATGTTTCTTTTTCGTCTTTTAAAATCTCTTGATGAATTAAAAGATAACACTTTCTCAATGGAAAATCAAAGAGGTATCTAATGTTTCCTTGCATGTATAGTGATTCGCTTACTGGTGGGTTAGGTCTTCTCTATTGTTCATTTCTCTCATCCCAGTGGTTCGTAAAACCATCCATCCCTTTTGCGTGATGGATTGGCCCGGAAGCAAAGGACGAGAACATATATAATCAATATGTTTTAATTTCTGACCTTGCACTAGAATATATATAGCTCTTTTTCGGGCAAATGATTCAAATGAGAGCGGTGGAACACATACCCCCTGACTTCCCCATTAAGTCTAAACATAATCAAAGAAGAACTCCCCAAACAAACCCTACGTTATTATCATAAAAGTTCTCCGATTCACCTCCGGTAAGAGTATGGATCCAAATTGAACTTGTAAAGTTCAATCCATTCATTGTTTCAAAAGAAGATGATTAAAATTTTATCAACTAGAAAGAGGAAAAAATAATTTTATTTTATCTATTAAAAAATTAAAAATGAATCTTCATTTCAGTGAAGATTCCAAAATTATTTTAGAAAATAAAGTTAAAAGTAGTCAAAACGATTTGATCTCGGCCAAAAATGTAGAAGTTAATTTAGAGGCGTGTTACAAAAACTTGGAGATGTGTTTTTTATACCAGCCCGAAAAGGAAATGATAAAATAGGATTGGGTTTTAAAAAATTCGATGTTTTGACTTCAATAGGTGAAATAATTTTTATGAAAGCTTCTTCTCAAATGATTAAACAATAAGAGAAAACGTTAATTTAAAATTTCAACAAAAAGGAAAAAGTGTTGTGAATGGTTTTGAAAAGAAGAAAAGATTTGGACATTCTAAGTTTGATAAAAAAAATCACGAGTTTGATCATAAGAATCATAAAAAGGACTTTGTTTGTTATTATTTCCTTAAGAGAAGTCACCTTAAAGATTTTTGTTAGAAATACAATAAATTTCAACATTTTGAAAAAGTTATTCCCAAATTAAAAACCTAAATGACTAGACCCAAAAACTTTTGAATGTGATCATTATCGTAAATTGTGGTCATTTCCAGGAGTTTTTCTTCTTAATCAAACAAACATCAATTTGCATCATGGTGAGAATTTTGTGAGGAAAAACAAGTCTAAATTTTTTTTTTGATTCAAATAATTTTGTACCTAAACCTATATCTCACAACACTTGGTAAGTAGGAAATTTTGATCTATTTTGAACAAAATTATTCAGATGGTGAAACTAAAAACTATATTATAAGAGAAATATACTTATGGTGATTCATTTCTAAATTTAATATTTTACGTGTATGAGTAATTAAGGGTAAAGTTTAAAAAGATTACTTGAACTTGTAAGTTTTTGTAAAAATCCTTTTAATGTTCAAATAAATGTTTGAATTGTTTATTTAGGTGTAAAAATCCCAACCATTTGTAATGTTTTAGCTAACTCATTAGGAGATCTTTGCAATTAAATAAATAATTCAGGGTGTTCCCTGCATGAAAATAAATTCAGAGGTCTCTTGTAAAATCTGGATGATTTCATATTTTATTTTTATAATTTATCTTTTTATTGATTAAGTAAATTGTAGTTAATTTATGCCTTCAACTTAGTTAACAAAGTCAACAATTTTCTTATTTTGATTATATTTCACTTGAAGGGGGCGATTACAACATTTTTTTTAACCGGAAACAAAAGCTATATATCAAATAAGTAGTTTTATACATACCAAAAGTTTATCCAAAAACCTATATCAAAACATTAAATTGATTACATTTACAATAATTTTCAAAACCAACGTTGAAACCCTAAGCCATGCATTCCCACAAATCCCCCCCCCCAAAATCACTTTTTTAAACAAACCCATAAATTATTTTATTTGACCAAAATAATTATATTTACAACAAATAAACACATATATTCAAGCCTAAACAAATCTCAAAGTCGAAATTTTCAAATCTAGATTTTTCACAAGTTGTTTTTAACAATATCAAGCTATACATGTAACTACAACTATTTTACAATAAATAAACACATAAATTCAAGCCCAAACAAATATCAAAGTCAAAATGTTCAAACTTAGATTTTGCACAAGTTGTTTTATAACAATATCATGCTATACATGTAAATACAACTATTTTACAACAAACAAACACATATATTTAAGAACTAAAGCTATATATATATATATATATATATATATATATCATACCCTTGGGTGAAAAAATGATGGATGTTTGATCTAGGAGAGAGATACAATCGAGTTGATGAGAGAGAGGAGGAAAATTGTAGTGTTTTAGTGGGGAAACGACGTCTTTAGGGGCTGGAACCCATCTTTTTGGTCACGAGCCTTGACAAGGCCATGATAAGTAAAATGCCAGGGCTATTGTCACAGTTGTTAACTGTGATAATAGGCGCGTATTTTTTTTTGATTGTCAAGAATCGTGAAAATGGCTGGTCAGAAAATGGTGACTTTTTTGGTATTTGGGTGCAGCGTGCATGCCCTTGTTTAGGCCCAAGTCTAAGTATATGCCGCATAAGGGGTTGTCGATTGTTTAGAGTCGCCAATTTATTTTATATAAAAATATAGAAGGTTCAGGTTAGCCCTTTCGGGCTAATCCTAAGACAAATTTAGATCTGTGATTAGTCCAGAGATTCTTGTTGTGGGGTTTGGGAACCGGATTATGAGTGGGGAAGGTGTTAGGCACCCCATTTGTTCTTCATTATCCTGTAATTATATGCTTATTATTGCTCTTAACATTATATGATTACTTTTTAGTTTATTTTAGATGATTCTTAGAGACCTTAGTTAGAGAATCCCTTAAAACGTGTGTGGCCATCCCATCCCACTGGACGTGCACGCGGGGGTCTCATTCCCTTCCTCGGGGCGCTTCGGCCATCGTCACTTGGGGTGATATATAAAGATAAAGTCTCCAGCCTATTTTGCACAAAACCGATAAAAGAAATGTTGCCGCCTTGAGAAAACGGAATCAAAGACATACTGATGCTTGCGAGATCAATTAGTTCAAGATTTGGGGGAGAAGTTACGGAATGGGAAGATGTTAGGCACCCATCCCTCCCTTTAGGTCTCTCATAGGCATGGGTTATTCTTCTCCTTAATAACTATGTGAAGTGTTGTAACACCCCGCCCACTCGGGGAGAACGGAGCGGAGCGCCACTATCGATATAACTAACTAAATCCGCAAATAGCAAGGTATAGAGCATCTAAAAGAATCCCACAACAACACAAAAAGAGAAACCACTAATATCATTCTCTTCAAATATATACAACAATATTCTCTTGGATAAATATAACCAAAGTAAATCTCCAATGCTCTACACATCAAAATATTAAATACAAGTCTTCTCATCTTGTATTAAAAATTCTTCCCAAATAATCCACGCTAAAAATTATCCCAATTGGTCCATAGCACTCAAATCCACGCTAACCTGCCAATTAAAGAAAATATGGGGAAGTACACAATACGACAGGAAAGATTCTCAACAAATATATGTTAGCGATGAATAAAGCGTAACAACAATAGTACGAATATCCAAATCAAATGCAAATCTCAAGGCATTTATCAATAAATTTTTCAACAACACATTAATCGGGTCACCAGGCCTCACCCCATTCGCATATGCTTTACCAAGTCATAACCCCAGGAAGCAGGAATTTTGGCGGGTGCCCAACATCCATGCCACATTAAAATCTCATGACAACGTGCTCAATAACAATATAATGATTCCACACGAATCAAAATAATTCAACAATTATTTTTCCAGATTTCCAAGAATTTAATAATTCAAATATGAGTTCAATAATCGCAAGAATTCAAAAGGAATAATTCTCGAGAGATTTAAAGAGCATATTGTGTAAAATCCCATACCTTAAAATCATTGCATGAATCTCCACATAAATTTATCCTCAAAATCTGATCACAACATCACGTTCCTCTCGCAAAAATAATCAAATCACGTTCTAGCTCCAACACGAGATAACCTTAAATAGTCCTATTTTAAAAATCCAAAAAATTCAGATCGAAAAATTATTCGAATCGCTGATCCGACTTCAGATTTGGATTCTAGATGAAAAATTGAGTCAGGTATGTGTTTTGAATTTTTCTCAAATCTCATTCGAATGGACTCAAAAAGAAGATCTAAACATTCCAAATTGGCTCTTCTCATTCCACTCGTTTTTGCCTCTTTGAATTTCGTTTTTAACCTCTCTTTTTTATCTCCCTTTCCTTATAATCATCCATAATATTCCTTGTATAGACCCTCTCTCAAACCCTAGCTTGGAGACTAAGCTAACACATATTACTATATTGCCCTTTAATTAAAAATTATCAATTTTACATATTTAAACCATTAACAAATGTCCAAAAATAATTTAAATTTAAATGTTTGATTCGATTCCAAACAAAAATAAATTATTTTATCCCCGATTAATAAAATAATAATATTATTAAAATTATATAACATATTCATAAATAAAGCCTTCAAAATTACGGGGTATTACAAGTGTGTGCATGTATATACAAATGGAGAGCAGAGTCACTCGACTCGCATCATGGATAAAGGTGGAGTGAGGTCATCCATAGTAGTGTTCTCAAAATAGTACTAAAAATATAATTTGTACATCTATCGGGTTACCGATTGTCTATGAAAGAACGATGGTATAGGTTGGATGAAACGCAAGCACGAATCACAAATGTATGATATGAAAATAATATAAGAATAAAAATAAGAAAGGAGGAATCGAATCTCGAATTTTACCCGAGATGCCTACGTGTCCACGTAGTTCACATATAAAATGGGGGTGGAGTTTATCCCATAAATTCAACCGGGGACTTTATTATATGTGTGTGCATAAAAATGATGTTTTGGTGTGAGAAAATGCAGTGGGAAATCCCCATTTGGAATTTACTAGCAAACTCTTTTTATCTTATTTTTTTATAGAAAATATACTATGTGCTATACTATTAATAAAAAAGTTAGATATTAATATGTGTGATCCAATAAAGATGAAATGATAAAGCAAGAATTAAATAACTAATGCGACAATAAGAAAATTTTAAAGAGAGGGTCAAAGTTTTGGACCTTTTTTAAAACCTTTAAGGTTGATCTTGATTGTTGAAGGGCTGCTCTTGCAAGTGAATGAAGGTGGTAGGAGAAGAGGGAAGGGAATTTGCTAAACTGGGTAAGGAAAGGATGGAAATGGAATGTGGGGGGAGAGGTTTTCGAGAGAATGTTGCTGAGATCATTGATCGAGATGTTTCTGAGGTGCCTTTAGAGTGAGCTCATGCTCCATTTATATAGGGTCAAGCGGGTTCCGATCAACATTTTCCTTGATATGTCTATCGTCCGACAACCCCAGACACACTGCCGATAAGTAGGGAAATAGGTTTGCCATTCGGTAGTCTCTTGCAGATTTTTGGAAAAATGGTCATAAAACGAAATCCGTAAGTCCAAAACGTGCACGAGATGAATTATTGGAAAGGGAATTCAAAGATATTTAATAATCCATAGGCCACTCCCGCATTTCGAGATTGACGGTGGTCAAATGGGGATCAGAAGAGCCCTATGATCTTTTGGAGAAGAGGAAAACGGATCGTTCATCCGAATAGTAAGGCCGATTCATGCATGAGATGGACCACTAGAAAGTTTATGCAGGGCTCTTAAATATTCCAAAGAGCTTCGCTCTATTAGTTGACCTTGGTCAAATGTGGCTCTAAAGTGCCCAATGACCTTTCGGAGTAAAACGAGTCGTTCGTCCGTACTGTAAGGCTAATTCGCACACGGGACAAACTGTTGAAAATGGTATTTATAGCCCTTCATAAATTCAATCAGTCTCGTTCAATCTAAAGAGTTGACGGAAGTTAAATGGAGCCCGAGGGTGCCCGGTGGCCTCCGTATCAGTTTTTAGGGGAAAATGGTCCGTTCGTTCGAACCGTGAGGTCTATTTATGCACGAGACATGTCGTTAATAAGAGAATTTAGGTCCATTCAAAAATTCATTGAGCTTCCGCTCAGGAGAGGTCAAAATGGAGCCCGGGAGCGCCCGATGGCCTCTAGATTTATTTTTGATAGTAAAATGGACCGTTCTTCTGAACTGTAAGGTCGATTCACACACATAGAAGACCAGTGGAAAGGGGATTCAGAGCCTTTTTAAAGATTTATTGAGCTTGTTCTTAAGCAAAAGAGTTAATCGGTGGTTAAATGGGGCTCGAGAGGGTGGCCTCTAGATCAATACTCGAAGTATAACCTATGGTTTATGGTGAATGAGGAAGTGATAGGGACCTAAGGATATGCTTAGGAGGGTCCTAGAATGTGGTGTCTACAGATCCCCTTGATGGGTGAGCTTGGAACAAGTGAAGTCCATCGAATAGACGCCACACGGGTGTTTTGGAAAGAGGTCAATTTCGTGGACCAAAGGAACGAGGATGACTGGTTTAGAGGGTCGAGGTCGATTATGAGGATCTAAGGTTGTGTAGGGGATGATTGATTCTGCAGATCGAGGTCACTTCTGAGGACCTAAAGTTATGGTGACCGATTATACGGGTCGAGGTAAATTCTACGAACTTAAAGTTGTGGAGACCAATTCTGTGAGTCGAGGTCAATATGAGGACCTAAGGTGGTGACGATCGATTTTGCAAGCCAAGGTCAATTATAAGGACCCAAAGTTATGATGACCGATTCTGCGGGTGGAAGTCAATTTCGAGGACCTAAAGTGGTGACGACCAATTTTTAGGGTCGAGGTTAATTATGCGGACCTAATAGTTGTGGCGACCGATTCTGCGAGTCGAGTTCAATTTTAAGGACCTAAAGTGGTGACAACCGATTCTGAGATTCGAGGTCAATTTCGAGAACCTAAAGTGATGATGTCCAATTATAAGGTTCGAGGTAATTTCAGAGTATCTAATAGTTGTGACGATCGATTCTGAGAGTCTAGGTCAATTCTGAGGACCTAAAGTGGTGACGATCGATTATGCGGGTCGAGGTCAATTCTGAGGACCTAAATTGGTGACAATCGATTCAGAGAGCCGTGGTCAATTCTGAGGACCTAAAGTGGTGACGATCAAATCTGAGGGCCGAGGTCAATTCTGAGGACCTAAAGTGGCGACAACCGATTATGAGGGCCGAGGTTAATTCTGAGGACCTAAAGTGGTGACGACCAACTTTGAGGGCCGAGGTCAATTCTGAGGACCTAAAATGGTGACGACCGATTATGCAGGTTGAGATCAATTCTGAGGACCTAAAGTGATGATGACTGATTCTACGGATCGAGGTCAATTCTGAGGACCTAAAGTGGTGACGTCCAATTCTGAGATTCGAGGTAATTTCAAAGTACCTAATAGTTGTGATGACAGAATCTGAGGGCCGAGGTCAATTCTGAGGACCTAATAGTTGTGACAAACGATTATGAGGGCCGAGGTCAATTCTGAGGACCTAAAGTGACGACGATCGATTCTGCGGGTCGAGGTCGATTATGAGGACCTAAAGTGGTGACGACCGATTTTAAGGGCCAAGGTAAATTTTGAGGACCTAAAGTAGTAATGACCAATTCTGCGGACTGAGGTCAATTCTGAGGACGTATAGTGGGGACGACCGATTCTGAGGGTCGAGGTCAATTCTAAGGACCTAAAGTGGTGACACACGGAGTTATTCTCCTGGGAAATCTTTACTTAATCTTGGGGATGCAGATGCACTCGTTGTTCCACTAAGGACGTGTAACACATCGTACTTTTGGAGCATATGAAAATTAATTAAATTGGTAATTTAGGAATTTATTTAATTGGGAGAAATTATTTAATTTGGTGATTTAGATTTATTTAATTATATTTAAGTTTATTTCATGCGTGCCGTGTTTTGAGGGGGAAATAAGATGATTTTATAAAGTGACTCGAATGGTGATTTCAAGGTCACTGATGGTTCCGAAAGGGTCAAAATAGTAAAAAAAGTGTATCAGGGCGTATAGTTTGGGTCCCGAGGTGATTTTGGACCAATTCGACACCATTTAAGGGCATTTCAGTCATTCGGGAGTTTGAGGTTGTAACAACCCTTGACTTTGGAGACTGAGAAATTAAATTTTTTGGAAAATAAAATTTAATTAAATTAGAGAATTTTAAAATTTGGGAATTGGGGCCCAAAAATAGAGAACATTTCAAAGTATTTCGGATGATGATTTTGAGGGTACCATTGATCTCGAAAGGGTCGAGATAGTCAAAATGACTGTCATTGGGTTTTACTTCGGTTCCGGAATGTTTTAAAGTTAGTTTGACTCGAATTGGAGTAAACGAGTCATTGAAAGTGTGTGTTAACATTTAAAATTGGGTTTATTGTTTTAAAGGATTTAAAGGCTTACGGATCAAGCCTTCTCATTTGAGAGAAAGAGAGAAAAAGCCTCGAGAAAGAAGAAATAAAGAAGAAGAAAGGAAGAAAGGGAGGAGAAAATCTTGGAGATTTCGGCCTAAACTCGACATCGAGGATGATTCAACCTCTACAAATCTGAGGCAAGTGTTTAATCTTGCTAAATAAGTCATTTGTGTATTTTATTTCATAATTTGTGGGTTAAAGAATGGATTTTTGGGTATAAATATCAAATCCTAGATTTTTTGGGTTTAATCTTGAAATCAATGTTTAAATAAGGATTTAATGGTGTAGAAATGGTTGGGATCAACTTTGGGTTGATTTATTTATCTTGGAACCATGTTGTGATAAAGATTTGGAGGTTAGAATGGAGATTTTAGGGTATTAATTTCGTGGGTTTTGTTGAGAAAGGGAAATCGGTCAGAATATCTGGTATGGCCGGTCAACAGCGGTCTGGGGACCGGTCGACCGCGCCTTAGGGAAAAAGCCTACTGCATTTCTTCGTAGGAAAAATTTGGACCCGCGATCGACCGGGGGTCTGGGACCGGTCGACCGGTCCCCTGTTTTTAGCCCAAAGTTTGGAGTTCTTTCTTCCCCTTTTTCTTTTGGAGTTTATTCTTAGGGGCTTCCTTAATGGGCTATTTTATGGGGTTTTTCTAGGATGATCTCTAACCCTTTTTGGTTCTGTTTGTTGATTTGGGGCCCTCTCTTATGATGTAAGAGATATGTTTTGGAGACACTTAAGGGGTTTCCCAAACATTGTGATTATGGGGACTTCTTGGGACAATTTGGGAAAAATATATCCATGTGTGCTTTTGGAGTCGTGTATAGAGATTGTGGGGAACCCATTGGGATTGAGAATCCTACTTATAGATCAAATGTAAGCATAGATGTGATGGGACACTAAGAAGTCTTAGAGAGATTTGCGAGGGTGTGTTGTGAAATTTCTGGGCCGATATTTATATCGAATCCTTATAAGGAATGGAAATTGCTAAGATGCAATTTGGGGACCAACGAGAGAGAGTAGTCGCATTACCCTTAGAAATGATAATTTAAGGGGTAAATCAGAGGTGTTAGACTAGGGGAATCATAAGAGTGATTGAACCGGAGTCGAAATCGAGAGCGATGGGATCATATTACCAACTAGAGTAGAGTGTGTAAATCTAGTTGGGGTAGATGTTGTTTATCGGTGTGTGATTTACAACAGGTATTTTCCCTAAGAAATGGGATTATTTGATGAAAATAAGATTAAACTTGAGGCTTATAGACTATTAGTTAAGTGTATACCGATAGTCTAAATTATTACTAGATTCTTTATGTGCTCTCGGATATGGATGGTATGTGTAGTGATGGTTTCCTACACAAAATTTTGGGTGATAACCCAAATGTTGAATATATATGTATAGATATATACATATGATTTTGGGAGACTATTCATCATAAGAAAAATGATTGAATATGTTTCAAGTGAGGGATTGTATTCACATATCGAGGAAAATTAAATAAAATTGTGGTGACTGCTTGTATATGGAGGATTATGTATACTTGTAGCCGAGTTTATATCTCGTATGCATATGAACGAGAATTAGTTGTATATATGGATATGTGAATATATGTGTGTATATCTATATAGATATGAATATATGGATATATTTATGTTGTGGATATACATGATATGGATATTTAAACCTTATGTGATGGTTTAATATTTGATCATATGATGGGATCATATGGATATATGTATATTGTGCATGTGAACGATATATATACTTATGTGGTTAAGCATACCCCGCTCATGCTATCATTGGGAAGTTTTCGCGCAGAGGGTGAGCATCCTAGCATATAGAGCAGGGTGTGGATATTCCCCAGGTCATAGTCGTCCCGTGTGTTATTATATGATATATATTTTTGGGATGAGACGTGGTGGGTATGTTTCGTCTCATTGCCAGTTGGAGCTATGACCGCTTCCTGGGACGTCGTGTGTGTGAGTTACCACGAGATGGGTGTCGTTGAACCCCACCATGGTGGTCCCTAGTTGCTATGTGAGCCGGGCACTGGGAAGATGATAGCATGGTGCAGTTTTATCGGTGATATATATAGCCGGGTGGATTATGTGCATGTCCATTGTACATCAGATATGATATGTACACTTGGTCATGGGTATGGATGATGGTATATATATATATATATATATATGGTTAGAATAAAATGCCTATATATATATATATATATTTATATATATCCTATAGATGAAAGGATATGGACTTTTATGGAGTACACCTTTGATGATTATGGTGTACTAGATGATTGGGGGTTGATGTATCGTATTTGAGGAATATTTCGGTTACATCATCCCAATGATATTATTGGAGATGTTAGTGGTAGTAGTAGTATAATATGGTAGGTACGGCATTATGGATCTCTATGATCGACATTGACAAAGAGTAGTGTAACGGGGTGGTTCCTTATTTGGATTTCGCTTTGCGAGACACCCCACACACGAAACGTAGTACATTGTTGAGATTAGAGTGAAATTCTATCGATATTTATGTGTGGCATAATGTATCTCCAGGATCGACGTTGACAAGGAGTAGTGTAACGGGGTGGTTCCTTGTTTGGATTTCGCTTTGCGAGACACCCCACGCATGAAACGTAGCGCAACGTTGAAATTGGAGGGAAGTTGTGTCAAGAATAATTTTGCATGCTTATTAATTAGAAATTAAATCATATGTTTCAACCCAAATGCATATTTGGTAAATTATAAACCGGAATCCATTAAGCCTAATAAGGTATATATGTTTTAAAATAAAAACTTAAGTTTGTTTAGAAAGAGTGGATTCTTGGGTTAAGTTAGGAAGGCATTTCTCGTGGGTATAGGCTGGGCTTATGATAAGTTAGGTTGTCCTTATAAATGGGGGTAATTTAACTAAAACTTGAGGACGCGAATAGGTGCGCGCCGTTAGATGAGAGGTGAGTTGGGGTTCCAAGAGAGTGCGATTCCACTTTAATTATGAAATAAGTGCACCAATATTTATTATGCACGGTTAACGCACTAGCTAAATATTTTTCACACTCGGGCTCTGACCCGTTTACTTTTCTTTCTTGCCTGTATATATATATATATATTATTACAAGTGTCCTACCGCATGGATTTTGGATGACCTTCTATCCAGAGTCTTGGGAGCCGTGGCAGGTGCGGACTGTTGCGGGATTTATCTTGTAGTCACTTACTGCTTCTTTAAAAATCTAGGTAGGATTCATGTTGTATATCGGGTTTATACCCAAGGGATATTCATAGATGTGTATATTTATTCCATTTCAGTCATTGTATTGGCTATGACCCGACAGCTTATTCGGGTTTACTTCTTTGTATAACATTCAGTTGTAGTTATTTATTTCATTTTATTCTAGCATTTCATTTATCATGGTTCTTGTATGCATCTTTCTTCTCTTTCTTAGTAGATTATAGTGTTGGTTTGTTGTTTATTGCATATTTTATTTAATTTTAACATCTCGCTTATATGATATCAGGTAGTTAGTCCTATATTTTATAGTACCGACAGTTGATGTTGAGACTGGATCATCTGAAACTCCTGATTTAATGTAGTATAGGGCTGGCCACCCGTTATTATTTTTAGCGGGTTGTTACAGAGGTATAGAGAAATCCGAAAATATTAAGTTTATATCTTCCATTAGATAAAGAGAACTAGGGTTAACACAAAGCTAAAGGAAAATATGCCGTAAGAGAGGAAGAGGAGGGGAGAACCAAGCTTCCTACACTGTTTTTCACCCCGAATGCGACGAAATCGAGATCGGAGCAAGGGGAGGAACACCACACCATCATCTCAACGAATGTCATACCTGCTATTGAGAGGCATGTATTTAAATGGCAATTTATTTTAAGAATGTTATAATAATCATGTAGAATAGGGTTTGATTCATGTTTTTGGAAGAATTAATATGGTTTTGGGTGGGTTTAATTCATGAATTGAGATAGGAATGCGTGTAGGGATATTCCTTTATGTTTATGACACGAAATCAGAAGATTTGGGGTGAGTAGAACGAATTAAATATGGGTTTTTGGTGTACAAAAGGTGGAAGAGCATAAAACCTAGGGTTTTGAGGATTTGATGTTTAAATACCTTCTTGAATGAAAATTGTAAGGTTTTGATGTTATATTTATGTTAGAACTCATCCTAATGCATGTAGAAATAGTTAGCGAACTGGTTCGGTGCAGGGGCGAACTGGTCCGGTGCCCAGAAAAATATAAAAATTCCCTTTTTAGCCTATAACTCCTAAATTGTTGTCAGGAAAACTTTTAGGACATTGTTAGAAGGTAATGAGGGGTCTATTGTATTACAGTAGGCTATGATAGGTTTATGGGGATTAATTATTATTGAGAGAATTAAGACAATGATTAAATGGGATTAAACGATAATTTAATTAATTAGCGAGAATGAGAATGAAACTATGGGAAAGCGTGAGTGAGATTATGATACGAACCCGTAGAGTAAGGAAGGCTCAACTACTTAAATGAACCAAGGGGTAACTAGGGCCATTAGAGTAGAGAATAATACTCCATTAAGTACGATAGTGAGAATAATCATAAATAAAATGTAGGGTGAGTATTCGAGAGATAAATACTACATACGAATGATTATTATAGGTTATGTGTTTACCTATATAAAGTTATTATCATAGATCGTGTGTGTACCTAAAAGGAATATACATATGGATAGGTTGTGTGTTTGCCTAGTATGTACTTGTGTATGTGAACATACCTACGCTACTTGCTATCATAGAGGTCCCGCGTAGTGGGAGATCCCACCTTGACGATTCCAGTGAGGTCTGAATTTGTGCCCCAGAATATAGTGCTATTAGTGGATAGCTATGCGAGATGAATAGTGAAGCCGACAGTTCATTTGGGTACGTTAGGTATGTGCTCATCCCCAAAGACTTAGCACTATGTTTGCCTCCAATATGTGTTATTTTGATTGATGGTTAGAGGAGATTTTACCTAACCCATAGTCCTTGATTTAGTACGATAGGTACTTGGACTGATAGCAGAGTACGCGAATGTGCATCATAGTGGTTAGTCCGATGGATGCTATGTTATATATATATATATATATACATGAGAGTTTTGTACTACTTATGTGTGACAGTAGTGAGACTAGATAATGTGTATTTAAACAAAGATTAATCTACTTATGTGTGGTAGTAGTGATACGCGATAGTATGTATCTAACGAACGAGTAATCTACTAAAGAGTAAATAGTAGCGAGTTAGATAGTGTACATCTAAATAATGATGAATTTACTAATGTGTGAATAGTAGGGATATAGATAGTGAATATCTAAAATAAAGTTTAAGTATATAAACTTAAATGATAAGGCTTGAACAATAACATGCGTGATTTGGTAACTTGGTTAATAATAACATAAAATAGGTGTTAATTATTAAGGGTATTTGGTAGCGTACTATATAGGCGATATGGGTGAGCTAGATTGATTTGATATTTAATTGATACTGGTAACCTAGATGTATTGGGTAGAATGACTAGGCAGGGTTGAGTAGGAAACGCTAGGTGCGCACTATAGATGAGAGGTGATGAATTCAAGGGAGTGTTCGCAGCCTAACATGTTTATCTAATAACTATTCATTTAAATTGAAATTTAAGTGCTTGCTAAATATTTTCAAATGATTTTTACTTGGGCTCTGACCCGTACTTGCAAAACTTTTTCCAAAAATCTTTTAGGTGTCCAGCCACGAGGACGCCAAGTAGGATAATCTGTTTCAGGGATGCGTAGCTGCAGCACTTGTGGATGCTTACAGGATTTGGACTTAGTTGCTTCAACTGATTCATTCCTAGTGTAGGGTGCAATTCAGTATTTCACTCGGGCATGTTGCCCTCAGTTATATCATTTATGACAATCAAACTTTGTACTCGGAGATTTTATTCATGTTGGACTTTATATTGGATTTTGGAACTTATGGTTTATTCGGTACTATTTTATCTCAGTCATGTATTTGGTGGATGGATTTATATTACTATTTCCTGGGATGTTAATTATGGTAATAATCTTCCGCTATGGTTGTTTATATAAAAATATAAAATTTGGTACCGACTTTATTTGAATACTAGGTGGTTACTAAAAAGTTTAAATTGTTTTCGATAGTTATGCTAAGAATGAACGAAATGGTAATACTTTATTAATTTAATAAAGGCCTGATCACCCGGTATTTAATTAGGCAGGATGTCACAGGATGATGTTGTTTTGAGACTCCATTAGGTCAGGTTTTACCCTATGAGGCATCTGACTGGGGATTACTTTGTTTTGAGAGGGGATAACTTTGCTGGGGAAAACGCGAGGGATTTTGATTGCAGGCGCATCTTGAAATTCCGTTGGTGGATGGCGTGGGAGAAAGTTCAGCCTGGAAATTCTGCTGGGGAATTGGGAAGGTATTATTTTGCAATCCTTTTGGGTAAGAATTCGATTTGAGGTTTAGATTCCACTAGGTAAGACTTGAGATTTTAGTTTCCGCTGGGGAATTATAGTGGACTTCGGGATGTGGGAACATTATTGGTTCTGTTTGTGGAATATGTTTTGGGTTTATGCTCAGAATAAGAGCGTAAAATTAATCCCTCTAGGGACTTCAGGAGTTTGTAAGGGGTTTAGTGTTCCAAAAAATGATTTTCCTAATGAAGAAATATTTCAATATTTTTAGGAATTTTTTGGGAAATTTTGGATTTTTTTGGCCTTTTTTGGTATTTTTTATACAAAATTTTCAGGGGCCTGCCGATCAGTATACTGTAGATTTTTTTTCTTCACAATGACACAAACTTCTGGGCTTCTTTAGGAAGAGGAACAGGCAGGTGTTGACCGGTATGTGTAGGGTCTATCGATTGGCATGCCATTTAGTCTCCTATAAAAAGGGGGCGATCCCTCCTCATTTTTCACATCTTCAAACCTTCGAATCTTCTTCTTCCTCTATCTAAAAATAGTTCCTAAGTACTTTCTTCTTCAAGACTTCAAATAGCGGGTTATTTCGATGAGGGATACAACTTGGAGTGGCTGAATATTGAGGACTGGGCTGGACTGGATTTGCAGTCTAAGGTGTGCCTTACCTTGGGTAACGAGAATGATTTTGATCTCTATGAGCTGGTGGTTGAGGAGAACTTCCTTTTTCTCGAGCCTGCACACCACCATTGGTCTAAGGAGAGAAACCCTATTGGTTTCGTAAGTTTAGTGACCTTTGGTATTCCTTTTTAGTTTTTCTTTGTCTTCTTATGCTGATGAAAGGTCTTTTCTTCTCTTTGGCTTTTGGCAGATTAACATAGCTCCTTCGAGAATGCGTTTTAAGGGTACGATTGGATTGAAAGATTTTCGTGACTATCTTTCGGAGGTGGTGCGCTAGATGGTTACTTCTACTGGTGTTGGCCATCTGGTGCAGGCCTTAGATGAGACACCGCATTTTACTACGATGCTGTGTGCTTTGGGAGAGAGGTCGTGGGACACTAACAACACCTTCCATTTGGGTTTCAAGGAGATGACTGTTACTCCCATTGATGTTCAACAACTGCTGGGAATGGATTACGAGGGTGTGCAGATAGAGGTGGATCGCACGATGAGGGTGACACCATAGGCAATTCAGGCGGTGTTGGGGATGTGGGTAGGATCATTTCTGGGGATTCTATCTGAATTTCTTCTCTTTGGGAGGTTCTCTTGAGTAAGAGGATAATGAGACTGACGGGCGACCGGTGAGACATATGACTCGGTTATTTATTTTTCTTATGTTGGGTGGTTTTCTAGCAGCGACGAGTGGCAACGTTGTTCACCTCTGATTTTTTCCATTTTTGAGGATGTTTTTTGACGTCTTGTTCTAGGATTGGGGAAGCCTGACTTTGGCGACCCTTTACTCTTCTTTGGATGCATTTAACCGGTGCTTCCGACAGACTTTTATAGGGGCCACATACCTTTTGGAGATAACTTTCGCATTTTTTTCTTCTTATGTATTTCCTTGAATTTTTCTTTAGTTTCTTCTTTACTGATTCCTACCTTTTTGCAGGCGTGGTTCTATAAGGTGATCGGGCTCAACGTGAGGTTGGTAGCCCTGAAGGATGAAGATTTGGGGGAATTCTGTCGGATGTACCTGTGGCAAAAGTCCAACAGGCAGTCGAATTTGTCCTTGTCTCTAGCGGTGGTACGGTAAGGCCTGAACACTTTGACGGGTGATTAGGTTATTTCATTTTCTTTCGAATCCTCTTTTCACAATTTCTTTCTTGCATGAATATTGATCTTTTTCCTAGGATTGTAGGTGACCTTTTACCCTTGGGGGATGATGCGTCAGCATACGAGGGTGACGGGTATGCATGCACAAATGCGACGGTTGATGGCGCATAAGTTTGGGTACGCCTGGTACCTAGGAAAAAAGGTGGAGTGAAAGATCATGGAGTATGAGGTGGCGGTCCCACTGTCGGTGCCATCGATATATATGAGGAGGGTGAGGGAGATGTCTGCTGAGGCTAGGGCGACGGTGAGCCTTGATGGCGAGCTTTGACTACCTGGATTTTGTGATGAGCTGGTTGATGCTCTTTTGCATTTATAAAGTGGTGAACATGCCTTTGCCTCCTACGACTTAGGGCAGGGGTACAAGTAGGCCGGTGGTACTTCGTCGTCAACGGCAGCGGCAGAGGTGACTCCTCTTATTAAGGTCATTTCTCATTCTTATAATTTTTAGTTGATTAGTGGGGGAACATTGAGTATGTCATACCATCCTAATGCAGTGGCGCCGAGGTTAAAGGGGATTACGAATGACGTCCTTCAGCCAGAGGTATACTTTTCTCTTTTCTTGTCTTGTCTCTTTTCGTTCTTTCTTTGCTTTATACTAACTGATTGGTCTTTTGTTTCTTTGCTTGCAGTATGTTCGGGTGCCGACCCCTTAGCTAAAGGATATCAAGGACTGGGTGGCCTTTGCGACTGCTTACATCAAGGATTATATTCCTTCTTGTTTGGTTCCATCTACCACCTCAGATGAGGGATAAGGTTGTGGGAGTTGAGATTTTACCGCATGTCGCTGGGGAAAACGTGTCCACCGCAGGGGGTGAGGGTTTGAGAGAGAGATTATGGGTTTGGACTGAGTCCCGCTGGTTTTTTCTATTTTTGTCTTTCCTAAAACGATGTAATCGTGTAATGACAACATATATTATATGAAGGCGATTTTTTATTTTTAATTCTTATTATAATGACTTATCCTACATGCACTTTTACTTTGCTGACGAGACTGTTTATTTTAGAAAAGGAGATCTTACTTAACTTGAAAAATGGATAAGTAAGAAGAAATAACCCGGGAGTTTTAAAATAAGATTTTTTTTTTGCAAATTTGATTTTGACAAAAAAGGAAAGATAAAATCTTTTGAAATAAGGGGGGGGGGGGGGGGGGGGGGTTGCCAATCGATATACCACTTATCCTGCCTATCGACATATGGGTCAAGTTAAATCACTCTTAAGGATTTGATTGCACTTTCCTGCAGATTAAAGTACTTTGTAGGGAAGGAATTCATTTGGACTCCTCAGATCTCTTATTTTTTGCCAAGCCATTTGTGTATAAAAGGAGAGGTAAGGAGTGTAGTTTTTCCCTCCATACCCACTTTATTTTTCTTGATTTTTTGCTTTCTGATCCATTATTCCCCAAATGGCCCTTCTGATGCATCAAGAATTTTCTTCCTACGTCGAAGGTTTAGAGGCCATGTGTTTGTATAACATGGGCTACGAGGATTTCAACATGCGTTGATTCTCCTTGTGGCGTAACAGAGCCATTAACTGGAATATGCTAGCAGTGACGATGCAGTTCTGGTATCTTGAAGACCATGTTTTTTGTTTTAATTTAGATTAGGTATGCTCGACCTACAAAGAGTTCTCATCCATATTGGGAATGAATCCCAGTGTAGCGGCTGCTATGCTTGAATTTTCTCATTCTCCCTGGGTGTTGTTAGCGGAGTTTCTTTATATTTCCCTTTCGATGACTCTACCATTGGTTACTTGGGGAATGATTTCCCTTCAGGCTGTCATGCATTCTGTGCGCTTGAAGGATTTAACTAATGCGGGCTACACCGGATATGTTTCCTCGGTCCTTACTTTGAGGCTCTTGCTGGTGACAGGGGACTTAATGGTAGATTCCCAATTGGCTATGATAACACTGTGGATATCTTACCGGCTGTGGTGGTGATACTGAGACTCTGAATGGTCTTGATGATTGAAGGGAAGGCTACTCTAATTTTCTGAGAGGGATCCCAGTGATGTTGTTCATATAGCTCGTTGAGAGGTCCCATCTCGCAGTTCCTCCTAACTATCCCTTGGTAAGTATGGCAAATTTCTTTTGTTAGTATTTTATCAATTTTAGCCCATCTGTAAATAACTGAATTAATTTCTTAGCGGAGCACGGAGCCCGATGCTTTCATTGGTCGGTGCCATGGTAGGGGGAACTGTAGCCTATTCTGTAATTGAGAGAGTACCAGTATGCGTAATCAGTGGGACTACAATAAACTTTGTTTTATTTCCTTTGGCAGCTTCTGCGTCAAGTTGGGCGGGAGAAAATAGTGTCTCCTCGGACACTAAACTTCTTTTTGGTGGAGGACTTGAATGAATCTATGCGCATGAGGTTAGGTTCTCTATGGGAGAGTCGTCGGTCGTCAACTCGTCCATCTCAATCTGTTGGAAGGGTCTGGCATGTGTCCCAGGACTATCTTAAATGGTTGTGGAAGTGAGTAGTGGCGAAGATCCTGGTGAAAGAGACCGACCAGAGGTGGTTTGTTCTTTTTAACACCATGGAAGAAGGGGTAGTGTTTTTTTCCAGGCTGGTTAGGGCATACCACTCCATGGAGCATATTCAGAATATTAACCAGGCCGAGGAAGTTTGGGGACCTTCGGGGGCTAATGATGATGAGACTGGGTCTTCGGGAAGTTGTGGATTGGTTTTATGAACCTGAGATTATTTTTATGTGAATATTTTTTAGGTGACTTTTGTGAAGCTTTTAGTGATTAGGATTTTTTGTATTTGGGATTTTGAAAATAATTCTTTGAATTTTGGTTAGGCTTGTTTAGAAACAATTTGGTCAGCGGAGAGGGGTAGTTGGTTTGACTCCCTTCGCTGATACTTCGTGTAATGGTACTGAACTCCACTGTTTGAAATAAAAAATATTTTGATCATATTATTGTACCTGTTTATGAGTTTTTCATTTGAGTTATCTAAACCAATCACTAAGGAATGCACAATCCTTTTGTTCACATAAATGATAAAATGAACCGTCATTCTCGAAGATTAGAAAAGAATAGCATTTTGCAAAAAAAAAGGGGACCGTGCCCATGTAAGGTGTATGAGCTACCTACCTCTTGGGGTTTTGAATTTTGTTTGACTTCCATGTTGAAAGAAAAAGGTTTCTTAGAGGATTAGGCCCCACGTAGTTCTCAGTAGAGAGAATAAAGAGAGATATTTTTTTAGAATAGAAGGGATATGAGAAGAGTCGTAGATCATCGAGATTTTAGACTAAGGGTAGAACTTCTTGAGATGGTACAGGTTGACTGAACGTGCCATATCTTCTCCATCGAGGTCAATGAGAATAATGGGGCCTCCCGAGAGAATCTTCTTTACTATATAGGGGCCACTCCAATTCGGTTTGAATTTCCCTCTGGGTTCCTAGACAGGTACTATGATTTCCTTAAGGATAAGGTCTCCTTCCTAAACACCACGGTCCTTGACTATTTGGTTGAATGATTGCGCTATTTGGAAATGGTACCCTTGTATGTGGTATAGAGCCTTCAACCACTTTTCATCCAAGAGTGATAATTCGTCAAAGTGGCTTTGATGCTAATCTTCCTCGCAGACTCTGCTCTTGAGCATAACACTTAGGAAAAGTATTTCTAGATCAACAGTAGGACTGCTTCCATAACATATACCGGATAGTAAGGGGTAGCCCCAGTAGATGTCTCGACTGAAGTGCAGTGGCCCCAGAGGGTATAAGGGATCCAGTTGTCCCAATCTCGGTAACTCTCGATCATTTTATTGATGATGTCCTTGAGGGTTTTGTTCGAATGCACCATTGGTTTGGGATTGATAGAGAGAATATTTGTGTCTTTGAATCACATATTCGTCATCCAGTTATGTGACCTCGGCTTCGAAATGTAACGCATTATCTGATACTAGATCGCGGGGAATGCCTATCAGCATATGATGTTATTTCGAATAAACTTGGCCACTTTATTAGTATTCATTACTGCATATGACTCGACTTCGATCTATTTGGTGAATTAATCAAAGGCGACTAGGATGAATTCATGCCCGTTGGAAGCTTTGGGTGTGACTTTCCCATGATGTCAATGCTCCAGGTAGAGAATGACCAGGGAAAAGTCATGTTGTATAATTCTCGAGGAGGCCAATGATGGAGATTAGCAAACTGCTGGCATTTGAGGCATCTTCGGACGTTGGTAGTGCAATCATGAACCATGGTGGTTGTAATACCACATACTTTTGTTGATTTTAATAATTATGAGATTAATTATTATTGTGAGATTAATTAAATTAAATGTTTGAAATTAATTATTAATTAATCCAATTTAAAATAAATATTAACTAGCATGCCAAGGGTTAATACTTATTGTTAAAAATTATCGAATATTATTCTGTGAGTAAGTAATATGGGATTATGATATTATACAATTGTCATGAGTGAGAAATACGACAGTTTGGTAAATTAAGTCGGGACGCACGTGTGAGTCGTGTCGGGACTACTTTAACGAGTTAAAAAGATGATTTATTTTTAAGTAACTTGGATGGATATTTTGAGTGCATCAATGAGTCCGAAAGGGACTAGATAGTCAGAAAATCCTACTCGGGTGTTTTATTTGGATTCCGGGGCAATATATGCCAAACCGACACCCCGAAGGGGGTATTTTGGTCTTTTGGGATTTTGAGTAAATTAAATTGACAAAAATTGGGAAATTAAATAGAAAGGTACATGGGTTAGAGGGAGGTTTTCTGTCCTAAACCTAAGAGAGAGGAAGAAAGAGAACCAAGGAAGAAGAAGGTGTTTTTGGAGCAAAGCTCAAGCTCTCACACCACAAATCCCACCAAAGAGTAGATCGTGAAGAGAGGATCGCATCCATATCACTTTCAACCCAAGAATCATAATTCCCATTCCAAGGCAAGTGTTTAACTTGCTAAATTTTGTGCATATATTACCCATATTAGATTAGGCTTGATGAATCATCCATGTTGTAATGAATTTGATGATTAATGTGATTTCAAATGATGAATTTGGGTAGGAATTTCATGTATTTTGAGGAACCCTAATTAGAGATATAAATTTTGAGATTTATGCTTGATTAATTACAAATTAAATCTGGGTTTAGTTTGGACATTAATAATTTAATGGTGATTGTAGAAATCTAGGGCTTTTAAGGATTTCTTGAATTAATGCATCTATACATGATATTAATGGGGTTTTGATGATTCAAACTACGTTGAGAGACATCCTATTAGGTGTAGACATGAATTAGGATGTTTGGTTTCATGTTGGGAGAAATTACATATGATTTGGGTGAATAAAAATAAAAGAAAATCGCAGAAATTAGAAGTGTTAAACGAACCTGTAGAATCTCGTTCGAACGACCTGGGTAAATGGAATGTCATTCGAATGACCATGTTTGAACTAATTTCTAACGAGAATTCAGAGATTAGTTCGTTAGATTTAGTTTCAAACGACCTCGTTCGAACGAGAATTCTAACGAGAATTCATAGTCCATTTTCATTCGAAGTTTCGTACGAACGACATTGCTGGGACTTCTAACGAGATTTCTGGTTTTCAAATTTTTCCTCGGGAAAGTAGGATCCTTAGTAGTTTAATTCCGAGATAGAGAATAAACATAAAGGGCTAATATGCGGTGAGTAGTGGAGAGAATTATACTACGTGTTTAATGAAAAGAATTGGGTTGGGTGTATACCTAAGTTCATGGTTGGTTGTGTGAATACCAAAGACTATAATAGGTTGTGTGTATACCTATGAATTGATTTATTACGTGTATGACATACCTATGGTGCTTATTATTGGGTGGAGGTTGTGCGCTTGGGCAGTCTTATCCGGAGGAGCCTTCGGGGGAATTTTAGACTCGTACCATAGAACATAGAACCTTGGACACGTGCTATCTGAGATATGATAGTTCGACAGTTTAATGGGAACGTAGGTATGTGCGTGAACCATTGGGCTAGGGATATGTTCACCTCCAATATGTGTTATTGTATTTTGATGGTTCATAGGAGCTTATCCGAACCTTTATCCCTATTCAGTGCGAGATGTACCGGGATACGATATCAGAGTATGCATTGCGCCAAGAGGTCTTAACCTAGGGGTGAAGGATTTGTATATATATATATATATATATATATATATATATATATATACACACTTAAGAATAATTCTACTATGTGAATTAGTAGATATGGTAATAATGATAAGTAAATTAATCTTAGTGAGTAAAAGATTAACTACACGGATGGGGAAAAAGTAAATCAGCTACTTGGGATAAACTATGTTAATCACGTATTGTATCGGCGATGCGGGTGTACTACGCGTGAACGTAAGTAGTGATAGTGTGACATCGAACTAGTTAGGCTGGGTAGCATAGCTAGTATGTGTTAGAAGATGCGTTAAGCGTGCACATTAGTTGAGAGGTGAGCATATCAAGTGAGAGTACGAATTTCTAATATGTATATAATATGTGCTAAATTGCATTTATGCACTTGCTATTTTAAAACTATTTTTACTCGGGTTCTGACCCGTTTCTTGCACATCTTCTCTCCTGTATATATATATATATATACATATATATATATGTGTGTGTGTGTGTGTGTGTGTGTGTGTGTATGTATTATAACAGGTGCCCACAGGGACACCATATCTAAACTTTTGGATTATTTAACGAGCGACAGTGATTTTGCAAGCTGTAGGTCCTTGAGATTAGACGCATCTATCATTTCTTTCAGTTTATTCAGACTTTCTATTCAGGGCATATGTCGCCATTCTCAAACTATGTTTATTTCGAGAGATTTTCGTATTTCTCATCAGTATTTCAGTTTCAGTTAAACTTGGTATTTTATGTTGGTGATTGTAGACATTTTAACTGGGACGTTCATCTCAGTATTTGTTATTCTGTTATCTAGTTCAGTGGTTGATATTTGATTTATTGTATGGTTCATTTAGTTAATGAAGTGGGTTACTTATTAAAAGAAACTGAATGGATGTGTTAGGATTAAATGTTTTTGACACTAGCTTAATTAAATATTAGGTAATTAATCGAATTAAAGTTTTTCGACAGTGATGCTAAGAATGAACCGATTGAACATTCTGTTTTAATTGAATAAAGGACTGATCACCCGATGTTTAATTGGGAGGGGTGTCACACTGGTCCAATTATACCCTTTATGGATGATCTTCTTAACAAGCATATGACCATTCATGTGGGGTCCACATTCCTTGTTATGGATCTTCTGCATCATATCTTCAATGTCAACCACTGCAATGCAGTGCAAATGGGTTCCATCGAAGTTTTTCTTGAATCGTGCTTTGTCACAAATGATGTATTGAACAACCAATTTGTAGAGGGTCGCACGATCTTTCTTGTTGGTGTCTTAGGATACCTACCGTGCTTGAGGAAGTGCCAAATGTCGTAGCATCGAAACTCTGACATATCAAAATCTTCCTCTTTGATGAACTCAATGTGGTAGCAGTAGGTTACTATAACTTGTTTTTGGACTAGGAAATGGGTCATCGTTATTCCCCCAGGCATGTCGACCATGGAGGCTAAGGTAACAAGGGTATCGGTTAAGTGTTTTTTAGCGAGGAAAGTAGCGAAAGGTGATATCTCGGAACTGGGAGGACAACTCTTCTAGGTGGACGTGGAAGGTTAAGAGCTTTTCGTCTTTTGAATTTTCATCTTCTAAGGACTTGGGTGATTATGAGGGCAGAGTCCCCATAAACATTTAGGTGTTTTATACTTTTCTTGAGACCGACTTTGAGGCCTACAATGCATGCCTCGTATTCAGTCATATTATTGGTGCAGGGAAAATCTAGATTTATATCAATGGGAGTGTGAGAGTCATCAGGGGTGATTAGGAGTATCTCAATGACGTATCCTTTCTTATTAGCAACACCATAAAAGAACATTTTCCATCGGAGCTCCTCCTGAGAGTTGTAGAGAATATCTTCTTACGGGAATTTAGAGACCCAAACATCGACCTCTTCCATGGGGTAGTCAGCAAGATAATTGGAGATGCCTCTCCTTTCCATCGGTTTTTGTATGACATACACGATATTGAACTCAACTAGAAACATCAACCACCGGGACATTTGTCTAGATATGGCAGGTTTCTCAAGCAGGTACTTGATAGAATCCATTTGGGACACTAGTCTGATGAGAAAAATGAGCACATAGTGCCGTAACTTTAAGTGACCCAAACCAGGGAGACACATGCTTTCTCCAAGGTAGTTTAGTTGACTTTGTACCCGACCAAATTTTGACTGGCATAGTAGGTGGCCCTCTCATGGCGAGATTCTTCAATGTATTAGGCTAACAAAGCCCCTACTGCAGTATCTGTTATGGTAAAATACAAGAGTAGAGGAAGACCTGGCTGCAGAGGCATAAGTACCGGAGGTCGGGTAAGGTATTGCTTGATTTTGTCCAAGGCTTCCTGACAGGCCTCATTCAAAACTTTGGCAGAATCCTTCCGAATAAGTTTGAAGATCACTACACCAAAACACGCCATTAGTAACACAATTTTTCCGTTACTAAAAATATTAGTAACATAATTTTTCGTTAGAAAAAAGGCGCGGGGGACGAAGCTAGTAACGAAATATTCTGTTACTAATAGTAACGGTAAAATTCAGAATTAGTAACGGAAAATTCTGTTACTAATAGTAACGGTAAAATTCAGAATTAGTAACAAAAAATTCTGTTGCTATTAGTAACAGTAAAATTCAGAATTAGTAATGGTAAATTATGTTACTAAGAGTAACGTCAAAATTCAGAATTAGTAACGAAAAATTCTGTTGCTATTACTAACGGTAAAATTCAGAATTAGTAACGTAAAAATTATGTTACTAATAGTAACGGTCAAATTCTGTTAGTAATATTAATACATAATTAAAAAAAATTCAAGATCCAATATCCTGATTATTCTTACTACACTATTTAAATCCTAATAACATATACAAAATAGTCTACGAAAACAAGGGATTATATTCAACATTTACATTTATATAAGTCTCCACTCTTTATTTGCAAAAGAAACTTAAACCAAACAAATGAAACATCGTAATACAATCACCCCGAAAGTTACATTATTTTAATAAAAGCATCCAATATAACATCACCATACAATCATACCCAAATGAGATATTTTTATATTATAACCAATCAAATAAAATATAAAAAAGAAACCCGTTGTTGTTGACTATCAACTTTTGTTTTATTATCATCGACATCAACGCCGCAACCCGCAACGCTGGAAACTTGACAAGGATCCAAAAATGACATTCTGTCAAACAAAATAAAATTATCATATTAGTGATAATATCAACATTTAGTCATACAAAATTAATTTAGTACAAAAAATTATTGACCAGTAAAATTAATTGCACTAGTATGTGAACTTATAATATCGTACTTTCATATCAGCATTTTGAAGTAGAGAATTTCACATATAAACTAGTTGTTAAAGTTGTGCCCATTTCACTGTTTATTGCAATACTTATGATATTACTGATGTAATAATATTACAGTTAACTACTGTAATATGCAAATATGCATATTACTGCTGCAATATGCATATTACTGCTACAATATGCATATTACACTGTATAATATTAATAGTCTTCGAAAGAAGATAAACTCAAAAGAAGAAGATAAACTCAAAAGTTCATTTGAATTCTCATAATCAGACTTCTCATTATCATTAACTCCATTAAGTAACATATTTACTGATCGTGTATGTATTCCATCCTTGGTTTCCTCTGTCTATAAAAGTAGTGAGCAACTACTTCCAATGTAAATCACATCAAAATCACTTAATTTTGCATCTTCGCTCGGCCCATCTATGTGACCCCCTCCACGTCCACCCCTTATCCCTCGTGCAGTTGTTGTAACACATGCATTACAAAAACTAACCATGTTAGCATCTTAAATATATTCTTTATGTGCCACAAGGAAAATATTAGCCCGATACTAATATAATTAAGTAGGCTAATCATGCTCCATAGGCAGAAAGAAAAAATAATTTAAAGATAGGCACAAGTTGTACTAAGTTTGTATCGAAATACTATGAGAGCATACTTATTACTATCCAATCTTGAAAGAGAAACAAATGTTACCCCCCTCGATTTCATATAAAAATTCAGAATTTGAATTCATCTCATGAAACGACTTTGTCAAAGAGAAATGGCAGAAGCTGCAGAACAGAACATACGACCCCATTCCAACAAAGTGAATACATAAAGACAATAACATACAAATGGCACTCATATAAAATGTTAATGAGGTGATAAATAACCTAGCAGAATGAAACTATCATCCCAACAGAAACTCATCATAAACCTGTCGGAAAGGCAATAGCAGCCACGATGCTTTGTAAATACACGCAAACAAATCCAAGAAAATTCATCAACAAAAATTTTGGACATAATGTATGTACTCCTATTTTTTGGTAATATACTTTCTCAGGATAAAAAGAGTAAGGACAGTCCAACTTATGACAAATCTCATAAGTCCTAATTATATATACCTTGCAAGAAGTATACCAGTAACTTTAAAATTCAAATCATGATTCAATTTCAATATTATCACCAATCAAAGTGTGTATTAGTTTAGTTAAGATCAATGGTCAAAGATGCTTTAATGATTTAAAATTGGAACAACTTAAAGAGGAACCCTATCATATGCATATATAACTTACTAAATGATGTAATAGAGCCAGATATGATTTATTAAAATTTCAGATTTCGTACCTAGGGTAGGCAATTTTAGACAGGGAATGATGACATAACATGAAACAGTAAAAAATGGCTTGAAATTGGTGTTACATGTCATCTTCGTGTCGGATTTCAGATGAACAGTTGACACACCTGAAATTGGTGTTACAATTCCCATTAAGCAAACATAAATTATGTAAATGAACAAAAAATACTCATTTAACGATTTACCTTGAGAACCTTTCGGATCAGGCATGACAGGTGAATACAGTGAAAGAAAGTCATGAGTGGGTTTCCTACCCGTAGGTCAGATTCAACTGAAAGAGTCTCGACATCAGATACCATGGGCAAACAACATTTTTCTATTATTGTAGGTAATAATAATCCTTAGATGTTAGACGATGCAAACAAATTTTGTTAGGCAAACAAGTTATTAACTAAGAAAGGAAAGAAATTGGTATAAAGAAGAAATATGTATATGAAAATAAAATAAATGGTGTAAATTAAAGTCAAATATATCAACCAAGACTTTTTTAAGTGTCCTTTACTTTACGATAATATATTTTCTCCTAGATAAAGTCAAATGGTAAACACCATTTTCACAGTTTGAACTTTTTTCACTATTATATCGAAAAAGACATAAAAATAGTGTGTATATTTTCAATTTTTGCATATAATTCCATAAACTATGCATTTTGTTGCTGATTAACCCCTCCAAGGTACGTTTAAGCATCACATAGATGGACTTTTCATATATCTATTTGGCGTTAATTTCATTCGCGATTTTATCCAAGGTCACATGTGTATAATGTCGAAAGAGTAAGATTTTACGCATGAATTGAAGTAAATTGGACACTCACAATGCAAGCTCTTGATGGTGGCCTTTTTGCTGGATATCAAAGTCAGTGTTTTTGCCATAAGCAAGTTCTAATCCATTTCTAGCCTTTGCAAGGCATTACTGTTGCATCATTAGCCAATCGATATCTTCGTTAATCAAATAGCACAAAATTATATCTATTTGTAGCCTTGGCATATCGCTAAGGGCATGTAATACATAAAAATATCAATAGGTCAAATAACATGAAATAGCATCACGCTATATATATTTCTAGTACTGACATTTTATCAATGCAAAAAAAAGGTCAAAGGACATAAGATTATATTATAATAGGTTCCAATTTGATTGACTATATCATGGAAAAATACACATTGCAACAAATTATTGTCAAATTTAATTAATACTTAACTTTTTATGTTTGTAAAATATGAATAATTTAGAACAAAGAATGACTCATTAACCTCAGTGTGCTCAGGGCTGCATAGAGAGAAAGCATCCCACAATAAAGAATAGAACCCATATGTTAATGAGTTTAGGAAATTAACAATTTTCTACTTTTACCAAAAACAAATTTATTTCCTAATAATTTATGTGCATTTCATGCTTCTAGATCTATGAAATGCATGGTAGGAAATTTAAAATGATATTATTGTCGCAATCAGCTAATTGTAATATTATCTCAGACAAGTTGGATAATTATGTGTACCATTATTGTGACAATGTTGTGAATGGTCAATTGTGATCCAATTTTTGTTTTAACTTTTAAGAAAGTTATCATATCTTTTTTTCCCTCTAGAATTTTTTTGACTTTTATGAATTGAGTAATTATTTACCTACCGACGATTATTGATACTTTTGACGGGGGATGGTGCTGACGAGCTATGACAATCTCTTTTCCAGTACGTTGGACTTTTTGTTGGGAATGGGTATTTTTACAAATTTTGTAAACATATAACCTCTTGATTAAATTATTATTTCATTTTTCGAGGTGCTAAAATTTTTGGGGTGATCAAATTAAATTTTTAAAAATTATCAAATTTTGGTGTTTAGGGGGTATTTTAGTACTTTCAAGACTTAAACGGAAATTTGCTTTCAAAGATAAAATGTTTTTTTGTGAAAAGTTAAAAATTTAAAGGGGTGAATCATATTTTTGGTCTCAATAGCAATGTTGGAAACATGTGAAAACTTTCAGTTGGTAGGCACATTTTTTTGTTAAATATTTGTTCTTTCGACAGTTTTTAAAGCGTCCAAAACATTGAGCAACAAAATGTATTTTTCCTAGGCAGTATACAATTTGGTCTCCTGTATCCCACACCAAATCACTCACTAACTTACCTTTCCCTCAATGAGAAACCAAGACAAATCCTGCCCCTCTGCGTATTACCCAAGCAATAATTGTCACACATAGCTCTCTGATGACATGCACACATCATCCTCTTAATAATTCTCAAGCCCAACACACCCCTACCAACATTTAACTAAAAGCACAAGAACTCCCATAACCTGCAACTACTTACATCTCCCATCGTCCTGTAATTCCAGAAACCTCCCGCATCACCCTACCCGTTACCTGTTACCTAATCCCCACCCCCTATGCGCGCCCAACCCCTACCCCACTTGCTTACCCACTACTCATTTGATTGTGGGTAGGTGGGCATCAATTTCTTTGACACAGATGATGGAGTGGCGTAGGGAAATATTTTTAAGTTTAGGTTTTGATGAGATTACTATTCAAAATATTCTTTGCTCAGTGTATAAATATTTATACCCACACAACATTACTATTCAAAATATTCTCGTTTAGGTTTTGATGCCACCAGTGTATTTGGAGTAGAGGTACCAACTTTAGCACTTTAATGGGTAATGGATCCATAATATCTGTACCAAACCCTAACTTTTTTTATGTGATTGATAGAGAAAAGCAGAGAGACGAATGAGTGTACTTGATTTTTTAAAAGGAATATACTTGCAAAACAAAATATAAGGGAAAACATAGATACATGAAATATCAAAAGATGGCTTATCTATGTTATGAAATACAACCACTAAAATGCCATCACATCTATATCTTCTTCAAATGCTTCACGTCATTTGAGAATCATAGTTGTTGAAATGCAACTGTTTTCGTTAAGTGCATAAATGGCATGTATTCAACTCTGAGTTCATAAGCATGGTTATCGAACCAAATTATTATTGATATTGGAAAATCATATATTAAACCCATTAATATATGTGTGGTGTATAAATATATACAAATTTTATGTGGCAATTTAGAATTCTAGGATAGTAAAATAACTCAACCAAAATAAAGTTGATATAAGAACTATGAAACCCACCATTCAAGAATACATTGGAGATGATACTCGTGCTTGCAGTTGGTCACCTGACAAAGAATGACATCTCAAAATGTTACGGCCAACTTGAGAATAATCCCAATTAATTATAAAATACAACCATCATCTTGGATTATACAACCTGAATGAGCAAATAACACCATTGGATGAGAAATAAAAAAAAAATAAAAACAGAACAAGCCCGTATGCAATCAAATTCAAAAAAAAGTTGAGAATCGTGGAATTCTTTATCAAAATACTACCATATCTTGACAAACACGAAAAATAGCTTCGAAAGACAAACAATCAACACCTTAACCTAAGAATCAAGGTAATACATCCGTATAAATTGATTAGATACTGTCAAGTATACAAAAATCTAATATTTAAACAGGAACAAATGAACAATTACAGATCATATCCTCACAAAGTCCTACTGATTTTCACCTAAAACACGAATAATCATATACATATTTTTGTTCATTGAAAATCATACGAGTCCAAAGGTCATGTAGTGATATATAAGATATCAATTTGACAACTATTAGGTATTTTTTAGGATCTATGTTATACTAGCTTAGAAACAATTCAAATGATTTTAACTCACGAAGTCAATTCAAAAAAGGAAAAGTCATCAAATGTAGCTAAATAAAAAAGCAACACACACGCACAAACACACATACATTAGGAGGATCCTGAGTGTTGAAAGAGTTGAGACATATACTGCATACATCTGCAGAGTTGTCTTATCAATTCAATAAACTCAAAAGTTGGAGTAGTTTGGGCTAGGCAATTTCACAAATGCGTAGTAGCAAAAGTTTACTATATCCACCATTCACACATAGAATAAAACTAAAGCGTAAAAATTAGGCACATATCAAGCTAATACACTTTAGAACATATGGTTCTAACCCCACTAGAATCAATCAATTAGGTGTCAATTAAAAGGAAAAAAACAGAGATTGAATAAGTACATGAACAAAAAACATAAAATTACTATGATACCTTCGTTTTGGCGAGGAGATGAGGTATGTCAGTTTATTTATTCATCATATTCAGTTGTAATATGAAGCTTTGTTATTTTCATCATTTCTTCAAAAAGAGAGAGATTAGGGTTAGTTTGGGAGATAAAATTAGAAGAAGAAAATTATAAGATGAACATAAGAGGTTACCTGTATTAGAAGATGATCGGAAGAGGTTACCTGTGAGGATTGAGAAGAAGAATGGTGGAAGAATAAGAATAGCGGAAGGGGTGTGAAATTAGGTCTTTTTTGTTAGAAGGAAAAATAGAGGGGGTATTGAGTAAGGGAAAAATACCTACGGGGTTCTCTTTTTTGGGGGAAGTGTTAAAATAATTTATTCACCACTTAACCTTTTTTTTTAATTTGTAAACTCAAATTAGTAACACTTAAATGAAATCAGTATTGGAAAATTATTGTTAGAATTAGTAATAGTAAAATACTGTTAGTAATAAAAAAACTGGTCTGTTACTAAAAGCTTGTTTTGGTGTAGTGGATGGCTTCGCAAATAGAAGTTAGTTGGCTGATGAACCGGTTGATGTACTGTAATTTTCCTAAGAATCTTCGAATTTCCTTTTCTATTCGGGGTGGTGGCATTTTGATTATAGCTTTCAGCTTGGCAAGGTCTGCTTCGATTCCCTTTTCATTGACCATGAATCCCAAAATCTTTCCTTTTGTGACACTTAAAATGCATTTTTGTGGGTTTAGTCGTATTTGATATTATCGTAGTCATTCCAAGATCTTTTGGAGGGCGAGCACGCGACCTTCTTGAGTCTTAGACTTAATAATCATGCCGTCTACATAGATTTTTATCTCCTTGTGTATCAAATCATGCAAGATGGTTGTGGCATCCCTTTCATAGGTAGTCCTTGCGTTCATGAGCCCAAATGGCATAACTGTGTGATAAAAGGTTCCCCTGAGGGTGATGAATGCGGTTTTCTCCTGATGGATAGGGTGCATCTTAATCTGATTGTATCCGGAAAATCCATTGACGAATGACTTGGCATGACTGACCATGTTGTCCATAATCATGTTAATATTAGTCAATTGGTAATCGTCCTTCGAAGATGCCTTGTTCAAATCCTAATAGTCGACGCACATGCAGACTTTTCCTCCTGATTTCGATATGGGTACAATATTGGCAAGCCATGTTGGATATTCGATCACTCGGATGAAGCCTAAGTTAAACTGTTTGATTATCTATTCCTTGACTTTGAGTGACCATTTAGTGCGGAGCTTTCAGTGCTGCTGTTTGACCGACTTGAATTTAAAGAGAATTGGGATCTCGTGTTGAGCTATCTCGGGATTGATGTTGGGAATGCCATCGTAGGACTGTGTGAAGACGTCCACTAATTCCTTCAGCAGTTCTTTAAATTGCACGCGCTCATGCTTGTTAAGGGTGAACCTCATCCTAATCTCTCTATGTTAGCTACTAGAACCGAGATTGATAACAAAAGTTTCATCCTCATTAATTTGAACGTGATTACGTTATTTGTTATTAACCTTATTAAGATCAGTTAAGAATTGTTCATTTTTAAAATCATCATCATCAAGAGTTTGATTATAATAAAGATAATTAATGTAAGGCACAACAAGATACTCAAAATCCTCGTTTATTTCACTTTAGCAAAAAATAACGTTGAGAACCTCGTCAAAAGAGGTCTCGATTACATTGTTATCAGAAAAAAAGAGGAATAACTATAGATGAAGAGATAGGGTAAAAAGCAAGGTTAGGTTGCATCTTAGCAGGTGGGACTGGTATAAAATTCTAGTTGATAAGAGGCTTAATAGAGGCCTTAATCAAAGTGGACGGGTTTGACGATGTATCTCCTGAATGGATCATACAGAGGGTTAACCCCAGTATCTGTAGGTTGAATGAGTCTTCAAAATCACTTTCCTCGGAGACCTGGATAATGGCTAAGGCTTTTTGGGTGGAAGGTTGCACTTTATGCTGGTAATTTTTGACCCAAGAGTAGTTGTCTTGAAAGAAGATTTCCATCCCCAGATTTATATTCTTTTCAGTGTGGTCATACCACGGTTTAGGAAGGCCAAAGAAGGGGAAGCCTTCATCCTCCTTGACGAATATTTCGTTAAGAGAATTCCTCAAAAAAGTCTTGGTATCTTTTAAACTCTTTTTTAGATGTGGTTAATGGAGCGTTCTGGGTTCTTCTCGTGAAGGCTGATAACTTAGGACACATGGGTGAAAGGCCTATTTTAGGATTATGGGCTCCGATATCCATTATTGATGTTGCCCAAGCCCCACTCTGGTCATAAGATACATATTTTGAACATTTGTATCACATTGACATTATCGTGAGGGCTATGCTCTGGACAAACTCAGTCTTTGAAATTATCCCCCAATGTAAGGGGATGTGGATCAAACCTGAAGCCGAAGAGAAGCATGTCATTCATCCCATGTTGTATTTTTAGTATCGAATTGCTGATGCTGGCATTTTCTGTACCATCATCGTCTCCAAAAATGGTGATAACTTGCCTCTTGGTGAAGAATTTCAACTTCTGATGAAGGGAGGAAGATACCCCACGGATGCTATGAAACCACGGCCAAACAAGTAGTAGGTTGAATCATGTGGGTGTGTCAATAACTTGAAACTCAGTGATGGGATTGATAGGCCCAACACTTTTTATGAGTCGTATGGATCCCATCACCTCTCGACGAGTATTATCATAGGCATGCACTGCGGTGGAAGTATGAGTATGATCACTTACTTTCAACCCCAAGCAATTGAAGGCTCTTAGTGGGAAAACATTGCAGGCCGATCTGTTGTTGATGAGTGAGATAAAGATTGTCTTGCCCATCACTTCAATGGAGATATTGAGGGCATAGTTATTTTTAGGGTTGACTTTTAAAATTTACTATTTGGAGAAGGAAATGAGTCTAGTGGAGGTCAAAGATCTAACCAGGATTACATATTCTGGAGTGGTGGAAGGAGGGACTATGGGCTAGGTGAGAAGCTTTATCAGAGCATTTTGGTATAATTGAAAAGACATGAAGAGTCCCCATAAGGTGATGTTAGCTTGAGTCTTCTTAAGTTGGTCGAGGATTTTACTTACTTAGGTGGTCATTTTTGGCATGGGAAGTTCCTCTATAATTTCCTTTCCCTTATCTATTCCCGATGGCTGAGGATTCGAATCCTTGTAGTGTCTTCCTGATCGAGTCATGTGGTTTACGAAGGTGGGGAATAACAAAAACCCGTATCTTCATCTATTTTTGGATGAATGGATACTTTATCGATTTCTCCCAATTGATCTTTGAAAGATATCATTCCGCACATGCTAATTACTAGACTGACTTTTTCTTAACTCGACTCATCATCTGAACTGTCAAATTCATCCCCCTATCCGGTGGCAACGATGTCTTCTGGCCAAGAGAAATCAATGCATTCCATGACCTCAATGGATTACTCATATAAATCTCCCCACTTAACGGTGAGGTGCAGGAGTGAAGGGACCAACCACCATTGCAGCTTTAAAGTAGTGAGTAGCTCGAAAAAGCTACACATCTCACTGATTTATTGAAAGATTTTTACCATGATCTGTACCATATCGTCTAAATTGACTTCATCAACGGCTATCACCCATTCATTTGATTCCCGAGCCCATTTTTGGGATTCCATGAACAATCCACTGAATTTCTCACAGTCGATGGTCATCTTGGTGGGAAATTTCAGCATGAACTCCAGGAGTTGCTTCAGAGCTGGTAACTCCATATCTCTTCCTTTGGATCTAGTACAACTACAATACAAGCCCTTATGAGGAGTGATAAATCTCGATTAGTGAAAGAGGAGGGTGTAGGAGAAAATATGGGCAAAATTTGAGCGGTTTGGATAGATTACGAGTATGATGGGTACTTTACTGGAAACAATTTGTATAGATGGATTGAATTCGAGGTCATTCTTTCAAAATATGGCATTTGTGTGGATTGGAAGTGGGTTATGAGTGGTGTTGGACTTATGATATTTTGGTGGGGTGATCACACCCTGATCAATCAAGCCTTGAATCACGTTTCTTAGATGGAAGCATTAGTTGGTAGTGTGGACGACAGACTTGTAGAAATCACAATGGACATCGATATTGAAATTCTTGGAAAGTGGGTTTGGTATTGGATCGGGATCCAAGGGTTTGATGAGGTTTTGGCTTAACAAGGCTTGATAGAATTTGGATAAGGGAGCATGTAGCTCGATGTATTCCTTTCTGATGGGATTAAGTCGAATTTTTGGTGCCTAAGAGATATCCCATGTTGTACTTGTATTGTGACATGAATTCCCAGACGGCATCTTCCAAATTACGGATTCTAGATTCTTCGAGGGATAGGAACCATCAGAGGACTACAAAGTGACTGTATCACTTTTGAATTAGATCCACAAGTTTCTATTAACAGAAACAAGTTCTAATCCTTAGTGAACGTGTTAAATGAGAGATTAAAACCAAAGAGGGATTTGAACTTGTTAAAACGAAACCGAGAAGTCCTAACTCTCTCTTAAATATTTCTGAAATAATTTTGGTAGAGTTTTGTTTGGTTTTGGTATTTTCTCTCGATTTATTTCTCTCTCTCTCTCTCATCTCTCGCTTTTTTTCTCTCTCAGACCTCAGATCTCCCAAAGATTGTAAATATATGAACGGTGGTCTCTATTTATATTAATGGCTGGAAGGGTCTGGAAGCTTAAGACAAATCAACGGCTATGATTAATTCTCATCAGTCGATGTAAATCTCATGGCTCACAATGCACTGGAATTAAAAGGTTGATGATTGGAAAAAAGGATGTCATAAGTATTGATTTAAAATGCAGGCAGAAGATTGATAGCGTTAGGTCCAACGATGCAAAGTGAATATTAGAAGTGTGAGAGTAAAGAAACACACATCTAACCGCTAAAGTTCCAACACGTGTATGACTCAGACGCAACCTCACAGGCGTGTTTTTGAGTTTTAAATAATTCCATTTGCACCTATAATATTATCAAGCGGTTTTGGTTCCTACCCAACACAGATTTTAGGAAGTTTTGCAAATACAATTTTAATCCCAAACATTTTAAAACCCTAAATTTAAATTTTAGAAAAAGATTTTTAAATGTTTAAAAATTCCTAAAAAATCCTTAAAAATGATTGAAAATTCCTTTTAGCTTATATTACCACACACACCTCATATATGTCCTAATATATGATAAATGCAATCCTAGAGTGTGCAGTGTTTTTTATTTCTTCCTGTATGACCATATACCTTGTTGATGTAGACATCTTTGAGATCATAAAGAGGCAATGAGGCACGGGGGATGAAACAAATTTTGTCTATATATACAAACTAGATAAGCTCCTATATATTAGACTCAAGTAAGTAACATATATAGTGTGCTTCAATATCTCCCTTTGGAAATATGAGATAAAATCTCCTTTGAGTCATTTAGGACTCGTAAAGTTAACAAAAAAAATAAGAAAACCTTATTCCTATACAAAATTCTATCTACCCCATATCCTAGAAATGAAAAAGTACATAACTCAACTATTTACAAACCAAAACCCTAAATAAATCAAATGAAGATAGTGGCACTGGATCCTGAAAATCAACCGACCGAGATCAAGAATTTTAGTTGAATTGTACAATAAATGTCCAAGATGGACTCAAATACTTCTCCCCCATTTTGTCTCAATTTGACAAAGGGTGAAAAAAAACACCAATAAGCATATCTGAAAAATAAATTTGAGTAGATATCTATCAAATTATAAGCAACGTGCCATATCATGGATCTCCTACATAAAATATATATAGGAGGCATCTTTTGTCATTTTACAAACGACCTTGCCCTACACCCTCGAAGATCTATTATAAACATGAGTAAGATAAGAGGATATATTAAAAGAAGATAGATACTATTAAGGATGTATCATGCCAATAGATTTCCTTAGAGATTCAAATCTTAAAAAATCTAGAGGCTTAGTAAACATATCTGCTAATTGAAGTTCTGTGGGCAAATAGTTTATTTTCAATTCCTTAGATTCTACTAATTCACGTATAAAGTGATGTCGAATATTTATTTGTTTTGTGCGTGAGTGTTGAACATGATTATTAAAGATATTAATCGCACTTTGGTTATCGCAATAAAGATGTAATCTATCTTCATTAATGCCATAGTCACTTAACATTTGCTTTATCCACATCAATTGTGCACAACAGCTACCTGCGACTATATATTCTGATTCGGCTGTGGAAAGCGAGGTGCAGTTTTGTTTCTTATTATTCCATCCTACTAAGTTATTACTAATGTAATAACACGTGCCTAATGTGATTTTACTATCATCGGAATAGACATCCCAATCAGCGTCGGTGTATCCTATTATGGTGCTAGATGTGTCATTTGTGTACCAAATTCCTAGATTGATTGTCCCTTTTACGTATTTTATAATTCTTTTGAAGCAAATTAATTGACTCTCCTTAGGATCACTTTGATAGCGGGCACACACACACAAACAACATACATTATGTCAGGACGTGAGGCAATAAGGTATAATAGACTAGCTATCATGCTTCTATATAAGGTAGTATCAATAGGTTTCCCATGTTCATCTTTCGACAATTTGACTGAGGTACTCATGGGTGTCCTAGCGTCTTTGGCATTTTCTAATCCAAATTTCTTTACTAACTCTATAGCGTATTTGGTTTTTGAAATAAATAACCCATCAGACATTTGTTTGACTTGGAGACCTAATAAATATTGTAGCTCCCCCATTAATAACGTTTGGAACTCCCCATGCATAATATTTGAAAAGTTTTTAACTTCAGTAGGGGATGTTGATCCAAAAATAGTGTTATCTACGTAAACCTGGGCGATTAAGATATGTTTGTTAAAGTTTTTAACGAATAATGTTTGGTTATTACCACCTCGTCGAAAACGTTTATTGATAAGAAAGATCGACCGTCATTCATACCAAGCCCAAGGGGATTGCTTTAAACCATATCATGCCTTTTTCAATCTATTGACGTCATTCGGGTAATGAGGATCAATGAAGCTTTTCGTTTATTCAACATAGGTTTCTTCTGTCAAAATACCATTAAGAAAAATGAATTTCACATCCATTTGAAAAAGTGTGAAATGTAAATGACAGGCTATTGCTAAGAGTAATCGAACAGACTCGAGTCAAGTTACAAAGGTAAATGTTTCCTCTAAGTCTATTCCTTCAATTCGAGAGTAACCTTGAGCCACTAATTTGACTTTATTTCTAACTATCATCCCTGCTTCATCTGATTTATTTTTAAAAATTCATCTAGTGCCGATAACCCTTTTATTTTCTGGTCGAGGTACTAGATACCATACATCATGACTTTTGAATTGAGTGAGCTCCTTTTGCATAGCATCAATCCAAAAAGAGTCATTTAGTGATTCATTCACATTTTTTGGTTCTACTAGAGAAACAAAACATACAAAATGAGTAATATTTCGTAATTAAGATCTTGTACGAACAGGCTCATTAGGGTTACCAACTATTTGATCTAAGGGATGATCTTTAGAAGCTCAGTTAGGTACTTTAGGGATATTAGTTGGTAAAGAATCAACTATCTCTGGAAAATTATAATTTAAAACATATTCAGACTCATCCACTACAGTTGGCTCTTGTTCTTTACTCTCAATATTAGTGTCGCTAACAATCACATTTATAGATTCCATTAGAGCTTTAGTACGCATATTATAAACACGATAGGGCCGAATGTTTAGAGATTATCCTAAAAATATTTCTTTGTCACCATGGATTTAAAATTTAGACACGTGTTCTCTATCTTTGCAAACATAGCAAATACTCCCAAATGTTTGAAATATTTTAAATTGGGTTTTTTCCATACCAGAGTTCATAGGGAGTCTATTTGGTATTTTTTCTAAGATAAACCCTATTGATTATATAACATGCTTTCTGAACTGCCTCAACCCAAAAGTATTTTGGCAAGTTCTTAGCATATATCATTACCCTAACCATCTCTTGGAGTATGCGATTTTTACGCTCAACTATACCATTTTGTTGTGGTGTTTTAGGATCACTGAATTCATGTTTATAACCATTGTAGTCACAATATTCTATTACGCCCAACTCTTTAAATTCACCTCCTCTATCGCTACGAATTCGATTCACTTGGGTATCCTTTTCATTTTTAACTCGTAAAAGAATTTCCAAAAATTCATGAAATGTGTCAGATTTTTGTTTTAAGAATGCAACCTAAGTGAATCGAGTGAAATCGTCCACCATAACTAGAATGTAATTGTTACCACAAAGGCTTACAGTTCTAGAAGGACCCATAAGATCCACGTGAATAAGCATTAGAGGTTTTGTCGTTAAGATTTCTTTAACTTTCTTGTGAGCAGTTTTAACTATCTTTCCTTCTTGGCAGGGCCCATAGACAACGTTTGAAATAGATTGGCCTCTAACTATTTCTTAAGAGATTAATTTGCCAAGGTTGTTGTAATGTATGTGACCCACTAGTTTTTCCAGATTTCATTATCTTCCATCCTGGCTATATTACAAATTTCAGTACCTGGATTTACTATGTAACTGTTATCAGGAGTTCTAAGGCCTGTTATGATGCAGTCTCCATTCTCATTTAAAATTTTACAGTTTGTTTTTGAGAATGTGACTGTGTGTTTGGAGTCGCAAAATTGCAATATACTTAACAAGTTAGCTTTAAGACCTTTTACTAAAAGGACATCTTCGAGAATAAGTAGTCCCTTTTCTTGGAGTGTCCCCTTACCTATGATTTGAGTTGATACTCCATCTCCAAATAAAAATTTTCCTCCTAAGAAGTCAGTTCTGTTGGTTAGTTTAGTATAGTCTCCGATCATGTATTTGGAACAACCTGAGTCGAAATACCATCCAAAAGAAGCGTGTTTAGCTTTTAAAGAGCTAATCACAATGTTACACTTCATATAGGGTATTAGATCATCTTTTCTAACCCAAATTGCTCTAGTTCTAAAACGTTTGCGCGCATTTGCTCGAATATTAAAATTTTTGCAAGCATTATCTTATTTTTCAAAAGATTTGTGTGCATTTGCCTGAGTTTTGACAGTTTTTTAAGCATTTGGTTTAGTCATGAATCTGGGACTCTTTCTCTTGAACTTCTTTTTAGTATTAGATCATTTCTTCCTATTTCTATAGTTAGAGTTCTTATCAGGCTACCTAGGAATAACGTAGTTTTTTCTATTCTATCTAGAATAGTTAAATTTTGAATAAATTGGTGAATTAAAGACATGCTTATTCAGACGTTTTTGAAAACGTTCTTTAAGGCAGCGTCCATAAACATTACAGTAAGAACAGTATAGACGGCTAGATGGTTTCTTAAGATTTGAAAATCTTTTCAAATAGGCCTATCCATTTCTTGGGCTCTGGCCTTATGTCTAACTGCAACAGGTTGAAACGAAGGTTCTCCTTGCCTTATAGGGGGAAAACATACTTATCCTTAGGCTCAACATTTGACTTATAACTATATCCCATAACAATGTCTGGTTCTTTCTGTTTTTTTATCAAAGTCATTTTTCAAAGCTTGAAAATCTAGACATAGGTCATTAGGTCTTATTCCTCTAGGCACAAATTTCACATTTGGAAAAGGTTTGTTCGGTGCCTTAGGTTTTTGTTCAAATCCTATGCCCATTTTATCATCAGAATTGGTTTTACTTGACGCTACATAATCTTCAAAACAGTTAGCATTATTTTCAAATTTAGAATTTTTTTAAGATTATTGAAACGTTCTCTTTAGATTGTTCCAATTCCATTAAAGTAGTTTTGTATTTCTTTTCCAAAATCTCATTCGACTCCAAAAGTTCTTTGATTTTTCCAAGAAAAGATTTAGTTTTATTTTCATGATCCATACATTGAGTGGTGTAGTCCTCAACACTCTGTTTTAACATAAGACTTAGGGCCTCTATTTTCTCAGTAAGGTCTTTGACTATTTTTTCAAGTTTAGTGATCTTCCTAAGAGTCTTGGTATAGATTGTATGAATGTCTGGGAGATTATCATTATCGGAGTCACTAAGTGTGGTTTGCGGATTGTCCCTTAACGCTTCATTTTTAGGACTCATACACATATTCAATTCTTCATTCAAACATTCCCTTTGACTCACCCCCCTAGACGAACTACTAGCATTTTCAACATTAGTTGCATTCTTTAGGCATAAAACAGACAAACCGGTAGGCAAAATATCACGCGACATAGCAAGATTAGACATTCGATCATCAGTTTTAGCATGAAGTGTAGGCTTATCATCTGTATATACAATCTTAGAAACGAATAACATGCAAGGATCAAACACATTGGGTGATTCAGGCTCATCATTATCTGAGTTTCTTGAATCATCCCAAGTTTTACAAATATTGGCCTTATTGTTTTTGTTGTTCTTATTCACATTAACTCTACACTTATTGGCCATATGACCTAACTTGTCACATCTAAAGAATTCAATCTTTTTAAGGTCTTTTTCAGGTCTAATATTATTATTAGTGTAGTGTTTTTCTTGTATTTTCTCATGAGGTTTTATATTAGAAGAATTTTAATAAGCAAACTTCCCTTGTTTAGAAGTAATATTATTTCTAAATTTCAAAATACTTTTAAAATGTTTAGACATGAGGGAAAGATGATTGCCCAAATCATCTAAGTCACACTCTTCATCAGAATCCAAGTCAGAATTAGGAACACCAATGTGTGGTGAAGTCACCTTAGACTGAAAGACAAGGTTTGGACTGGTGTGTTTCTTTTGATTATTAAAGAGTTGTTTCTTAAATTCTAATTCCATTTCCACTGTTTTGAGTTTGCTACTGAGGAATTTTGGAGTGAGATTTAGATCATCTATCTCTTTAATTACATATATTTTATTATCAAATTTCAGTGGAAGTGATCTCATAATTTTAGAAACTATCTCTTTCCTATCATATACAAGCCATTAGCACGTGGTTTGGTAATTACATCAGTTAACTTAATGTAAAACTCATCAAATGTTTCAGTCTCAGCCATCAAAAGTGTGTTATACTATTATATAAGCATTTGGGTCTTAGCAGCCTTAACACGCGTGCCACCTTCATGGGCAGTGACCAACGAGTCCCAAGCTTCCTTAGAAGTTGAACAAATAGATATTCTCTTAAATTCATGTTCATGGATCGACATAAAAATAGTACTATTTCCTTTATTATTATTATAGGAGGCCAATTTGTCTTCCTTAGTGAACTCGCTTAGGAGTTTTTTTAACTCTTACAATACTACCTTTTGCAGCAGGCTTAGTTGGGTGTATATATCCATTTTCTATAGCATCCCAGACTTCATCTCCCAAGGTCCCTTGTATGAAGGCTATTATCCTTACTTTCCAGTAAGGGAAGTTAGTCCCATTAAAGAGGGGATGCCTGGACAAGTTTCCCAGTATCTCAAATTTCTCATCCATAGTTTTTTTTTAAAACAGTTTCAAAAAAGACAGGACCTTAGAATGTTTTGAAAAAAAAGTACACTTCTCTCATACCAATTGAAAATACTCTTACTAAATCGTTTAACAAAAGTTAAATCAGTTGAGTAAGATCTTTCTTGAAGAAACTCTTTTCTAAAACAGTTATAAGAACATAAGATGTGTTTGATTATTATGAACGTCAAATTTCAGTTACTTAAAATCAGGTTTTAAAATCCCAATAACTAAATCTAGCAGTACAATAGTATGACTAAAGAAATAAAAAACACACAATGCAAGGGAATTTTTTAACGTGTTAAAAACCCTTCCAATTGGGAAAACATCCACGGAGGTCTCTACACCTCAAAACTAAAATCTACTCGAATGAGTTTTAAGTTACAATCAAGCAACGAACTAAACGATAAATACATACCTAAATCTACGTTCAGAAGGTATACCAGCTCCGTTAGATAACTCTGATTTATTTTAAGGCCCTAATTGGTTCTTGTTGGGCCTGTTAACGGGTCAGAGCCGGGTCAGGTTTAGTGAGATCCAGATCCGTGTAATCGGGTCTTCATCGGGTTCGGGTTCGGGTCTTCATCGGGTCTACAATATTGGATCCATACCCGGATCCGTTCGGGTCTTTGATTCTCGAGTTTGGGTCTGACCAAATATATACATTTATTTTATATTATCCCCCTTCTTTATTTTTTAATCTTAAATTAAAATATTTTGTAATGTATTATAGAATATTATTAGTATAAATAAAACATATATTATTTATATTTATTATATACATAAATATATATTTTTATATATATTACTTACATGTTATATTGATAAGATATATTTATAAATATATATAAATTTATAGTACATGCATATATATTTAAAAAATAATAATGTACAATTCGGGTCGGGTCTTCGGGTCCGGGTCTTGTATAAGATCCAGAACCTACCCGTTTAATAAACGAGTCTTCGGGTCTTGGGTCCAAAAAAATATGCTCATACCCTATTAAAAGGATCGGGTCTGGGTCGGGTCCGGGTCCAAACCCGTCCCATTGACAGGCCTAGTTCTTGTCATCCTTCAGCTTGTCTCCTTAACTCATTCATTACGTTGACTCCAAATGGTCAAAATAAATCTACTAACACACTGTTTTAAGTGATGTTGCATGAAGGTGTTGTGAATGAAGTGCCTAAAACAAGCATTTACTCACACGCACTTATACAAAAAATTCCTACAAATTATAGAAACTGTCTAATTATGAAATGCAATATTTCACACTACTAAACTTAGGTATATTCTTGAAATCTCAGTATTTACAGATCTTTGTTATCAAGAATCTTTTTAAAAGAAAGATCCTCCGAATCTTATTTTTATACAAGTTTTTCAAAATTAAAAACTCAGATCTGAAATATATAAACCCTAGTTTCACTTTTGTAAAACGAAATAGAGATTTGCTGGATATAAATCAGATAAAAAGTTTTAGAAACGGATCCAACGAGAGAGGTTGATTTCTAAACTAAAGAAATCAAATCTTAGCACTACAAAGTGACTGTATCACTTTTTGAATTAGATCTACAAGTTTTTATTAATAGAAACAAGTTCTAATCCTTAGTGAAGGTGTTAGACGAGTGATTAAAACCAAAGAGGGATTTGAACTTGTTAAAACGAAACCCCGAAACCCTAACTCTCTCTCAAATATTTTTGAAATAATTTTGGTAGAGTTTTGTTTGATTTTGGTATTTTCTCTCGATTTATTTCTCTCTCTACTCTCTCTCTCTTTCGCTTTTTTTTCTCTCAGACCTATGATCTCCCAAAGATTGGAAATGTACGAACGATGGTCTCTATTTATACTAATGGTTGTAAGGGTCGGGAATCTTAAGCCAAATCAACGACTAAGATCAACTCTCATCAGTCAATGTAAATCTCACGGCTCACAATGCACCGTAATTAAAAGGTCAATGATTGGATAAAAGGGATGTCACAAGGATTGATTTAAAACGCATGCAGAATATTGATAGATTTTGTTCCAACGATGCAAAGTGAATATTACAATTGTGAGAGTAAATATCTAACCACTAAAGTGCCAACACGTGTATGACTCAGATGCAACCTCACAGACGTGTTTTTGAGTTTTAAATAATCCCACTTGCACCCAAAATATTATCAAGCGGTTTTGGTTCCTACCCAACACAAATTTTAGGAAGTTTTGGAAATACAGTTTTAATCCCAAACATTTTAAAACCTTAAATTTTAATTTTAGAAAAAGGTTTTTAAATGTTTAAAAATTCCTAAAAAATCCTTAAAAATTATAGAAAATTCCTTTTAGCTTATATTACCACACACACCTCATATATGCCCTAATATATAATAAATGCAATCTTAGAGTGTGCAGTGTTGTTGTATTTCTATCTGTATGACCATATACCTTGTTGATGTAGACACTTTAAGATCATGAAAAGGCACATGGGGATGACACATATTTTGTTTATATTTCCAAACTAGATAAGCTCCTATATATTAGACTCAAGTAAGTCACATATATAGTGTGCTTCACTTGTTGGGTTAGCGGAAGGGTTCCCCCTTGAGCATGACTTCCATGATATACTTTTTGCTTTTGAGGGCAATCGGTATATATGGACAAGCCATTTGATATACCCGAGTGTGCATGAATTGCCTCACTATATACATCATGGGGACTGTATGTATGAACAAAAATTTATATACTCGACGTATGCGAATGAGTTTTTGGCTATATACCACCCATCATGAGATCGGTCAAGTAGTATGATGCGCGCGCGCGCGTGGGGGGGGGGGGGGGGGGCATTTGATATACGTCGAAGGTACTAGGCCAATGGAAGGTGATAGTCATATTATTTAGGCTAACTGTGACCTATCGGACTAGAGCCCATCACAAAGTGACCCCTCAGTACGGGACAAAATTTTGGTCAATAGCCATGCTCTTGGTGATGTATTGTGTAAAATGCACGATTATTTAATTAGTATATTATGGAGAGAGTCTTTTATGATGAGTGAAATAAGTACTATGGGGGAAGCATGTACAATAAATCTAGCATGGAGTGTGAAGACTATACTAAACATGTATACATGTGAGTGAGTAATATGCGAATATCTATAAGTGAGTGTGTGTTTATGAGCCTAAGCATGGATCAACTATAAGTGGCATGTGACATGTGCAAGTGAGCATGTATCTATACAAGTGTGATAAGTGGAGGTGTGTCCTAGTGAAACCTAAGCATGAATATTCTAAGTGGTTTGTGAAACATGTGAATTTAAGCAATCCTACATACAAGTTTAAGTAGTGTAAAATGAAAAGTGAGTGAGAAGGGATATATACATGAGGTAGATATATACAAGGGGTAATAGAGGAAAAAAAGGAACATACCGGTAGGTGAATACGCACACATGCAGAAAATGACAACAGCCATGTAAGAATAGAGTCTAGCCCTCTTATAACAAACAAGTCTACTAAAATTCCCCAGCGGAGTTTCCACTGTGTCCATCCCATCCTAGTCAGCGCGTGCATAGGGGTCTCGCGCCATTCCTCGGGGTTCTTCGGTCATCGTTAATTAGAGTGATGTATAGAGATAAATTCGACAGCCTATTTTGCACAAAACAGGCAAAAGAAATGTTACCACCTCGAGATAACGACATCAAAGACACACTGATGCTTGCAAAACCAATTAGTTCAAGGATTCAGGGGATAAGTTATGGAATTGGAAGGTGTTAGACACCCATACCGCCCTTTAAGTCTCTCATGGGAATGTGTTATTCTTCTCCTTAATAACTCTGTGAAGTGTGTGCGTGTCTATATAAATGGAGAGAGGAGTCACTCGACTCGCATCATGGATAAAGGCAGAGTGAGGTAAACCATAGGAGTGTTCCCAAAATAGTAATTAAAAAATATAATGTATGCATTTATCGGGTTACCGATTGTATATGAAATAATGATGGTATATATTGAATGAAACGCAAGCACAGATCACAAGTATATGATATGAAAATAGTACACGAACAAAAATAAGAAAGAAGGACTTGAATCTCGAATTTCACCCGAGACACCTACGTAGCCTAAAAAAGATTCAAAGTCCACGTAGTTCGCATATAACACGGGTGTGGGGTTTATACAATAAATCCAATCGGGGACTTTCTTATATGTGCGTGTGTAGAAAATTGATGTTTTAGTGTGAGAAAATGTAGTGAGAAATCCCCGTTTGTAATTTACAAGCAAACTCTCTTTTTCATATTTTTAGTTTTTTTTATTGAAAATATAGGATTTGCAATACTAATAATAAAAAAGTTGGATATTAATGTGTGTGATCCAATAAAGATGAAATTCTAAAGTAAGAAACAAATAACTAATGCGAAAATAAGAGAATTTAAAGAGTGGGTGAAAGGTTTGAACCTTCTTTGGAAGCTTTAAGGTTGATCTTAATTGTTGAAGGGATGCTATTACAAGTGGATAGAGGTGGTAGGAGGATAGGTAACGGAATTTGTTAAATTAGATAAGGAAAGGATGGAAATGTAATGGGGGGAGGGGCGGGGTGAGAGGTTATAATATGGAAACCATTCTGACTTCTAGAGAATGTGGCTGCGATCACTGATAGGGATGCTTCTGATGTGACTTTCGAAGTGAGCTCATGCTCCCTTTATATAGGGTCAAGGGGGGTGCCGATCGGCATTGTCCTTGACATCCCTATCGCAAGGTAACCCCAGACACACTGCCGATAGGCAGGAAAATGCGATTGCCATTTGGCAGTCTCCTGTGGATTTTTTTTAGAAAAACTGTTGTAAAACGCAATTCGCAAGTTGAAATCGTGCATAGGATGAACCGTTGGAAAGGGTATGCATATACCTTTAAGAATCCATTAGGACGCTCCCGGTTTTGGGAATTGATTGTGGTCAAATGAGGCTCAAAAGCACCCTACAATCTTTTAATTAGAGGGAAATGTATCGTTCGTCCAAATCGTAAGATCGATTCACTCACGGGACAGACCTTTGGAAAGGTTATACAGGGATCTTCGATGTTCCAAAGATATTTTCTCGGTTCGAAGAGTTAAACTTGGTCAAATGGGTCTTGAAAGTGCCCAGTCATCTTTCGAAGTAAAATAATTCGTTCTTCCATATCTTAAGGCTGATTTACGTATGGGGCATACCGTTAGAAAGGGTATTTAAAGCCCTTCAAAGATTCATTTAGTCTCATTCGAGCGAAAGATTTATGGGAGTTAAATGGAGCATGGGAGTGCCCGATGGCCTCTATATTAGTTTTAGGGGCAAATGGTCTATTCATCCGAACAATAAGGTCGATTTACACACAGGGTGGACCGTTAGAAAGGGATTCAGGGCCTTGCAAAAATTCATTGAACTTATGCTTAGGTGAGGAAGTTGATTGGGGTCAAAATGGGGCTCGGTGGCATCTAGATTAGTTTTTAATAGTAAAATGGACCATTCGCCCGAACCGTAAGCCCAATTCGTGCACGGGGTGGATTATCGAAAAGGGGATTCAGAGCCCTTTGAATATTCATTGATCTTCCACTCTAGTGAGAGAGTTGACCGATAGTCAAACGGGATCGAGCCGCCCGGTGGCCTCTAGATCAGTACTCAAAGTATGACCTAGGGTTTATGCTAAAGGAGGAAGTGCTAGGTACCTAAGGAGATTCTTCATAGGGACTTAGAATGTGGTGTCTATAACATGGATCTATGCTTAGGTATAAATTAGGATCAGTAAAAGGTGTAGGGACATCACTTAACCGGTTTGGGTACTCAAGAGTGCTTGTGTGTAATTTGGTTGACGGGTGGTCGTTAGCATTAATGTAAGTGTGATAGAAAGCTTGAATTGAGTAACGGGTGGATGTTAATATACATGTAAGTGTTTGAGGAAGCTCGACTTTGAGATATTTTGATATCTCATTCGAGGTTTGAATAGAGATATTGAGGTAATTAGAGATTGATGCATCTCTATTATAACAACATACCAAGATATATATTGTCAAAGCTTACGCTTATGAGAAGGACTCGGTATTATGCTTACGTACACGTCTAGTCACGAGATCAAAGTCTACGCAATTTGGTCGTACACTTGTTTAAATGTGATGTGTGTGAAAGTGTGAGGACTTAGTTTAAGAATGGGGAAGCTATCTGTAAGATAAAGGGTAGCTTCAGCGGAGGTTCAGAATGGGAATGGACCCGAACGCACCGACAAAGGCATAATTTATTATGATTGTCGGGTGATCACTACTAAGAAGGTTTTGTCCTTTAAACTAGTTTAAAGTTGTAATACTAAGAATGTAATGTGCTAGACGTCCTTCGCTACCTACGGGTTTGAAAGAGAAAGTGGGGTTTGGACTAGAGATGGAGGCATCGCTAAGAAATAATATGATGAGATACATATTATGAGGCTTGGGTTTCACGAGTTTAGTTAGGTATAGTGCCTACGTACCCCAGGAGACATGGGATCAAAGAGAATGTAATTCTAACAAATGAGAAATATTTACGAGTGTAGGCGATGGGATACCGACTATAAAATATACATCATTATGATATTTATAAATCACAGTCCTTAATATAGAACTTTCATTATGAGTTGGATCGAAGTAGTCATATGTTAAAAATACGTTAATCAAAGGCCGATGCTTGAAGAGTATTTGTTAGAAAACACATATTCGAAGATGTCATCATAGCGACGGGATTTGTTCGCTCGGAAAAGTGGTGAGGTTGTCCGATTTTACACTTTGGTTTAGCAAAGTTTCAAAATGAATCGTCTCACAAACCACTATACCAAAATGCGACTTTAGTAATAGTATTTTACCGTTCCAAAAAATAATAGTAATGGTAATTTTTTGTTAGAATAAGGGGCAAGGAACAAAATTAGTAACAAATTTTTACCCTTACAAATTTTGGATCTAGTAACGATAAAATACCATTACTAATTCTGGATTTACCAATGGTATTTTACCATTACTAAATCCATAATTAGTAACAATATTTTCTCATTACTAATTCTGATTTAGTAATGGAATTTTCTGTTACCATTTTTACCTTATTACACATGTTTTGTAATACTTTTGTCTGATTTTGTAATGGTAAAGTTACTACTATATATATATATATTTTTTTTTTCAAGATCCGATATCATGTCCTGAATTTAAATAAATTTAATTATGCTCACCACACTATTCAAATCCCAAGAACATATGCAAAAATAGTCCACATAAACAATGACACTACATTCAACATTTACATTTTATATAAGCCACCACTGCTTATTTACAAAAGAAACTTACATATCAAGAGAAAAATCTCTTTTAAAAAATAAGAGAGAAAAAATCTGGATCTATACAAACAAAAATTATCCAAATATGTAAATTATGATGAGTACTAAACATTTGTGTTTCACTTGTAACATTGACACACTAACCCTGCACATACCATGACTAACAACCAATGTTTAACAACACCTTTCTTAAAAGCTCTAGCAACAATAACACTGTTTGGATCTCTTGGGTCAACAATCGCTATGATAGTCTCTAAATCGAGCACATCTAACCTATTATAGAACCAAAATAAATGGACAATGAATTTTGAGGTGATATAAACAATATCATAACAGTAAGAATTCGAAAAATCAACCCATAAAAAATATTTGAAACATAATTGGGCTCATTCTGTTTTTAACTCTATTACCTCACCCATATAAAAATATGTGATAACTATTAGAGAAATAAGGAAAAAAAATGCAATTCAGCTATTTCTATAAATAAAAATGACAATTCAACTATTGATATTACATGACTAATATTACACGAATTTTTATTTATTTGATAATTACTTCACAATGTTTGTTGACGTAATATCATGCCCTTCGTATATGATCTTTGCAGTACATACTCTACATACAATACAAACTACAAACCAAACAAAATTTTTAATAAATTGCGACAAAGACAATCATTCTAGTTACGTACCACGTACGGTACCCGTACTGAGAAAAAATGTGAACCGCAAACCTGGCAACATTGATTCGGACTTCCTAGAGTCTACATTACTTGATTGATCATCAACACTTGTGTGTAAGTATACGTACATAAGAATCACATCAATAATAAAACAGTCTCTGAAACTTCTTAAATTAACATGTATAAAACATATTGATAAAGTTAGAACTCCATATTAGGCCATACAAATAATAAAAATGTGGAAGGTAAAAATGAAGACTCAAAATAAACCAATATAATTCAAAATAGAATATGACCACAACCATTTATCACAGTTACACTTCTTCACAAGCAACCGACATTGTGATTAGAAAAAATAAAGTAACAAATACTTATACCCGATAGTATAAACAACATGGGATACTAGCGAACCCAAAAAATGTCATATGAACTAGATTAAACATAAAACACAAGTAATTTTAATCATAAATGGAATCAAAGTGATAGAATAAAACCTTTCCTCATGAGACATTCCTGAATGGATGCAAATAGAAGGAAAATTGCACTCAACAAGTAGTTTGTTCAACTTTGCTGCTCTATTGACAGTTTTAACAAAAATGACAATTTGATTGAAATCTAAAGCATCAATAAGGTCATTGAGCGTGCGATTCTTCTCCAGATCACTCAATTTGATGTAATGCTGACACGAAAAAGAACAAAAAATAGTGAATGAACTTGAAGATTGAACATTAACAAGAGTGTAGTTCAACCTTATATATCAAAAGTACCAGTATAAAGACCATGAAGAGTTTACTTAGCCTCATCATCAACCTAAATTTCCATCGACTGAAAGGTGTAATGGTCACTAATAGGAAAGTCAAGGACCATACCTTATGTTACTTCGTCATGAACAAAATAAAATTGATACTTCATGTTTCAGTCTTTATGACATATAATATGAGCAATGTGTATCTTTATTTTAAGCCATTCATCACATCCATTTGGATATCATAATGATGATGTATGGTGTATGGCATCACATTGATCATAAAATATAATAAAATTTTCTTTTTTCCTTTCCCCTTGTAGGAGTAAGGGGAAGGGAAAAAAGACCATATTGTATTCTACTTGGTTATGAACACGAATGAATCAATACTTCTAGTTTTCAGTCTTCATGACATGTAACATGAGCAATGTGTATATCTCCATTTTCGAGCCATTGATCACATCCAATTGGATATCATAATGACGATGTATGGTGCATCTCATCACGTCAATCATAAAATATAATGAAATTTTTTCCTTCCCTAATGTAGGATTGAGCAAACCATTTTAAAAAATGAACAATTTAATAAATAACAATCATCGGGGAAATAACATCGCGCATTTCTTCATTTGCAGGACAAATTAAGTATTTCATTTGCAGAACTTCAAACAGAACATCATTAATTAAAAAAGGATCTACTTGTGATGCATTTTCACATGATATGTTACTACACTGGATTGATAGACAAAGTGATAAGGAATAACTTCATAAATGAGAGAGTAAGGGCTAAATGACCCTTGTGAGTGCTTAAATTCAGGCCAGCTAAGAAGATAATCATTAACTACAAGAGGTTATGGAAGCATTATTGGTCGATCCTGCAAGAAAGCCACATTATACATTGACAAACTAGTTTTTATCCCCCCCCCCCCCCCCCCAAACAACCAAAATCTTATTCTTAAATTCCTAACTAATACAACTCCATTTCACAGGAGAATCATATTCAATATTATACACAATGTTTTATCTATATAATTATAATTTGGCAAGCACTAGTATTAAGTCTATCCATATATCAATTAAAGGTCAGATTTTGGTTAAAAAAATCAATGATACAATGGCAATGATAGAAGATAACTAATGTTACCATGCTAAGAAGTACTATTAAATGAAAAGCAATATTGTTATCTTTTGAACACAAAAAAATATCTACATCCATATGTATATATATTTATATATTTCCATGGTTTAGAAACAGTTATGTTCGTCCCAAGAGATAATTCTCCACAACTACTTAATTTTACCTTTCTTCAGATATAAGACACCAAAGAATTTGTAGGGAGTTCATTATTTAGAAACCAACATTGAATAACTATTAAAACTTACCTTTCTTATCAATAAAATAAAATAATACTTTACTATTTGATAAGTTGACTTAAATTTTGAGTGTAGAATTTTTGTCTTGATTGGAATGTTTTTCAAAATTGTTCATGTTCTATTCTAGACTGAAAATAAACATTTGGAGTAAGAAAAATGCTACAATGCATATTCAATCAAACGACCGGTTTTCAAAACAACACAACACACTTGTGTCTAATACACATTTTTTATATCATGTTAGTAAGAGTTCTGCAAAACAGAATCTACAATCCATTTACCAAATATGTCACCATGTTATTGAAACAGAATTAGAGGTAAATGATCATGATGTTGGTTCCACTATGAAACAATCGTGTTTAATCATGCACATATGGGTCTTACATGTTAATATAGAAGCTTCCTATAAGAAAATAAATTGCACTGAAAATGATTCTATCAGAAATTCTAATAACCCAACCCTTTGGCATTGGGGTGTATCCTAGTATCTAGACACCCAAAAGAAAAAAAACCCAAAAGTCATTGATCGAAAAGTAAAGAATCTAACCAAAATACTAACCTCTTTCACTATAACAACATCCATAACTTTAACTAAAGAGAACCTATTTAACTTGGGAAAAAGAGGAAATAAAGTCTCAAGAGATATGCCACTTAGAGGATTATTTATAGGGATGAGAGAAAAAATACTTGATATCTTCATAGTGAGCATCATGATCTTAAAAAGTTAAAAAACACATTACCTTTAGGATTCATGCCTTTTAACTTCAACATTGTAAGAATTTGGTATGACATTTGCAAAATAGAGGGAAAAAATCACCAAGCACACTTAAACTCTAGAAATTTATCACAAAATTCTAAAATAGAAACCCCTTAAGCTTGCCTACTTCATCTACAAACAACTACATGGTAATATAGTGATGCACGTAGTAATAAGAATCATACTCAAGTCAAAACATACCTAAAACCCATATCACGAACTCTGCAACCAGTTAACATGGGAAGATACTAAATCAAACATCACAAAATCAAAATGTTGTATACTATTGGATTGAATGATTACTGCTAAATTTTAAGTGATGTTCTCCATGTGATCTTAAGTTTTAGTTTTGATATTAATACTCTATATTTAAGAAATCGCAAATATATACAAAAAAGTTGGATTCCATAGTTCCACTTTCTTACACTATTCTCTTCACAAACACAAATCAAAATAATTTGGTCTTTTGAAACATTAAAGAATATGTGACAGCATCAAAATAAAATCGTATTTGTCCTACATCTTATAATGTATTTCAAATTAATCCATAAAAATTCAAGAAATCAAATGCCAATGATATAAACACAATGATCATTACCAAAGAACAAAAATGTCAATCGACAAATGAATTATTTTTACTAAAAGCATATGTAAACTACATACTACTTATTGTGGGTAGGTACTCCAAATATGGTCATTTGTACCTATCTTATCCCCACTTTGTTGAAATGGTAGCTAATATTTGAAAATTGACACCAATTACATGGCTTACATACTATCTAATTTCAGGTATAAATGTTTTACTTTTGGCCAGTTCAGGAAAACACTTGATTAGGCTCAAATTCTTTCGAATTTATCCCCCTAATTTAGGGACATTTAGCATCTCGAGTAATGAAAAATGAGTTGAATTATCGCATTTACTTGCTACTGACTCTTTCTAACAAGTACATCTAGTTTCGTGTATTTCTCATGAGTTTTGCAGGTATTTAAAGCATTGAGGAAGAAAGAAATTGGAAAAGAATCGAAAGAAATAAAAGAAGGAAAGTCAAAGGGGAGTTTCGTAATTTTGTAGCCTTAGTCTGGAGTCAAATCCAACAGGAGAGTTAAAGATTTTTCACTCACAAGAACATTGGAAGAAACGACACTTCAATCTGAGTTATGGTGAAAAAGTTATGAGCATTTGAAGATGAGAAGAATCAAGAAAAGATCCCTGCATGAAATTCATGGGCGATCCGGACCTTTATTTTTAAAGGATCTGGATCGGTTCCCCAGAAAATCTCTGAATGAAAAAAGCAAGCGATCCGGACCTTTTATCCAAAAAGGATCTGGACAGCATAGCAAAAAGTCCCTGGATGAAAAAGGGGAGCGATCCGGACCTTTTATCCAAAAGGATCCGAACAGCCCTTGTCTAAGGTTCCCTGCTTGAAATAAAGGGGCGATCCAGACCACCTTGCCCTATGGATCCGGACTGCTTGTGATTTTTCTCAGATTCTCTATCTTTTTCTCAGAGTTTTTATTTGGCCAAACTCTTGTAAATTTCGGAGCTATTTATTCAAGTTGGTTACATAATAATAGGGGTTCGACATTTTTAGTTTTCTAATTAGGAGTAGAGTTTGTACCCAAAAGCCCTAGTTTTACAATAAGAGAATTTGCTATAAGGATTGCACTTTGATTTTTTCAATACAAGTAATGTTCTTCTTGTAATTTTTCAATAGCTAATTAGTTTGATTGCTGGTTTGATTATGCACTTCTCTTTTCATCTATTTTCTTTAGATTTGATGTTTTATTTCTTGAAAACCATGTTTTTCTTTAATTTAATCATGTCCAGCTAATTTTCCAAGGGTTGGAATGCATAAATCAAACCCGATGTCTTTTACAAATGCTTAAAATTAATTTATGAATTAAATAATTGATTAAATCGTGTTGTGTGGTGATCACAACCGTTATAGGACTTTTGATCCCGTTTGCCCTAGGTAACTGGGATGCTTAAGGGTGCAACACACGTGTAGCTATAATGACACTGATTTATTCTTGCTTTTGATTATATATGATGCGGGCTTGAACCTCATATATATAATGCTTGAGATTAATAAAGATTGAGTTTTATTGATTATTTCAATTTAACATTTGGTTTTAACATTAGTAAATTGACTAGGGTTGGAGTATTGTATCCTGATCTATTCTTCTCATTCAAAATCTTTTTCATTTAGAAGTTCAGTTTCATAAGTAGTTAAAAAGCATTCATTAGTTAATAGCATGTTCATTAGTTAAATTTTTATATTCCTCTTAGTTATAGATATTCTCCTTTCCAAATCATCTTTTTCGTTTCTTTTTAGAGTCAAGTTAGGGTTCTCAATCATTCCAACGTCATCACAATTTTCTTGTCCTATTTCCTTGAGGATCGATACCAGACTTATCGGGATTATTAATTGAGTGATAGACTTGCACTTGATCCTAGATAACATGCACTCGGATACACATTTATGCTCACGTCAAGTTTTTGGCACCGTTGCCGAGGAATTAGGTAGAATTAGGTTAAATCGAGTCAATCTAAAACTTTGATCACAATTTTTTTTTTAAATAAATAAATTATCTCTCAAAAGCCTGTTCATGCAAAATCCTGAACAAACTTCTCAAAATACTCCAACTAGAATTCACGAAAATCTAATTATTGAGTATAGTCCTGACTGCCCTCACACCCCTCGTGTTCCACAATTCTCGGTTCCACATCCTACACTGCCAAATTCACTATCTGATTACACTTTGAGTGACTCATCTGGTTACATTTCAGGTTCCACGCCTAGTGCACCGAGTGAGGATACCGAGTCATTAAGAGAAAGAACAATATCAGACGTTGCTAGTTTCGGTACTGGGGAGGGAAATCCACCATATCATCCCATGAAATAACTCATTTTTTCCGAGTGAATTGTCACCCCTGGTTGCATTTTACTCCCGTATAATTCCGGTCAGTTCCACTTTTGCAATGGGATGATACAAATTCTCCCTACTTTTCACGACATGGATTCGGAGAAACTATACCTTCACATACGCGAATTCGAAGAGGCGTGCGAGACGTTTAGTGATCAAGCTTGCACGCAAGATGTCATTCGCCTGAAGATTTTCCCTTTTTCCTTAAAAGATAAAGCTAAGACCTGGCTGTGGTCTCTACCCCCGAACTCCATTATCTCTTGGAAGGATATGCAATCGAAATTTCTCTAAAAGTTCTATCCATAGCACAAAATAAACTTTGTCAAGACTCAAATTCAATATTTTCGACAAAAAGATAATGAGTCTTTCGATAAGTTTTGGGAACGCTTTGAAGAATTTCTTAGCGCCTACCCCCATCATGGATTCGAAAAACACCACCTAATCTCTCTCTTCCATCATGGGATAACAGGAGCGTCTAAACAACTTGTGCAAACCATGTGCGAAAGACCATTCTGGGAATTAGATGCTAGTGATGCTGAGGCCCATCTTAAGTATGTCATCGAGACTACTCAAGCATGGGGCATATCTAATCCTAATGTCCAAACCCGACATAGACAAATATCTACCACTCCAACTGCATTCGGTCTATACCAACTAGATAATAATACATTACTAGACCGTTGATTTGATAAGTTTGAGAGGGATGTGAAAGATCTACTTGAAGTTCGATTGAGATATATTTTCGGATCCAACTATGCTGTAAAAGAAAATGTGTGTGCTATTTGTGAGGTGGGACATTCAACAGAGGAATGCCCGATGATACCCGCCTACAAAGTCAAGAGCAAGTGAGTCACATAAGAGAGTTGAAGGGAAATTTTAACACCCCTCACGGGAATGCATACAACCCTTCGTGGAGGAACCATCTTGGTTTTAGTTATGGGCAATAACACGCTGCGATGAATCCTACCTCACATGTTGCCCTACCTCCACCCCTTCCTCAATTTCAACAAGTACCACCTATGCAGCCACAAATGCAAGCACCACCTCCTGGACCGTACATCACACCACTGCAGAGAAACCTCAAGGATACTATAAACCAATTCATCCAGTCCCAAAATTCAACCAATGCTAAGTATGATCGCATGTTTACCGACATCAATGCAAACATCTCTAAGTTGTAAGCATCCATGAGTATCCAGGAGGGTAAATTTTCGGCCCAAAGCCAAAGACCTCCTCAAAGTCAACCTAGTGCTAGATCTACATCCAATGTAAATCAAGAGCAATGTAGCGTAATTACCACTCTACGTAGTGCAAGGGTTGTTGACTTGTCACCTCCTCCATGCGATGAGCAAAATGAAAAGGAGATTTCGCCCGGCATGAAAGATGCCGAAGATGTCCCCTTGGAAAAGAGTGATACTGAAAACATAGGCGGGACGGAAGTGGTTGTGAAACCTCTTCGCGCAACCCCATATCGTTAACGGTTGATCCCTCAATCTAAAGAGACTCCTCGGGACGATGTCCTCGACGTTCTTAAGCAAGTTAAGAGTAATTTATCTTTTCTCGAGACCATAAGCGAATTCTCGCGTATGCTAAGTTACTTAAGGATTTACTCACGGTGAAACGAAGGCTGAAGGTAAAGAAAAATGTATTTCTAACACAGAACGTCAGCTCCGTCCTGTTGAGTGACCTCCCACTAAAATATAAAGATCCGGGTGCACCCACCATTTCGTGCATCATGGCGAAGAACCGAATTGAGAGAGCGCTTGTAGATTTAGGGGTGGGTGTTAATATTCTTCCTTATTCCATTTATAAGCAACTACACTTGGGGTCCCTTAAGCCCACAAATATGACTCCCCAACTCACGGATCGCTTCGTGAAGATGCCTCGGGGAATTGTCGAAGATGTGATCGTCCAAATTGACACTTTCTACCTCCTGGTGGATTTTATTATTTAGGATGAGGAGACATCCATTCTCCCGAGAAATCATGTTCCCGTTATTCTGGGTCACCCATTCTTAGCTATGGCTAATGAGCTCATCAATACTCTAATTGGGCGAATGCAATTAACATTTGGTAACATGACCCTCGAGACAAATATTTTTAATAACATTAAGAACGAGGGCGATGAAAGTGAATTGCGAGAAATGGATCTTATCGAGGAAGCACACGAGCATGAGAGGACTCACAAGAGAGAGCAGTTAGGGGTAGGCCTTGTTGCGCCAAGTGAGAGAGGTGATTTTGACGCTAAGCACGAGGTGAGGGAGGTGTGCTTAGTAACAGCGAGCGAAAGCGAGAGCGAGCACGTAAGCGTGAGTGGAACAAAAAGTTTGAGGAGATCAAGAGAGTGGATGCGAAAATTAATCATGAGAGAGAGTTAGGTGATATGAGTCTAGAGGACTTTGAGAAAGAATTCGGGCCGATGGATGAGAACCTTAATGTCGAAGTTCAACCATTATTGGACTCTTTTAGTCACTTACAAGAGAGCGAATGTCAAGAAACGATAGATGAATTCCTTCGCTATAACCATCCACTTATGCAACTTGAGTCCTCGAAGGGATTTGAGGAGAAAGCTAGGATTTCACCCGAGCGATAGCATGACCTATGCATGCCACCCGGGCCATCGGAGTTTTCAGATGTGATAGCGGGGGGGGGGGGGGGGGGAGGGGACGCAAGCCTCTTCTGATTTAGAGCCCGACCCTAGCATTACAAAGGGTAAGAGAGATCAAGGTTTGATTAGTTCCTCCAATTTCGACCAAGAGGACCACTCTAAACCGGTACAAGTAAGTTGCACGTATAGTGGACACCTTGATAATCCCATTCAGAACACATATCATGAATCTCAAGGCGTCTCCTTCATTTTTGGGAAGGGGCCCAACTTGTTTCGATTGTTGGTTTATAATCCTAGGACGGGAGAAACAAGGAGAGCATCGGACCCCGTGAGTGGGGTCTGGCGAATTTTAGGAGAGAGAGCTAGGTCGTTGCACCCGCGACGCATATGAGGTGATTTTTTGTTGTATTTTTGAGTCACGTGTTAGTGTCATTTAGTGTCTTTTTGCATTTTAAATATTTACTTCTTTATTTGTCATACTTGTTATTTGCTATTTTTCTTTAGATTTTAGTCCTTTTGATTGGGGACAATGCAAAAGTCTAAGTTGGGGGGAGGGGGGGGGGGGGTACGAGTGCGTATTTCTAAAACTTCACAAATTTCTAACTGCTAAAAAAAATTAGATAATTTCAAAAATTTGCAAAAAAAATGAAAAATTCTGAAAAGGCAAAAATATTTTTCGTCAAAATAAATAAAAATTAGAATTTAAATTTTCCAAAAATATCATTAAAATTTGGTTTAAAGTCTCAAATTGTAAAAATAAATTACATAAAGCCGAAATTGACCAAAGATGGAAATTAAAAGAAAATTGACGACTTTACGAATAAAGGTGGAGATTAACCAACCCGGTAAGATTTCGAGCCTATCTCTTTTTGTGAGAATTTAAATCAATCCGAGTTAATGGTTAACTCAAAGTTCATTTAGCATTTAAATAAGTCGTCGAAGATCTGTATTCCTTTGTTTGATCGGTTACGGGAAACGTGTAATGTTTTGTCTCGAAATACGCGCTAAATTATCTCTAAACTTAATTCACCTCGTGATGCATATGGTAATGTAACTAGCAATTTGGACAATGAAGTAGGCCCTCGTTTCTCACCGAAAAATATTGGCCAGAAAAAGTCATGAATTTTTTTAAAACCTTTTTGCAACCCAATTTGAGCCGAATAAGATTTTTCCTTTTCGTTTGACAACCCGAAAACACCCAAATGGCCTATAATTGTGAAAAGTGAAAATTCAGAAAGCAAGTCCAAATGGTGCGAATAAAAGGGGAAAGAAAAATAGAAAATGCTCAACAAAAATAGCAAGAAAGAAAAATGAAAAAAAAATAGAAAAAGAGCAAAACCCCGAAAAAGTACTAATGGACGGACTAAGAATATTTTCCAATTCCAAGTTTCCTAAACTATTTTTCTTTTTCCCATTACACCTTAAAACCCGAAAAAGTCCTAACTGAGTCTAAATTGCGAAATTGGTTATTGCGTGGAGAGTTAAGGTACAAAAGATAATAAAAGAGATTAAAGGTGTGAATTATAGGCAATGTTTCCGTTTCCTTGTAACCATAATCCGACGATGACATCTTTTCACCCCATAAATTTTCGTCTTTTAAATTTAGTGTGAGTGAATTCGTGTTCCAATGCATTTACTCCTTAAGACACGCACACGGGGAGAAAAAAGCCACATTTCCGAGAGATTCGTTTGTGAGATTATTCCGTGAGAAATTGAATCAAAATAAATTTTCGAAAAAGTTACGTAATGGTCAATCGGTGGAAATTTGTGGTTAATTTTTGGCTTCGCGCGCGCACACACACACACACACACACACACACTGTGATTTGAGACTCTTGAATACGAATTGGTAATGACTATTTTCTAAAAAAATTAAATTGTACGATTTTTGATTATTTTGAATTTGCTTTGAGTCGAATTTTGTGGGTATATTCACGGCAAACCCTCACGAGACACAACTCGTCCTACTAGGGTAACCTAGGGGTTTAAATGCTTATTGTATATGCTCAATGCAATCATTTACCCGCGAAAGTGTTACTCTATCTGAATAAAAAGAAATATTTGAGAGTTGAACCATAGTCAAATTCTTTTATATTACTCGGGACGCGCAAAGTTCTAAGTTAGGGGGGTTTGATTAGGTTGAAATTCTTTCGAATTTATCCCCTTAATTTAAGGACTTTTACCATCTCGAGTAATGCAAAATGAGTTGAATTATCACATTTTCTTGCTACTGATTCCTTCTAACAAGTACATCTAGTTTTGTGTAGTTCTCATTAGTTTTGCAGGTATTTAAAGCATTGAGGAAGAAAGAAATTGGAAAAGCATCAAAAGAAATAAAAGAAGGAAAGTCAAATGGGAGTTTCGTAATTTTGCAGCCTTAGTCCGGAGTCAAAGCCAAATAAAGAGTTGAAGATTTTTCACCCACAAGAACACTGGAAGAAACAACACTTCAATCTGAGTTATGGTGAAAAAGTTACGAGCGTTAGAAGATGAGAAGAATCAAGAAAAGATCCCTGCATGAAATTCATAGGCGATCCAAACCTTTATTTTTAAGGATCGGGACCAGTTCCACAGAAAAATCTCTGAATGAAAAAGGCAAGTGATCCGGAACTTTTATCTAAAAAGGATCCGGACCGCATGGCAAAAAGTCCCAAGATGAAAAAGGGGAGCGATCTGGACCTTTTATCCAAAAAGGATCCAAACCGCCCTTGTCTAAGGTTCCCTATTTGAAATAAAGGGGTGGTACGCACCACCTTGCCCAATGGAGCCGGACCGCTTGCAATTTTCTCAGATTCTCTATCCTTTTCTCATTTTTATTTGGCCAAACTCTTGTAAATTTTGGAGCTATTTATTCAAGTTGGTTACATAATGATAGGGGTTCGACATTTTTAGTTTTCTAATAAGGAGTAGAGGGTTTTTGTATCCCCAAACCCTAGTTTTACAATAAGAGAATTTGTTGTAAGGATTTCACTTTGATTTCTTCAATACAAGTAATGTTCTTCTTGTAATTTTTTAATAGCTAATTAGTTTGATTGCTGGTTTGATTATGCACTTCTCTTTTCATCTATTTTCTTTAGATTTGATGTTTTATTTCTTGAAAACCATGTTTTTCTTTAATTTAATCATGTCCAGCTAATTTTCTAAGGGTTGGGATGCATGAATCCAACCCGATGTATTTTCCAAATGCTTAAAATTAATTTATGAATTAAATAATTGATTAAATCGTGTTGTATGGTGATCACAAACGTTGTAGGACTTTTGATCCCATTTGCCCAAGGTAATCGGGATCCTTAAGGGTGCAACGCGCGTGTAGCTACAACGACACTGCTTTATTCTTGATTTTGATTATATATAATGCAGGCTTGAACCTTATATATATAATGATTGAGATTAATAAAGACTGGGTTTTATTGATTATTCAATTCAAGATTTGGTTTTAACATTAGTAAATGGACTAGGGTTGGAGGATTGTATCCTGATCTATTCTTCTCATTAAAATATTTTTCATTTAGAAGTTCAGTTTCTTAAGTAGTTAAAAAGCATTCATTAGTTAATACCATGTTCAGTAGTTAGATTTTTATATTCCTCTTAGTTGTAGATATTCTCCTTTGCAAATCATCTTTTTCGTTTCTTTTTAGAGTCAAGTTAGGGTTCTCAATCTTTCCAACGTCGTCACAATTTTCTCGTCCTATTTCCCTGAGGATCGATACCTGACTTATCGGGATTATTACTTGAGCGATAGGCTTACACCTGATCCTAAATAGCACGCACTCAGATACACATTTGTGGTCGTGTCAACACTCTTTAAACTTGTTGTCACCACAAAATTCCACAGCTAATCCTACCATTCTAAGGCAGATGGCCAAACTGTAATTGCCCAATAAATTTATGAGTTACCCGTAGTCAAACCGATCTGACCCAAGCGTTAGGTGTGAAGTGCAATGAAACAACCTATATAATGTTGTTAGTCCAGTTTTATTTTAATTAACATATCACTTGTTTAGCATGCGATTCTAGCTTCAAACAAACTACGTGAGGGACCCTTGAGAAGCACCTCAAAGTCCAAGCATACAAAGCTACTGACGTAAAATAAAGAAAATACTTACCTGTATAATGCTTTCAAAATACAAAACCGCTCCCAACCTGCCGTAACAAAGCGAGGGTGTGTGGCTCATGGAAAAATATACAAATATAGTATAGAATCGAACGTCAGAAAGGATACTCTAACACGTTTTGCCTATGTGAATTTGCAACTACCTTGTATACATATATAAACCCATACGTAATGCATGAAATAGTTTTAATTTCGAAAACCTTATTTATCCAGATTAATTTACCTTAATCTTATAAAAGACTTCATTTTTATCATCTTTGCATTTCTCTCTTTATTTAACACACACGGTTCAATACTTGAAACCACTACATTTAATTTAACCAGAACCATTTATTTACCGAAATCACGCTCTTTATTTTATCCAACACATATTAGTATTTTTGTTGAAACTCATCATTTCAACACACGCGAGCACCGTGTTCGAAAATATTCATTTAATCTTTGAGAAACTTTTACAACACATTCTTGTGTTAATTATGGGTTTAATTGCTTGGGTTGCTTAACCACCCATTTACCCACTTAATTTACCTTTTTCTTTACCTTATGGATATTAATCAATTACTTGTCCATTTTAACCTTTATCGAAATATTTATTAATTCATTCAAGTTAGGTTGTATTAACACATTTAACCACACAACCCATTTCTTGACATATTCCTTATTCCTCAGTCTTTTTTTGAAATCTTCCAATTACCGCACCATATGCCTTGGCCAGTTGTTTTAGGCTTTTCACCCCAGGGCTTCGGGCCCTCCTTAATTATATCGGTGTTATATGAGTTCCTTTTAATATTTTTTAATATTTTACAAATGTCCACATTACTTTACTTTTTCTTTTTATTCGATCGCAGCCAAACCTCGGGGTTCCACCCCAACTTGTGTTCCACTTTGAAAATTTTACCATTTCATGTCCTTTACACCTTAACCTTGATTTTACTCCAAAAATCATATTCATTTAGGACCAATTTGTGTATCACCTTTTCCAATATTTTTATTTCATAAAAATGTTTCACTTTAAGTAAAATTACCATTTTATCCATTTGTTTGTCCAAAATCACCTTCTACTCTATTTTCACAAGTGTTAATTTCTTTCAAAATACTATTAAGTTACCCACCCTAACTTCTTAAATGTTTTAACCCCTTAACACCCTTTTAACCTTGGAGTAATATTCTTCTTAATTGGAAAAACCTTTACCTCATTAATCCATTTTCAATTTCATAAGTGTTAATCTTTTACAACAATATTAAGTTACACACAAACTTTCCAATGTCTAGTCATTAGCAGTTATTAAATATCTTTATTAACCATTTTTCCAAACTACACATTTTATTACATTCTTCAAGCAATAAATCCATTTACACTTAAGACTACTTTTATAAGAAAATACAATTCCTTTATTTTTCATGTATTCTTATAACTTTGTACTTATCATACTTTTAACCCCCTTTTTACACACTTTAAAGACAAGAATTTCTACTTTTATTATTTCATGTTTAAACCCAACAAAATCTTCTTTAAACTTCTTTATATACTTAGTACCAAAATATTACAAGTTTATATGCATGAGAAGAGGGACTTTAAACATTAAAATCCTATTAAATGGGTTAAACACATTTTTCATTCTAGAAATTCATCATACTTGCAAAAATACATTTTCAAAGCATAAAAGATATTTAATTTCTTCAAACTCAACAAATGCCTATTTTTCATAAAATCTTCATTTTTGCAAGAAACATTATTTCACCACTGTTCACCAAAAATTTCATTATTTTTTCAAACATTTTATTTCATAAAGTGTTTAACATCACTATTTCTAGCAAATACACCACTTTCATAAAATGTTAACTAATAATATTTCAAAACCTTGAAATATTTATTCATTCTTTATTTTCAACAAAATAATATTTTATCAATAATTTTATTCCATACAAATGTTTATTATTTTCTTACATATCAATTACATTATTTAATCAAATGCACCCTGCTCATGTAAGGTGACTACAAGATAATAAATATGCAAAATAGAGTCTTATACTAATAGTAAGGTTTTTCCACCTCTAAGGGCTCCAATGGTGGTAGAAATGTTGGTGTAGGAGGAGAAACCCCTACCTCCAAAGGTGGCCTCAAGCAGTTACCAAATGCATCCTTAAAAAATGATCCATTTCTGCTCCAAACAAGTTTCCAAACAAGACCCCTTCAAAACTCACTTCAAAATCCATGGAAATTCCATAATCTCCCCCAAATGTCCCCCTAACACTTCTTCAAATTTTTTAAATCTACCTCAACAATGGTGGAAATGGGTATCATAGGCTTGAACATGGTGGAATACTACATAAAATGGTGGTGGAAGACACAAAAATAGTGGAAGATTTCTCCACTTTCTCTATCCTTCTTCCATCTTATCCTAACTCAAAATAATCCAAACACACCCTTATAAAACTTTCAAAATCCCCAAATTTCCATTTTTCCCAATCTGGTCTGATATGGGCTTGATAACACACCAAATCAAAGGCCAAAATGTGACAGCCCATAAGGGCAATCAGAGTAAATTTTTTTGATTTACGTCGTTTAAATGACTTCGGCTTATCACTCGAATGACTTCTCCATGTCGTTCAAAGTTTTGTTCGTACGACCCTTTGTGCGACCTGCCACTGTAAAGAAGTGGCATGTCGCTTGAAGCCGTGCTTCTCGCGACATCCATCTCGTTTCTAACGACATAAGGGTGTCGTTAGAACGACCCCTTATAGTCGTTTGAACGACCCTTATCCCATTATTTTATTTATTCAATCTTTGACCCACAATTCTATCATAATCATCATTAACTCCTCTTCAAAATAATTCATGTATAATTTAATTGAATTGTTAGAGCAGGGTATTACACAAAAAAGAAGCTCAATCAGTTCTTGAAAAACTACCATAGATGCATGACAGTGGATAGACAAAATCATGAAACTCCAAGCTTCCTCCTCCAGTTGTTGATTATATGGCACATAAAGACCACACAAATTATAAAGAAGATGACCAGTCATACTATTATAGACAAATTATAAAGAACCTCTTCACAGCCTGCGATTGTCTAAGCAACCCTGAATTCGTAATAAATCAACACAGTATACATGTCCTTATCATAATTTTCTATCGATTAAATAAAATTAGATAATTAAAAACATAGAGGGTTATGCATGTTATTTAAGCTTAGAATATGATGAATATGAAATGGATAAGTGGTGTCGTACATAAATCTGAAAATAAATAACATAAATTCAAATTAATGTAAGAGGGAGTAGGTGAAAATTGTAGCTCTATTCTTCCCATGTGAGGGATGAAAAATAATATCTGAATGTAGGAAAGTTTCATCTCTATTTTTTAAAGAGATCTCCCCGCCATGCACATTATTTGAAACTAACAAAGTTCTTCTAGAAAACTATCTGAGTATGGAACATAAGGACTGAGATGACATACTTTGTTATATTCACATGAATTATAATTTGTAAGAAGACATTGATATGGAACTATGTACTCTGTAGGATACTCAATAATTGTACTAATGTGCTTCTAAAGGAGTCTCAATAAAAAGTGGTGAAAGTTTTGAATTGATAAGGCTCTAGTACACATTATATTTTGACAAAAAATTAATGTGCCACTACCGTGTAACTTCTATATACAAGTGACAAAAATGTACTTGAAAGGACAGTCTATAATTATACCGGTGTGATTCAAAAGGAATATAAATCAAGTGGTTCAAGTTGCGTATGTTTTGCTGAGGAAAAATAGCATGCTATTATCAAGAAATAGTATGTAGGTGAAAATCTATCTGCAAAAACATGAGGTGATAGTAATCTGACTACAAAAGCATGAGGTGATAGTATAATGCATTTATGCTTCGGCCATTTTTTTAATAAAACATCTTCTTATGCAATCACGAGTAAGGGTAAACAATACTACTAATAACCTTTTCAATAACCTCATAATAGCGTCTCTTCAATAAAATATCTCCATCATACCATGTTCTAGTCTAGTTAGCCATAGCTAGACTTGAATAACCAATTCTTTTTTGATAAATTATTATATATTGTAAATTTAAGACAATTTTAATCATATACCCCTACAAAATCATATACCCAATTAATCATAACCACCTAAAAACACTATAATAACTACATATTGAGTAAGAAAAATGATATGATAAATTACTTAATAATTTCAAACATAAAAAATGCAGAGAGTGGAGACAGACCTACGGTTGTGGTTCGTTTGTCTCAATTCCTTTAAATCCACGTAAGACACTGCATTTCAATTTTGAAAGATAAAGTGGTGATAAAGGGATAGTTGTATAAGAGCCACAAATAGTTGGCTTATGTTGGAATCTACATACCATACAATAAATTATACATTAAAGTAAAGGTAATTTTCCTAACTAATTATATTGTATCATACAAATCAACATCTAAAATGAAACATAATAATTTAAGTATATTCCTTGTGATATTTTCTTATCAACCAGCTTGAATATTTCTATACATGCACCATTAATTAGAACATAACATCAAATTTATGAAGTTATTCTATTTAACCTATTATAATTAAAATTTTAACCTATTATATTGTTAATCTAAAAAAGCTCATTTTCATTTCACTCTCTACATGCTATCCTATTGCTTTCAAACTAATTGTGATATAAATCTTTGGGGCATTTTAGCAAATGCAATCCACATATTTATCAAACTCTTTTAGATATTTTACAAGATGAGTGGAGGAATGCAAAAAAATTAGTGGTGGTAAATGGAAAAAAACTCTTCTTGTCGTGTTCTTCATTATCATGTTAAGAAATCAGAATCAAACAGTTACAATCAATAGTCAATGAAGAAACATTGTGGGGGCGAGGGTTTAGAAATGCCCTCAACCTAACATATATCACCACTATAGCCTCAGTAAACTACAAAATATTCTTACGCATTCACCCTAAAAAATTGAACCGAAATCGTAAACTGCAGAACCACCATAACCACTAAACAATCCTCCACAAAATCACTGGGTAATGAATGCCATTATATCATATAAATATCCATATTTTAAGCTATAAGTAGATAACAAACACCAAGAATTTAATACAATAACTTAAAAACAATATTCCTTTGTAATATAAGCAAGAACTTATAACAAAAAACTACAAAATAAGCAACAATAGTGAAACTTGCATTATCAGAATTTTACCCATCCCCAACCATTTGAAGGATGTGCTGAAGAATGCCTTACCTGAAGAAATTGTTATTATCGCAACCTAGCCATAGCTTGTCATAATAGAATAAAATAAACCAGTTTATGAACATGCCATCAACATTTGCGGTATTGCACAAATAATTGAAACAATGCAAAAGATAATTATGCAATATGATCAATCCGACCTTAAGAATTCCAATCTCCTCGTTGAGAAATCCTAATATAATCATCCATTGGATCTTGAGTTTTAGGGAATAATAAAGAATATATCTTCCATTTGATGATTTCTAGGAGAGTTAATAAAAAAGATATAGACAGAGAGAAGAACTATGCAGTCAGTTTAGGGTTCTAATGGAGTCGGGTTATTTGCTTGGGATGGAAATGGAAGTTTAGGTCTTTTTTCTTGGGAGGGAAGGACTGAGATGGAAAAAGTTGTGGTCTTTTAGAATTGTTGAAATAATTTATCCTTTTTTATTTTTTTATTTGTAAAATAAAATTACAAATGGTTATAGGAAATTAGTAATAAGAAATTATGGAAATAAATAGTAATGGTAAAATACTACTAGTAGTTAAAAAATAATCTGTTACTAAAAGCTTATTTTGGTGTAGTGAACACCATCCCGAGAATTATTTTGAAAATCATGTTTTCATGTTGTAGTTAGTTGAAGCATTTAATCAACAATCATATGAGTCTGTCATTTAAGCTCAGCAAATAGAGTTGTTGGGTTAAAAACTAGGCTTTAAAATGTAAATGTTGTATAATGCATACCCAGTCCTCTAAACGGGGGCCAAACTAAATGATATGAACATATATGGACAACTTATCACAATATATATATTTATATATGTGAGTGTGTGTGTGGTATTGACCTAAAATTTCTATATATTTTCTTTACCTTGTAGCTTAAGTCGAATTTTTCTCAAGGGAGTGTCCCCTATGAGCTGGTGTCGTTTAGTTGGGCTGAGCTTTGTTTTGAATCACTGGCTTTTGCAGGGTGCACGCAGAGGTTTGTCTCTATATTTTGTAGGAAGTGACTTTTTAGAAGTATGAACTTCAATGCACAAAGGTTTGCCTCTGTATTTTGGAGGAAACGACTTTTCATAAGTGCGAACTTCACTCAAGATTTTTTTTATAGAACCCAAGATTGAAAAATGCTCGGGTTTAAAGAAAGTTAGAAAAATGTATCAATATTGGGTTTAGGATTCTTTTGAATATTGGTGGGGAGCTTCTTTTATAGGGGTTGATTGGATCCTTTGACCATTCATTCAAAAGGGGACTTTAACCGGCTGGTTAAAGGCCTTGCCACATGTATGGTTGATAGGGGGTGGGGGTGGGGATGCTTGTAGGGCTGGGGTAAGATTGGAGAGATTTTATAATCATTACATAGTATTATTAATCATTCAGTCAAAGGACTTTAACTGTTAGGTTAAAGGCTGAATGGGGTCTTTAACCGTTCGGTTAAAAGCCCCCATCGATAATTTTTGTCCTTTTGGCCCCTAAAAGTTTTCTTTTTATTGGTTTTGACCCCCTTATTTTTGGGGTAGTTCCCCACTTCTATCCTAAGGGTTTTTAATGGGTGTTTGTTAAGTTTTTTTTACCGAGTGGGATAAATGACTAACACCTCGATTATAAATATAGGTGTCCACACCCACTGCTCTTCTCATAATCCTGTTAGAATCACGATCGGTCGATGACTCAAGGCATCTTATACTACATTTGACTTTCACGGATGATATTGAAAGGATAAGTGATAGTCCTTCATAAACTTCAACTATCTCATCTGTCGCATGTTCAAGTCACGTTAGGTGAAAAAATACTAAAGGCTCTTGTGGTTCGAGAATAATGTGAATCTCTCTCCCAACATTTAGTGCCTTCAAATTTGAAGCGTGAAGACTACTGTAGTCAACTTCAAGTCGTGGGTGGGGTAGTTTCCCTTGTGAGGCTTAAGCTTATGGGAAGCGAAAGTTATGGCCTTGATCCATCTATGTAAACCATATACTCCACCCGCTACATGACAAAGAAGTACGGGTGCGGTCCTAATCTTATTCCTTAACTCTTCGATAGATCTCTGGAAATGAATGTCCCAAATAAACGGTACCCCCTTTCGAGTGAGGTGAGTCAGTGGCCTAAAAATCTTCGAGATCCCTCAATAAATCTTTTGTAGTACCGTGTCAACCACAAGAAGCTTTTGACATAAGTATCGTGGGTTATCCTAACTCTATCACGATCTACACATTTCTAGGATACATAAAGATTCCATCCTCTGATATGATATATCCTAAAAATTGAACTTCCCGCAGCCAGAATCCTCAATAGGAGAATTTAACGTACAACTTATGTTCCTAAAGTGTTTGCAAAACGGTCTTCTGATTCTGTATATACTCATACTCGAAACAAGAGTTAAACAAATTGTCATTAATGATCATGATAACAAAAGTTGGAAGACTCTGTTCATCAAATAAATTAACATAGATGGAGCATTGGTCAACAAATATGGCATGACCCGAAACTCATACAATCGATACCGTGTTAGAAATGTCATCTTCGGGGGGTCCTCTTCCAGAAGCCTCAACTAATGATATCCCATGAGAAAGTCAATTTTTGAAAAGAAATATGCACCCTCTATTGATCGACCAGGTCTTTAATACACGTCAATGGATACTTATTTCGTATTGTGACCTTGTTCAGCTCCCAATAGTCCACACACAGTTTCACTGAGCCATCTTTCTTTTTAATAAAGAGTAATGGAGATCCCCATGAAGACGTACTCCTTTGAATAAATGCTTAACTCAAAAGATTTTGAATATGCTCTCACAAATTTTTCATGTCCAACGGATCAATCCTATATGGTTCCTTCACTATGGGTTGGGTGCCCGGTGCCAAATCTGTCACAAAGTCAATATTACGGATAGGTGGTAGCCTGGATACCTCATCAAACACATTCTAAAATTCCTGGACTAACGACGTCAAATTTAAAGATACTATAACCTCCTGTGATTTAGTGCTAGCATTAATATAGTACAAATGTTTGTTAGACCTTCCCTCGAGCCTAAGCATAGTTATGAGAAACATCTCTTACCGGGGAATGGAAAACATGATGGCCTTCCCGCTTCAGTCGATTTGAGCGTGATACCACGCTAACCAGTCCATACCCAATATAATATCATACGTTCATGTATATAAAATCAACAAGTCGACCAAAAAGAATTATCGATCAATCTCAAATGCTATGTCCCTACAAACCTAAGGTAAAGAAGCATATATACCCACTAGGGTATCTACATGCAATGAAACCTCGGTAACAATATCTAATACTCCTAAAATCATGAAAAATGTACTATTAATGAAAGAGTGTGACGCTCTTGTGTCAAACAATACTCATAAAAAAGAACTATAAACATAAAGCATACCCACGATGGCCTATAGTGGGGCCTATTGGTCCTGTTGATAAACATTGAACACATGTCAATAGTGCAGTTGAAAGAGACCCTGGGTTACATCTCTGGGTGGTGGTGGCAGGGTTGGAAACTACGATGACGCTAGCCATGCCTCAAACTGTGGTGGGGCTAGTAATGCGTGACACTTCCCCTATTGGAATTTGCCCTGATCGTCCGGGTTACCTTTATGGAATATCTTGAAATAGTATCCCCACTTGCTAAAGTATATAAATTCCCTCTAAATGGACCCTCGTAATGGCGGACCTACTATCCATGTCCCTAGGGTCGATTTTCTGACCTTGACCCTGTATGGCATGTCCCCTATAGTCGTGGACATGTTGGCCCTGATTTTTATGGCCTTGCTGGCTTGGGTTTGCTTGACCCTGACGGCGTTGATCATATGGACCTTTGAACCTATTAGGGGGTTTATTACCATATGTTAGTCCCCTATGTTGGTGTGAGCCTCCCTAAGCTCTGAAAGACTCACCACTACCCCTTGTCTTCGGTCCTTGACCAGACATTTCCCTCTCCTTCTTGGGAGAACTTTCTCGCTGAAAGCCATGGTGGTCTTAGAAATGTAAAAGAGGGTATTTCACTACTTGAAAGTAATTAGTGAAGTTCGAGTTGCCTAGAAACACTTGCCTAATCCTCCATGTAAGGACCCTGATGAACCTGTTCATATTTTTTGCCTTTGTATTAATCTCCCCGAGGAAAAAAAGTGAAAGATGGGTGAACTACTGTTCATATTATTTTACAATGTGGTCACCCTGTAGGAGCTTCAGAAAATCTCTCATCATATTAGAGTGAATAATCATTGTGAACTATTTCCCCTCGATCTTCATCTAGAACTGTGATATAGTCATAGTTGATATGTAAACCTCGGTGGTAACGGACTCCCACCACTACAAATCATATCCAAGTGTCTTAAATCCAACTAACATGTTCTTCTATAAGTTTGATCAATTTACTAAACGTCGGTGCCTCTATATTTCTCTCCTTAACTACTAAAAAGTGATAGGATCTGTCGAGCTAGTAAACTCGGGTGGATTTCCATTGATTAGGTAACTTCTCACCTTCTCCTAAGTCGACGTTGTCTATTGGGGAAAGTGAAAGCCACGGATGTTAGTGGTGGTGGTGGCTAATACTTCCTCATGGTGGATATAGTTGCAACAACAGTTTGTGCTATGATAGATGCCAAATATGTCGGCATAAGAAACCCTCCATCTGAAAGGTAATAAACATAAGTGTATCATTAAACGTACGAGAAAAGAATACAAAATCCTAAGCAATTTATCTCTAAAGTAGTCAAAGAATACAATGCAGAAAAATGACGGACGCACTCAAGATCACAGGAAACTTGGAATGCTCTGATACCAACTATGACACCTGATAAAATACCTAAATAGATTAATTAGGTATAAACATAAATAATACGAGAGTAAAAAAATTAATAACATTCTAAGCATGATTGGATTAAATAAAATTATATAAACGACAAAAGTACAACATAGAAAAATAAGTAAATAAGTGATACATCTTTGATACCATTCAAACAATAATGAAATAAAACTCCTCACTATAGTATAAATAACTCAAGTGAACCGTATAAACTCTCAATAAATAAAGCTTTCCTTAACATAAATAATTCCCAATACAAAATTTGACTGAAACTAAGTACATAAAAATAACGTTTGAATAATGGAAAGAAAATGCTACCTACATCTTAAGAATGGAAGAGTAACTGGAACTGGGTGCTGGAGAAGTCTCTGACTATAAATGATCAGGTGTGAGGTTGCGGCGGTGGTCTAGGACTTGTAAAAATAGTCCACAAATAGGATTAAATCTAGCAAGCCTATGGTGCCTTAGAATATAACTACATTTGGACCACAACAACAACAACAACAATAATAATAATAATAATAATAATAATAATAATAATAATAATAATAATAATAATAATAATAATAATAATAATAATAATAATAATAATAATAATAATAATACATCTTTAGTATAATTACATTGCACAATAATGGGAAATCACATAATTCGATATCCAAGTGAGTATGCCCCACTCACATCCAAGTCATATGGGTTATGCTTAAGCTCAAAAATAAAAGTGCGAAGGCCTATACCTAATACCTTTGAGGATCACTCGTGACACTATTAGGTGTAGCTATAGGGCGTCCCAACCCTATAGCCTCAAAACAACATTGAAGGAAAATCACTATGCCATTACACTAAACGCATGACCCCATACCCAAGGCTATGTGAGAGGATCGAGTCCTATTGTCCAAACTCGGTGGACAAGTACCTCAACACATAGAATCAGGGTAAATAGGACCTAGGTAAAGCCTATTTCAATCACTAGAGTACCAAGAGCGGTCGACGTCATACGCACCCCATAAAATCCCTCCAAGTAGGTTCCCACGAGTACACACGCACACCCTCGATATGATTATCCATAACCAAAGAAATCATAAATCAACTTAATGCTAAGATCATCAAAGTGGTCTATTTCATTCCTCAATATTACACACATTAAATGTTAATTAATTACATCAGTTTTAACTTGAACACCTAGGGTTCCCCAAACCTGCTATTTATAAGATGTTTTAATATTTTCAAAATGATCCTCAAACAAAACTAGAATCGAAACAACGTGGAACCCCCCAACCTAACCCAAACTGTGCAAGTTTCTAGGGTCAGTTTGCCCAGTGTGGTACCTTCTTCCTTTTATTTCCATGCGGCCATATCCAAACCTTCCTCAATCCTAAAGCTTGTAATACACCAAATTAGCCCTTATCCTTCATAACTAAACATCATACAAGTATTAGCAATAAGTTTTGATAAGTTTTAGATGATTAAGACCATGTTTAAAGATCTAATTACAAAATTCAAGAAATTATCTCGAAGTTCATGTTTACACAAGCCTGATCCAATTGATCTACAAATTCAATTCAATAATTAGTATAAAGTGAGGAATTTTATATAACACAACTATTAATATTCATAACCAATGTTATTAAGTTCATATTACATGGATTTGTGGGTAAATTTGACGAAGGTAAATTTGACGATTCATTAATGAAACCACATTAGTTCTTAAATACATAAACTAGGGTTTATACTTATGATTAATTTAATTACAAAATTATGTTTAATTATGAATGCCAATCAAATCATATGAGTTTGATTAACGGATTCCATCATAATACCGTTATTATAACACAAACCTAAATATATGCTTATACAAAATAGAGTTGCCATGGATTGATTGTTGGAATCAAATCCTCAAATTCTCAATTCTTCAAGTTTAGGTTCTCCCTCTTCCTCCTTAACTTCTAGGGTTCCCATCTAATGGCATTATGTGAAATGGGTTTAGATAATTAGGTTATAATAATTACTAATTCACTTCAATATTTACTTTGTCACTTCAATATTTACTTTGTGAATTAAAGTGTGTTAGACAATTTCTAAAGAATGTGTATTCACACGGCACATAAAAGAATTACGTAACATTACTACATATATACACACACACACACACACACACACACACACACACACACACACTAAATGACATATCACACGTCATAAGGAAAGATCTAATTAATAGAAAGCTTATAATTAATTAAATAATTAAAAAAAATGCACGAAAATACGAGGTATTACAATATAATTATACTTCTCTTCAGTCACTGCATGGTGCTGTCCTATTTGGAACTATTGATCTTATATTGGGATTATAAATTTATGATCTCAACGCAAGTTCAATGACTCTAAAATGCATTGTAGTCTACACCGTGCAGTGATTGTAGAGCAACCGGATCCTCTGAAATAATCAAACTTGGTGCTACTAGCACAAAAAATTCAATTTCAAACACCCAAAAAGCATAAATTTTGGTGTTGTTAAATAGGAATGGAATAAATGAATCTGATTACGTAGACAAGGGCATAATTTGTTAATTTATTTTGTTCTTTTGGGACTATAAACCCATCAATCACTCCTTCTCTGCTAATCATTCTTCGATACTCACTCCTTCTCTGCTAATCATTCTTCGATACTCACTCCTTCTCCATGTATGTATGGAAGTATTACGTATGTGTTTATTTATATATATATATATATATATATATATATATATTAATAATGCTCTTGTGCGGACTAGTCCGCATTTTAAGAATGCGGAGCGGACATGTGTCACGTAACGGTGCACCTAGAAATTATCGCCTAAATTATAGGCACACTCTCCCTCTTTTTTGAGCTCACCGCCAGGTGACACGCGTCCGGTCCGCATTCTTAAAATGCGGACTAGTCCGCACAGGAGCAGGACTGATATATATATATATATATATATATATATATATATATATATATATATATATATATATACACACACACACACACACACATGTTTACCATGTATGTGTGTGTTAGTTTTTAATTTTTGAAAAAACTGAATTTAAAAACAAGTTTATAGAACACACACTAATATTTATAAACACATAAAACTAAATTTAAAAATTGTTTTTAATCGAGTTTTATGAGTATACCCTTAATAACTTAAAATAAATGCACATACAACTTGGATAATCTTGGGATGAATAGTCCAAAATGCCTTTTCACTTATGCTATTTGTTATATCATATTAATATTTGTCAATTAAAACGAAACACAGTAAATACCCTTACTCCAAATACATTATTTGATTACCCTCGAGTGGCAAATGGCAACAAGACACAGAATCACATTTGTTGAAAGCCCTGTGAACTAGATTGTGTCAAGTGGCAAATGAAAGCTTTATATTCAAAATTTATATTGAAAGATCATCTATGTCACCTGTCGCATGTGGATGTATTTTGCAAATCAGTAAATGACATTTTTCTTATCATAACGCTTCTAGTGGGTTCTTTGATATTTTCTTCTCGGCCAGAGAATCATTTATGTATGTATAGAAAAAACGTATTATATATACATACAAGGAAAGAGTGGGCTTGGAATGGCCAGAACAGGAAATAACTCTTTGATAGGGTTTTTAGCTAGCTAGCTAACATTGGACACATGTTGATAAGCTCTTATCTATTGGTGTCAGCTGCCAATGAACTATGTCAGTCTTATATATCTAATAGATATAAATGGGACTCATGCATTCATCACATGTTTTTAAATTCAGTTTATATATATATATATATATATATATATATATATATATATATATAGAGGCCCTCTCCTGTAAGGACTCCTTATGGTGCAGACTCCGGTACATACCATTTTTTTAAAATAGTAAAAAAATGAATTTTTTCATGAAACTTCATGGATATGATCTCCATGGTAGGAAGATTATCTCCAATTTTTTTCATCAAAAAATTCGATAAAAAAACCGTTGAGATGAAGTGATATGTAAGGAAATGATCTAAATATGCATTTTCAACCGTCGAAATGTTGGCGATCATCTCACCCACTTTTTGATTGAATTTCTTGATGAAACTTCATGGATATGATCTTAATAGTGAGAAGATCATATCCATGAAGTTTCATCAAAAAATTCAATAAATAAAGTGGCTGGCGCCGACCCAACATTTCAACGGTTGAAAATGCGTATGTATACTATTTTTTTACATATCACCTCATCTCAACGGTTTTTTTATTGAATTTTTTGACGAAAAAAATTGGAGATGATCTTCTCACCATGAAGATCATATCCATGAAGTTTCATCAAAAAATTCATTTTTTTACTATTTTAAAAAAATGGTATGTACCGGGGTCTGCACCATAAGGAGTCCTTACAGGAGACTTTCTGTATATATATATATATATATATATATATATATATATACACGCATGTCTACCAGGTTTGTGTGTGTTAGTTTTTAATTTTTGAAAAAACTGAATTTAAAAACAAGTTTAGAGAACACACACTAATATTTATTAACACATAAAACTAAATTTAAACTTGTTTTTAATCGAGTTTTATGAGTATACCCTTAATAACTTAAAATAAATGCACATACAACTTGGATAATCTTGGGATGAATAGTCGAAAATGCCATTTCACGTATGCTATTTGATATAATATATTAATATTTGTCAATTAAAACGAAACACATTAAATACCCTTACTCCAAATACATTATTTGATTACCCTCGAGTGGCAAATGGCAACAAGATACAGAATCACATTTGTTGAAAGCCCTGTGAACAAGATTGTGTCAAGTGGCAAATGAAAGCTTTATATTCAAAATTTATATTGAAAGATCATCTATGTCACCTGTCGCATGTGGATGTATTTTGCAAATCAGTAAATGACATTTTTCTTATCATAACGCTTCTAGTGGGTTCTTTGATATTTTCTTCTCGGATAGAGATTCATTTATGTATGTATAGAAAATACGTATTATATATACATACAAGGAAAGAGTGGGCTTGGATTGGCCAGAACAGGAAATAACTCTTTGATAGGTTTTTTAGCTAGCTAGCTAACATTGGACACATGTTGATAAGCTCTTATCTATTGGTGTCAGCTGCCAATGAACTATGTCAGTCTTATATATCTAATAGATATAAATGGGACTCATGCATTCATTCATCACATGTTTTCTGGACTCTTGCATGAAGGAAAAATAAATAATTAATATGTAACTAACAAGCATTAGGTGTATACATCTTCTTAAAAAAAAAGAAGGGTGGGAGGGTGTTAAGGTCTAAGGCTATCAAATATTGCTAGTAAGAGGTTTAAATACAAAGTTAATTAAGTTTTATTATTTGGACAACTGCATCTATTTTATTGTTTAAGAAAAAACTTGATGCTTGTATGTTCAGTTATACACTTGTCGTTTTACATTACTAACTAGGAAAGAGTTTATATTTTGGTACTTAAGTTTATTACCCCATTCACTCAAACTTCGGCTACTTGTACACATTAGCGTGTGTGTGACAATGTGTTTATAAACTTCATTAACACTGAATTGCCCGTTGCACTATCATGCAGAAAAGGATCACTTTTGCATCTATGACAATGAGTGTCCCAATCTAGTGTTGTTACAACCACAATAATATGTATACTAAGTCAATTTTCATACATATAGTATATATATGTGTGTATATATTTATACTCCATTGGACTACAAACACGTGGCATCACCTTATATAGATAAGCAAATCAGCTGACATGTCACTACCCCCTTCACTCAGGTAGCCCATCTCACACACGTCCTGCAAACAAGATGACGCCACGTCACCTCCTCAGTAAAAAAGGTTATTTTCCTTTGTTCAACAAAAAGCATGGAATATTTAAAATAAAAAGATCTTTCTCCCGTTAACGGGAGAGATTAATGCAAATTGGAGAGGTTGATTCTAGAAAAACCAGTGAATATGTATATAACAAAAAATTAAACTCACAGGAAGCTGAATTTTCATTGCAGAATCACGCTTTATAATTTACAATACCTTAACACTAATCAATCCTCAATTCCCCAAACTAAATACACAAGCCACGTCTACATGTCCAAACGTCATCACTGTGAAACAACTATGTTCACCATGAAAACAATGCACTCAAACCGAAACTAAAACAAAAACAATAAGAAAATAATTAACACACAGAGATGCTTAAAACAATAATGTTACACAGATCAATTTTAATTGTCAAAATTATTGTGTTAAAATATGCATTAGTCGGGATGTGAGATTCATCTGAGAATCACTTAGTAACCAATGCATTCTCTAACACCTCATTTTATTGTTTCGTGAGTTAAATTTAGTCATTCAAATTGATCTGTGCAACGTTACTTGTAAAAATGAATTACATGTCCCTAACTTCAAAAAGATTACGGTTCTTGACGACGATATCGTACATGTGCATGGTCTTAAACTTGTTGAAATCTTTGGGAAGAGAGATGAGATGAACTGTGGACCTCTTGTGGAATTGAAGAAGGTCAGGGTCGTCGTAGTACCTCTCCCACCCGAGAGATAAAAGCTTCCTCTCAAGAACATCATACGATGTAATCACTTCATTTGTCTCCACATGGACCAGCACTTTACGACCCAACGAGTCACCTCCTGGGTTCCCAACGAGTCGAACCACACCTTTATTGTTAAACACCCAAACACCAGACATTTTTTGGCTGAAGCTGAAAAAACTAAGAGAGATATAGAGTAACTGTGTTAGATGTGATAAATTTGATGAGGGATGAGAAGATTAGTGCTGTATATATATAAGGGTGGCTATGGACTGTATTGCATATTTATATGGAAATATATCATATAATGTGTATATTAATACAGGATATGGTGATATGAGTACTTGGGTGCGTATGAGAGGTATGCTTTGGTATAGGTGTAAAGGTGGGGACCATATCTAAAAAATTAAGGATTCATCCGGGGTCAGGGTGTTTGGGACACACTAAACCATATGTGGGAGGCAAAATTGGATTGGGAAGAATCGAATTTCTTTTCCAACTAACCCCACCACGGGAATCTTTGTTTTGAGTGTAATATTTTGGTACACTAGACTTTTCCAGAGATTGTTAATAGAAATTGACATAAAAGTGTTATCACACCATCACTCGAAAACTGTATCATCTTTGCCACATTTTAAATATGCAAACGATTTACATTAACAACTGAAATGCTATTTGACGATTAACAAAAAAGATAATAAACGCGAGACTTAAAGTATTACTTCAAGCTTTTATGGATGAGTCCATTTGTTGCAAAAATGAAGATACAATGTTCAGCGAAGTATACATTCGGTTATATAATTTTACTGGTGTATTTACCAAAAGATAACAAAGCCTCTTGTATAAGACTATCACTCATACAGTCTTGAGGGTGGATTGGATTTGATCCCCAGTTCGATCTTTAGCACTGTCAAAATAATGTTTAGCTAGCGAAAGTCACGAACTGCGAATGAGAATTAATCAAGGTATGCATAAGGTGATCCGAACACCTCATAATATGCTACCAAAAAAAAAATTACCCAAAGACACCTCTAGTATGCTACTTAAAAAAAAAATTACCCAAAAGATCATTTACATACGGATTGCCTTTACCCATAAATATCCATTTGCAGCTTGCCTAGAAAAAATGACAGTATGCAAATGAATGATGAGCATGAACAACTTCAAAAGTATGTGGATTCTTATTTCTAATTTAGTCCAGACCACTGCATTGGCTATATGCAATTTGTGTAGGCCTTTAGGACATGCACTCTCTCTTTAAGCACGCACCTTGGTCTCACCCCTGCTAGATTATGTTACCTCCTCCCCTCGTGAACAATGGTCCTGTGATGGGGACCTAACCCGACCAAAGCTAACTAGACCTTTCCTTCTCAATGGACATATATTTTGTTTGACCATAATCATAATATCCTCCGACATTCGTTTCAATCTAAATGCATTTTCTTTCGAATATATATATATATATATATATATATATATATATAGTGTATGCGCTCATGTGATCAACCTCGACCACGTTTTCTTCTTTTAAAAAAACTATATTTGATGGGAATAATCAATTAAGAGAGGTTTGAGATCTTAAAAACTTGGTTTGCTGTACAATATATATACACATAATTGATGGGAATAATTAATTAAGAGAGGTTTGAGATCTTAAAAACTTCGTTTGCTGTACAATATATATACACATAAAGTTTTGTGTAAGACTCTTGTTACATGTTATTTTTTTAAAATAGTAAAAAATTGATTTTTTTATAAAACTTCATATATATGATCTTTATGGTGAGAAGATCATTTTCAATTTTTTTCATCAAAAAATTCAATAAAAACACCGTTGAGATGAGGTGATTGTAAAAAAATTGTATCAATATGTATTTTCAACCTTTGAAATTTTGGGTCAGCGCTAGCCACTTAATTGATTGAATTTTTTTAAGAAACTTCATGGATATGATCACGTTTCATATCCATGAAGAACATATCCATGAAGTTTCATAAAAAAATTCAATCAAAAAGTGGGTGAGATGATCGTCAAAATTTAAACGGTCAAAAATACATATTTATACCATTTTTTTACATATTACATCATCTCAATGGTTTTTTTGTTGAATTTTTTTATGAAAAAAATTGGAAATGATTTTCTTACCGCGGAGATCATATCCATAAAGTTTCATCTAAAAATTCATTTCTTTACTATTTTTAAAAAATGGTAAGTATTGGGATTTGTACCGTAAGGAGTCTTTACAGGAGAATGCTTCTCTCTCTCTCTCTCTCTCTCTCTCTCTCTCTCTGTATATATATATATATATATATATAAAGAGAGATAGAGGTACTAGATTGAGGACCTGAATGAGGATCATTTTTTTTAAATAGTAAAAAAAATATTTTCGAGTTGATTTTTTTTGGCTTTGTAAGTTTAGGACCTATTATAATATGTATTTTGAAAAAAGGACAACAAATATTTTATTTATAGTTTTGTCCCTATTTTGGAACAAAGCCGCTGGTGTGAACCCATATTCATAAAATATCAACCAATCATAGCATGACACGTGTCCCTTTAATTTGAAAATAGGGACTAAAAATGAAAACGAAATATTTGTTGTCCTATATCCATAATCAATATTATTTTAATTCCTAAAAGTACATAATCTATTTTTTTTTTATGATTTTTATATATTTTAATAGGACCATAAAAAAATAATCAGCTCAAAATGAATTTTCTTGCTATTTTAAAAAAATCGGTCAAACTTTGTCAGTTTTTAATTTGTTAAAAACTAACAACGTTTGACTGATTTTTTTAAAATAGTAAAAAAAATTATTTTAAATTGATTTTTTTTATGGTCCTACTGAAATGTTTAAAAACCATAAAAAAAAATTAGCCCAAAAATAATTCTTTTACTATTTTATCAAAATTACTCCGCTTTAGCGGTATACAAACAGAGATCCTCATGAGATCCTCCCTCGCTCTCTTTATATATATATATATATATATATATATATATATATATATAATGGGTATTAAGTGAATGGCAACTTGTATTCCCGTTCACTTGCAATCCTCAATTATTAAAGGGTCTATTGGATTATCTTATTTTCTACTATAAATATGGGTCATAGCTTTTAGTATTGATATATCAATGAAATGAAAGAGTCGTTCCTTCTAACTTCTCTCTGTGTCCCCTTTTATTTTACAACACATTATAAGTACGAGAACTCATGTGTTCTAATAATTTTTCTCGCAAATTTTTTGTATTGATGAATTTACCTTTTCCTATCGGATCTCGATGGTTTTGATTATAAGTTTCTAGTGCAACTATTCACATTGTGGGGGAGTTTATTGGTTGGATGCCTTTTGTCCATTGATGATTTGACAAAATGATGAAGTTAAGCTATTTTCAGTTTTTTTTCTCCATTGCACTCTTTGTTTATATTTTTCAAATTTATATTTATATTTTGGCATTTTAGCACAATAATAGACATGATATTAGATCAAATATAGAACTATCCGTAATTATCACCATCTTTTTATGGAACCGGACATTATTTTTATTAGGACCGGAGTTCTTAATTCCCTAAGCAATTTTAGTTCTTGATTACAATTTTTAATTTGGGACCTGAAGTTCCCATATAGTAATTTAATTTGAGACATGAAGTTCTCATATAAAAATTTTAATTTGGGATTAGAATTTTTCAAATCATATAAATTTGGGACGAAAAGTTCTCAATTATTCTTTAAATTTTTTACCTAATGTTCCAAATAATGTATCCCTTATCCTGAAGCACCGTACATCTTTGACTTACTTAAGTCTATGCTATATAGGTGCTCATCTAGTTTGGAAATTGTGATAAAATTTGAGTCACATCCCTAGTTACCAAAGGAACCTCAGACTCAACTTGATGCCTCTATAAGATCTTAAAGGTTACTCACCAACATCACACACTAGGACTGCATACATATATCATATCATGCTATAATTGGTTGTGTGTGAGTTAATTCCCTTGAAATTGATTTTCTACTATTTTTGGAAATTTTTAAATAATTTTTCAGAATTTAAAATGATTTTTTTGGAATTAAAATGAATGGTTTTAAAACCTTTATGGCTAGATTATAATTTGTGTTTATTTCATAAAATCTGGTTGGGTAGAAATCGAAAGCGCTTGAGAATATTGTGGGTGCAATTTATATTTTTGAGAATTCTAAAACACGCATTTTTCATTACATCGCAGCCTTACACGTGTTGTCTATATAACGGTCAGATGTGTGTTTTCTCCCTCTCACATTCTTAAGACTCACTGTGCACCATTGGATGGTTCTAATCAACGATGTGCATGTGATTTCTTATAATCCCCGTGTTTGATTTTGAACCAATCAAATCTGTTTTAAATGCGGTGGTATTTCCCTTTGATCTTCCAGATCCTTCTTCTCTCAGTATATAAGGAGACTTTGTCTTTAATTTTGTAACTTTTGGTCATTGTATCTTCTGAGAGAAAAGAGAATTAGAAGAGAGAAGAGAGAGAGAAAAAGTTAGAGAGAGAGAGAGAGAGTTCGAAAAGTTTTTACAAACCCTAACTCAAACCTCAAACCAAATCCAAACCATAAAATCTTTTTCTGAGTGTTTATAGTTTGTGATTTGTGAAGTTTCTTCCTATACTGTCTTATATCTCTTTGTCAACTAAAACACGTTGATTAAGTCTCTATTTCTTTGTATAGAAATATGAGATTTGATTTCTGTGATACAGATCACTTAGTTATTTGCTAGATTTGATTTCTTGTTTCGAGAAATCTATTTTTGTTGGTTGTTTTCAAAATAAATGTTGTTTTCAAACCCTAAACTAACAATACTCTTTCTGATTTCAACTTACTTAAACTGTCAGACTTAGATCTAGTTTTGAGATCTTGATTGGGGTTTTAACTTTCATAATTATTTCACGATTTGTGAAATAAGTAAATATTTTCAAATAAAGAAAGTGTATAGGATCTTGGCTAGTTTGTATAGCAAGATTCCTTCTTGATCTGCAGTTATTTGAAAGATTCAAACTCTAACTTATTTAACTAAGCTGATTTTAGAAACTCTTGCATCTAGAGAGACCTATTTGTAATTTGTTACTCATATTGTCTATAATTAAGTGTGTGTGAGTTGCATGCATGAGTTTAGAGCACTACACCACATACATCTACACACCACTACACTGAAAAGTGTTGGAGTTGAGATATTGGACTTTTAGAGTCGACGTAAAGCTAAAAGGAGTAAAGTTACGAAGCTGGGAGAAAATCAGCAACAATCAGAACCTTAGGAGAAATCAGAACACGTCAGAGGAGTTGATACATTTCTGAACTTAGATTAGGTTTGTTTGTGTGTCTTGATTGTTATATAGCTTGTAATCTGTTACTCGTTTTTAGTGTAATTTTTACCTTTGTGGCGTAGAGGTCACCGTGGATGTTTACCCAATTGGGTGGGGTTTTACCACGTTAAAATTACTTGTGTACACTTCCTTTTCTTCTCATCCCTTTCTTAAGGTTCTGTTGGTTTATTTTGCTTAAAGTTTTGTTTTTCAAAACTGGTAAACCTATAACTGAAATTACTCGTTTATAACTGTTTTACACATCTTGTGTTTAAAATTTGTTTTAAGAAAAGTGTTTCTTTAATAAACTATTCAGAGCCATTTAGATAGTTTAATCTTGAATTAAAAGACTTAAGTGGTACTTTTTCAATTGGTATCAGAGCTTTGGTTTCTCAAAAAATCTTTAGATGTTGTTTTTCTGAAATTATTTTCTCAAAACAAGTTATGGACAAGAAATTTGAGAGACTAGGTAACCTGTCTAGACCCCCTATATTTGATGGAACCAACTTCCCTTACTGGAAGGTAAGGGTGGTGGCATTCATCCAAGGGACACTTGGAGATGATGTCTGGAAAGTTATAGAAAATGATTACACTTTTCCTATTAAATCAACCGCTGAAGGAAGTACCATGAGGATTAGAAAGTTACTAAGTGAATTCACTAAATAAGAGAAACAAGTTTCACTTAATAACAATAAAGGCAAAAATTCCATATTCATTTCTATCAATGAACATGAATTTAGGAGGATATCATTATGCTCTACCTCTAAAGAAGCATGGGATACCCTAGTGACTGCACATGAGGGTGATACCAGAGTTAAAGCTGCTAAAACTCAAATGTTAATCGAGCAGTATAACTCCTTGATCATGACTGAGACCGAGTCATTTGATGACTTCTATATTAGATTGACAGACATTGTGACCAAATTTCATGCTAATGGGATTGTTTATGATAGAAAGGAAATTGTCTCTAAAATACTAAGATCACTTCCACAAAAATTTGATAATAAGAGATATGCAATTGAGGATATGGATGATCAAAATCTTACACTTGAACTCCTCAGTAACAAATTGAGAACTGTGGAAATGGAATTAGAATTTAAGAAATAATTAACCCAGTCCCAAAAGAGACAGTCTACCTCCTATCTTGTCTTTTCATCTAAGTTGACCACACCTAAATTTAGCATACCTAACATTGAATTAGACTCTTATGAGGACTTTAATTTAGATACTTTGGATAATCATATTGCCTTAATGTCTAAACAGTTTAAGAAAATTGTGAGCTTTCGAAATAAAATAGCAAAAAGACAAGGCAAACCTACTTATCCAAATCAATTTAATAACAGGCCTCATAAGAGAAGAGAAGACAAATACGAGTCTGACAATCACAAGAGACCCGAGAAATATTTTAAAAATGTTAAATTCTATAGATATGGAAAGCTAGGACACATGGCTAGTGACTGTAGAGTTAATTTAGACAAAATTCACAAACATAATAGGGCTCATTTAAGCAAGATTTGGGATGACTGAAGTGATTCTAAAAATCATGAACCTGAGTCATCTAACAATTTTGACCCTTGCATATCATTCTTTGCTAAGATAATCTACAATGATGATGAGGAATCGGATCATACCATGACTGATAGTATGCCTACTAGTTTATCAGCTTTATTGCTTGAGAATGTTGATAATGCTTCAAATGTCGTGTGTGTGAATCAAAGGGAACGCTCTATTGTTGATGTCAATGGGTATGTGAGTCCTAAAACTGAACCTCTAGGGGACACTGCACACTTAGGGCCTCCGAAAATGATGACCTCCCTGATAGTCACACACTGTACACAAAAACTCTCAAGAAAAGCACCAGGCTTGAAAAAAACATCAAGGATCTTACCCAGAAGATAAAAACCTTAAGTCTAATGATCAAACAAAATGCTGAAGAGTATACTACCCAATGTCTAACTCATGAGAATGAAACCAAAAATTTTAAACAAAAACGGAAAGAGTTATCTAACTCTAATGAAATTCTGGAAAAGAAATACAAAGGAACGTTATTAGAATTGGAACAAACAAAAGAGAAAACATCCATAGTTTTCAAAAAAATTGAAAATAATTCCAAATGTTTTGAAGATTGTGGCTGAAAGCAAAACCAATTCTGATGACAAAACTGGAATATGTTTTTGTCCCAACTCTAACACACAAACTAAAAACTTTGAAACCATAAAGTTTGTGTCTGGTGGTAAAAGACCTATTAAAACTTGTCCAGATTTTTAAGTTTTAAAAAATAATTTTGATAAAAATCAACTGAAGATAGACATTGGTGAATCAAGCTACTCTAAGCGTAATGTTGAACAAAAGACCAAATATGTCTGCCCTCCTATTCGAAAAGCAAATTCGATGTTTCATCCTCTGCCACCTAGGAATAAGACTAGAGATCAAAACCTAGACAAACCCTTGAATAATACCTTTCCAAAGGTTATGAGTTCAACATGCCATCTTTATTGGACCTATTGTGATGTCTATGGACATTCCTTAGATGGTTGCTATTCCAAACGTCTATATAATCCAGTCTATACCTCTCCCGTTTACCAAAACTTCAAATATTCTAGGAGAAGCCGAAACAACTATGTCCTTCCTAGACAGCTAGACCAAAACTCTAACTATCGTAATAGAAAATGACTAATACTAAAAGACAATCTACAAGAAGGAATCCTATATTTTATTCTAGACCAATTGATCCAACTGTTTATAACAACAATAAAATTGTGAAAAAATATTTTAAAGAAAAGCCAGAAGCTCGCAAGTTTTATCAAATACGAGCTAATAATCACAAATTAAAAACTAGAGAAATTTGGGTTAGAAAAGATGATCTATTACCCTAGTTAAAATGCAACATAGTGATCAGTACTTTTAGAGCTGAACACACTACAACTGGATAGTATTTAGACTCAGGATGTTCCAAAAATATGACCGGGGATGAATTTAAACTCTCAAATAAAACTAACTTCTCTAGAGGAAAAGTCTTGTTTGGAGATGGTGTATCAGCCCAGATCATTGGTAAAGGAACACTCCATGAATAAGGATTACCCGTTCTTGAGAATGTTCTCTTGGTAAAAGGACTTAAAGTCAATTTACTAAGTATATTACAGTTTTATGACTCCAACCATACTGTCACTTTTTTAAAGAACAATTGTAAAATTTTAAATGAAAAAGGTGACTGCATTAGTAAAAGACTCCATACTCCATATAACTGTTACACAGTCAATCCAAGTACAGAGGTCTGTAACATTGCCAGAATGGATGACAATGAGATATGGAATAATAGGTTGGGTCACATTAACTATGATAACATTGGCAAATTATGCTCCCAAGAAATAGTTAGAGGTATTCCCAAAATCAAACCAATTTCAAACATTATTTGTGGTCCATGTCAATTAGGAAAAATTGTTAAGGCTCCCCATAAGAAAGTTAAAGAAGTTTTATCCACTAAGCCTGTAGAACTCATCCATATGGACCTAATGGGTCCCTCTCGTACTGTTAGTCTTTATGGCAACAATTACATCCTTATTATGGTTGATGATTTCACTCGATTTACCTGGGTTGCCTTCTTAAAACATAAATCAGAAACCTTTCAAAAGTTTTTGAAAATCCTAGTTCGTATAGAAAATGAAAAGGACACCCAAGTAAATAGAATTCATAGTGATAGAGGAGGAGAATTCGTAGATTCGGATATCGTAGAATACTGTGACTATAATAGTTACAAACATGAATTTAGTGATCCTAATACACCTCAACAAAATAGGATTGCTGAGCATAAAAATTGCACTCTTCAAGAAATGGCCCGTGTGATGATTCATACAAAAAACCTACCAAAATATTTTTGGGTAGAATCCATTTGTACTGCCTGTCATATAATTAATCGTGTATACTTAAAGGAAGAATACCAAACAAATATATTATGAGCTTTGGTATGGAAAGAAACCTAACCTAAAATACTTTAGAACCTTTGGTAGTACCTGTTATGTCTATAAAGACAGAGAACATTTGTCTAAATTCGAAACCAGAGGTGATAAAGCCATCTTTTTAAGATATTCTCCAAATAGTAGAGCCTATTGTATCTACAATATTTGTATAAAAACCATGATGGAATCTATTAATGTCATGGTAAGTGAAACTAATGTAGAAAGTAAGACCAAAGAAGCAATTATTATGGAAGAGTCCGAAAATATTTTAAATTCCGACTCTCCAGAAATAGTTGAATCTTTACCAAGTGAGACCCCTGATGGGTACCTAAATGGGTTTCCAAAGATCATCCTTTAGATAATGTCGTTAGTAATCCTACTGAGCCTGTTCGTACAAGATCTTAACTTCGTAACACTGCCCATTTTTCATGTTTTGTGTCTCTTATTGAGCCCAAAAATGTAAATAAAGACTTGAATGACGCTTTGTGGATAAGTGCTATGAAGGAGGAACTTCTTCAATTTGTCATTCATGATGTTTGGTATCTTATACCCATGCCTGAAAATAAAAGGCACACGTTGGATTTTTAAAAACAAGACTGATGAGTCTGGGATGATTATTAGGAATCAAGCTAGATTAGTTGCCGAGGGCTACTCTCAGATTGAAGGAATATATTTTGAGGAAACCTTTGCTCCTGTCACTCGCCTCGAATCTGTTCGTTTACTTTTTGCCATAGCTTAGCATTTGCATTTCACTTTATTTCAAATGGATGTTAAGTCATACTTTCTTAATGAAATTTTAAGTGAGGAGACCTATATAAAACAACCCAAAGGGTTTATTGACCATCATCAACCAAATTATGTTTATCATCTTAAAAAAGCTCTTTATGGGTTAAAACAAGCTCCTAGAGCTTGGTATGAGCGTCTATCCACCTTTCTTTTAGATAATGGATTTAGGAGAGGAGGAAATGACCAAACCTTATTTGTCAAACATTTTAACAACAACATTACTATTGCTCAAGCGTATGTTGACGATATTATTTTTGGTTCCATTTCCCCTTTAGAAGTTAAGACCTTCTCTGACATTATGCACAAAGAATTCCAAATGTCACTTATGGGGGAGTTACAATTCTTCTTAGGACTCCAAGTTAAACAGAATTCAGAAGGATTATTTCTATCGCAATCTAAATACGTTTCAGAGATTGTTAAGAAGTTCGGATCTAAAAACAGCTAAAGATGCTAGAATTCCTATGAGTACCACTTTCAAACTTTCCAAATATGAGAATGGAAAATATATTGATACCACCTTGTACAGTAGTATGATAGGAAGCTTACTTTATCTTACTATCTCCCATCCTGACATCATGTACTATGTCTGTGTGTGTGTCCGATATCAAAATAATCCTAAAGAGAGTCACTTTTTGTGCGTTAAAAGAATTATCAAATACATTAAAGGCATTCTAAAATTAGGACTTTGGTACACTAAGGATACCTCTAGTATTATAGTAGGTTACACCGATGCTGATTTGTCACACCCCAAACCCAATATCCATACTAATCATTTGTTATTAAAATAATTGGATCATAATCTCGAGCCCATTGGAAAATATACTTCATTTATCAATATTTTTCTGCACAATGTGCATAATGAACATAATATTATTCTTATACCATAAAATTCAATATCAGAGTCATAATTAAGCAGACATACAATACTGTGATTAACTATGATCAACTCAATCCATACTAAATCAATATATACAATGTGTGAGTATATTAAAATCTTCAGTGTGACAACGATAAAATCCCCATTTTTAAACCCCAGTTCTCTCCAACAGTGAAACTCTCAAAGTTACCGGTCATATGGTATCCTAGCTGGCAGCGTACGAACCTGAAATTGTTAAAATATAAGCCGTAAGCATTAAGCTTAGTGAGGTACTCCTTCCCTGCAACAGAATAACAATTCTATATCGAATATGTGGATATAAAATCCGAACAATCCCGCCCATTGGCAATAACAAATCATGGATCATAAGATCCAAATAATTCTGCCCGTTGGCAATAACAAATCCTGGATCATAAGATCCAAATAATTCTGCCCATTGGCGACAAAAAATCCTGGATCATAAGACCCAAACAAATCCTGGATATTTTAATATCCAAACAAATCCTGAATACCGAAGCATTCAAACCAATCCTGGATCATAAGACCCAAACAAATCCTGGATATTTTAATATCCAAACAAATCCTGAATACCAAAGTATTCAAACAAATCCTTCTCTTAGATCTATATTCATATTTATATATGAAACAAATCATAAGTACACTCACCTCGACAGTTTAACTGGCTTTTCCCTTGCCTTTATCCGGTATTTGTTCAATCAACTCTTCTTCCCTTCCTATCATTCTTACAATATTAGTATCATCATAAGAATATCAATAATCCAAATAATGATTTAAACATAATTCAATCCATAAGCATCACTTGATTCCATTCAAATCATTTATCACAAGTGAAGTTCCACCCAAATCCATGCTAATATATTTAACATATCCAAATCATAGACCAAATATAAATTCATTTATTCTTGGTAATTCAATCATTGTATTGTTCGTATTCCAATACAAAAGATGGTACATCATTTCAAGTCTCTTAGAGCAAGATATGCCCATTTCTTTACCACAAAGCAAATCTACCCTATAGGCTCTTTTATCGTTCCTTCAACTTTCAGGAATTTCCATAATTTTTCTACATCATAAATTTATATGATATTTAAACCAACATTAGTAAACATATTGAACAATACAAGATTAAAATTTCATAATTTTTAGAGTTCATTTGCTATGTCAAGCAAAACATCGAACACATGGCGGACATACTTTCACCCTTAGGGAAGATTTCATACCCGAACTTCAAACTCTCACCAAAGACTCATTTCTTGGTATTTTCTCATGATTTTTGGATATGTCATACATATATGAGTCCAGGTTAATATACAATTTGAATTAATCAATTCCAGTAAGTATAGAGAAATATATGGAAGTTTGAATAAGCAAGGCTCCTAAACAAAACAATCTCAAGGGTTTACACATTCAAGTTTACTTAAACTTGCATCTATCCATAAGTACATATCAAGACATGGACTTTCAGTAAACAAATTATTATTTCAATCATTTAAATAAGTAATAAAAAAAATAAACAAGATTTATGGATGGAAATACCTTAGGGGCTTTTATGTAATTTTTCTATGAATTTTTCTTCAATTTCTCCTCACACTTTCTTCCTAAACTTCAAAACTCTCTTTCCTTTGGTTAAAACTATTCCATGGATGAAATATGCTGAAGGAAGAGCTTAATTAAAGGGATTTAAGTCGGCATAAGGCCACCCCCTCTTGGTCCAATAAAAATATAACATGTGGCATTACATAAAATAAAATATCATTTAAGGCTAAATGACTACTTTACCCCCTGTTCGTAAAAAGACAATATCTTTCCACTCGGATGTTCGTTCGATGAACCTTTTGTTTTGTTATAAACTTAACTCATATATCTACAAATATCTAGTTTACACCTCAAGTTCATTGTTATGTCATAAAGGCCAAATCTATCCTCCAACAGGAACATTCCTACCAAAAACTTTAAAATTTCACATTTGTAACTAATTCGATATTTCAAGCTTTATGAAGATAGGATTAAACTAAACATAATTACTTACATTATATATATACTAATAACATATTATTCATATCACATAAGCTAATCATGATTTAAACATTATTTATCATAATTATATTCGGGTTGCCACAATTCTCCCCCGTTAGGAAATTTCGTCCCCGAAATTGACATACCTTGGTTGTCTGAATCAAACAAATACGGATAACGCATCTTCATGATATCCTCTCTCTCCCATATATCCTCGTCCATGGATTTCCTTCTCCACACAACTTTCACAAGTGGGATTACTTTTGATCTCAATATTTGTTCCTTCCTATCCACGATAGCAAGTGGTTCTTCCACATAACTCAAGTCTTCCTTTAACTCAATAGGTTGTTCCACCAACACATGTGAAGGATCCGCTACATACTTTCTTAACAGAGAAACATGGAAAACATCATGTAACTGAGATAACTCTGGTGGTAACGCTAACTTGTTGGCAACCATCCCGACTTTCTCAAGGATTTCATAAGGTCCAATGTAGCGTGGACTTAATTTCCCTTTCTTTTCAAACCTCATAACTCCTTTCCATGGTGATATACGAAGAAACACATAATCCCCTTTTTGGAATTCCAAATATTTTCGTCGTTTATCCGCATAACTTTTTTGTCTGCTTTGAGCTGTTCTCATTCTATCTTGAATAATCTTCACTTTTTCAGTGGTGACTTCAATCAATTATGAACCCTCTATCTTCCTTTCACCAACTTCACCCCAACATATCGGTGTACGACATCGTCTACCATACAATGCTTCATATGGAGTCATACCAATAGTATACTGAAAACTATTGTTATATGCAAATTCTATCAAAGGCAAATATTCATCCCAATTACCTTTGAAATCAAGCACACAAGCTCTAAGCATATCCTTTAAAATTTGTATTGTCCTTTCAGACTGCCCATCCGTCTGAGGATGAAAAGCCGTACTAAACTTCAAGTTAGTACCCATATCACACTGCAAGCTATCCCAAAATCTGGATGTAAAAGTAGGGTCTCTATCTGAAACAATAGATACCGGTGCTCCATGCAATCGAATACTTTCATTAACATACAATCTAGCATACCTATCAACTGTATACGTAGTCTTGACTGCTAGAAAATGAGCGGACTTCATCAATCTATCCACCACTACCCAGATCGAATCTGACCCCTTCTGAGATCGAGGAAGCCCAACCACAAAATCCATCGTTACATGATCCCGTTTCCATTCCGGTATTGGCAATGGCTGAAGAAAACCATTAGGCTTATGATGCTCCACTTTCACCTGCTGACATATAAGGCACCTAGCAACAAAATCAGCTATTTCCTTTTTCATATTATTCCACCAATAATGCTCCTTTAAATCCCTATACATTTTAGTACTACCAGGATGCATGGTATAAATGGAATTATGAGCCTCATCTAAAATTTCCTCTTTCAATCCACACACATTAGGCACACATAATCGTTGCTTATACAATAAAGTGCCATCATTCACAATACAAAAATCTTCAGACTTACCATCTCGGACATCTTGTCATTTTTTCTCAAGAAAAGGATATTGACTTTGCAAATCACGAATACGGGTAGCTAACAAAGGCCTCACGCTTACATGAGCAAAGAACCTGTCCCCATCGGCTAGCTTCAATTCTACTCCCATCAATATCAACTCCATGATGTGGGAAACTCTAGCACATTGAATACAAGATAACCTACTCGAAGCCTTTCTACTCAGAGCATCTGCAACTACATTTGCCTTCCCTAGGTGGTAGTGAGTTGTACAATCATAATCTTTAATTAACTCCATCCACCGCCTATGCCTTAAATTCAACTCCTTCTGAGTAAATAAATACTTAAGGCTTTGATGGTCAGTAAAAATTTCACATACCTCACCATATAGATAATGATGCCACAATTTTAAAGCAAACACAATAGCAGCAAGTTCCAAATCATGTGTAGGATAATTACGTTCATGTGTACGCAACTGCTTAGAAGCATAAGCAATAACTCTACCATGCTGCATAAAAACACAACCCAACCCCTTGTGTGAAGCATCAGTATAAATAACAAAACCATCTCCACCATGTGGAATAGTAAGAACAGGTGCAGTTACCAACCTCTTTTTCAATTCATCAAAACTATTTTCACAATCAGAATTCCATTCAAACTTCACATCTTTTCGAGTTAATTTAGTCATCGGCAAGGCTATTGAAGAAAATCCCTTAATAAACCTTCTATAATACCCTGCTAAACCCAGAAAACTCCTCACCTCAGTCACATTATTGGGCCTCTCCCAATTTACAATAGCTTCCACCTTCTTGGGATCAACACATATACCATCTCCAGAAATAACATAGCCTAAAAATACAACTTTTGATAGCCAAAATTCACATTTTCTAAACTTAGCATACAATTGCTTATCTTTCAACACATTCAAAATAGTTCAAAGATGCTTTTCATGTTCAGCCATATCACGTGAATAAATCAGAATGTCATTAATAAAAACTATCACAAATGAATCAACAAAAGTATGCAGTACCCGGTTCATAAGATCCATAAACACAGCTGGAGCATTAGTCACCCCAAAAGGCATCACTAGAAATTCAAAATGACCATACCGAGTACGAAAAGCAGTTTTAGAAATATCACTCCCCTTCACCCTCAACTGATGATAACCTGATCGCAAGTCTATCTTTGAAAACACTTAATCACCCTGTAACTGATCAAACAAATCATCTATACAAGGTAAAGGATATTTGTTCTTAATTGTAGCTTTATTCAGTTGCCTATAGGCTATACTGATGATGCTAAGATTTAGCACCACCGGATAAGTGATAATGAGCTCAAACAGTAGTAACCATGGCAGCCTTAGAGATGTGTGAGTGTATAAGTATGTAGAAGGGGATGAGTGTAAGAGGAAATAAGACAATAATGTATAGTGGTTTAGCCAATTTGTCCTACATCCACTGTGAGTGTGTGAGGGCCAGTGGTGGGGTCGTCCCCTCCGCTGGCCCTCATTATAGCTGAGGGATCAAATTACCAAACTAATGGTTTTTAATGAAGTTTTCGCTCGTCTTTCTTGAGGACAGTGGTGGGGTCGTCCCCTCCACTGGCCCTCATTATAGCCGAGGGATCAACTTACCAAATTAATGGTTTTAATGTTCTCCCTCGTCTTTCTTGAGGACAGTGGTGGGGTCGTCCCCTCCACTGGCCCTCATTATAGCCGAGGGATCAAATTACCAAATTAATGGTTTTAATGTTCTCCCTCGTCTTTCTTGAGGACAGTGGTGGGGTCGTCCCCTCCACTGGCCCTCATTATAGCCGAGGGTGGTTCTCTGTAGATGTTTCCATGCATACTAGAACTGATAACCACAGGATTAGGGGAAACACTGATATTTCTCATTAATTTTCAAAGTGTTCTGTTGGAGTAACTCTTATTACAATTATGGTCTATCAAGACCTTACAACACTACTGATAGTATTTCTTCAAATGATCTGCATTCCAGGGGTTGGAAAAAGGTTCCCCTTCTAGGTTTTCTAGTCTATAGGTCCCAGGGACGACTTCATCGATGACCCTATATGGGCCATGTCAATTAGGATGGAGCTTGTTGGGCTTTTGCCAAGTCTTCTTGAGTACCAAGTCCCCTACTACGATGGGCCTCTGTTTCACCCTCTGATTGTAAAACCTTGCGGTCCTCTGCTGGTAGGCGGCCTGCCTTATCTCAGCGTCCTCCCTCCTTTCCTTAATCAGGTCTAAGGCGAGTCTCCTCTCTTCAGCATTTTTTTGGGGGTCATACACTTGGACTCTATGCGTAGGAAACTCAATCTCGGTGGGGATGACGGCTTCTGAGCCATAAGCTAGCATGAATGGGGTCTCTCCGGTAGAGGTCCTCACTGTCGTCCTGTATGCCCATAGCACGACATATAACTCCTCGACCCATCTTCCTTTTGCCTCCTCAAGCCTCTTCTTGATTCCATCTAGGATTGTCATGTTTGTAACTTCTATTTGCCCATTGGCCTGAGGTCGGCCTGGGGTGGAGAAAAATTGTTTGATACACACCCTTTCACAGTACTTCCGTAGAGAGGTATTCTTGAACTGAGTCCCGTTATCCGAGATGAGGGTGTTGGGGAGTCCATATCTACATATAATATTTTTCCATATGAACTGGAAGGTCTCCTGCTCTGTGATCGTCACCATCGGGTCCGCTTCCACCCATTTTGAAAAATAGTCAATGGCTACGATGATGAATCGATAGTTATTGATGGCCCTAGGTAAGGGTCCTACTAGGTCAATTCCCCACACTGCAAATGGCCATGGGGATGTAATGGAAGTAAGAGGCTGATGGGGCTGGTGAGGAATGGTGGCAAATCTTTGACATTTGTCACACTTTTTTACATATTCCACTGCGTCTTTCCCCAAGGTCGGCCACCAGTACCCCTGGGTGATCACCCTCTTCGCTAAGGATCTGCCCCCGATGTGGCTTGAGCACGATCCTTCATGCACATCTTGCAAAATGGACGAGACTTCTGAGGGATGCACACACCTAATTAAGGGGAGCAAAAACCCCTTTTTGTACAAGGTGTCTCCGATGACAGTGAATTTTGCAGCCCTGTACCTCAACTTCTTCTTTTCTTGCCTTGCTTCTGGCATCTCACCCTCTTTAATGTATCTGATCAGAGGGTCCATCCACGAAGCTTCCTGAAAAACATTTAGGCAATTGCCAAGTGTTCCCTCAGCGTCTTCAATAGTTGGCCGAGGTAAAATTTCTACTGGGACCGTCCTCCTGATGTTTGTCCTCGTTGCCGAGGCCAACCTAGCAAGGGCATCAGCACGACCATTATCGAGCCTAGGTATCCTCTTTAATTTCACTTCTCTGAAGCCCTTCAGTATCGACCTCACCTTCTCAAGGTACCTAGCCATCCTCCCGTCCTTGGCCTCATAAGCTCCTAATATCTGATTCACTACTAGCCTCGAATCACTGTGGACCAAAATCTGGCCTACACTAAGAGACTTGGCCAAGGAGAGGCCTACTATCAAGGCCTCATAATCGGCCTCGTTGTTGGAGGCCTTAAAACTGAACCTCATGGCGTACTCAATGTCTGTGCCGTCGGGTGCTGATAGTATCAGTCCAGCTCCGCTCTCGCTTTCGCAAGAGGACCCGTCGACGAAGAGACCCCACACGGTGTGTTCTTCTGAGAAACTTCCCTCGGTGAGTGACCCCTGTCTAAAGAGATATCTTCCCTCTTCATTTTCAACCACTTTCCTTCTAGCGGTGCTCGTCTCAGCCTTATCTGTAGGCGTGTCGACGAGCTCACCCTGTCGGGTATCTATCTTCCCGAGGCCCTCATCCTTGGCTTCATCATCTTCCCAAGTAAACTCAGCCATGAAGTCTGCCAGCACTTGCCCCTTAATGGTCGTCCTAGGCTGATACACTATGTCAAACTCCCCCAACTCTATAGCCCAGGCCATTAGCCTGCCTGATTTTTCTGGCTTGTGTAAGACCTGCCTGAGAGGAGAGTCGGTGAGGATGACCATTGTATGGGACTGGAAGTACTGATTCATCTTCCTTGAGGCATGGATCAAGGCGTAGGCTAACTTCTCCATCTTGGGGTATCTTTGCTCTGCCCCCTGGAGTGCTTTGCTGTTAAAATACACAGGCTTCTGTATCCCGTCTTCGTCTCTCACAATGGCATCACTGATGGCCGACTCTGAGACGGCGAGGTATACATAAAGTCGTTCACCCTGCACGGGTTATGACAGCAGCAAGGGAGACCCTAAGTATGACTTTAGATCCCTGAAAGCCTCATCACACTCTTCACTCCATTCAAATGACTTCCTAAGGGTCTTAAAGAATGGCAAACACTTGTCTGTGGCCCTAGACATGAACCTGTTCAAGGCAGCAACTCTCCCTGTGAGTCTCTAAACGTCTTTAATGGACTTGGGGGTCTTCATCTCAATAAGGGCCTTTATCTTTTCAGGATTGGCCTCGATGCCTCTTTGGTTGACAATGAACCCCAGGAACTTCCCTGCTCCGACCCCGAAGACACACTTGGCCGGGTTGAGCTTCATCTGGTATTTATCCATCGTATTAAAGGTCCTCTCCGGGTCTGCCACATGATCCTCTGCCTTCAGACTCTTAGTCAGCATGTCGTCTACATAGACCTCCATAGACTTCCCAATTTGGTCTTCAAACATTTTATTTACGAGGCGCTGGTACGTTGCCCCCGTATTTTTCAGGCCAAAGGGAATGACCCAATAGCAGTATGTCCCCTTGTCAGTGATGAAGGCCGTCTTCTCCGAGTCTTCAGGGTTCATGAAGATCTGGTTATACCCTGAATAGGCATCCATGAAGCTCATGAGCTCATGGCCTGCGGTAGCGTCTACCATCTGGTCAATGCGGGGGAGAGGGAAACTGTCTTTGGGACAGTGCTTATTGAGGTCTGTGAAGTCCACACACATTCTCCACTTCCCGTTGGCCTTTGGGACAATGACTGCATTGGACAGCCATTCAGGGTAGATGACCTCTCTGATAAATTCAGCGTCTTCTAATTTTTTGACCTCGTCCCTGATGACCTCATACTTCTCTCTAGAGTAAATTCTCCTCTTCTGCTTTACAGGCTTCACTCCTTCTACCACATTGAGCTTGTGGCACATGATTTCAGGGTCAATCCCCGGCATATCTACATGACTCCATACAAAGACGCTTCGTCTTCTCCTCAACAGTTTAATGAGGTCTTTCTTGATATTGGGCTTCAGAGACTTGCCGATTTGGACGGTTTTTTCCATTTCATCCTCATCGAGGATGATGGATTCTACCTCTTCCATGGCCTCTCCTTTCTTGAGCTTCGTCTCGTCCCTGGGGTCTAGGGTATCAATATTGTAAGTGGTTGTAGCCCTCTTATGTGCCTCCTTTTCTTCAGAGGAGTTGTAGTAACATTCTCGCGTTGTCATCTGGTCTACCTGAACTTCCCCTATCCCGTAAGGGGTAGGAAATTTGATCATCTGATGGACCGTAGACGGCACGGCTTCAAACCCCTTGAGGGCCACACGCTCCAGTATGATGTTGTAGGCTGAGAACACATGCTCATCCATCACAAAGAAACTGACCTTCTTGGTGAGCCATCTCGGCCATTCATCCCCCATCCTGACATCAGCCTCATACACTCCAAGGGGATGAACCTTTTCCCCACTGAACCCAATCAATGGATGATGGTATGGTACGAGTCTAGAATGGCTTAGACCTAAGGCTTTGAAGCATGGCCAAAACATCACGTCTGCAGATGAGCCCCCATCTACCAGGATCCTCGGCACCTCGCACCCGTGTACCCTTGTAGTGATGACGAGAGGGTCATCATGTGGGGCTAAGAGGCCTTTGAAGTCCATTCTTGAAAATCCCACTATCAGAGTGTCCATATCAACCTTCTTCCTCTTTTCTGACTTGACCTCCATAGAGGTCGAATGTACCATCTTCATCACTGCCTTGGCCTCAGTCACATGGGCCTTCCTATCGGCGACCTCAGACCCTCCTCCTTCTAGACCCTCAGAGATCATTCCCACTCCGAGCGAGATCATATTAAGCCTCTTGACAGGGCCGTGGTCGTCTCTCGGCGGGAGGTCAGGGTCATCCTCATCATCAGAAGGGTCGTCCCCTCTTTTTTGAGGACCTTCTCTGCAGGCATCGCCACGCTTCTTTCTTGGGTCATCCCCTCGGCCCTTCTTGAAAGCACCCTTGTCGACGTACTTTTTGAGCTTTCCTTCTTTCAGTATCTTCTCAATCTCATCTTTCAGAGAAAAGAATTTGTCTGTTACGTGGTCGTGGTCTTGGTGAAATTCACACCACATGTTCTTATTCCTCTTGCTGAGGGCTTCCCTCAGCTTTTCATGCCACTTCAGGGACCGTTCACTCTTTATCTCATTGAGTATCTGCTCACAGCTGACCGTCAAAGGAGTGTAACCCGCGAATTTGTTGTCCGTAGACCTCTTCTTCCCCTCTTTGTTCTTCTTAGGGTATTTACTCCCGCTAGCACCTCCTTTTTCCTCTTTATATTTTGTGGCCATCGCCTCTTCGGCGTTCATCACCTTTCCTGCTGTCGATAGCAATTCAGCCATCGTCCTCGGAGGGTCTTCAGCAAGCTTCCACAACAGTTTCCCCTTTTGTAGTCGTCCAATCAGGGCTGTCATAGCTATGCTCTCCTCATAGTCTTCCCCTGCTTAACATAGAGCAGGTGGGTGGTCTTCTTCTGTGGCCTCACCCCAAAGAAAAAGTTGTGGATGAACAGGTCTGCCAACTGCTTAAAGTTTCCAATGGAATTTTTTGGAAGAGACGTGTACCAGACATGTGCAGCCCCTGTCAGGGTACTAAAAAAAGGCACGACACCTCATCTCATCTGAGATAGAGTATATGTCTGCTGCCGACTGATACATCTCCACGTGGTGGACTGGGTTGGTGCTCCCATCATATCGTGGGGTGACAACAGGTTGCTTGAACTTTGATGGCGAGGGGAAGTTGACTATCTTTGCCACAAAAGGTGAGCCTATGGCGTATCCCCTATGAAGAGGGTCACGGCTCATCAGTATGTCACCAATCTTATCCTCCAATAGCTGGATCGAGTCATTCCAGGGCCTCACAGGGTCGTCTTGGCCGATGTTATCCCCTGCCGCCTCCTTAAGGTGGACGGAGGGTTCTGCTGCGGCAGGCCTGTGTCGGCTATTTACTTCCCTTTGACCGTCATCGCGTCCTTGGGGTTGGCTATCTGCTGCCTCCCTCCTGGACCTCACAGCACTTCTTGACCTGGACAATTTTTCCCGCAGGTCATTTACTGGGCCCAGCCTCTCAAAGGCTGACCCCCTGCTCAAGCGATCAAAAGCAGAGCCTCTCGGGCGATCATCAGGGTTTGGTCTCCCGCACTTTCCTCTACGATCCTGGAGATTTCGTACAGTATTGTTGGAGACCTCATACGGTTCCCAGCATTCTATTGGAGCCTCCTCTCCCTCCAGATCTTCATACCTGTCCTTAGGGCAAGGGTTCCTTGCCTCCCCAGGCGTAGACCCCGGGGGTCAGCAACATCCCTACGCCGCTGAGGAGGTGGTAGGTCTTTGCGTGGTCCCTGGGATGGTCCCCTGGCCTCATGCTGTCCTGGAGCTTCTGCGGGAGTAATCATCTCAGGTGAGACCCCTGGTGGGCTCAGTATGTTCTGGTTAGAGATGTGAACTGCTCCTGCATCATCCGCTGGCTTGCTGCCAGAGACTTTAGGGCTGCCGCCACATCATCCATCTCAGACTCAGGCGGCGGCTGACTGGAACTGGGTCTTCCCCCCTCATCCGGTGGGGGAAGTGGTGGTGGCATTTCAGGTTCCATGTGCTTGAGCTATGAAAAGTTGAACTGAAGAAAAGACTGGTGAGCTTGGGAACCTTAGTGGGTCTCTTTCAATGGTGAAACACCTCCTCTCAGGGGGAGTGTTGGTTCACCACCAGAGTGCCCAGTGAGGTCAAGCTGTACAAAGGAAGAGATGTCTTCTCGTTCCCACAGACGGCTCCAAACTGATGATGCTAACATTTAGCACCACCGGATAAGTGATAATGAGCTCAAACAGTAGTAACCATGGCAGCCTTAGAGATGTGTGAGTGTATAAGTATGTAGAAGGGGATGAGTGTAAGAGGAAATAAGACAATGATGTATAGTGGTTCAGCCAATTTGGCCTACATCCACTGTGAGTGTGCGATCCACTAAGTATGGGCACTAATGGCCTTGGATACAATGCACATAAGCTCCTCTCTCTCTCTACTGTGTATACAAGCAGAGTTTTAGCTAGGGTTACAATAAATTGATATCTCCCTATAGGGTTGTAGGTGACAAGTATATATAGGTCTTGGGGGTGTAGTGTACCCCCCCAAGTATGCATGGTGCATGTGAATGATGATCTAGCCAATCCCCTATTGACACCTGTAGATGCCAAATGATGACATAATATTCCCTCACGTGAGGGTGTGATTTTGTTATAACGGTCTCCCATGTGCCATGTGAGCCTCACGCGCACTGTTCCACACGTCTCCCAAACCACGCGCTGTGATGATGTCACCCTCGGCCTATGAGCAGAGGCCGAGGGCAAAGTTCCTTCCAGTAGTGTCTGGCCCAATCCTGGCCTCGTACTGTCGTACCCTCGGAGGGTCGTCCGGAGCCTGATGAAGGGTTGTCCCCCTGAGGGGTCATCTGGAGTCTGGTGAAGGGTCGTCCCCCTGAGGGGTCGTCCGGAGCCTGATGAAGGGTCGGCCCCCCTGAGGGGTCGCCTGGAGCCTGTGAAGGGTCGGCCTATGAGGGGTCGTCTGGAGCCTGGTGAAGGGTCGGCCCCCCTGAGGGATCGTCTGGAGCCAGGTGAAGGGTCGGCCCCTCTGAGGGGTCGTCTGTTTGGAGGTAATCTTCAGCCAAGCCGAGGATATAAACGGGTATATCATATACACAAACGCATGGTACCATCTTTCTTCTTCACAAATAAAATTGGTGCATCCCATGGAGATACACTAGGCTGTATGAACCCCCTATCAAGTAAATCCTGTAACTGAATCTTGAGGTCTTTCAACTCAGCAGGTGCCATTCTATACGGTGCCATAGAAATAGGTCTTGTCCCTGGTGCTAATTCAATACTAAATTCAACTTCTTTTTCTGGAGGTAACCCAAGAAACTCACTAGGAAACACTTCAGGAAAATCCCGTATAATAGGAACATCGACTAATTGTAAAGACCCCTTCCTAGTGTCAAGAACATATGCAATAAAACCCTCACAGCCCTTACTCAATAATTTCCTCGTCTGAATAGCAGAAATGATGCAACTGGGAACAATTTTCCTTTCCCCCACAAATTTAAATTCAGGCTCACCAGGCATATTAAAAATAACTTCCTTACAGAAACAATCCATAGATGCATGATATTTAGATAACCAATCCATTGCCAGAATTATATCAAAATCAGAAATATCTAATGGAAGTAAATCTATAACTGTATCTCTAGACCCCACAGTCAAAACACAATCATGAAAAGCATATTCATCTACAACCATATCCCCCATAGGCATACAAATACCCAACCCTACATCTAAACGAGTACATGGTCTATTCAGGTATACAGCAAAAGCATAGGACACAAAAGAATGTTTGGAACCAGGATCAATCAAAACATAAGCACTTCTATCAGTAACAGAAAGTGTACCTATCACCACATCTGGAGTAATCTGAGCTTCTTTTATCGTAAAGACTCATCCACCTGGCCTGGAACCACTAGCTTGTCCTCTACCCACACTTTTTGCTCCACCGCCTGGAGGTAATACTCTGCTTGCTGCTTCACTAGGTGCTGTTAGAATCTCTACCAACTGCGAACAATTCTTCTTAACATGCCGCACTTGATGACAATGGTAGCATTCCACTCCCTTAAGCTTAGGACACTCAGATTTATAATGCCCTTCCTCTTTACAAAAGAAACATGTAACACCTCCTATTGGGGCCTCACCTCTCCCTGACTTTCTGGCTGAACCAAAAGATCCTCCACCCCTGGTATCTTGGCCCAATCTCCCCTGACCTCTACCACTATCTCCACTACCTCTCTGAAATTTATGAGGTTCCATCTTAACACTTCCACCCTCACCTCCCTTGGAGTGAGATGCCTTGAATCTGCTCTTCTTAAAACTCTCTCTAATCGCCACCCCTTGGTTCATTTGCCTTTCTGCTATCGTGGCTTTGTTTACCAGAGAAGCATAATCTTCTAACTCATAAGTGGCCACTCTATTTTGAATAGGCCAAATCAATCCATCTTAAAACTTACTACATTTATCTTCTTCATCCTGCACATACTTAGTAGCAAATCTAGATAAAGCATTAAATTTAGCATCATACTCCCTCACAGACATTTTCCCTTGGGTTAAATTTATAAATTCCCTCGGCTTCTCCCTCCTATAAACTTTAGGGAAATACTTAACATACAAAGCTTTAATAAATTCAGCCCAAGTAATAACATCAGTACCTTCCATCATGGGAACCAAATCGTTGCTAGCTTCCCACCAATATTTGGCCTCTCCTTTCAGCTTAAACACAGCTAGATTCACTTTCTGGTTATCTGGAACCTTCATAATTGCAAATATAGTTTCTATATCCCTAGCCCACATCTCAGCTTCTATAGGTTCAACTGACCCTAAATATTCTGGAGGGTTCAACTTCAAAAACTGCTCATGCATGGAATCCTTCATTTCCTTCCTTTCCTCTCTCTCAATCCTAGCCACAGTCTTTGATTCTAAATATCTAGCCTGTTGCTCTGCCATTAATGCCATATTTCTTTCTTGTTGTTCTGCCATCCTCAATATTGCCTGTGCCATTATTTGCATCTCTGTAAGCTGCTCCTGCACTCTATTCCTTCCAGCAACACTTTGCACTACTTCAGTATTTTCTGTACGAGAAGATACTCCCTTTTATCTAGGTTGTACATTCCCAGGTTCCATCTGGAATTATCTGTAATACAACAAAGTTCTAACAACCAATAATAACAGTTTATAATACTAAACTATTAGTTAGTACATAAACAATTCATAAATATCAAATCAATTCAATACTGCCATCTAACCGTCACACACATCCAGAATTAACAACCACGCTCTGATACCACTAATTGTCACACCCCAAACCCAATATCCATACTAATCATTTGTTATTAAAATAATTGGATCATAATCTCGAGCCCATTGGAAATTATACTTCATTTATCAATATTTTTCTGCATAATGTGCATACTGAACATAATATTATTCTTATACCATAAAATTCAATATCAGAGTCATAATTAAGCGGACATACAATACTGTGATTAACTATGATCAACTCAATCCATACTAAATCAATATATACAATGTGTGAGTATATTAAAATCTTCAGTGTGACAACGATAAAATCCCCATTTTTAAACCCTAGCTCTCTCCAACGGTGCAACTCTCAAAGTTACCGGTCATATGGTATCCTAGCTGGCAGCGTACGAACCTGAAATTGTTAAAATATAAGCCGTAAGCATTAAGCTTAGTGAGGTACTCCTTCCCTACAACAGAATAACAATTCTATATCGAATATGTGGATATAAAATCCAAACAATCCCGCCCATTGGAAATAACAAATCATGGATCATAAGATCCAAATAATTCTGCCCGTTGGCAATAACAAATCCTGGATCATAAGATCCAAATAATTCTGCCCATTGGCGACAACAAATCCTGGATCATAAGACACAAACAAATCCTGGATATTTTAATATCCAAACAAATCCTGAATACCGAAGTATTCAAACCAATCCTGGATCATGAGACCCAAACAAATCCTGGATATTTTAATATCCAAACAAATCCTGAATACCAAAGTATTCAAACAAATCCTGCTCTTAGAGCTATATTCATATTTATATATGAAACAAATCATAAGTACACTCACCTCGACAGTTTAACTGGCTTTTCCCTTGACTTTATCCGATATTTGTTCAATCATCTCTTCTTCCCTTCCTATCATTCTTACAATATTATTATCATCATAAGAATATCAATAATCCAAATAATGATTTAAACATAATTCAATCCATAATCATCACATGATTCCATTCAAATCATTTATCACAAGTGAAGTTCCACCCAAATCCATGTTAATATATTTAACGTATCCAAATCATAGACCAAATATAAATTCATTTATTCTTGGTAATTCAATCCTTGTCTTGTTAGTATTCCAATACAAAAGACGGTACATCATTTCAAGTCTCTTAGAGCAAGATATGCCCATTTCTTTACCACATAGCAAATCTACCCTATAGGCTCTTTTATCGTTCATTCAACTTCTAGGAATTTCCATAATTTTTCTACATCATAAATTTATATGATATTTAAACCAACATCAGTAAACATATTGAACAATACAAGATTAAAATTTCATAATTTTCAGAGTTCATTTGCTATGTCAAGCAAAACATCGAACACATGGCGGGCATACTTTCACCCTTAGGGAAGATTTCATACCCGAACTTCAAACTCTCACCAAAGACTCATTTCTTGGTATTTTCTCATGATTTTCGGATATGTCATACATATATGAGTCCAAGTTAATATCCAATTTGAATTAATCAATTCCAGTAAGTATAGAGAAATATATGGAAGTTTGAATAAGCAAGGCTCCTAAACAAAACAATCTCAAGGGTTTACACATTCAAGTTTACTTAAACTTGCATCTATCCATAAGTACATATCAAGACATGGAATTTCAATAAACAAATTATTATTTCAATAATTTAAATAAGTAATACAAAAAAATAAACAAGATTTATGGATGGAAATACCTTAGGGGCTTTTACGTAATTTTTCTATGAATTTTTCTTCAATTTCTGCTCACACTTTCTTCCTAAACTTCAAAACTCTCTTTCCTTAGGTTAAAACTCTTCCATGGCTGAAATATGCTGAAGGAAGAGCTTAATTAAAGGGTTTTAAGTCGTCATAAGGCCACCCCCTCTTGGTCCAATCAAAATATAACATGTGGCATTACATAAAACAAAATATCATTTAAGGCTAAATGACTACTTTACCCCTTGTTCGTAAAAAGACAACATCTTCCCACTCGGATATCCGTTCGATGAACCGTTTATTTTGTTATAAACCTAACTCATATATCTACAAATATCTAGTTTACACCTCAAGTTCATTTTTATGTCATAAAGGCCAAAACTAGCCTCCAACAGGAACATTCCTACCGAAAACTTTAAAATTTCACATTTGTAACTAATTGGATATTTCAAGCTTTATGAAGGTAGGATTAAACTAAACATAATTACTTACATTATATATATACTAATAACATATTATTCATATCACATAAGCTAATCATGATTTATCATAATTATATTCGGGTTGTCACGTGATTGGGTCGGGTGTATCAATGATAGTTAGTGTACTTCAGGAGCGTATTACTACATCGGTAATAACTTAGTAGGATGGAGTAGTAAGAAACAAAACTGCACAATGCTAAAAGATTATGGTATCACTGAAGATAAGTTACATCTCTATTACGACAATCAAAGCGCGATTAATATTTCTAAAAATCATGTTCATCACTCTCGTACTAAACATATTAAAATCATCTATCATTTTATATGCAAGTTAGTTGAATCTAAGCAGTTGGAAATTAATTATCTGCCTACTGAATTGTAATTAGTTGATCTATTCACTAAACCCTTAGATAATGCGCGATTTGAATCTTTACGCAAGTCAATTGACATGATTTTTGCGGAATGATGTTATATGATTTATGACTGTTTTTCTTTGCCCTTTGTCCATTTGAGACAAAATGGGGAAGAAATTTGAGTCCACTTGGACCTTGTTGTATAATCTCAACTAAAAAGCTTGATCTTAGTTATCTTATTTTCAGGAATCAGTACCATCGTTTGCAACAAAATTTTGTTAGGGTGTTGATTTATACTTAGTTGAGTTATGTAATTTTGAACCTAAATATTTAATGTTGGGATATGAAGTTCCCCTGATTATTCACAATTGGGCCTGAAGTTTCCTAATAATTATTCAGATATGAAACTGATTTTTTTTTGTTCAAAACTTGGGACGTGGAGTATGTACATTATTTGGACCTAAAGTGTCAAAAGAAAATATATCACAATCAAATCGGAAGTTTTGATTGTCAAATTGAAAGGGTATAGATCAAGAGTTCCCCAATTATCATTTTTTTTATTTTATATGAAGATCTATACTCATTATTTTGACAAGAAGTTCACAAAATATTATTTGTTATTGGGATATAAAATATGTTAACCTGAAGCTCCAGCAAAAATACACCATAATTCAAAACTTGAAGTTTTGATTATTCACGGGTTATGAATTTTGACAGCTCTCAAATAATTGTTTATAATTTGGACTTGAAGCACCAAATATGTCATTTTTGTTCGGATTAATTTCAAAATAAGTTGGATATTTAAATATATCTTTTTAACTTCTTGGCTTTTTATTTTCTTTATTTAATGAAATATCTTTTTACATACTCTATTAACTATTAAATGTCCTTTAACTATTCCATTAATGGTTTTAACATTAATTTTTGTCTCTTGACCTTTTGCTTTTTTTGAGTATTAAATAATCCTTTTAATGCTATTTAATTTTAATTACTCTTCACATTCCAATCATTTACTATACATTGAAATCTCGAGAATGTGAAAAATTAAGTCCCATATTTTTAATAAAGAAGTTGGATTATCATTGGTCAGAGTTGATAAAAATATTTAACAATTCTTTGGAAGATTCTCTAACATTTTTACCCTCTAATCAAACCTGAAGTTTTTATACAAAAGGGTAGACTACACCAAATCCTGTGAATGGTCACCCCTAGAGGGTTACTAACTAAAGTCGTGACCATATCCACTGCACCAAATCCTGTGAATGGTCACGCCCAGTTGGTCATAGCCCAAGTCCGTGACCAGATGGTTACGGACTTGGATCGTAACCATCTCATTTTTAGCATGACCATATTCATTACCCCAATAAATAACCGATGCTCTGGAAGTGGTCACGACCCAACTCCGTGACCCACAGTGGTCAGGGACTTGGGCCGTGACGAGGTCGTGACCATCTTAGCTCCAAATTCGTGACAAAATTCAGGCCAAACTTGGTCGTGAATGGGTCACGAACTTGGACCGTGACCCTAGGGATGACGCAGCATAAAACACACACACTAACGGTCACGGCTGGGGGCCGTGACCATTTCTTAGCATGGGTCACAGCTATGAGCCGTGACCATTCCCAAATTTATGGGTTGATTGGTTTGATGAATGGGTTTCGCTGGTGGGTCACGGCTATGTCCGTGACCATGTTCATTCTGTGAAGATTTAAATTCTGGTTTGTTCTAAATCTGGTATTAGTTATATTTTTTACATCTTTATTCTCATTCAACTCTATTAGGGGGTTTAGTAATGGTTAAATCATATGACATGTTCTTTCCAATGTGGTACTATTGTTCTTAACATCAATATTCTTTATGAATTACAGATCAATTCAACATCGCATTTCATTAATATATCTTTGTTTACCTTTAGACACTAGTTTTTATTTCAAATGTGATTATGGCTCTAATTTATCTCGGGTTTATATCACTTCAAGACATTCAAGACTACCTAATGATTATCTTAAAAAATCACTCACATAATTCCTTATCATATAATTCCTTATCAAGATTACATTCAAGACTACTTAATTACTTTTGCATTTTTCCAAAAAAAATAGGTCCTTATATTATTCCTTATCATGTAATTTGGGTAACCTACATTTGCATTGAACTGTTTTCTTTCTCTGTACTGCCTTTGAGGATTACTTAATTTTTTTTAGGTGTAAATGTTAGGCTTTCAGATATTTGTGTCTGATTTCATTTTAGGTATTCCGTTAAGTAATAATGTTTCTAAACTATGAATGATCTTACTTTTCATTTTGGATTTTCTATTTAAGAATGATCTCTTTATGGGTTCGACTTTAAAGTTGGGTAATGTTTATTTTAGGTGATATCTATATCTCCTATTTGTATTTACAAATGAATTTAAGTTTCTATATAATTTTTCATTAAGTTCCAAACATTACTTATTGGGAGGCCCCTTAATTCATTGTCATGCTGCTTTATTTTCTTTTTAGTTTTTCATGGCTATTGGGGACATTAGCTATTAGGGATTCCGAACATGGACATGTTTGCCGATGATCTTGCCCAATGACAGTAAGAGGAGGGGGGGGAGAATAACAATGAAATGGACATGGACATGTTGTCCGATGATCTTTACCTGTTTTATAAGGTATATTTTGTGTTATAGTCTTAGCTCTAGATCCTTTTTCTTAGTTTCCTAATTTTCTTAGATTTGGATCATTATTAGCTTCCTAATTTTATTCAAGATTCGTTTGATTTTTTTCTAGGCACAACGAAAGACACCGATCTCTAATGTTTTTAATTTCTTCAAGTTTGACACATGTAATCTTTTAATGGAGCAAGCGTACATACGCAAGAAGCTTAACAGTACTAATTGTTTAATCCCATAAAGCCTATACAACTCACAAATGTGAAATACAACCCTACTCTCTAAAGGTGCAAATGGTTATCATGGTGACTCTATTAAGTTTTGACAAAGACTAATTTCCTGTTATACCGTGTGGATGAATGAAAATCTGGTGAAACTAGAAGAAGCTCAATGGTATGTCACCCTAATTATCCCTTTATGTCATGGATTTTATTTTTACTAAATATATTTCGTTAGTCTTTTTTTGGTTTGTACAATCTAGCAATCTACAATTACTAAATATTTATTGATCAACGCAGACTTCTATTAACATAAGCAACGCAGTGGTCTAAGAAGTAAGTAGTGGTGGGGAAGTGAGGATGGAGTTAGAGGTGGTGTTGGGTTTGGAGGGAACAAAAGTATTTATCACGGTAGTGTGGAATTAATAGTTATTTTGCTAACCTCTATATTTTAGTACTGACATAAAATGAGCATTCATTTAGTAATCAATAACCTCATGTGCAATCTTAAATATAAAGAAATTATTAAACTTCATTTTTAGTAGTCATTTTGTTGAATTTCTTTTTCTATTATTTCTTTTCAAGACACAGTTAGATACCTGTATGGATGGCTCATGTACATAAGTAGTCATTTTAGTAATCAAAAACATGAGAAGTCTTTTAGTAGTCATTTTTAGTAATCACATACATGAGAAGTCTTTTATTAGTCATTTTAATATGAGTATACTGTTTAAAAATTTTTTATGTCATTTATTTTTTTACTACTCACATACCCCAGTCATTTAGTAGTCAAGATGATCGAGCAGGTCTATAGTCCATCCACTCATAAACATGAAAGTTGTAGGTACAGTGGAGGTTAGCACTACAAAGTCGTGGCCATGAGGATCAATGGCATTAGTGGACAAGTGTTCAGGATGAATTGCAGTACTCAGGTAAAAATATTCCATCCCTCTTCTCGTGGTATATGGAGAAAGGTCATATATATGATTATTGCATCTCCAAACCCCAACCCAAGAAAATCAAAGAATCCAACTCAAACATTCCTCAACCTACGCAAAAGCCAACCCTAACCCCTATTTTGTTTGAAGGTAGTTTTGTAGCAGTCCCTATTTTTAGTCCAACTAATTGATTTAAAGGTAGTTATATAATTGATATGCATTATCAATTAAGTCTTTTAGATGATAGAAGGAGTACGGGATAATTATTGGTTTTGTTTGGTTTGCCTGTTGGATAATTATTGGTTGTTGTATAGTATGTTAGAAGGAGTATGGGATAATTAGGAGTACCGGATAATTATTGGTTTGATTGTTGGATAATATGTTGAAAATATTTTAGATTCCCAATTTTAGAATATGACGATAACTTGTTGATGTCTAAACTTAATCTTAAAAACATGGCGTTAGAGAGGAGAAACTCGAAATATCCCCCAAACGGCCCCGTGAGAGGCACCAACACCTTGCACGGGACCAATATAACTCGTACGAATTGACCGTGCGATCACGGGACTCTCGGTTTGAGAATATGACGATAATTTAAAAATATCTAAACTTAGTCTTAAAAACATGGCGTTAGAGGGTGAAAATCCTAAACAGCCCTCGTACGGCCCTATGAGAGGCATTAACACATCTCACAAGACTAATGTAACTCGTAAGAACTAAACGCGCGATCACGGGAGTCCCGGTTTGAGAATACGAGGATAATTTGCACATATGAGGACTTATGATTAAAAACATGGCGTTAGATTGTGAAATTCTGAAACAACCCCCATACAACCTCTTGAGAGGCACCAATACCTCTCGCAGGACCAATGTAACTCATAGGAACTGAACACGTGATCACGGGACTCCTGGTTTGGGAATATGACGATAATTTGAAATTATGAGGAATAAGGTTTAAAAATATAGCGTTAGAGGGTGAAAACTCGAAACAGTTGCCTGTGAGAGGCACCAACACCTCGAACGGGACCAATGTAACTCGTAAGAACTGACAGCGCGATCACGGGAGTCTCAGTTTGATAATACGATAATAATTTGGATAATTTTAGACTTATGCTTAAAAATATGACATTAGAACGTAAAAAGCCGAAACAGCACCCGAACGACCCCGTGAGAGGCACAAACACCTCACACAGGACCAATGTTACTTGTAGGAATTGACCATCCTATCACAGGACTCCCAATTTGAGAATACGATAATGATTTGCAAATTTCTAGACTTAGGCTTAAAAACATGGCATTATAAGGAAAAAACTCAAAATAGCCCCCCGAACGGCCCCATGAGAGGCACCAACGCCTCACATGGGATCAATGTAACTCGTAGGAACTGACCGCGCGATCACGGGACTCCCGATTTGAGAATACGATGATAATTTGAATATTTCAAGACTTAAGTAGGGGACATTATGTTTATCTAAATAAATTTCCCCTTTAATCTGCCTAGGCAATTCGAGAACATAATTGAACATTTTTTATTCTTGAGATACCACTCCAATCTTGGATAACAAATCAGCAATGATATTAGATTCCCTAAAACAGTGAGAAAATTTGATGTTGAGACCCTTCGTGAGATCTTGAATTTGCAACACTTCTTTTTTAATTCTACAAGGAATTTTCAGATGGTCATTAATGTAATTGACTATCAGAGAAGAGTTTGATTTAACTACAATGTTAGTCCAACCTTAACTTAAACAATAAGATAGACTATGTTTGATTGCCATTACTTCTGCCAAGTTGTTTGTTCCAAGATGATACCCCTGTTAAAATGCCCAAATTAAGTCACCTTTTAAGTCTCTTATAATTGCACCCAATATCATTCTACTGCTGGAGTCACAAGCACCATCTGTATTTAGCTTCAATAAATTGTTTGGAGGTTTTAACTAGGCAATGAGGGAAAATAAAGGGGAATTGAGGGCTGAAAAAGGAATGTTAAGATTTTGCAATGAATCTAGACATCTTTTAGAAGAAGATTGAGGGTAGCCAAAGGTTAAGAGAGAATCTTGAATTCCTTTTTGAGTGGACTCAATTGTGTAGAGAGGATTCATGTTGATGTTATCAAATCTAGCATTGTTTCTGCTCATCCAAATTTCCCACAAGATGAAGCAAAAGTAGAGCTGACACAATCTTCTGAAGGAAGCATCAGAGCATGAATTCAGCCACCAAGAAATGATTTTCTAGGAGAAGGAAGATAATGAGTAGATGTCAAATCTAGTTTCAAAGAAAGCCCAAACCTGAGTAGCTAAAAGACTAGAGAAGAAAAGATGAGTCAGGATTTCTTCTGACTTAGAGCAACAGTTACATTTTGATACCATTTTAATTCCAACAACTTTGATGGAGGAGTCAATTGGCACTGATTTTTGGATCACTTTCCACACATAGCTGCTCTCCTTCTTCCTTGAACCAAAGGGTTAAACATAACTGCTCTCCTTCTTCTTTGGAAAAGAGGAACTCCCAAATATTTTAAATGGACTGCACCTTTCTTAAACATCATCACTTCTTTAATAGCATGAATGTGTCTAGAGGGACATTTTGAGCTAGGTAAATAGAGGCTTTTTTCCACGCTAATTAATTGGTCAGACTGATCTTCATAGGTTGTAAGGAAGTTCATCAGTTTCTTGAGACTATTCTTGGCTTCATTTGTGAATGATTGAATGGTAAGAATAAGGTCTGATCTTATAATTTCCCAACATGATCTAAAGAAGCAACCATTGAATCCATCTATACCTGCACCACTATTAGCATTACGAGATAAAATTGCACTCCATATCTCCTGTGCTTCTGGAATTTTGGACAGACTGAGGTTCATTTCATCATTGACTAATTTGGGAATATATTTAGTCACTGTGATTCATCTTGATTGACCTGCAGAAAAAAGATCATCATAATAAGAGACAAAGTGGTTAGCTATTTCTTCTTGAGAATCAAGCACTCTTCCATCCTCTTGTTTAATCTCGTGAATCTAGTGCCTTCTTCTTTGTTGATTGACTTGAGAGTGGTAGAACTTTGTATTTTTATGTCCTTCAGCTATCCACTTTCTTTTAGACTTTTAGAACCAGAAGATTTCTTCATTAGACAAAGCCAAATTAAATTCTACTTGAATTTTTGAGAGGTTGATTCTTATTTCTAAACTTGGCGTTTCTTCTAGTCTCTTCTCTACATCAATGACTTTATCCTCTAAGTCTTTAATTTCCTTAAATAAGTCTTTCACTTCTAATTTACTCCAATCTTTGAGCTGTTATATAACAGTTTATATTATATAATAGTTATATAAACACAGTTTATATAAGTTGTTATATAAACTTTTATATAACAACAGTTGTATAACTGTTGTTATATAACGGTTATAATAGTTATATAACTGTTATATAACAACAATTATATAATTGTTGTAATATAAAAGTTATATAACTGTTGTTATATAAGGTTGCGGCTTTCTTCTAGTTTCATATTTGGCAATACATTCTCTCTCTACGCCTCATTTTACGTTTCGTATTTCCAATAACACATTTCACTCTCTCTATATCACTCTTCATTCTCTTTCTACATCCATTCTTACTCATCACTCTTCTTATTCTCTTCTATCTCTCCCTCTAGATCAGATCTCTGTATTAGTTTATAATGGCCACTTTGAGCTTTATTGATACCGATAAACTAAATAAACTACGCCTGCCGTTGCTGAACTCAATCAGATCAGGTCACCATTCTCATTTTTATTTCATTTCATTTCACTTATGATATATTTGCCACTTTGTTTGATATTTTATTTTGTTTACCAACGGATCATGGATTTAGCTACTGAATGTGAACGTTTGGCTAATTCTTTATTTTGCAATGAAAATGAGAAATCTGGATTCATCAACCTTGTTTCTCACTATCTCACGAATTATATTCAATATCAATATTATTATTGTTGTGTGAACTTAAACCATCTCCATTGCAAATGTGTTTTTTTTACTTGTGTGGATCATATAAAAACTATTCTTCAATGATAATGTTTGTTAGGTGAAAAAAACTACAAACATTCATATTTGTATTGGATGAATATTTTTGAGTTTAATGTCTATAGATTATATGTGGAATGTTCTTAACATCTTCGAATATATATCATTTCCTTCGCATTGTGTTACCACGTCAATTTCACATTTATCATGGTTGCATTGGAAGATTTAAAAATAACATTATTGTTACAGGATATTAGATCTTAGATTTCAGCATTCATATGATTTGAAAGAAACTCCTATCAAAGTCATTACTGTTATATCTATAAATAGAACGTAACAATATAACAACAGTTATATAAGTCAAGATAATTTGAAATAACCCCCGAACGATCCCATGAGAGGCACAAATACCTCGATTTGAGAGTACGAGGATAATTTGCATATATCAGGACTTAGGCTTAAAAATATGGCCTTAGATGGCCAAAACCCAAAACAGCCCCCGAACGGCCATATGAGAGGCACCAACACCTCACACGGGACCAATGTAACTCCTAGGAACTGATCGCGCGAACACGGGACCCCAGATTTTATAATACGGGGATAATTTGAAAATATCAGGACTTAAGCATGAAAATATGGCCTTAGAGTGTGAACACCCAAAAAAAAATTCGAACGACCCCGTGAGAGGCACCAACACCTCGCACGGGACAAATGTAACTCGTAAGAATTGATCACGCGATCACGGGACCCCCGATTTGACAATACGAGGATAATTTGAAAATATCTAAACTTAGGCTTAAAATGGCATTAGAGGGTGAAACCCATAAACAAACCCCGAACGGCCCCATAAGAGGCACTAACACGTCGCACGGGACCAATGTAACTCATACGAACTGACCACGCGTTCATGGGACCCTCGGTTTGAGAATACGATAATAATTTGAAAATATCTAGACTTATGCTAAAAAAATGGCATTACAGTACGAACACCTGAAGCAACACCCGAACGGCCCCATGAAAGGCACTAATACCTCGTATAGGACCAATGTAACTCGTACGAACTGATTGTGCGATCACATGACCCCCAGTTTGAGAGTACGAGTATAATTTGCATATTTCAGGAGTTGGGCTTAAAAATATGATCTTAGATGGCCAAAGCCCGAAATAGCCCTCGAACGGCTCCGTTAGAGGCACCAGCACCTCCCATGGGACCAATGTAACTCGTACGAACTGACCGCACGATCACGGGACCCCCGGTTTGAGAGTACGAGGATAATTTTCATATATCAGGACTTAGGCTTAAATATATGGCCTTAGATGTTCAAAACCTGAAATATCCCATGAACGACCCCCTAAGAGGTGCTAACACCTCACACGGGACCAATGTAACTTGCTGAAACTAATCTCGCGATCACGAGACCCCCGGTTTGATAATACGAGGATAACTTGAAAATATCAGGACTTAGGCACGAAAACATAGCCTTAGAGTGCGAACACCCGAAACAACATCCGAACGGCCTCATGAGAGGCACCAACACCACGCACGGGACTAATGTAACTCATAGGAACTGACCGCGCGATCAAGGGACCCCGGGTTTAAGAACACGATGATAATTTGAAAATATATAACCTTAGGCTTAAAAAATGGTATTAAAGGTCGAAACCTCGAAACAACCCCTTAACGGTCGTGAGAGGCACCAACACCACGCACGGGACCAATGTAACTCGTACGAATGGACTGCGTGATCACGGGACCCCCGGTTTGAGAGTACAAGGATAATTTGAATATATCAGGACTTAGGCTTAAAAATATGGCCTTAGATGGCCAAAACCCAAAACATTCCCCGAACGGCCCCATGAGATGCACCAACACCTCGCATAGGACCAATGGAACTCGTAGAAACTGACCCTGCAATCACGGGACCCCCAGTTTGAGACTACAAGGATAATTTGAAAATATCATGACTTAGTCTTGAAAACATGACCTTAGATGACCAAAGCCTAAAACAGCCCCCGAACGATCTCGTGAGAGGCACAAACACCTCATAGGGACCAATGTAACTCGTAGGAACTAATCGCACAATCACGGGACCCCCGATTTGAGAATAGGGTGATAATTAGAAAATATCTAGACTTAGGCTTAAAAATGGCATTAGAGGTCGTAACCCCGAAATAACCCCCGAACAATCCGGTGAGAGGCACCAACACCTCGCGCGGGACCAATATAACTCGTAGAAACTGACCTCGCGATCACGGGACCCCCGGTTTGATATTACAAGGATAATTTGAAAATATCAGGACTTAGGTTTGAAAATATGGCCTTAGATGGCCAAAACTCGAAACAACCCTCGAACGGCCTCGTGAGAGGCACTGACACCTCGCACGGGACCAATGTAACTCGTAGGAACTGACCGTGCTATCATGGGACCCCCGATTTGAGAATACGAGGATAATTTGCTTATATCGGGACTTAGGCTTAAAACATGACGTAAGATGGCCAAAACCCAAAACAGCCCCCAACAGCTCCGTGAGAGGCACCAACACCTCGTACTGGACCAGTGTAACTCGTACGAACAGACCGCGCGATCACAAGACTTCCAGTTTGAGAGTATGAGGATAATTTTCATACATCAGGACTTAGGTTTAAAAACATGGCTTTAGAGTGAGAACACCCAAAAAAGCACCTGAATGGCCCCGTGAGAGGCACTAACACCTCGCACGGGACCAATGTAACTCGTAGGAACTGATTGCGAGATCACGGGACCCTCGGTTTGAGAGTAGGACAGTAATTTGAAATTATCTAGACTTATGCTTAAAAAATGGCATTAGAGGGTGAAACCCCGAAACAACCTCCGAACGTCCCCGTGAGAGACACCAACACCTTGCATGGAGCCAATGTAACTCGTAGGAACTGATCGCGCGATCATGGGACCCCCAGTTTGAGAATAAGACAATAATTTGAAAATATCTAGACTTAGGCTTAAAAAATGGCATTAAAGGGCGAAACCCCAAAACAACCCCCGAACGGCCCTGTGAGAGGCACCAACACCTCGCACGAGACCAATGTAACTCGTATGAACTGATCGCGTGATCACGAAACCCCCGGTTCGAGAATACGATGAAAATTTGAAAATATCTAGACTTAGGCTTAAAAAATGGCATTTGAGGGCGAAACCCCGAAACAACCCCCTAATGGCCCAGTGAAAGGCACAAATACCCCGTACGAGACCAAGGTAACTCATACGAACTGACTGCGCGATCACGAGACTCCTGATTTGAGAGTACGGTGATAATTTGCATATATGAGGACTTAAGCTTAAAAACATGGCAATTATAACTCGTATATGCAATTTTTCAGCTGTAATACGATTTTTCTGAAACTACTTGGTTACTGATATCATTTATTTTTATATACTATTTTTTTAGGATAATATTGTATCATTTGCTTTTTTGCACGTGGAGCACATGAAGAAGGCAATGGTTTACAATGTGAAGATTTTTTATATGATGTTGTTGACATTCAGGATTATATTTTTTATGTGTTACGGTTGTGCAGGATTTTATAGTTTTATGGTCGTGCGGGCTTTTATTGTTTGGTTGTTACATTCTATGGCTATGCGGGTTTTATAATTAGCAAGTTTTATATTAACAGGGTTTGGAATGTCCAGAAAAGAGGGAAAATTCTGCCCAATTTTTTTTGGTTTGTGAATTATTAAGACCTATAATATTTTTAAGTTTGTATGCATATTAATTTATTAACAACATTCCCGATTAGCAATTTGTAATTTTTTTTAATTGTTTTGCCAATAATAAATATTTGAAACACCTCGTGCGCGTCCAAAGTTACACGTAGCAACTTACCGCGCAATCACGGGACCCCCAATTTATGGATTGGACGTAAAAAATATAATTTTTTTTATTATAGTTAAATATGGTCATGAACTTTGTCCATTACCATTTTATTTTTTTCGTCGCACTAAAAAATGGTCGCGGTCAAAGTCCATGACCCCCAATTGCGATGAAAAATGATCACGAACTTTGGTCGCGACCATTTTTTTACCTTTTTTTTTCGTCGCAGTGTGGGTCACGAACTTTGGCCGTGACCATTTTCGTTACGGTTAGGGGTTACGGACTTTGGCCGCGACCATTTTGTTCCCTTTTTTTTCATCGTTGTGTGGGTCACGGACTTTGGCCGCAACCATTCTTTGTCACAGTTAGGGGTAACGGAATTGGGTCGCGACCATTTTTTTCCCGTCGCGGTGTGGGTCACGGATCAAGTCCGCAACCATCTACCGTGACTCTCTCGGATCCGTGACGTAAGATTGGTCACAAACTTGAGCTGCGACACACGAAATTGGTCGGGCTCGAAATGTTCACGGCCCAAGTCTGCGACCCACAATCTTGGTCATGGATTTTGGCCGTGACCATTCGCAAGTTTTGGTGTAGTGATCCATGACCCAGTGTGGCCATGAATGCTCTTGGAAGTGGTCACGGACCAAATCCCTGACCTGTATGGGTCACAGACTTACTCCGTGACCAGGTCGTGACCATCATGGTGCCAAATTCGCACCAAAGTTCCCTCCAAGTTTGGTCACGGTATGGTCACGGACAAGGTCCGTGACCAAGGCCACAATGCACACCCATTGGGTCACTGCTTTGGGTCGTGACGTGCACACGTGTGGGTCATGGCTTTGAGTCGTGACCATATGGTTGCCAACACACTGATGTGGAAAAAATTTAAGGGTTGTTATAATGGGTCGCAGCTCTAGGACGTGACCAGTGCCCTTATACTAAAAACATTCAGCCTCCATTTCATTTCTTCCCGCGTCAATCTTTCTCTCTCTCTCTCTCTCTCTCTCTCTCTCTCTCTCTCTCTCTCTCGTTCTCTGTTCAATTTCAGTGATTTGTATTCTCTCTCTATCAAATCCCATCTCTCTCTCTCAATCTCAAAGGTAAACCCTATTTTTTGTATTTCAGATTTAAACCCTAATATATATGTGTGTATATGTGTGTGAGTGTGTGTATTTCTATGTATGTGTTTGTACATGTGTATATGTGTGTGTCTGTGTGCATGTGAATGTGTGTGTATTTCTGTGTACATGTGTATATATGTGTGTATGTGTGTGTACATATGTATATGTGTGTGTATATTTTTTTTTCAAGAAAAGGGGATGTTTTATAATTTCATATTTTGATTAGGTATGTTATATTTAGGGATTGAAATTTATTGGCTATTGTTAACATTGATTGAGAATTGTTATTTAGTGTTTGAAATTAATTGGATTTTTAAAGCTATTTTCATTATCAGTATTGACTGAATGTGGTTACTTAGGGATTTAAATAAAATGCATTATATAAGGGTATAGTTTAGAATTTGAAATTAATTGAGTATTATTAGTATTGACTGAAAGTGGTTACTTAGGGATTAAAATAAATTGCATTATTTAAGGGTATTGTCATTTAGGGCTTGGTATTTATTTAGAGTTTGATATTAATTGAGTACTTTAGGTTCCGCACCCACTGACTCAAAATTCTTTCCATTCTCAAAACCTTAATCAAACTAATATACCCTTATACCTTAACCGTAGAACTCATATTCACGCCCTCGTATATTTTTCTAAGGAAAAATGAGGCACGATGATAATCATTAACAACAAGAGTTCGAAAGGGTTTAATTGGATCGCACGCGTAACTCTTTTATTAGTGAGCATCATATAGAGGGTACTCCTATTTATAGTTATGAAAATAAAAAGATCGAACAATTTATCTACCATGTAAATCGTGGACTTTATCTCCATTAAAATTACATGTTCGATCGTATTCTATTTCCCTACCAGAAAACTGGGATGACGTTATACAAAATATATTTCACGCACACAATCCCGATGTAGCCCTGTCATTGATTACATTGCTAGAGAAGGCGGAAAACAAATCTACCCGTTATGGATACAACTACGTACAAAGAGCATTGACATAGACTGTGATGTCTCGTGCCAAGTGCACGCTAAATTGAATCTTGACAACAAGTTGAAAAGAATGGGATCCCGAGTTCATGTCACGGATATCTACATTTCAATAATAGATACCTTTCCTCCTAGTTGGCCACGTGAAAAAATTCATAGGTTCTTAATAACTAATACCGAATGGATGTAGATCAGACACATCGAACATATTCCAAAGTTTTACTTTGAAAAGGTATATATATATATATATATATATATATATATATATATAGTCATAAGTTTGATTAATTAATTATAATTACTTATTATAATTTTTTATTCACTTATGGTTTTTCATTTTTTAGATAATGTCGGGAGGAAACAATCCAAGGGTACCAAGTGCCGAGGCGACACCACAACGAGGTTCACCATTTTGTGCTCAACCCGAATTCTCAACCCCAATGGGTGAGCGATACAAAACTCCATCAATGGTTCCCTCCTCACCGAGTCCAACTGCAGCTGCTTTGGCACCCTCATCCAGCACTCATGTTGCTCCACTGCCCCCATCCAACATGGTCGACGCCCTCTCAATCCAAAAGAATCCCATTGGGTTCTCCCTTCTCAGGAATAACCCAACAGGTTATAGGAATGACGTGCTGAACTTTAGAGCCCTGTGTTTGGTGTTGGGAAAAATGAACTTGGGAGTTGGTGGACCAGACAACTGGAACCTAGTTGATCAAGAAGTCAAACATGACATCTACTATTAACTATACAAGTATTTTTCATTTCCCGATCGTTCCAAGAATAAGTTTCTATCTTGGGTTGCTGGATCATTGAGGACATACAGGAGAAACCTTTGAAATAAACATTTCCCAAAGGAGGAAGTGAGATCCGATATTTTGTATTTGAAAAAGAGAGTGTCATCCAATGTTGAAATTTTGGTGGAGTGGTGGAATAAGTTTTTGGCGAATGAGCCGACGGAGAAAAAGTTGGTCCAAAAAGAGAAAAACAAAAAATAATAGGGCATACAAATTTGATATCCACAGGCTGTGATTGATCGTATGAGGATTTAAAGAATGAATAGGCGAGTAGGTCAAAGGATGGTCCAGATGCGGGTAAAAAACAAATATCTACAACTTATTCATTCATGCTTGATGAGTGCATTATTTTGTATATTTTATACCCAAATTTATACTTTGTTAGTCCTATTTTAGTGTATTTAATAAGTTCTTTGAACCATTTTATTAAAAAGAGAAAAAATCAAGAATGATTGAATTTATATTGAAAATGGCAATTTTAAGTAAAAAATGGGCACTTCGATAATTTTATAATATTCTTGTTCTAATTTGTGAAAAAAGTTGCCCAGTGAAATTTTTGCAGGTAATGATGGAATTTGGTACAAATTGATGATCAATTCAAAAAAGGCACGAAAAAGCTAATTTTTATGGTCGTTCGAAAAAATAGTTGTTTTTACACTTGTGGAGTCATAAAAAAGTCATTCGGCCAATCAGAAAGAGTCCCATCATAACTCAAATACCTCACCACTTGTCCTATAAAAAGGACCCTTAGGCTCATAATTTCGTAGACAATTAGAGAGGAATTTCGTGAAGGATTTCGAGGACCAACTTTGAGTGATTGTGATCAATTTGAGGGTCAAGTTTTTATCATTTTTTTAGAGGATTGAATATTGTTGTGAGAGAACTATTTGTAAGTTTGGTTTATTAATGAAGATCTCTACTTGTTCTTCCAATTTCTCTTTCATTATGGTAGCTTGATTCTTATATTAGGAGTAGGGTTAAGTGTATCATAGTTAGCTAATATTGTCACGTTAATGTGATGTTTGTTTATTCCCTACTTGTTTTAATTGCTATCAAAGATTCTGTATTCATTTTAAAACGACACGAGAGTGTGTTTTAGAACCTTCAAGATTGTTTTGTCAAATCAAGTTTTGAGATTTAAAAATAGTATTTTTTTGATGGATTATGCTTGCACTTTGATTTTTTTGATAGTCCATGCTTAAATACATTTGCGAATTTTAAAACTTGTATTTTCTAAGGGAATAGGGATTTTAGCCGTCTATTAGAGACGTTAATTTTTTTTTTATCATAGTCATATTTTTCGAATTAAACATGGAGAGAGTCGGTTTAATTTGAGTTATAAAAAGGGAATGGAAATATTAAATTAGTGTGCAATATTAGTTATGTGATAAATGGACTCCTAATCCTAATTATTTCCTAATTGTTTGCAAATATCTTGTGTTACCCTCATTTATCGTAGTTGTTTTTATGTAATGTAGTTCATAATTATTCTCTACCCCATTTGATCTAGTTGGACAGTTGCAATTCTTTTAATAATTAAAATTGACAAATCCTTGTGGGTTCGACCCGTACTTACACTCGCTATTCTATAATAGCCCATGCACTTACGGTATTTTATAAAATTGACAACAATGCTCGACGGGACAATGATTATAAAATTGACAACAATGCTCGACAGTCAATCAGGTTTGAACCCTAATGATGACTTTAAACTTGAAAATGATGCCCTGACCCGGACCTTTAGAAAGGAAAAAAGGGGGAGGACGAAAGGTGTTGGCTCACATATGACAAAAAAAAAAATTCAACAGACTGCACCTCTCGTGGACAAGTTTTCTTCAATCAAGGATCTTTTCTCATCCAATTAGGAATGACAGTTCAAGACCGATGGGGATGTCCAGGATATTAAAAATAACGTAGGAATTTTGATGAATTAAATTGGGCAACTTGTGTCCCCTTTTCAAAATTATGGGGTCCCAATTCCGCCTCCTCAAGGTTTTTCCTATGCTTCCCCTTCAAGTTTCCCCTCCCAAATGCCTCCTAATCCAACATTCACCTCCTAAATGCCATCTCATCCAACATTTCCCTCCCAAATGTTGACTCCTTCAACTTTCCCATTCCCCGTGCCTTCGCCTATTACGGGACTTGTATCATCATCAACAACTCACGTGACTATGGCGAAAAGTACTATTTCAAATACCTGAGCAATAAGAGGGTTGTTGGGGGTGTGTACACTCATCTCCAGGGTTGCCGAAACTCCATTACAAAATCAACCTTTTGGGATGGGTGAGGCTCAAATACTAATTGATGAAATATACAACGGCTGCGGAGATGTACTTGTGAACATTTACAGCGGGGAAAGGCTGGAATGGATGAATTATACAAACTCTTTTATTGCTTCGCCAGTTTATCTGTTGGAAAAGATCTTATAATATTTTCTTTGTTTTAATTGTAATAACTTTTTTTTGTTTCAGTGCTAAGAATATTGATTTTGTTTCAGTTTAAGAATATTGGTTTTGTTTTAGTTTTAATAATATTTTTTTATTACTTCAGATTTCAGAATATTTTTTTTGTTTCAGTTGTAACAATATATTTTTTTACCTATTACCACGGGACTGAAATTTGAAGATTATTACATGAATTTTCCACAATATAAAGAGTGGATGGGAGAGACTAACTGAATTTTAAATAATCATGTAAATGGCGTTTAAGAATTTGTTAAATACGCTTTTAAAAATCTTAAAAGTGACAAGATTCCGTGTCCCCGCACCCGTTGTATGAACAAAAAATATAAGTCATTGGAATACGTTGAGTTGCATTTAATAAAGCGGGGAATCTTTCAAGACTATAAAATATGGACATACCATGGTGAAAAAAATATACCTTATGTTTCGAAAGAATTGTCGATACTCGACCGCGTAATGGAAGCCCAACGAATGGAAGTGGTACGTGATTCACCAACACATCGTCCATTGACTAACTTAATTGATGATGCTTACGAAATTCACAACCATCAAAATCACCAACTTATGGATACGGATAATGCGCATTATGGCCAATTAAATGAAAATTTTAATTTTGAATTTCCAGGAGATTGGGAATACATACGGTTGAAAGTTGTTGCAGCTAGACCGTTGTATATACATTGCGATGAACATAACTCGGTATTATATGAAATGATTGCTTTACATAATTCGAAGAGTCAATTTGGTTTGTCTAGGAATAGCGTAACCGAAATTCTTAAGTGGGTTAAAGATATTCTCCTAAAAAGAGAACACATTACCAGATAATTATCTTACTATGAAGAATAGCTTAAAGAATTTGGGTTTGAAATACAAATCTATTCATGCATGCAAGTATGATTGCATATTGTACCACAACGATCACGAAGAGAAGGATGAATGTCCTGTATGAAATGAGCTTAGATATGTGGTTTGTGAGAGTGGAAAGAACAAAGCTGCGAAAAATCGTAAGTGCTCACAAGTCTCACAAAAGGTTTTGAAGTATTTTCCACTTAGGCCACGGTTAAAACGGTTTTTTTACTATACCTTGGATAGCGGAGTCCATGACGTGGCATGCTCGATGCGAGGTGGGTGGGAATCTGATGTGTCATCCAGTTGATTCACCCATCTGGAAAATTTTAAATGCACAACACCATGAATTTGCAAAGGAACTGCGCAACGTTCGTCTTGCAATCTCAACCGATGGGTTTAAGTCTTTCGGTTATTTAAGTACTAGTCAGAGTTATTGGCAAGTTCTCTTGGCGTCTTTAAGTCTCCTTCTGACACTATGCATAAAAAAGAAATTCACATTGTTGTCTTTATTGATACTCGGGCCGAAGGCTCCCAGTGATGATATTGATATATCCTTAGAACCATTAATCGAAGAACTTAAATAGTTATGGGATAAAGGCGTGACGACGTTCGACTCTCATAAGGGTTAAGAGTTAACATTTAAAGCAATGGTGATGTGGGAAAGCCATGACCTCCCAGCTTATGGGGACCTTGTCCGGTTGTAATTTTCATGGTTATTATGGATGTCCCATATGTGGGGAGGAAACTGAAGCCTGTTAGATAAAACATAGTAGTAATATGTGTTACATGGATCATCGTATATTTTTATCGACCGGTCACCCTTTTAGGAATGATAAGTCTAACTTTTTGCCTGTTGTCCACGAGCGCAGCACACCACCTTCTCGGCATATACATAGGCAAAAAAAATAGTTTTTAAACCTAAAGCATAAATCTAGGGGGATCCGAACGACCTTAATAAAGTGAAGCCGTGGTCCAGGCGATCAATATTTTTTGATTTGTCGTATTGGAAAGATCATCGTGTAAGGCATGTAGTTGATGTGATACACATCAGAGAAGAATGTGGTAGAACATCATGTTAAGAACATGTATGGGTGGATTCCAAAGATGGAGAGCGGGTCTGCCTAGATCTCCAATAGATGAAAATAAAGAAGAAACTGCGGTTAAAAATGATCCTACAACAGGAAAAAATTTTACCCCTCGAGCTACTTTCACTTTGACTACTAGTGAGAAGAAGACCCTCTTAGACACGTTGTTCAACTTGAAGAATCCAATCGATTAATCTGATAATTTACTTAGGGTAGTAAGCTACCAAGAAAATGACTTGAAATAGTGCAAGTCTCACGACTAGCACGTAATCATTCAATGAATCCCTATGTTACTTCGGCATTGCTTTTATGAACACAAAGATCTCCGTCGGGCAATTATGAAAATCAGTTTGTATTTTACCTTACTTAATGTAAAAAAAGGTAAACATAAGCACATTAAGGCTGTGAAATCAACCTTAACCAAGGCAGTTTGTGTAATAGATAAATATTTTCCTCCGTCGTTCTTCGATATCAACATCCACCTACTTGTGCATTTATGCGATGAAGCTTTATTATGTGGTCCCGTTAGGTATCGTTGGATGTATCCTTTTGAGTGCTTGATGAAAACCTTCAAAGATTATGTAAAGAACGCATGGTATATTGGTGGGTCATTTTCTGAACAATACGTAATGGTGGAATCATCGCTATACGCTAGGGAACATATCCCATACCAAGATTTAAGGAGGTTAAATCCTCGTGGAGAATGAGTTATCAAGTAAACTGACGAATTTGAGGACGAATTATTGTTTGGTAACCTTAAAGAGGTGAAACTAATAAATCTATAATACGAGCAAGCAACTCGTTATGTCTTCTTATCGCAAGAAGAAGTTGAAGACTTTAGAGAGTGAGTATCTACTGAATTCTTCTTTTTTAATTATATGTGTGGGTACCTCGATTTGTCACTTGGGCCCAGACGAGTAGCCCAGTAGTGCCCGACCCAAATTCTGGGGGCCTCACGCCTTAACTAATTCAGTTACAACCCAGTCAAATTCCTAAAATCTTATAAGGAGATATTCTAGAACTTATTGATTGATGTGGGGGAGTCCAACACCCCCACTCCCCAAAAACAAGCATATATATAACAAACCTTGAGCCCGGGGTACGGGGCATGTATTTTTCCCTATAATTCACTCCCCGGAGTATAGAGAAATAATATTGAGAGAACCACCATGGACGTAGGCATTCTTGATAAACCACGTACATTTTGTGTTGTGTGATTGTCATTACTTACATTCTCTATTTGTTCTGGTGATTGCTTTTTCTTGTTAATTTGTGCTAAACTTAATTGTCACCATAATTAGCACCGTCTGTGGGAACGTTTGTCTTCCTTTAAGAAAGCCCTCACCAATAAAGAATTTGGAATGTCTAGTCACAGTAGCAATGCCCCTCATATAGGGGATATCCAAGAGCATCTTGTCCCTCGCAGGATCAGATCTGAAGTTCGACGTTCAAATCAGAGGGATCGCTCAGAACGGCAAGCCTCAAAAGAAAGTCAGGGACCAGCCAGGTCCACATAAATATCGAGGTTGATCGATACCTATGAGGAAAGGTTCCAAGAGCATGGGGAGGCCTCTCTCAAGCGAGAAGCTGAGAATGCTCGCCTCAAAAGGAGATTGGAAAGGATGGAGAAAGAACTCCATCATAGCACCAGGCGACGTCAGTATCACAAGTCTCACAGCCGAGGTAAGAGCCCTAGATGTGGATCTTAAAGATTCAAGGAACACGAATCAGATAATGACTCGCTCGAGCAACAATGACCAGCTCATCGATGCAGGAGTCCAGCTCGAGGAAATAATGACATACGAAATTGGGTTCGAAGAGAGATAGACCAACACCCAGCACATCGGGGTGCCAGATCAACCAGAGAGCTAGCCCGTTAAGATCTCAAAACCCGGATGAAATCCCCTTTCTCAAGGAAAATAGAAGAAGAAGAATCCCCCAAGAAGTTCATAATTCCTACACTCAAGATCTACGATGGAAAGACTGACCCTATCGATCATGTTAGGCAGTACAGGCAGGCCATGACTCTCTGGAGCCACTGGAATGCACTAATGTGCCAGATCTTCCCTTAGAGCTTGCGTGATGTGGCCCAGAAGTGGTACGAGAGACTCCCCCATAGATCTATTAGGAGCTTTGAGTCTCTGGCAGAGCTCGTCATGACTCGCTTCATTACCAGCAACTCCTATTCAAAGAGGATGGATGCCTTGCTAACAATGAAGAAGACGCCCCAGGAGAGACTCCGGGACTACGCGAGAAGGTATTGGGAGTTTTTCAACTAGGTCAAATACTTCTCAGAGCAGGTAGTCGTAGCCTCTTTTAAGATTGGCCTACCCAGCTCTTGCCTCTTGCACCAATCCATCACTAAGAAGGAGGCCACAACCATTAATGACTTAATGGATCACATCGAGAAGTACGCCAAAGTTGAGGATATGACCCGCCTCAGCGCAGGGGAGAATGGTCGAGTTAAGCTTACTTCTAAGGGAAACGATAAGGCTGAGAACCAGAAGAAAGGGAGCAAGAATGGGGGCAAGGGAAGCTCCAAGAGCAGGAATAAAAATAATGCTTCAAAAGCATTTCAGGCAGTAAACATTGTCTTCAAAGAAATAATTTACAAGATCTTAGCAAAGATCAAGGATGAGCCATTCGTCAAGCGGACCAAAAAGATGGAAGGAGATCCCTTGAAGAGGAACAATGCGCTGAGATGCTTTTTTCACAAAGAAGGAGGACATAAAACTGGGCACTGTAAAGCTCTCAAATCTCACCTTGAAGAGTTGGCCCAGACTGGGCACCTGAACGAGTTTGTGGAGAAGAAGACAGAGAAGGTCGCTGCCAGCGGAGATACAATGCCCAATAACGTGCTCGAGGAGGATGCTGACCATGAGCTCACAGTGATTCATGGGGCATCTGATCTGAGGCAGATTTAAGGAAATTCAGCCCAGATGGAAGTAGAAAAGCTTACGGCACTAATGCAAGATTTTCAAATCAATCTAGTAAAAACACAGTTTGGAAAGCGTCGGCGAGCAAATGACGTCGACTACAGCAAACACATCGTATTCACAGATAAAGACTTAGTGGGAGTAAGAACCCCACATCATGACGCCTTGATCATTACACTCAGGATAGCAAACTATTACGTCTGTAAGTTGCTCGTCGACCAAGGAAGCTCATCCGATGTAATATATCTCGACATATTCAGGAAATCGAAGTTAAGCATTACCAACTTGAAGGAATCCACTGTCCCTCTAGTTGGCTTCGCTGAGAAAGTATCTATCCTTTTGGTAAATATCGTACTGCCAGTGAGGGCAGGAAGTGTCTCCAAGATGATCGAGTTTCTGGTAGTCGACATTGACTCGCCCTACCAGGCTATCCTCGGCAGAGGATGGCTACATGTGATGAAGGTTGTTCCCTCAACCTACCATCAAAAACTCAAGTACGTGACTGAGCGAGGAGTGATGGAGATCCACGAAGACCATGCAATGGTAAGAAGGTGCTTTATAGCAGCCATCTGTCGAAAACCAGAGAATAAGGTCGAGAAGGCTAAAGAGAAGGTTAAGGAGCAAGAAGGTTTGATACTTTCAAAATAGTAGCTAAAGTATGGAAGACCCAGATTAGAGGAGACCAGGCTCCTACCCTCTGGGAGGGTCATTGAAAACCTGGAAGAGGTCACAGCCGATGGAAAAAAAAAAGACAAGATGTTTTTTTATTGGGGCCTCTCTCACAGATCGATAGAAGAAAGAATTGATGGTACTATTAAGGAAAAATCTGGATGTTTTCACGTGGGAACCTTACGAGCTACCTAGAATTGACCCAGTGTGGTTTGTCATCGGTTGCACATCGACCCGGCTTTCTGTCCTATCATGCAGAAGGTATGACGAAGTGCTCCCAAGAAGGCCAAGGCTGTAGAGAAGTTGTTGGATACAGGATCTATACGAGAAGTTCCATTCCCTAAATGGTTGTCCAACCTAGTAGTGGTTCTGAAAATCAATGGGAAATGGAGAGTTTGTATTGACTTCACTGACCTTAACAGGGCGTGCCCTAAGGACAGTTTTCCTCTCCCAAAGATCGACCAGTTGGTGGACGCCACAGCAGCTCATGAAAGAATGAGTTTCCTGGACACATACTCGGGGTACCACCAGATCCCTCTGTATGCACCAGACCAAGATAAGACAGCATTCATCACCACCATCGGATTATATTGTTAAGTTATTCCCTTCGGGCTCAAAAAAGCAGGAGTAACCTACTAGCGACTGGTCACCAAGATGTTTAAAGACCAAATGGAAGATACCTTGGAAGTCTACATCGATGACATGCTCGTCAAGAGCAGGCACAAAGATGACCACCTCTCAAACCTATCAAGGACCTTCGAAATCCTCAGGAAATACGAAATGAAACGCAACACGAGCAAGTGTTCCTTCGGTGCCCAGTCAGGAAAATTTCTCGGGTACTTGGTTAGCGAGAGAGGCATTGAAGCCAACCCAAACCAGATCAATATAATCAACAAGGTACGGCCTCTTGGGATGATAAGAGACGTACATAAGATTATGGGCATGCTCTCCGCCTTGAATCGGTTCATCTCGAAGTCATCTGAAAAGTGCCAGTCGTTCTTCCAGCTATTGAAGAAAAACAAAACAGTGGAGTGGAATCAATATTACACGAAAGCATTGGAGGAGCTTAAAGATTACCTCATCACACCACCCTTGCTCATAATACCTCAAGAGAATGATTCCCTGTACCTATACCTTGCAGTTTCCAGCCGCGCTGTCATTTCTGCACTGGTATGTAAAAGAACGGGAATCCAACATCGAGTCTACTACGCGAGCAAGACCCTCTTGGACGTCGAGCAACGATACCTACCATTGGAAAAGCTCGCATTTACACTAGTGGTAGCCTCGAGGAAATTGAACCACTACTTCGAAGCTCACTCTATCATCGTCCTTACGTCACACCCCCTTAAAGAAGTCTTGTAGAAAGAAGATCTATCCGGCAGACTATCGAAGTGGTCGATTGAGTTCGGACGATTTGACATCTGGTTTCAACTAAGGAATGCAATCAAGGGGTAGGTCCTCGCCGACTTCATCACAAAATTTACAGGTGAACAGCCTTGCGATCAACTTCAACCCATGGGTTAAAGATAAGATCACTCGACACAAGGTGTTTGGCGACTGTTTGTTGATGGAGCCTCCAACTCTAAGGGGGCAGGAGTAGGCATTGTGATCGTTACCCTAGAAGATACAATTCTCGAGCAAAGAATGAGGCTTGGATTTGAAGCCTCCAACAACGAAGAAGAATATGAAGCATTGATAGCAGGCCTGCAAAAGGCACAAGCATCGGGTGCAAAACAACTACAGGTGTTCGGCGACTCACAACAAGTCTCTAATCAGATAAATGGAGGCTTCAACGTGAGGGATGAGAGAATGGCAGCCTACCTCGCCTTAGCAAAGAAATCGATGTCCAACTTCAACAATGTCAGTGTCCAACAGTTTCCCAGAAAACAAAATAGTCATGCTGACGCCCTAGCGGCCTTGAGTTCAATAATCGACTCTGACTTAAAAAGAACAATTCCTATCGACTTCCTCGCTCAGCCGAGCATTAACCAAAGCAACGAGCTGCCACACATGGGCCATATTCTCCAGATTTAACCAGCGCCCAATTGGATGGACCCCCTAAGTAACTATTTGAAAGATGGTGCCCTACCAGACGATAAGAAAGCCGCTCATCAGATAAGAGTCAAAGATGCCCGCTTTCACTTATCTCCTGGGGCAAACTGTATAAAAAATCTTTCACCGGCCTTTACCTCCAATGTGTTCACCCGAGGGACATCGAGCAAGTCCTGCACGAGCTTCATAAAGGAATATATGGGAGCCATATTAGGGACAGATCGCTAGCTTTTCGAGCAATGAAGGAAGGCTACTGGTGGCCATACATGCAGAAAGAGTCTAGGGTATATGCTCGTAGGTGCGAGAAATGTTAACTACATGCTTTAATGGTTCACCAACCTTACAGAGACCTAAAATCACTTACCAGGCCCTGGCCCTTCGCCCAGTGGGGTATGGACATCATCGGCCCTCTTCCTACCACCATCGGTAATCGTAAGTATCTACTGGTCGCGACAGACTACTTTACCAAATGAATTTAGGCGGAGCCCCTGGCGAACATCAAAGAGGCAGATATGATGAGATTCATATAGAAGAACATAATTAACCATTTTGGGATCCCTAAAATGATCATCACTAACAATGGAACCCGGTTTGAAAGTGGCCTATTCCAGGGTTTCTGTAATGACCACGGGATCAGGCACCATTTCAGCTCTGTGGCATACCCTTAGAGCAACGGACGGGATGAAGCTTCCAAAAAAATAGTGATTGATGGACTGAAGAAGCGATTAGAGTGAGCGAAATGGGCATGGGTGAGCAAGCTGTCATATATTCTATGGGCTTATCGCACCACCCCACGGCGAGCAACTGGGGAAACCCCATTCGTACTAACATATAGAATAGAGGCAATCATCCCTTTAGAAGCTATCCTCCCAACCATGAGGTCCACCTTGGTCGACCAAGGCCAGAGTGATGCAGCATTACTCGCTGAACTTGACCTAGCTGACGAGCGCAAAGAATTAGCTCTAGTGAAACTAGCAAGCTATCAGCAACAACTAGAAAAGCACTATAACAAAAAGGTCAATCCAAGAACATTCTTGGTTGGGGACTACGTCCTAAGGAAAGTTTTTGGCAGCGCAGGAAAACCATCTGATGGCAAGCTGGGTTCAAACTGGGAGGGACCATTCAAGATAACAAGAGACAACCTGCAAGGAGCCTACCACTTAGAAACGCTGGAGGGCAGAGAGATACCCCGAGCTTGGAACGCAGCCAACCTAAAGAAATTTTATTTCTAGTTTTCTATATTGGTCTTTTATTACATTGTGGAAGTTGGCAACTCATTTTTCATTATTTTTTATTAATAAAATACTATTTGGCAATAGCATTCTATAAAGTGTTAATTTTTTGCTATGACCTTTATAACTTGCACATCTTTTCCAAGCAATAGGCACCCTACTCAACATATAAAAGAAGGGTGTTACCCTCAAGTTTTCATTATGAAACACGAACAGCCTCTCAGCATTGCCCTTGGAAATATATGAAGCCCTATAGGGGATCCTTAGGTAGCTTGACCAAATCAAATTAGTCGCCAAACGATGTTTAGCTCAAAAAACCTTCTCGAATAGAACATCAAACACCAGGTGTGTCCTCACCATTACCACACTTAGGCCTAAGGGAGTGTGACGACACGACCTAAAAGGTAAATGAGGGCAGACTGATATCTCATTAACATAATGGACTGGGAGGACACTCACCCGATGAAATAACTCTAGTCGGCTAAGAAGATCCTAAGATAGTTAAATAAGAAATCAATGAAGTAGAAAAATACACCACACGTGTTTAGTGGGTAAATTGCCCAAAACATAAATATTTCATTATTTCATTACATTTACAAAGAGTTACATTGAATTAAATAAATCCTAATGTGGATTAGGCGTCCGATCAAGGTAATTAGCTACTTACGCTCTTCGGTCATCGTCTGAGTGAGGAGCTAACTCCAACTCAACTTCATTTTCATTCGGCTCCAGTAACTGCCTGGGGATAACATCTATGGGGATCCACTGGTCGTCCCTCCTGAAAGGGTTTGGCATCAGAGTCTAACGAGAGATCTTATGACGATACCAGAGCACTGAGTTCCTTGGGATCTTCAGCTCCCTGAGATCACTCAACCATCCCCTAATATAGGATATCTCTTTGACCTCTACCAATATCTTCGGAGCATCTATCCAACCCTGATCATAACCATCGAGCCACAATCGTCGAGGACCTTTCTTGAATAGAAGCCTCAGTAGCATGCCATCTCTTTGGAGTCCATCAGCTATCATATATACTCGGCGAACATCATCTTGAAGATTATCAGCCTCCCTAGCTGCACTCCTATCATCTGTACCAGCTCGCGGACCAGCCGATGAAGAGGAACCCCTTAAAACTTGAGGTGCAACGCTCGACGCATGCTCTCTGAGTCACGACACTTCCCTCCTTAGAGCCTCATTCTCCTGTTAAAGAACTTCCTCGACTTAATTGATCTCGGAGGCATCCAAAAGTTTAGCTCTCAGAGCGTTCACTTCTTCTTGAGCAGAAGCGCCAACCTCTTGAAGTCTATCCTTTAGTTTGGCAATGAGCTCGGACTGGTCCTTAAAGCTCTTGTTCCTCGACCTAAGGGACTTGCAAATCCTTGCAAAGTCTTGGCGAACCTGATTACTGGCATTAGGGCCAAGAATGCTTCCTAGTTGACAAGTAGCAGGTATATACTCATCAACATCAATCAGTTATAGACCATATAAGCATTAAAGGAAGAAATCAGTACAAAGAAGGGAACAAAACTTCATTTCATTAATAAAAGATTCTAGGTACATCAGTAGAAATAAAAAAAGGAAAGAACAAGCAAAACAAAAATACAAAGGGATCCCTAAAGCAGGCTAGTTGGCAACCTCAGTTTGCTTCGAGGTTGCTGGTTATTTTCCCTTATCTGTAGCAGAAGGAACACCTCCCTCAGATGGGGCAATCACTGTCCCTTGGTCAGAAGAAGCACCAGCAAGGACGATCTGGGCAGCAGGAATGCCTTTATCGGAGGTAGGAGCAAGTGTCTCATCCACCACTGGGTTAGGCCCAGGATCATGCTCGTCGAATAGTGGGGAGTCGATATCCACCTCAACATCTAGAAGAGACTTTTTCTAACCCTTCTTGAAGTTCAGTCGGCTGATGTAGCCTATCTGAACATCAGCATCCTCGTACGCAGCAGCCCATTCGACATTGTACGAGCTTTCCTTAAGGGTGGCTACCTCAGAATCCACCTTCTTCGCATTCTCCACCAGTACCTTATTTTCCTCCATCAAAACCAATTTGCTCGAGCAGACCAAGTTATATGACTGCCTCAACTCCCCCAAGCTCCTTGACCTCCACCTCCTTTATTCGATTGGCTTTAGACAGAGCGAGATCATAAGACTTTTGGATAACATTAGCAGTCTTCAAGATGGAATCCATCTCGGCATTCTTCTTCTAAAGATCATCATTCCTCTTTACCAGCTCATCGCGACTGCTATAGAGGATGGTGAACTCGGTAACAAACTGCAAAGAAGAGAAATATTAGCAAGGTAAGCATAGATCAAAGTATTACTTTAATAGATAAGTAAGAGTAAACTTACAAAGGCTAGCCTCTAACTCGCCTTCAGAGCTAACTGGTCAGTCCCCATCGACTTTTGACGATCAGTCGGTAGAACTGCTCTTTTGAGCAACGCAGGAGCTAACTGAGGAGAAAGGGCCACAGAGTCCCCTTAGGGCAAGGCGGACATAGGCACCAGAGCCTGCCCTGCCTTCGTTCTAAACTCCTCTCTTATCTTTTCCTCTTCCATCTCCTTCCTCTCCTTCTCAGCTCTCCTTCTCTCCTCCACCTTTTTTCTTTCCTCCACCTTCTTCCTCTCTTCCTACTTTCTCTCCCTCTATCTCAACTGATTTTCCTCCCTCTTCTTCTTCTCCTGATCATGAGCAGCAGATTGAGAACCAGTTGTAAGCTCTTCGCTGTTAGATTTATGCTTCTTCGACCGACGAGAAATGAGAACATCATCATCATCATCATCACGAATCAGATTCTTCTTGGGAGGAACCATATCTTCCTCGCTGGAACTACTCGATTCACTCGAAGACTCTTGAGCCTTTGAAACTTCTTCCGATCAGAAAGATCCTTCACCACCATAGCTCTCTTTACTGGAACCACCTTCAGCACTCCCCCTGTTAGCACCCTTACTCTCCTCACCAGAGCTGCTCTCTTCCTCGCCCAATTGGATGGGATCTACGGCAACCTCTTCGATGATGTCTATCTCAAGAATGCAGTCTACAGAATGCATAATAAAGCTGGACCCAACGTTCTTGTATTCCATAAGGAAGGGCGCTCATCGAGGGTGTTCACCGTCAGTCAAAAGCTCCCTGATTTTCTAGGCTTTGACCAACTCAGCAGCTCGAACCTCATTGAAAGGAGGGTCCAAGTTCTTTGTCTTCGTTGAAAAGAAAGAGAGAAAAATATGGGAAGAATCATACACAAATAGAGGATCGATGAGAAAAACAAAGACTAAGCTTACCTATATACTCCTCCCCAAAAAATGGGACCACAAATCTGCCAGACCTTGATCCCTCAGTATGAGGAGAGAACTATAGATTTCTTGCAATAAAACCCTCATGCCAGTAATCCTTATGGGAATCAGGTAGATTTACTACCAACACCCTATCAGGACTCCTGACCTGGAGGTACAGAAGACCAGAGCTTGTTCATAAAAAAGAATAACAGAAGTAGATTTCAGCCACCCCTAAATTGGTGCCATAGAGCTGGTTTATTCTATGTACACCGTTAATAATTTTCAAGACATTGGGCGAGCACTATGCAGGGACTATATTGAAATAACCAAAAAAATGCAAAAACAAATTACTTGGGGGAAAAGTAAGACCCCCTTGGGTCAATAAGAGAACATGAATCCAGTGACCATCCTCAACCTCTCTAACATTACGAGGGACAGGGGCACACTCGATGTCTACCTAACTTGGAATGTTATAAAACTTCCTAAATTCAGATATCGATCTATTGCCTATTTTCGTCATTGAAAAATAAAAACCCTAGTAGCAGATGCAAAGTAATCTCAACAGAAAAAGTAAAGAGAAGGAGTAAGAAGAACTTACGAAGTAAAGATTTAGCTTGGGACGATACAAAGTCACAAGAAAGGACGATGAGAGGATTGAAATTGGAAGACGAGACCTGGGAATGAAAGTGCAATAGTGAAATCTTGGAGAAAATTAGAGATATGGAGAAATTTGAAACGACAACAGGAAATGACTTCTCCAGAGATGTTTTAAACTTTTCTAATCATAGCGCACAGGAAACGAGGTAGTTTGCCGCCTAAATCAGTTCAGAAGAGGCGCTTTAATCTTGAAAGAGTGTTGCACAATTTACAAAACTGCCATTATGACAAATCATTTAAAATTACTGAGCCTAAATTGTGGCCCAACAACTTTAAGGGAAATTTTGGGTACCTAGATTTGTCACTTGGGCCCAGACGAGTAGCCCAGTAGAGCCTGACCCAAAGTCTGGAGGCCTCACGCCTTAACTAATTCAGTTACGACCAAGTCAAATTCCTAAAATCTCGTAAGGATATATTCTAGGAGTTATGGAATGACGTGGGGGAGTCCAACACCCCCCACTCCCCGAAAACAAGCATGTATATAACCAACCCTGAGCCCGGGGCAAGGGGAATGTATGTTTCCCTGTAAAACACTCCCCGGTGTATAGAGAAATAATATTGAGAGCACCACCATGGACGTACGCATTCTTGCTGAACTACGTAAATTTTGTATTGTGTGATTGTCATTCCTTACTTTCTTTATTTGTTCCGGTGATTGCTTTTTCTTTTTAATTTGTGCTGAACTTAATTATCACCACAATATGTTTTTTTATATTTTATGATCTAAACTCTACAATTTACCGGTAGGAAGTACGAGAACGAAATTGTCCAAAATCAAAGGAGAAATTGCACGATAACTGATTTTAGGGCATGGGTATCAAAAGAGGTAAATCTCACATCTTATGTGTGCGATTATTTATTCGTGTGTGATAAAAAAATCCCCTAATACAAATTCATTAATAAATGCAGCTTCTAAAAAGAGGTGATGTCTCTTCCAGGCTAGCACGCCTAGCAAAAGGCCTTAATTTTCGTGGGAAAATGTTTAAAAAATTATGCACCAACGGTTTTAAATTCATTTCATATCCATACGAGGAAAAGCCTTTGATGCAAAATAGTTGAATATTAGTTTCTGCCTTGACCACCTGTATTTCTACAAAAGCGATAAAAATCCGTAGAATACAGTGCTAACCTATTATGGGATAATCCAACAAATCCTAGAACTTGATTACTTAGATTTCACATAAATCGTGTTCTATTGTGATTGGGTAAAGGTGGAGGATATAACGAATGCTTGCAAAGATGATCCTGACTCCAAACTTACTATGGTAGACTTATCAAAGCTGGAAACTAAAGATCGCATAGTCGACGAGCCTTTTACTTATGCCTTTCAGAACGTAAAGAATGTATTCTACTCGAAGTTCATATACAATGGCAATTGGTCTATTATTGTGCATGCACCAAAGGGTATGACTACTGAATTGGATGCATTAAAGGCTCCAAAAGAGTTGCAGTCAGCTCTTTATGACAACCCTAATTTAAAGGATCTTTTAGTTGATTTAGAGGAAGATTGAGTATCCAAATATTATGATATCCTTGTCAATTATGATATTAACATTGTATTAGCGCTTTACTTTGATTTATGAATGTTTAGTTACTTTTACGAATGTTTAATATGATTTATGTAAGTTTACTTTTGATAATATGTTTTGTTCAGTCGAATGTTAAGATACTTTCTTAAGACGTTCGATTTGAGAATAGAGTCATTTGAGTTTGTGATTGGATCAAATTGACCTCGCTCAATTTCCATGTTTTCCTGTACATATACATTTTGTGATTAGTTTCATTGATGCATTGTTCATAAAATGAAGTTTAATTAGCTTGATTTTATGAACATTGTATTAAAGAAACTAATCACAAATGTACATGTAAAAGAATACCTTGGGGGCTTCGGGATCAAATTTGGTCTAATCACACATTCAGAAGACTATATTTAATGGACTTCTTGGATCGCGGGAATCATGTACTCTTTACTTTAACTGAAGTAGTTATATAACTGATATTCCTTATCTTTTAAATCTTTTAGATGATAGAAGGAGTACGGGATAATTATTGGTTTTGTTTGGTTTGGTTGTTGGAAAATTATTGGTTATTGGCTTGTTGTTGGATGGTATGTTAGAAGGAGTATGGGATAATTATTGATTTTATTTGGTTTGGATGTTGGATACTTATTGGTTGTTGGATAGTATGTTTGAAGGAGTACGGGATAATTATTAGTTGTTGGTTTGTTGTTGGTTTTTGGTTGTTGGATAATCACAGGACCCCTGGTTTAAAAACATGTTGTTAGGGGGATGAACCCCGAAATACCCCCCAAACATGGACAATCAGTCGTAGGAGACGTGGAAGTTTAATAGCTTCACAATCATATATTAATCATGGGTAATTAGTTGAGAGGTGTACCAAATGTCGTCGGCGGTGGATTTGTACTCCACCTCATAGTCGGGATTTGCCATCATAGGTATAGCGTTAGAAACTTGGTAAAGTGTCAAAGCTAGGGTATTTTTTGTCAAGATTAGCATAGTGTGTGTGTGAAATACAAAAAAAAATGAAAATAGGCAAACTTAGGCTTGAAAATGTACCGCGGAGTTGTGGACAACCCCAGCGGCACCCAAACGGCATCGCGAGTAGCATGAACACCTTGTGCGCAACTGTTTAGAGCTCAAGAGTTTTGTGAACACGACATTCATTGGAGAGAGATATTTAGAGACCTTGGGAATCCTATGTGATACAATAACCAAAAAGTATCTAACATATTATCCAATGATCGGACAGTGGTCCCGTGCGAGGTGTTGGCGCCTCTCACGACCGTTTGGGGGTTCTAACGACATGTTTTTAAACTTAAATCTAGATATTTTCAAATTATTGTCATATTCTCAAACTGAGGCTCCCGTGACTATGCGGGCAGTTCCTACGAGTTACATTGGTCCCGTGCGAGGTGTTCACACCACTCACGGAGCCGTTTGGGAGGTGTTTTGCTTTTTCGCCATCTCACGACATGTTTTTAAGCTTAAATTTAGATTTTTTCAAATTATTGTCCTATTCTCAAATTGGGGGTCCCGTGACCACGCGATCAGTTCGTACGAGTTACTTTGGTCCCGTGCGAGGTGTTCGCACCTCTCACGGGGCCGTTTGGTGGTGTTTTTATTTTTTTCCCTCTAACGGCATGTTTTTAAGCCAAAGTCTATATATTTTCAAGTTATCGTCATATTCTCAAACTAGGGGCACCATGATCACGCGATCAGTTCCTATGAGTTAAATTGGTCTCGTGCAAGGTGTTTGCGCCTTTCATAGGGCCATTTGGGGGTTTCTTTGGGTTTTCTCCCTCTAAAGGCATATTTGACAAGAAAATCTACCTTTTCTGGCCTTACCAAATGTAGCATGTTGTAGAGCTCATTGAAATTGTTCTGGAAAGAATTCTCAAAAAATATGATGCATTTTCCCATTTGGAGTTTGATAGAGTATTACAAATATGACTCATCTCATTACGGGGAGTGTGGACTTCATCAAGATCTATCGATATAGGACACTCCAATAGTATTTTCCCCCATTCTTGATAATTCTCATATACAACACTCATTTTCTCTTTCTTTGAGTGTTCCTTTGCAGTGATTTTCTCACCGACAAGCTTCTCATACAAATTATAGTTTATTCCCAATATGCTTTGGTCTTTTTACCACAAACACACGTTCGTCACGCGTACAACTTATTTACTTGCACACCTTTTCTCTTGGATAAGCTTAAGATCTATATTTTCATTTCCAGATTTGTCAAGATTGCTGAGGTAATGAAATGGGAATTTAACTTTCCATTTTTTTTTCAAAAAATGGAAATCTGGAAATACTTGATTCTTAACCTCAACAATCGTGAGAAATCTGGAAATGAAAATATAGATCTTAAGCTTATCCGATAGAAAAGGTGTGCCAGTAAATAAAGTGTACGCGTGACGAAGGTGTATTCGTAGCAGAAAAACCAAATCGCTTGGTGTAAGCTATAATTTGTATGAGAAGCTTGCCGATGAGAAAATCAAGACGAAGGAACACTCAAAGAAAAGGAAAAGGAGTGTTGTAAATGAGAAACATCAAGAATGAGGGAAAATACTGTTGGAGTGTCCTTGATTGGTGGATCTTGATGAAGGACACACTCCCCTTAAAGAGAGGAGTCATATTTGAAATACTCTATTAAAATCCAAATGACAAAACGCATCATATTATCCAGGACAACTTTCGAGAACAATTTTAATGAGCTATACAACACGTTGCATTTGGTAAGGCCAAAAAAGGTAGATTTTCTTGCCAAACCTTCCTTTTGAGGGAGAAAACCCAAAGCACTCCCAAACGGTCCTGTGAGAGGCGCAAACACCTTGCACAGAACCAATGTAACTCCCAGGAACTGACCATGAGGTCACGGGACCCGCGGTTTGATAATATGATGATAATTTGAAAATATATAGACTTAGGCTTAAAAACATGACGTTAGAGGGAGAAAAATAAAAACACCACCAAACAGCTCCGTGAGAGGCACGAACACCTCGCACGGGACCAATGTAGCTCGCAGGAACTGGCCACGTGGTCACGCGACCCCCAGTTTGAAAATATGATAGTAATTTGAAAATATCTAGACTTAATCTTAAAAGCATGCCGTTAGAGAGCGAAAAACCCAAACACCCCCAAACAACCCCTGTGAGAGGCGTGAACACCTCGCACGGGACCAATGTAACTCCCGAAAACAGATCGCGTGGTCACGGGACCCCCGGTTTAAGAATATGGCAATAATTTGAAAATATCTAGACTTAAGATTAAAAACAGGCCGTTAGAGGGCTAAAAAACAAAACCCTCCCCTAATTGCCCCGTGAGAGGCGCCAACACCTCGCACGGGACCAATGTTCGATCATTGGATACTATGCTGGATAGTTATTGGTTGTCATAGCATGGAGGATTCCCAAGGTCTCTAACAATCTTTGTCCAATTAATGTCCTGTTCGTAAAACTCTTGAACTCAAAAAAATTACAAAACTCTTAATCTCGAAACACTTGCGCACGAGGTGTTCGTGTCACTCGCGCTACCGTTTAGGTGTTGCTGGGGGTGCCCACACTCTCGTGGTACATTTTCAACCTAAGTATGAATGTTTTTTAATTTTGTTGTATTTAACACACACACCATGCTACTCTAGACAAACACTACAGTGGCTTTAAAACTTTCCCAAGTTTCTAACGTCATACCTATGATTGTGAATCTCCGAATATGAGGTGGAGTACAAATCCACCGCCGCCGACGCTTGGAACACCTCTCGACTTAGGCTTGAAAACATACAGTTAGAGGGCAAAACCCCGAAACACAACCCCAAATGGCCCCTTGAGCGACTCCAACACATCGTATGGGACCAATGTAACTCGTAGGAATCGACGGTTCAAGAGCACAGACTAATTTTTTGAATATCTACACTTAGGTTTGAAAACATGCCGTTAGAGGGAGAAACTCTGAAACACTCCTCCAAACGGCCCCGTGAGCGGTGCAAACACCTCGCATGGGACCAATGTATCTCATAGAAATCGACTGCGTGCTCGTAGGACCCCCGATTCGAGAGCATGACCCAATTTTTAAAATATCTACACTTAGACTTGAAAACATGTTGTTAGAGGGAGAAACCTCGAAACACCCCCCCCCCCCCCCCACCCCCCAAACATCCCTGTGAGCGGCACCAACACCTCGAACGGGACCAATGTAACTCGTACGAACTAATTGCATGGCCACGGGACCCCCGATTCAAGAGCACGACCCAATTTTTAGAATATTTACACTTAGGCTTAAAAATATGTTGTTAGAGGGCAAAACCCCGAAATAAACTCCAAATGGCCTCATGAGCAGTGCCAACACCTCGTACAGGACCAATATAACTCATAAGAACTGATCACGTGGTCACGGGACCCCCGATTCGAGACCAAATCCTAATTTTCAAAATATTTATATTTAGGCTTGAAAACATGTCGTTAGAGGGATAAATCTCGAAACACCACCCAAACGGCTCTGTGAGGGGGAGCAACACCTCAAACGGGACGAATATAACTCGTAAAAATCGATCGCGTGGTCACGGGACCCCCGGTTCGAGAGTATGGATCAATTTTCAAAATATCAACACTTAGGCTTGAAAACATGCCGTTAAAGGGAGAAACCTCGAAACACTCACCAAATGGTCCAGTGAGCAGCCCCAACACTGCGCACGAGACCAATGTAACTCTTAGGAGCCGACTGCATGGTCACGAGACCCTCGTTTTGAGCGCACGGACCAATTTTCAAAATATCTACACTTAAGCTTAAAAACATACCATTAGAGGGCGAAATCCTCAAACTCCCAACAAACAGACCTGTGAGCGGCGCCAACACCTCGCACAGTGCAATGTAACTTGTAGGAACCGACCGCGTGCTAGCCGATCCCCGATTCATGAGCACAAACCAATTTTTAGAATATCTACACTTAGGCTTGAAAATATGCCGTTAGAGGGCGAAACCTCGAAACATCCCCCAAATATCCCCGTGAGCGGTGCTAATATCTCGGATGGGACCAATGTAACTCGTAGGAACTAAACGTGTGGTCACAGAACCTCCGGTTCGAGAGCACGGACCAATTTTTAGAATATCTACACTTAGGCTTGAAAACATACAGTTAAAGGGCAAAACCCCCAAACGGACCCGTGAGTTGTGCCAATACCTCGTACATGACAATGTAACTCATAGGAACCGACCGCATTTTAGAGCACAATCCAATTTTTAGAATATCTACACTTAGGCTTGAAAATATGTTGTTATAGGGAGAAACCCTGAAATACCCCCCAAACGGTCCTGTGAGCGGAGCCAACACCTTGCACGGGGCTAATGTAACTCGTAGGAATCGATCGCGTGGTCACCGGACTCCTGATTTGAGAGCACGGACCAATTTTCAAATTATTTACACTTAGGTTTGAAAACATGCCGTTAGAGGAAGAAACCCCAAAACACCCCCGTGATTGTTGTCAATTTATAAAATACCGCAAGTGTACATGCTATTATAGAATAGCGAGTGTAAGTAGGGGTCGAACCCACAGAGATTTGTCAATTTTAACTTTTAAAAGAATTTCAACTGTCCAACTAGATTAATGGGATAGAGAATAATTATGAACTACACTAAATAAAAGCAACTACGATAAATGAGAGTAAGATAAGATATTTATAAACAATTAAGAAATAATTAAGATTCGGGGTCCATTTATCACGTAACTAATATTGCACATTAATTTAATGTTGTCATTTTCTTTTTATAACTCAAATTAAACCGACTCTCGTCGCGTTTAATTCGAAAAATATGACGGTTATGATCATAATATTTTTAACGTCTCTAATAGACGGCTAAAATCCCTATTCCCTTAGAAAATACAGGTCTTAAAATTCGCAAATATATTTAAGCATGGACTATCAAAACAATCAAAGTGCAAGCATAATCCATCAAAAATTACTATTTTTAAGTCTCAAAACTTGATTTGATAAAACAATCTTGAAGATTCTAAAACACACTCTCATGTCGCTTTAAAATGAATACCGAATCTTTAATAATAATTAAAACAAGTAGGGAATAAACAACGATAAAACTAACGTGACAATATTAGCTAACTATGATAAACTTCACCCTACTCCTAATATAAGAATCAAGCTACCATAATGAAAGAGAAATTACAAGAATGAGTAGAGATCTTCATTAATAAACCAAACTTACAAATAGTTCTCTCACAATAATTTTCAATCCTCATAAAAAAATGATAAAAACTTGCCCTTAAATTGATTACAATCACTCAAAGTTGTTCCCCGAAATTCCTCTCTAATTGTCTACGAAATTATGAGCCCAGTGGTCCTTTTTATAGGACAAGTCGCGAGGTATTTGAGTTGTGGTGGGACTCTTTGTGATTGGTCGAATGGTGTTTGTAGCTATCTCTCCACCTCTTTAATCTTTGGATCGTGATAAGGGACGAAATTTCCCCCCACTCGAAAACCCTTATCTTTTCTTGCTGAACACGCATGCCGAGTTTCGTCCAAATCGGGAAAAAAAAAATTTCGAACAACCGTACAAATCAGCTTTTTCGCGCCTTTTTTGAATTAATCATCAATTTGCGCCAAATTCCATCATTACCTGCAAAAATTTCACTAGGCGACTTTTTTCACAAATTAGCACAAGAATATTATAAAATTATCGAAGTGCCCATTTTGACTTAAAATTGCCATTTTCAATATGGATTCAATCATTCTCGCATTTTTTCCTCTTTATAATAAAATAGTCCTAAGAACTTATTAAATACACTAAAATGGGACTATTAAAGTATAAGTTTGGGTAAAAAAATATACAAAATAATGCACTCATCAGTGAGTGGCGCCAATACCTCGCACGGGACCAATGTAACTCATAAGAACCGACCACGTGGTCACGGGACCCCCGATTCGAGAGCATGGCCCAATTTTCAGAATATCTACACTTAGGATTGAAAACATGCCGTTAGAGGGTGAAACCCAAAAAACCCCCCTAAACGACCTCGTGAGGAGTGCAAACACCTCGTACGGGACCAATGTAACTCGAAGGAATCGTTCCCATGGTCAGGAGACCCCCGATTCGAGAACACGGGTCAATTTTCAGAATATCTACACTTAGGCTAGAAAATATGTCGTTAGAGGGCGAAATCCCGAAACACACTACAAACATCCTCGTGAGAGGCAAACACTACGCACGGGACCAACCGCGTGGTCACGGACCCCCAGTTCGTGAGCATGACCCAATTTTTAGAATATCTATACTTAGGCTTAAAAACATGTTGTTAGGGGGCGAAACCTCCCCAAAAAGTCCCGTGAGCAGCTTCAACACCTTGCACGGGACCAATGTAACTCATAGGAACTGACCGCGTGGTCACAGGATTCTCGATTCGAGAGCACAACCTAATTTTTAGAATATCTACACTTAGACTTGAAAACATGATGTTAGAGGGAGAAACCCTAAAACACCCCCCAAACTGCCTCATGAGCGGCGCTAAGACCTCGCACGAGACCAATGTGGCTCATAGGAAATGACCGCCTAGTCTTGGGACCCCCGATTCAAGAGCATGACCCAATTTTTAGAATATTTACACTTAGGCTGGAAAATATGCCGTTAGAGGGAGAAACCCCAAAACACCCCCCAAACGATCCCATGATGGAGCCAACACCTCACATGGGATAATGTAACTCGTAGGAACCAACCGCATGGTCACGGGACCCCCCGTTCGAGAGCATGGACCAATTTTCAAAATATCTACATTTAGGCTTGAAAAAAATGCCGTTAGAGGGGGAAATCTTGAAACATCCTCAAACATCCCTGTGAGCGCCGTCAACACCTCGAACGAGAATCGACCGCGTGGTCACAGAATCCCCGGTTCACGAGCACGACCCAATTTTCAGAATATCTACACTTAGGCTTGAAAATATGTCGTTAGGGGGTGAAACCTCAAAACACCACCCAAACGGCCCCGTGAGCGGTGCCAAAACCTCGCACGGGACCAATGTAACTCGTAGGAACCGATCGCTTGGTCATGGGACCCCTGGTTCGAGAACACGCCCCAATTTTCTGAATATCTACATTTAGGCTTGAAAACATGTCGTTAAAAGGCAAAACCCCGAAACACCCCCCAAACGAGCCTGTGAGCGGCGTCAACACCTCGCACGAGACCAATATAACTCGTAGGAACTAAACGCGTGGTCACGGGATCCTCGGTTTGAGAGAATGGTCCAATTTTCATAATATCTACACTTAGGCTTGAAAACATGCCGTTAGAGGGCAAAACCCCAAAATACCCCCAAACAGCCCCATGAGCATCGCCAACACCTCGTACGGTACCAATGTATCTTATACGAAACAATCGCTTGATCATGGTACCCTCGATTCGAGAGCACAGAGATAATTTAAGGGTATCACTGTGCTCTCAAATCGGGGGTCCCATGACCACACGGGTTTTTTAATTTATTATTTAGCATTAGGGACGTGCGGGATTTACATTACGCATGTTTTAGAATATCCAAAAAATAGAGAAAATTATACCCAATTGTTTTTTTAAAATAGTTAAAAATGATCACAGATCTAAGCCGTGACCATCTCTATTTGTTATCACGCATAAACAAGGTCACGACTTAGGGCTGTGACTATTTTGGTAAGGTCAAAGAGTGGGTCACGTCCTTGAGCCGCGACCATAGTTGTGACCATTTTCATTTTATGAAGGTTGAGTCACGGACTTGAGCCGTGACCATTCTCATATATTAAAGGATGGCTCATGGCCAATGACCTTGATCAGATGTATGTATAGGTCAAGGATAAAGTCTGCGATGATCTGTCATGACCCCCCAGGCCCATGACCCTTCGTTTGGTCAGGGATTTGGGTCATGACCCTTGGTCGTGACCCGCAGTCCTGGTCAGGGACTTTGGTCTAGAATTTAATGTCATTCGACACTAGTAATATTGAACTTGAAGTTCAACTATTTGTGTAGAACCATAAATTTTCAAATACAAATGATAAAAAAAATTGAAATTTTATATATAATTTGTACGGGGCACTTTGTAAGTTATTTTAATATAGGACCAAAAGTCCTAGGTTTTAATTTTATAATTTATATGAACGTGAAGATTCATATACATGTGACATTAAATAGAGGATTTAATGAAATTTATCTGGCAAACAATGAAAAATTCACATTATTCTAAAGACCAAAAAGTTTTTCAGACCTGGTATGTAATATAGTAAAAGGTCCAACCATTGTTGAACCTAAGGCTCCAAAATAGCGTTGTGATGTCGTTATGTGGTACCCTCTCATGCATATGCGATGTGTTATATGAAAGTAATTCCTGAAGAAATTCGCTTTGTTTTATAGGCATCGGAGTACAAGGGTACTGCTGATGTCTAAATTTTAATTATTGATCTTAGTCTTAGTTTCCAAATTTATAATCATAGATATAAGAAATAAAAAAATATAGAAAGTGACAACAGAGATTCTTGTGTGGTTCATCTTAAATATGGAGCCTACATCCACAGGGTGTTACTACTAATTGCTTTTAATTTTTGTTCCAATCTCTTGGGTACAACTCTAGTGTTTAGAACAAAGCGTATAAGTTTGTGTACGATGCCCCCCCTAGCTGGGGGTGATAGCATATTTATAGTCATTAGAAGTTTAAGAGATGGAATTCCTTTATAATTTCAGGCATTTACACCTTTACACGATAATATGTAACTGCACATTATTCATGTGCATGGTGACTATTGATTACCCCACATGTGTCTTTTTATCTAACGAATGTTTCACATTCCTAGTTGTGGTCGACTGGGTGACCGACCAGAGGCTTCTGGGGCCAATCGGATTTACCCATTGTAAAAAGTCAAATTGATATGTGGACAGGTGTCACTAGTTTATTGGTCCACATAGCCTAATAAATTAAGGCTACAACAAAAGCCCACAATACTTCATACTTGAAGGGTTAACAAAAGAATGGACTATTCATCTCAAACACTGTTCTTTAGGAAAAGTGTTGGTCGGCTCCCCACCTCAAGGACTTATAATTTTTCACCAGGTCATACTAAGGCGGTGGCAATTTTGGAAATAACTTAAAAGAGAGCAAACCTCTTGAGGGTAAGATAGTCTTGTTATCATTTGGCGATATAAGACGTCATCAATATCCTAAACATTGGTACGTTTAATCATTTCAAATCCTGAATTTCAAGAGCCATCACTATACCAATAAAAGACATGCTTCCATTTCCATCTCATCTCGCTTTGCATTTTGAGTTTTTCCTTCCATTGTAGTGTTTTCACTTTGCTGCTTAAAGAATTCAACCCAATGTTGTTACTGTAAGAAACTCTATTTTCTAGTCTTTTTTTTTTAATTCTGATCTATCAGGATGGTTTATATCGTAGACGAGGGCTCTTTGGAAGAGTTTAGGGAAAACGAAAAATTCCATCTTGGGTAACTACGAAGTTATTTTCTGGTCCCTGTGATTTATGTACTTTAAGTGAAGGACACTAGTTGTAAATAATTTTATAACTAAATGTGGCATCACTTTCCTGCTGAATAATTTATTTCTCAAATTCCGTCAATACTTCGATGTGGTCCCTGCTCAGGGGGCTCCAAATACTTGGAGAGTAGTTAATGGAGCTAATCACCCTAATGAGATACATCGGAGCCACATAGGAATAATTGAATATTGATATAGCTGGGGGACTAGTGGTGATAACATTTATTGCTTTAAGACCAAATATTCCAATAGAGCTCTGGTGGTGAATTTACCTGACTCCAATAAGGATTATTGGGAGTACATGATTGTAGTTATAATCTGGTAGTATGCTCCTTTTCCTAAGGTGAATGATACATTGGTCCAAGATGCCCCCAAGAAGGGCAAAGCATAGGTCAGCACCTTAATTATTTCATATATTTTCTTTATGTTTTCTTTGCCTCTATTGGTTTGTCTATCATCATTTTCATGTTTATTTTTTGCAAAAAGAAGGAAGAAGGACTACCCTCCTGACTCTGAAGTTAATTTTTCTAATTTGAAGTACATATGTTCTAACAAAGGATAGGAGAAGCTCATCCCTGTTCAGTCTCTGTTTTTCTCGAATCCCAGAGTTCCCTCATTTGTAGCTTGGCCTACAAAAGACATTCCAATAGACCCTGTATATTTAGATGAGCTGACCTCATCTTCATCTGTTACTGCATCTGAATCCCCTTTTTAAGAAGAGGGAAATAATTATTTTAGAGGAACCTCCCCCAATTTTGAGTCCCTAGACTTATACACTATTCCAGACACCCTTTCTTCTCCTCACAAGATGGTTAAAAGGAATATTCCAAACCTTATCGTTGGGTCCATATCTCCTCCTTCGTTAAAAACAAGAAGGACTCAAGGGAGGGTGGATCCAAGCACCCATTAGTGGTGGAGACTAAGGAGGTGAAGAACATGAAACCTCAATATAAGAAATTGAGAAAAGGTTTTGTTAACCAGCAGTAATTGGTGAAGAAGACCTAGGCCAACTAGTCCTCTGCTGATGTTGCTTCTGTGGCAGCGAACCCTAGTTTGGACTGGGGTTTGATGGTTATGGAGTTCTACCTGCTGATAGGTCGCAGCTACCCTTTTGTCTAAGGCAAGATTATTAGAGAGGGACAATCACAATATGGATGTGGTAAATTTCCTAAACTATTTTGTATGGATGGTTGGCATGTTCACTATTATACTTTAATGATTAATTTTATTCCCTTAAAATTTGTAGTTTTTGGCAAATTACGATTATATTTTGATGAGGAATGATCATCTTAGAGAGTCGTCAATGAGCTTTGAAGCTACTTTTAAAATCCTGAGGGACTCCTTGGATGCCGCCAAGAAGGACCATGTGAAGGATCAAAAAAAGTGGCAGGGCTTACTAAACACTACCGAGAAGGCGAAGAAGGGCACCGAGAAGGCTGCGATAGATGCTAATAAGGCCACTACTGAGGTGGAGGGTAGACACCAGGTCTTGAAGGATACTTTGAAGAAGGATAAGGAGGACGCCTATACTCATTGCTGGAATAAGGCCTTTTCTACTGCAGCTTTCCAGATTGACTACCTGAAGAAGACCTTCTTTAAAGAGGGTTGGGATGTTACCCTTAAGTAGGTGGGCAGTACTACTGATTCGTAGCTTTTCCAGTAGTATAATCCTAGCACTCCTCCCATTATTGACGAGTAAATAAAGGATGAGGAGGGTACTTCGGTGGTGGTTTCTCGATCGGAGAATGAGGTGGCCCAAGATAAGGAGAAACTGCAAACACCTTGGAATTGTTTTGCATTTTCAAATTTTTTCTTTGTAATGTTTGGTTTGGTTCTCTTCTAACCCAAAACAATTATCCTTCTTATATATTTATCTACAGATGTAATAAGATTTCTCTTTATGTTACTTGGATAATGTTGATGTTTGTTCTCCTTAATTTTTGCACTCATATCCTATTTTCAAATCTAGGAGGTATGTCATAGAACTAGTAAAAAGTGATCTCTTTAGAAGAAGTGTCCAAATTTTTTAGGTAAGTCATGATGATTTAGAGGAAGACAAATTGGAGGAAATGCTCAGCTTAGATGCCTTAAACCAAGTCACGGAAGCTTATATTCATCTGCATAGGTTATTTAGTCAAGTTGTGGCGACCAATGTCTTCTATTATGAGATGATTCTGAAAATAAAAGAGGATCACAAAGCATCCTTTTCTTGTATTCATGTTGATTATAAAGCAAAGTATGCTCAGCTGAGCACCAAGAAGGGCTTTGATAAATCATCTATAGGATATATCTTTCACTTATAACAAGAAGGAGTTTATGTGGAAATGCGAACTGAATAGTGCTCGGGGGGTGGTGAGCATGTTGGAACATGAGAATAATGGTCCAAGGAGTGAACTTCAAAGTTTAAATAAACCAGAAAACGTCGAGCAGAATGAAGGTGTTTCATTCTTAGAGCAAGAAAATAACAGACTGATAGAGGAAATAGAAAGTAAAGAAAGCCAAAGGTGACCAGTCGTCTAAGCAAGTGGTGGTTGCTCGGCCTACTAATAAGGAGGACAGAATAAAGAAAACTTTGTCCAACCAGGCCACTCTGATCAATAACCAAACGGCCAATATCAAGAAGCTAACTCACAAATTTAATCGGCTAGCATTTCACTTTCATAAGCAACAACTAAGTGTTTGGATGAATGGATATGATGAAGCACTGACGCACATGGATGAAGAGCTAGACCAAGGCAATACTACAGGTTATAAATGGATTTAGCTGAATGCTTTAAAAATTTTAAAGGTACTCGAGGAAGATTCCTTGTAGCATTGGAATGATCGAGGTTGCTTGGTTTATCCTGATCCTCCTTTCGGTCTCGATACTAACTGAATTCCCTTTTATGCCATACCCATAAGCCTTGCCAGCAAATACTTGGGCGACTATGAACTACATGAGGAAGATACCGTTGTCTGACCTCCTCACCTGGTATATGAACCTAGTTCCAGCCGATAAGGAAGACTTGGGGGTCTGAGATCCACTGTTTTTCCTTTCTCCTTTAATGTTCCCCCTGCGGGGATGGAAAAGCCCCTGATAAAGTGCCCAGCTGATTGAAGAATGTTTATTTTTTTATGTTTTGACCTTTGTGATTTAAAAAAGAGCAACTTGTAATGAAGTTTCACTCTCTTTAAATTATAGACCACATATGGTTAATATTTGTTATGCATAACTGTGGCGTACTAGTAGTATAGCATTGCGATCATGTGGTCGATCGTAACCCGACTAATTTGCTTGATTGGTTTCCAATTTAGAAGAATTTGAGTTGTCCAGCCTTAGGTTCTACTAACACACTTATGGATGTCCAAATGGATCTTTGTTATTTTAGACCAAGTGAATGAATTAGTTACCATTGTCGAACAAATTTTATAAGAGATTTGTTCATTGAATTGGTATGGTAAAACTTCATGCTCATGAATTTATGTCATGCAAGAAGTTCTTAAAGTTAGGAACTTCTTGTTCATGATTTTTCAAAGACGAAATCATACATGAAGTTTTGTTCAAAATTGAAATTGAAAATATATAAAATGATGTGACAGTTTGAAGGCTGCTATATCTCCCACTCCTAAAAAGAAAACATAAAAAAGGAAGTCGATTCATGACAATCCAGTGAATTCTTATAAAAATTGAAAAGAGTTTCTACATATGTGTTTAAAACTTCAATCCATAATTATCGATAATATCTCCTAAAATGCTCGGCGTTCCATGGGTTATTGAATTGCTCTCCCTCAAGTGTTTCAAAGTGACAGGTGTGACAGCCCACTTAATTAAATATCGGGTGATCAATCATTTATTAAATTAAAATCAAGGTGAACGGTTGGTTCACTCTTAGCATCACTGTCACAAAATAATTATTTCCAAATTAGACACCCTAAATAAATAATCTAAGTGTCAAAACAATTTCAAGTCTTATTTAAATTTTAAACTTCAACAAAAAAACCTTTTTAAATAATAATCAGTTTAAGAATCACATAAATGCTAAGGATGGCAATCAACACGAGATAATTAAGTCGTCTAGAGTAACCCAACCAAGTTAAAGAACCATAAAAGAAATCATCCTGACAAAAGTTAACTCCCAATGAGTACCGAATACGGGAAATATAAATAAACATAAATCTCAGACAAATCCAAATGGAATAGGAAATCGGGTGACACATGCCCTAACTATGAAGAACTAAAACAAGAACTGAATTAATGAAGAGGTCGTCTAAATCAAGGTCCTGCAACTCCCACATATTTATAGCACGTCCAATCCAAAGATCCTATGCCTGACGCCCCTGTTGCTGTACCAAGTAATCCTATGTTCTAGGGTACAAATCAATATCCCCTATAAAGGTCACATAGAAATAAGACTGTCCCGACGTGGCAACCTCCGTGATAGCATGTAGAGCGGGTATGATTATACAAAAGCATAATATAAATATATACACGTGCACTCGGTCATATATATAAATATTCTCATTTTTTTTATTAGGTTCTCCCACGACCCAATAATAATAATTATTAACCATGCTTAGTACAATTTTACCCAATTACCTCGCATAAAGGATTAATCTCTTTTATTCTTAATTATAATCAATGCATACTTACTTCTCACCTCTCGAAGTATTCTCTCTTGCTATCTATAATTTTAGTAGGTACACCCTCTCTAACCTTATGGTCTAAGTCTTCAACGAGTCTCTCAATTCTTTAGTGGACGTACGCACAATTTCCCATGTGTGACGAAATCCCCCGTTAACCCACAATTTCATCCCATATAAAATTTCACTCAACGGAGTCTACGTAGACCCTATTGGTCCTCTCTTTAAATGAAGCTTAAGGGTTCCTACGTATTTTAACCGGATTAAACAAAAAGGGAAAAAATATGCAGTTTTCCAGGAGGGGTCGATCGATCGAGAAAAGGGGTCAATCGATCGATCAGTCGATCGATCGATCAAGCAGGTATTCTAAATTCTGCCATTGTTAACTACGGGTTTTCTTCTCCAACCTCAACCAAAACTCCATTAATGATCCCCAAACTCCCAAACAAACTTACAACTGGTTACATATACTTATATACATGATTTCCTACGTGAAGCATGTACGAATTCATCAAAAGTATTGAATTAAAGGGGTAATTCATCATAATCATCAAGAACCCTAATTTTACATTAAACTTCCATCATTCTAATTCTTTTTCCAGATATCTCACTTCTAAATCAATACAATTTCGTGGGTAATCCTCTAAAAGTGTTGAGATTTCCAGAACATATATATTTTCTCCAAAACATGTGATTTAAATTCCCTAAATCCTCAAATTCTTACATGAAACATATAATTATCAATCCTATTCTAACATGGGTGAAACATCAATTACAAAAGTAGCAAGATAGATACTTGTCTGGGATTCGAATGTCTGATTTGTTGATGATACGAGTATGGCTGCGTTCCTCATCTTACGATCTATATTTTGATGGTGGTGGTGGTGCAATTGAATTTGTTCTTGGCCTTGGATTTCTTGGAAAAGCTTTTCCTTCCTTACTCTCACTGCCATTATATCTTTTTGAGAGTGTTAATCCTTGAAGACTCTTTTAATATCTGATGCTAATGTCCCAATTTTCGTCATTTAATTAAGGCCAAATGTGGAAATTACTAAATTGCCCTTCTGGGGTGCCGGTTAGGCCTAAAAATGCCTCGAGACCCAAACTAAACCCCCGGGACCCTTTTCTGACTAGTTCGAGCCTTTCAGACACGTTGGTGCACTCGAAATGATCATACGGGTGACTTATAATTTATTCACTTTTATAATAATAATTTAGTCCTGACACGACACAGGCACGTCCCGACTTAAATTTCCATAATTGTCATTTTATTCACTCGTGACAATTTGAATAAATTCAATTTCATATATTACTTTACTCATATAGTAATATTCAACAAATTCCCAATAATTACTAACTCTCATCACGCTAGTAAATATTTTTAAATAAAATTTTGGATTAATATTAAATTAATAACTCAATTAAATTTAATAAATCTCCAATTTTAAAAGCCATGAAAATACAGGGTATTACAATAGGTACCTGGTCGAATGACAGTGGAGATGCAATAAGGACCATTCCAATTAGCCTCCAACTTTTTTTCCTTCTAGAGAACCTTCTTTGAAACATAATCTCCTTCCTTTAAGTTGCACAACTTCACTCTTCTATTATAAAACCTGGTAGTACATTATTGATAGGAAGCTATCCGAAGTTTAGCATTCTCTCTTACTTCATCTACAAGTTCTAAATCTATCCTTCTCATGAGATCACTCTTAGGAGAGTTAAAGTTGAGCACTTTATGACTAGGCATACCGATCTTTATAGGAACCACAACTTCGGTTCCAAATGTAAGCATATATAGAGTTTCGCCGATAGCTATCCTCGGCATGGTTCTATAGGACCAAAATACACGGTGAAATTAGATGATCCAATTTCCTTTGGCACCATCAAGTGTCTTCTTTAAACCATCGAGCAATGTTTTTTGGCCACCTCTGTCTGGCCATTGTATCGGGGATGTCTCGGTGCGGAGTGTAACTTTGGGATCTTGGATTGAATACAATAATCTCAAATTTTTTCTTATCAAACTGAGTTCCATGATCTGTGATGAAGGGATATGGAATTTCGTATAGGCATATGATACTTTTCCATATAAATGGGAACACTATTTTGTAAGTCATCTCAACTAAAGGCTTAACTTCGACCCGCTTTGTGAAGTAATTAATACCAGTGACCAAATATTTAAATTGTCCTTTTGTCTTCAAAAAAGGATCGACCAAATCAATCCCCCAGATGGTAAAAGTCCAATGGGAAGTGATTGGTGTTAAAGTATCCCCCGATCTTCTTTGTATGGTAGTGAACTTTTGGCATTTGTCACACCTTCTGGCATATAAAGTGCAATCTACCTTCATGGTTGGCCAGTAATACCCTTGTATGGCCAGTTATCGTACCAATGATCTCCCTAGAGAATGAGCTCCATAGGATCCTTCATGCACTTCTTTAATCAGTTTTTGCACCTCAGTGAGGTGCACACATCAAAGCAAGGAAATTGTGAATCCTCTCTCATACAAGACTCCTCTTTCCAATACATAGTTTGTTGCTTTATACCTTAACTTCCTCCATTCCTTTGGGTCTTTGGGCAGAGATACTTTTTCAATATATCCCTTGATTGGATCCATCCATGAGGGGACCAATTCTACTGCTATTAAGCTGACATTATCTTAAACTATGCTCATGTTTGCTAGGATTTCTATTGGAATAGTCCTCCTTAATTTTGTCCTAGTTGATGAAGCTAGCCGAGTAAGTGCATCTGCTTGGGCATTCTCAATTCTTGACCATTATGATTGCCAAAAATTTAGAGATTAAGCTTTGATCTTTGTCCAGGTACTTTATCATGAGTTCTCCATTGACTCTATATATTCTAAACACTTAATTGATGATCAATTAGTAATCATTGTGAGCGATGATATGCTCGGCACCTAGTGATAATTCTAGTTCCAGACCTGTAATAAACGTTTTGTATTCTGACTCATTATTAGAACCTTGGAATTGAAAATAAAGTGCATACTCTATATCTATGTCATCAACGGTGTTGATAATTAATCCTGCTCCACTGCCAGTTAGATAGGAAGACCCATATACATACAATTTCCAGATAGGAATTTCTTCATCAAAGCTCTCAAAGCTCCCTATTTGAACAATTTTTACTATGTTCCATATATGGTTTCGCGACTTCTCATGTAGTGGATGTTTCTGGTTTATCCACTTTAAAAATAGCTTTTAAAGAAGTCTGCTCGATTTTTTTAGCGTTGAGTACTATTCCAAGGAAGTCTTCTCGGCCAGTTAATTGATTTCTTTTTCTTCGTAAGTGAACTCTGCTATAAAGTCTACCACTGCTTGACCTTTTAATGTGGTTCTAGGCTCATAGAGTATGTCATATTCTCCTAGTTCCACTGCCCAAGCCATTAATCTCCCTGACTTATCTGACTTACGGATAGGTTAACGCAATGGTTGATCTGTGTAGACCATAATGGTATATGACTAAAAATATGGCTTCATTCTTCTTGATGCTTCAATGAGGGCTAAGGCTAGTTTTTCTAAGCAAGGATATCGAATGTCTACTCCTTTGAAGGACTTACTAGTGTAACACGCTTGTTTTTATACTCCATTTTCTAATTGGATGAAGTTCCAACTAACCGCTGCTGACTCAGATACAACCAGGTATAAGTAAAGCCTTTCCACTATGAATGCTCGGGTGTAATGCTCCATATTTCTGAGGATATAGGATTTAAATTATCTAAAGGATTTAATTAAATTAGTGAATTGAGATTTAATTAATTCGGGTTATATTTAAAATTTACATTTGTTGTAATTTGGGGCTAAGATTGGATAATTTTAATAAAGTAACTCGGATGACGATTTTGAGTTCACGGTTGATTCTGAATAGGTCGAGATAGTCAGAAAAGAGTACTCGGGGTAGTCATTGGGTCTCGAGGCATTTTTAGGCATAATCGGACTCACACGGGGTTGTTCGAATCATTTGGGCTTGGCCTATAGGCTTAATTTCGGGATTAGAAATATAAAACCTATATTAGGGAGTTTGTGGCAGACACAACTTAATAAAAAAAAAACTAGTTTTGCAGAGGAGAAAAGAGGGAGAAATTGAGAGATATTTTGGGAGCCAAACCAAGAGAATATGGGTGTATTCTTTGTCTACGTCAAGGAAATCATACCCTCCGAATTTATTCAGGTAAGTGGTCAAACTTTCTTTCAATTTAAATTGCAGTATTGCGATTCATATCATGGTGGGTGTAAATCATATTCGTTTTTGGGGTAGGTTATTACATTGAAATAGGTTTTGAAATTTTTACAGGTGATGTGGATTAAAAAGTTAAATTGATGATATAGGATATGTCAGAATTGTTTGAAATCAAATTATGAAAATCAAGATGGAAAATCTTACACCCCGTAGATGGGCCGACCTTTGAAAGTATGAAAATAAAGGTCAAGGTGTTCAAATCCTACTCGAATCAAGCTACAAATTCGGGAGAGGATAAAATCGTGACCTGGATTAAAGTGAAATCAACTATTTCACAAAGGTTAGTATCCAGCCTTAAAATTCTAAATAGTTCTCCTAAAAAAACAGATCAAAGAGAAGAATTTTAATACAATAGGAAAGAAATTAAAAGAAATGGAACATCTCAATTTTATCAAAATTGGTGCACTCAAATTTTGCCCAAAGTTTATTACTAAGAGTAGTGTTGAGCCATGGTAGGACTTTTCAACAACTACAATAAGATGGTAAAATATCCAACGTATGTAAAAAGCCACCAGAGGGATCATTTTCTAAAATATATAGGTTTGTGCAAACACATGAATATATATATATATATATATATATATATAGTACTGCTCTTGTGCAAATTGTCCTGCATTTTAATAGTGCAAACTGGACACGTGTCACTTGGCAGTATCCAGAAATGTTTAGGACCAAAAATAAAAACATATTTTTTTATAAAAAAAAAACTCGTAAAGTACCCTTAATTAAGTATCCCTTATGATTGCCTGATTCTCTCTCTCTCTCTCTCTCTCTCTCTCTCTCTCTCTCTCTCTCTCTCTCTATATATATATATATATATATATATATATATATATATATATATATATATATATGTTGTTATCCCTCCAGCAACTCTGCTCAGGTGGCACAAAAATGACAGAATGGAGAGGAGAAACCTTAGTCTAAAGTCTTGAAAGTGTAGACCCTATATATGCTGGCATGCCTCCAGCAACTCTACTCAGGTAACACAAAAATGATAGAAGGAAGAGGAGAACCCTTATTCCAAAGCCGTGAAAAAGTGCAGACCCCGCCCTAAATTTATATATGTATATATTTTAGGTATAGTCGAAAGTACGCGAGGATGGTAGTGGGTATAGCCAAAAATAAGTGACGATTCACTTAGGTATAATCAAAAGCAGTTCTTGAAAATATCTATTTGATACTAACATGGTTCCCCATGTAAAAACAATAAGGGTAATGGAAAAACATTCCATCCTCTCATATAAATTATTCCTTAAACAAAGATGAGAATGTGAGTCTACTTTGTGATAAAAATTCAAGGGCCTCGTTTCACGCTTATTTCTTTGGAGACAAATCGCACTAGTAAATTTATTATTTGTAGCTAAGAGAGGAGTCGGGATTGATTAAAGTCAGACCCCCAGCTGTGTTCTTTTTGACAATTTATTTCTATCTATAAATAGTAGCCTTTATATATGGGATAAAATAGTGGGAGATGTGTACCCCCTTTATGTCCCCTTGCTACTTCATTTTGGCTGCAAGTAGATTAGAGTTTAGATAGGATCAATGTGCTACCACCCCTGCATTATTTTATGCCCCACTAGTTATAGAAAAAGACAAATAGAACGTGGGACATAGCCCCTTGCCCATTTACCCCACACTCAAAATTTTGGATTGGTTTAACAAACATGTGGTACCCTTGACATATACCTCATATATTAGTTAGGAGGAGATTAAATGAGTTTAAGCTTGGAAGGTGGTATGAACATTGGACTCCCATTAAATAGTTCAACCCCTTATTTAAACTCTACGAAGTGGGAACTTCATGTTGATTTTAAAATGTTCTCAAAACTTTGGAGGTCCTCCAATTGATCTTCAAATAAACATGAATAATAATTTTCACGTGATCCAGACTCTGATTTTTTTACTCTGTCCTCACACATTGTCCTCTGACTAATTTTTTTAACTCAATCTTTACACGAATTTGTCCTCACACTATTTTTACTAAGTCCTTTGAAAAATTTCACTTAGACTATTTTTTACCGAATCCTTACACCAATTTTTCCAGGACCAATTTTTGTTCATCTATGAACTTTGTCCATATATAAATTATCTTTAGGCTAACATATTGTCTTAACTCTATTTTTATATTTTGGCAAAGTTTACAGGTTGTTCCTTCAATTGACGATGTTCAAACACTCCCACTCGGTGTTGGCCTGATATTTAATTTCCAAGCGACCAAAGTCCTCTCATGAAAATTGGGGGGCATATAATATGTATAAATTTGGCACTGAGAAAGCAAGGGGCTATATGGATAGTCCGTATATTAGGTCGTACACAAAGATTCACTTTTTACCAAATTTTATCTGGATTTAAATTGAAGCGAACATGCAAGTTGTGTAAATCCAAATTCAAACCAAATCTCCAAAACAAACAGGAAGAAGAAGAAATAAAGGAAAAATACCCTTCAGGCAAAACCTTTAATTCAACACCGTTTAAAACTCAACAGAACATGACACTTACAGATCACTTAAAGCTCCACGATCTTCCCTCGGTATCCACCGATCAGCCTTCGGAATATGAAATTCCCTCCTTCTTCAGGTGTGGAGCCTTGACTCCACAAATAAGTAGTAAAGACTTTCTCTACGAGGGTTTAAAACTTTGAAATGTGTTCTTCTTGGTTTGAAAAACTGATCCTAATGAATCCAAAGGGTTTGGATGAAAAAAATTATAGAGTTTGATCAAAAAAATAACTTTAAAAAGGCTTTCAAACAAATTCATCTCCCCATCTCTTTTAATACGGAAAGAGGTTATAAGGAGATAAGGATAAAAGATAGCATTTGATTTGGGATGAAAAAAAATCTCGCGTACTTGTTCAAATGAACTGATATCTCGTTCGAACAATGTACCTAATATCGTTCGAACAACTTCCAACAATACTTCGAACGACATTCCAGAGCTGACCAAAAAGGCAACATTTCAGATCTCGTTCGAACGCGAGAACCTTGTTCTAACAACCATCAAAAAATTGTTCAAACGAGATATGCTTTCGTTCTAACGACCTCATGAAAATTTTAAAAAAAAATTAAAAACTTTTTGAAAACTTTTAAAAACAAAATATTTTTAAAATGAGCCCTGGATAATTTAAGCTTTACCAAACAAATTCATAACTTTTTTCGAGTAAAATTGTGACGAACGATCTTCAATCTTGCAAATGTTACCAATGATTCTTCTCTTAGAAGACTTAAGAACGGTCATGAAGGTGCACTGGGGTGTAATGGGATAATCCAAATAAAAATAAAATGAGAAATTACAAATTTTTCTCTTATAAATCTCCCCATTTGTCTATTCTGGTTCAAAACACCAACTCAAGCCAAATTTACCCTTAAGACTAATACAACTGATGCCCTCATAAACCAAGAAACGAAATGCATAAATGTATTAGTCTTTAACTGAAAATATTCATCTTGTGTAGTCCATGAAATCATCATCAAGGTGGAATGACCTTCACACATGAGACAAACGAAATACCGCAACGCATACGAGAGTTTAAAATAAAATAAAATAAAACCCTCCCTTAATTTTTTATCCCCCTTTTTATTCCTAATTGACAAAGGGTTAGCACTAAGCATTAAATATTAGCATCACGCGAATCCAAAAGAAATAACATCACAAAGATAAACAATTAAACACATGCGATGAATTTTTAAAAGGCATACCAACTATTTTTTTTATTTTTTTTTTTCAAAATTTTCAAGTATGAAAAGTATATGTACAAAAAGTACATAGAGGTATAAAAAAAATCACACCATATAATAGCACTAAAATATTAAAATCATGAAAGCGGAATGTAATTATTGAAAATTTTCATAGGCAAATGAATATAGGTATTCAAAACAAAGACACACGAAGTCAATGAGATACTTCTAAAGAAAGAACTCAATTTTAACCTTAGGTGTAAAAATGCAGAACAAAATGAAATTGACTCGACCTATGCAACATACCATGAATTTAAATGCTTCTCAAATAATAACGCCAAACTATTTAATATTTTTCAAGCGAGTCCATTGTGCAAATTCAATGATCTTCTACTTTATAGTGCCCTCAAAATCTCACATATTTTAAGAATTCACTCTCAAATTTTTGAAGATATCATAATTCTCATGTCTAAGGAAGCATCAATGAAATAAAAATGGCATTGGCACATCTGATTTTATGTGTTGTTAATCTTTTAGGCTATTTTGCAAATGGTGGCTTTTAATGCGGAGATAATTTTCTCTTTCGTTGCTCCCTTCCATTGTTGAACATAAAACAAATTTTCCAGGAAATAAAATTCGGGCAATGGTTCTTAGAAGCAAAACTTATCTCTAGTATATTCGGTTCGTTATTAAATACTATTGAGATGAGAACATCGTATTCGACATATGACAAGCAAGAACAATGTTCAAAAAGTCCATATATGTGTACAATAAAGGTGATAAAAATTTTGGCATATAGAAGGTAATCATCAATGAACAACGAAATGATAGCCAAATATTAGTATGGAAAAAGCACAAGAACGGATGGAATGTAGGTGTGATTCGAACATCTTATATGCACAACCATATATGGTGAAAAATAAAAACAAAAATCTTTTTGTCTTTGTCAAAAAAAATTCTCAAATATAAAATCTTTTATGAATTTTGAAAACTTCTTCATAAAAAACAAAAATCTTTGGGGATTTTTCAAAATTTTTCAAATAAAAGTACATATAAACATAGGACTACAATATAAATACAATCTAATGATAGTGACAAATAATGGGAACATTATAATCACCCCACACTCAATAAAGTCATAACCTCAATCATTAATCTGAGAGGAGCTCTCAAAAGGAGTAGGCATCCTTTGAAATTCACCGATCAAACTTTAAGAAGTTTTGACTAAAAATTCCACTTGCTATCAAAAACTCTCAAAATCGCTATGTTGGTGTGTAGGAGCATGTATGGGATCGTGTGGAAGAGTGCATATGGGAACATGTGCGTGAACTTGTGTGGGAGCATATATGGGAAGCGCATGTGTGAAACTGTCCCTAGCTTAAACAAAACTCCCTAAAGCGACCTCGTTGTTTGTAATGGGAACACACATAAATAGGACTGGATCTACCTAGGTCATAAATTCTAGGACACACTTTCCTTAGTGGGTTAGATCTCCTTGGTGGGTTTGGTCGAGGCCCATAAAGATCTATCACAAACTCATAACCGATTTGGGTACATCATTAGAAGTGGATACATCATCATAACCTATTCCTTGCCTCTCGTTCAAACCTAATGCGGGACCGAGGAACATGTTTTCAAAATTCTTAGATGTGTCTTGTACAATAACCTTGACCCCCTGGCATATTTGAGATCTTTATCGATTTGGGATACACGGGCTTTAAGTTTCTCACGGGTCTCCAATGAACCTAGAATAACTCTCATAAGACTAGCCATCATAATAGTCAAATCGATATTCTCCCTACTAACCACAATCAATTGCTCACAAAAATAAAATTTTAACGTCTCGAGTTGACTCACCAATGCCTCACACACTTTCAAAACTTTTACCTCCTTCTCTAAATCAAATGCCCTAAGAGTTGAAATTTTGTTTTACTTTTGGTCCTCGAAGACTCTTTAAAAAGTTCGGCATAAGCGCATTGAATTCCACTTTCTCCCTCACTCTCTCCAGTTCGATAAATTATCGACGCTATCACATTTAGAATTTTCCTCACCGGTGTGGGATGAACTCAAAGTACCAACTTGATTGTCCATGACCGCAATACACTGTCCATGTGGTGTTTTATCCTCGGAATCCACCGATTCGATGTCGTTAAGAGTGGCTTTGTATGCAGTTTTTCTTTTTCCCTACTATCTCTTTATCCTAGTGGGACATTCATGGGCTTTGTGTCCTTTCCCCACACATTCAAAACATCTGAAATAATCATTCTCAGGAACATTCTTGCCCTCATTGACATTTTTATTTTTCTCAAAACTCTTATTTTCTTTGGAAGAATTTTCTTTGTTAATTTTGAGAAGTTTTTTGAAATTTTTCACAAAAAAGGCAAAATCATAAAGCTCAAAATCAAACTCAGATTCAAAGTCAGAAGCCTTTTTCTGTTTCTTTTTAGATTGGGCTTTCAAAGAAATCCCTATTTCCTTTTTATTTTTATTTTTGGGGAACATATCGATTTCATATCTTTGAAGGTATTCTACGAGTTCTTATAAACTAAGAGTATCTAAGATTCCTAAAGAATTTAGGACCATAATTTTAGGGATAAAACAGGACGATGGGGATCTCAAAATATTTTTCATAACTCCCGTCACAAGAATCCTATCACCCAAATTAAAGCTAGAATTGACTATATTAGATAAATGTGTGTGCTACATATGAAAACCTTTTATCATCATTAGAATTGACTTTTGTGTGCTGAGATTTTGACTATATTAGTGTTTGACCAGACACAAAAAGTGTGTGCTGCGTGTGTACCTACGGCTCAAGTGCAAGCCGATTCCTCTAGTAATAATCTGGTAAGACAGGGACGAATCCTCAGGGAATAGGTTGTTAAACGATGACGGTAAGGTTAACTTCTTAGATCTGGATTTCGACTCGGGAAAGAGAGAAAAATATGATGATTTTATATTTTGAAATTTTTTTAATTATCTATGCAAGTGAAAAATTAAACTACAAAAAGCAAGGATTTGAAACTTTTGGTTTTAAAGACACTTTTGGGACAATGGGGTTGATATCCAATCCCCCAAATAGTAAAGTATCTTCGATAAATCTAAAGTTCTATAAAATTATATAATTAATTAAAAGAAAAGCATAAACTAATTCGAAGTACCTAATATGTTTGGGCGTTAACGTGTGCGATAATTGGTCAACAAATTAATCAGCGCGAATGATAAATTTACCTATACATATAATGAATCCTCAAACACTTCGGTTGCTTTCAACAAACTAAGTTAAGAGGCCTACACTAATAGTCTCGGTTAATGTATCAAACTCCAAGAATTAATTTTTTATTTATGTTGAATTTTATATTTAATATTGAAAACTCTAGGTTGTGTTCATGCTCCCCAACCTCCAAATAGATAGCTATTCGTCGATTCAAATTCTACACTAAAAACCTTCATCATGAAAGTATTCATAAGTAAATTAACAAAAGTAAAGAGTTGAAAATTTATACCAAGTGTGAAGAAACAAAGTTGCAACGTTAATGATTCACATCAATGAAAAATTTCTGACAAATTACAAGACCTCATGTAATTTGATGTCGAAAGATCACCTTTTGTTCTCCAATGATTATTGATTGATTCCTTTCATAACAAGGTTGAAAGTATCAATAATAAGACTCCTACATGAACTATACAAGTGCCAAAAAATGACCGAAGTGGTAAACATTGACCTTAACTACTCCAGCTAAAATATAGGAAAAGATAAAAAAAAAAATCCGCTAAAAACCGAACCCTCACACCAAACCGAACCCTAGGACCAAACCCTCAAGGCTAAGTGAATATGTTTGCTCCAAGAACTGGGTTTGAAAATTACTGTTTAGCTTGCTTCTTTTCCTTATTTGCAGTTTTACCCCTTGGACTTCTCTTCAACTTCAAATTCACATAACGTCTTCACCGTAACTCGGTTTGAGGTGTCTTTTCTTCCCATGTTCTCATGAACTTGAGAACTTAAACATTCATGTGGGATCATTCTCCAGTTTTTGGACGAAAATTTACCGTTTTGCCCTTGACTTCCCTTTCTCGCAAAGTTTTCATTGCTTTGGCTATTCTCTTCTGTCCAATTGCATGATTAACCTGTAAAACATATGAGAAATACACAAAATACGAAATACTTGCCAAAAAGGTTTGTTGTAATAAATATGAGATAAATTCGGGACAAATGTGATGTTCGAGACCGTAAAAATACCAAAATTAAAGGGATAAATATTAAATATTCATGTTGAATCAGTGCCGACCTCATTTTTTTTTAAGAAAATATTTTATTAATAGATGGAGAAAAAGCCTCTCCAATGGAACTTACAAGCGCTAAAGCAGGAATCTTGAAAAAATAAACAGCAGTCTAAAGCATTTAGGTTCTACGATTTCGTGAATGTGTTCGTTTGCGGACGACGTTCCAATTGTCATTTTTCGTAGTAGAATTTACATCATTCGAGATAAGATCAAAATCCATCGCAGATGTTGAATCAAGATTGGGGAGATCCACGACTTAATCAATGTCGCGATCATCATGAATTTGTACACAAATAGGATTAACTTGGGATAGCTTGACACTTGTCTTAATATACTCTAAAGGAGTCTCGTAAGAAGATGAAGTCTCGAGAAAATCATTGTACAAAACAAGTTTATCTCCAATTAATGCGATGGAATCCCTTTGGATTAATTGATGAATGTAATTTTCTTTTTTCTTTTTTGGTTTGCCAACAGAGGATCCATTCTTCAATGAGGGGATGTCACTAGATTCAGGGAAATTTTTATTTTCCTTTTCCTTAATTACTGAGTCAAATTTGTGGCCATTTAAATCTTTCGAGATTGAGATAATCCCTTCCGCATATTTTGGGATTTCCTCCAAATTTTTTTGAAGAGTTTTAGGATTTAGCAAGTGGTTGAAAAAAACTTTTTCTTTTGGAGCAGAATTATCGGTATGGAGTTCCTGAATATCTGGGATTATCCCATTTTCTTTTTGACCGATTTGAAAATCGTGATATGAAACTCCGATCGCCTGAATATCATATCTGTCACCTAAGCTGGCACCATTTTTATTTAAAAACCTCAAGCGATTTGGTGGAAGATCCGTACAAACATCTTGAAGTTTTGTATTGCAGACTTTCTTATCAAACATTGGGTCAGCAGTGATAGGACCTTTATTAATATCGGCAGTTAAGGGATAAGAATTTAAAGGCTCCTGATTTGACATAGGAACCACTTTAGGAGACTTTGTGGTTTCATTATCGCCAGGAGCCATACTTGGGTCAATATTTTTATTATCTTTCAAAGCAAACTGATTTGACTCCTTCTGAACTTCATTTATGGTAGCAGGTCTGCTATTAGTTGAAGGCTTTTGTTGGTTTTTGGCCACTAAAGTTTTGAATATAATTTTATGGAGATTTCTACACTCACGCACTGAGTGTCCCACAGTTTTACAGTAAGTGTAAAATGACGGTAGAGATTCATATTCCAGGTTCACATAAAAGCTACCTTCACCTCTTTCCACTAGAAGTTTTTCAAGAGGAAGGTGGTTCATGTCTACTTCAACCAAAACCCTAGCAAAGTTACCATAGGACCTTTCCAAAGTTTCTTTGTCAATCCGTAATGGAATGCCTACCCCTCTTACAATTTGTAAAAGCAAACGTGGATCCCAGTATTATAAACTAAGACCCATGAAACGAATCCATACAGAGGCAGTAGAGATAACATGATTATCCGGGTGAAAATCAGGGACCCATTGAGAGACCTTAAACAATCCATGTGAAATCTTGGAACTACGAATAGACCAAACTTTATTCATTTCAAGAGAGCAAGAGAAATAAAGATTGTAAAATCCTTTACCTATGTGAGTAAGAAACCAGGTATTTTGAAGTTTCCAAACACTAGTAAGATGTTTTTTCAAATCATTAACTTTCCATGCCTTGTCACCTTTGGCAAAAATGAGTCTACCAATGAGGCTAGTAGAGATACATTCTTTAATAACTTCTTGATAAATCTCATCAGTGAGTTTAACGGTCATGACATCTCCACACATGTATGAGTCAGTCAATGGGGGGAGGGCAACAGTAGATGTGGGAGGGTCTTTCTTGATGGCAAGCATATCAACAAAGGTTGGTTTTTTAAGATGATCATCATGAACTTGAGAACAATGAAGATTAAGGTTACCAGATATGGTTTAGGATCAAAGTCCAAACTAAGAAAAGGACTTGAATTCATGGCAAGAGAAAAAATAGTTTATTAGGGACACGGAGATAAAATTAGAGAGAAGAAGGAGTTTCTCTCTCTAGGAGCCATTTTTTCAGTGTTGAACTCATTTGAGCTTTTCAATATACATAATTTAACCCATCAAAAATAGGTATCCTATTATACAAATTATCAATGTAACCCCAAAATAAAGATCACACGATAAATTTGTGTAACTAGCTCTGATATCAATTTGAAAAGGCACGTTAAGGGGATTATGTGGATAGTCCGTATATTAAGTCACACACAAAGAGTTATTTTTTACCAAATTTTATCTTGATTTAATTTAAAGTGAACATGAAAGATTGTGTAACGACAAATTCAAACCAAATCTCCAAAACAAACAGGAAGAATAAGAAATAGAGAAAAAATTGATTTGGGCCAAAACCTTTAATTCAGTACTATTTAAGACTCAAGAGTGCGATGAAATTACAGACAACTTAGAGATCCATTAAGTTTAATGATATGGAGTGTTTGAATCTTCAACAAAATGTGATGCAGTCCAGCACCACAGGAAGCAGATCTTCTCTCGGTATGCACCGATTAAGCTTTCGAATATGCGACTTCCTTCTTCTTCAGTCGTAGAGCCTCGACTCCACAAATCAGTAGTAGAGAATTTTTCTACAAGGGTTTAGAATTTTGGAATGTATTATTCTTAGTTTGGAAAAGTGGTCTTCAAACATCCAAGGGGTTTGGATGAAAAAATTATAGATTTTGGTCAAAGAAGAAAATTTATAAAGGCTTCCAAATAAATGCATCCCCGCATCTCTTTTTATAGGTGAAGAGGTTATAAGGAGATAGGGATATAAAAGATTGCATTTGATTTGGGATAAAAAAAAATCTCACATACTTGTCGAACGAAGCAACATCTCGTTCAAATGACGTACCTGATCTCGTTCAAATGACGTACCTGATCTCGTTCAAAACGCTTCCGAATATAGTTTTAATGACATTCAAGAATTGACCAAAAAGGCAATGCTTCAGATCTCGTTCGAATGTGGGAACCTCGTTCTAACAACCTTCAGGAACTCGTTCGAATGACATATGTTGTAGTTCTAACGACCTTGCAAAAATTTCAAAAAAAAATAAAATTATTTTAAAGACTTTAAAAAACAAACTCTTTTAAAAACAACCCCTAGATATTTTAAGCTTTTCCAAACCACTTTATAACTGTTCTCGGGTCATGTTGTTACAAACGATCTGTAATCCTTCAAATGTCACCAACGATTCTTCTTTTTGAAGACTTGAGAATGGTCATTAAGGTGCAGTGAGGTGTAAAGTGATAAGCTAAATAAAAAAAATGAGCAATTGTAAATTTTGCTCTTACAGGCACTCAATTTAGTCAACGCTCAATTCACCCTAAGGGTCCAAATAGAATGAAATTTGTCACAAACCCAATTTGGTTCATGGTGCCAAGGCCACCACATACAATCCCATGTAAATATGTTCAAGCATTACATAAGATAAAAAAGTGATACCCCTAATATATGTATATATTCATGTTGCAAGTCAGCATACGAGGGCCCCTCTCCTTAAGAATTAATACCACACAAACTGGAAACATGATTTTGCAAAGGGTATGGGACCCCCTAGATACATCCAGCTCAAACATGAATAAAAGACCAAGTCAATCTCATGCACATGACCTACCCATGAACATGACCATTCGATGCACATGACCTACGCATGCACCTGACCAATCATTGTGCATTATTATGTCATGCGCATGACAAATCCCAAAACATGATCATAGGTTGAGCATGACCTACTCCTTGTACATGACCATGTCTTGCGCGTTATCATGTCATGCACATGACCTACCCCTGAACATGACCATGCCTTGCGCATGACCAGCCCAACTCAGCCAAGAGATCCAAGATCACTTGTTCAAGGCTTCACATACCAAGTCAATAAGACCTAGGCAACATAATTAATGTATGAAATGTCCTTGGAGAAGGTGAGCATTGATGGCTCTAGCACATCCTCGAATAAAGTGAGCATCAATAGGTCTGACATGTACTCGACGAAAGTGAGAATCAATGGCTCTGATATGTTCTCGGAGAAGGTGGGCATTAATGGCTCTGACATGTCCTCAGAGAAGGTGAACATTAATGCATCCCAACCACTACAATCAAAGCATCCTTACAAGTTAAAGATCAAGGAAGTTCACTCCTAGGCTATAAAATACCCAAGGCTTTAATAAGGAAAGTAAAGTTTATAGTTGAGCTTTATTTTACTACACAATTGTACTCTTTCTCTCTCTTTACTTTTAATTCTCAGCCTCTGGCACAGGATGTGATTAGCCTCCGGACAATTATAACTGAGCCTCCAGACACTTGTAATTTGGCCTTTGGACCTATATAAATATAAAGAGAAAAAAAAAAAGAACATTCCAACCGTTGATGTAGGCCCAACCTCTCAAGATGAATCACGTTAAACACTTATGTCAAAATTCATTTATCGTATTTTATTTTCTAAGCCCAACTCACACATAGTTCATACTAGGTGAAGTCAAAGTCATCATCAATATATATATATATATATATATATATATATATATATATATATATATATATATATATATATATATATATATATATATATGTGTGTGTGTGTGTGTGTGTGTGTGTGTGTGTGTGTGCAAGCATGGGAAAGTCTGTTAAGGGACGAGGGGGACCCCCCCCCCCCCCACACACACACATAATAATAATAATAATAATAATAATAATAATAATAATAATAATAATAATAATAATAATAATAATAATAATAATAATAATAATAATAATTCAGAAGAAAAAAATTCAAAGAGAAAAAAGTTTAGGGGTTGTAAGTGTAAAGTTTGAAAGATAAAGGTGATATATATTGTTTTTTTTGTAAAATGTTGGATACGAAACGTAATAACTCTAAAATGATTTTGGTTTTTCAATTTACCCCCCGCCTCACCACCCCCACCCCCACCCCCAAACTTTCTTCTTTTCTGTAGCGTAGAGGTTTGTAGTAGTTTGTAGTTCTTCCTCTCTGGCATCGATGTGTACATTATTGTATGGATTTGTTTACACTAATTTAGTTATTCTTTGAGAAATGTTCAACTCATTTTTATTGCTAGATTTAGAAATGTTTAAATGCTTTTAGATCTCATACTCTTTTCTTCATGTTCTTAAATATTATTTTTTAAATGTTCAAATGTTAAATGTTATTAGTAATTGTGATTGTGTACTTCTTTAATGTGTACAATTCAGAAAATGCTATATATTCAATTGTAATTTAATATTTAGATAGAGAAATCTAGTCATATTTATTTTATATATAAAGTCATAATAATTCTTTTTAGCTATAAAATGTTTAGTAGTTTGGGAATTTAGGTTAACTTTGTTGGGTTCAAATTTTTGGTTTTTATTTTATCCAAGATCATTTTAGGTACTAGTCAATGTTAAAACGCTAATTGTGCCACGTAAAAAATCATCCTTGTATTTTATGCCCCCTCGATTGGAATCTTGGATCTGTCACTGCCCACAAGTATATTTTTTTGCATTTATAATTCAGGGGTGAACCCATATAGGGACAGGGGAGGGGGGGGGATCGCCCCTCTCAAGTTTTTTCGAATTTTTAAAATCAATACTTATATTTGATATATTCTAACGGCTTCAGTCCGTAACTAAATTGTTGCGCCCAAAAGTCGTGACAAACTCAGTTTTAAAAGTTCTGTTTAGTCACATATTTTATCACGATTTTACCCGTGACAATTATTCTCATTTGACTTCTAACAATTTTACCCGTGACAACTTTTTTTACGATTCCAAAAAAAATTCATTTAGTTTTAATGCTCAAGCAATTTGTTTTGATTTTCATTAGTGATAAATTTTGTTATAACCTCACAAATTACATACAATATGCACTTCCTAATTTTTTTCTTCACAAGCAAATAATTGTTTCCACCCCTACTCGTGAGAATCTCTGGATTGTAATTTTGAGATTATGCACTCTCTCTCTATTGTAGCCCGGAGATGGTCTAAATACTAAAATATACCAACAATGCATATTACCTATCCTAAACATATATTCATGCAACTTCATTTCCGATACAAACATCTTGAAACGCGTTATAGTGCGAGAATAAAAACAAAAGATATCATTTTTACGTGTATTCTGAAGTATACTCGTCATTCCTTGAAGTAGATTCTAACACAATCAATACGAAACGAATCATAAAATTTATTATTAAAAATGACGTAGTTATTGAGATGGCATCGGTCACCCAAACACGTGGTGCCTACGCAGAGATCCTTTTATTCTCCAACATAATACTGTGCGCTGTCACTACATCTTTCAACTATTTTCCTTTGTTCATGTAAAAAGTTTTATCCAGGAACATTTTTAGCCCCAGCACCAACCACCTTTTCCAACATGCTTTGCTTTAATCTTAGATCAAGGTGACAACAATGGAAGAAGATTTATACTATTAGCCCATGTGATCACCTCATAGAAAAAGCCAATATCTAAGTCTCCTACATTTTAGCAAACAACATTGTCCTACTTGTACAATATCTTCTACAATGCACTCATTCCTTTTCATATAATCCCATCTTTTCTTATCATAAAATAGTTGATCCATCTTAATCAATAAAGTAATTTGTTGGTGCCCTTTTCAATTAATAGTGTCTAGTGTCTTTCTTGAGTTCTTTGGCTCTCTGTCATGCGGTTTTGGGTAACTAGGGTCTGAAGTCTGGGGTATTTTGGTATTTTATACTAATCCTTATGGTATAAATGATCTTTTATGATAAGGGTAACTTTTTATTTCTGCATACAGCAAGAGAGAATAACTCTGCTTAAAGTGTATAATAGTAAAAAGTTGTGGAATGATGTGTCAATGTTACCGGCACTACATATATCCGTTTGTTTCATTGCATTTATTTATTGAGTAATTCTAAGTTGACTCGGAATTTTGTACGACACACTAATGTGTCGTATCCGTATTTTCGTGTTTGAAATAATATTCAATGGATCCAGACACATATCAATACAGATAATCACTAAATGAGTCCTAATTCTGAAAGAATTACTCTTATTTATTTGTAGCCTTTATACTACTATGTACATATATACAAACTAGCTCTAAATCATTTTCGACAAGTACCATAAACATTTGAATAATTTGAGGCTAACACTACATTTTGACAAAGATCGTGTCACGCGTATTTAGTAGTCAGTCCAATAGTCTTAAAGACTTAACTAATGCATTTGCTACACATCATTTGTTTATGTTTAAGAAAAAACAGTGAGGAATTACTCTCACTAAGAGAGCAACTTGAAAATGAAATATATTTATCGTTGAATTCTTTACACTTTGTTTCAATCTTATTCCCTACTCAATTTCCCATATAGGATCTATACTAGTGTGTACAAGCTATAAACTTCATTATTAGTTTCATGCAAATCTACATTATGCAAATGTATTAGTGTATCTTTATATTGATAAATATTTAATCGGTCTTAGTTCAAAGTTATCCTTCTAAATTTAACTTTAAGGTGATGCTTGGTTCATACCAAGTCATACACAATGTTCATATATTAGCACTATCATTATGGTATGATACAATTTCATACTAGTTTATATACTATTTTCTGAATGGAGGTTTTAATTTGGGATAACTAAAAAAATGTTTAGAGTCTTAATTTACGGCAAGGCATGTAATACTAAATAATATAAATATAATAAGTAGTCGATATCTGTTGCGAGCTTAAAAATTATATATTGTGCTTGAAGGCATAGCTTTCTTTGGCTAGCATTTTTATATGTGCTAATGGAAAACCAAAACCAATAGGTTAAGGGCGCCAATTTAATTTTTTTAATGGTATTTCTATACAAATAGCAATGGAATTTCACTACCAACGTGAACTTATGAAGGATCAACTATCATAATCGAAAGATATAAGATACTTTGTATCTTTATTTAGAATTCAGAATTTAAGAATGGTACTTATATTATATGTGTGTGTGTTGTATGTGTGCGCGCGTGCATGAGAATTATTCTCCATAATACTAGTAAACTATACTCTATAAATCTCATTGGGTGTGTGAAAAGGTGTACTTTCTATCGATATTCCTTTAGAAATCAATTGGAACTTTTCTTCCAAAGTTAGGTTGTGTGTGTTTTCTATAAATAAAGTGGAAAAGATTAAGGTCAAAAGAGAATGTTTTGGTTACTCTATCAGTAGTTTCATACTCTACTTTAATAAAAAATGATGCAAATAGACAGTTACACAGAGAATAAAGCATTAAGAAATTGAAATGGAGGATCAATTCCTCTCCTAAAAGAAAATAGAAATGAAGGGAATTTTGATTTCGTACATAATATTTAATAGATAATGACAGGATGAGTTAATTTTAATACAAATTGTTTATAATAAGGTATCAGATTTCGTAAAACTGATGTAGTGCGCATTGAGATTAATTAATGTTCTTTAATATGCATGGAATGTTACACCGGCTTTGATTATTTTATAATTTCTTTTCAACTTAGTCTTTACCACATTGGGAGAATTACGGCAATAAATTAAAAAGCTAAAAGAGGAATGCATTACAGCCAAACTAAATGCTTTCGTAACAAAGAAAGTGAAAAATCCAGTACTTCAGTGACATGGTGCTGGAAGGGTGTTTCGCGTAAACAATAGGATTTGTATAAACAATTTATCTATAACATCAACAGGCGCATCTGGTGTAGTGGTATCATAGTACCCTCCCACGGTACTGACCAGGGTTCGATTCCCTGGATGCGCAATGTTTTTTCGCTTTTTATCTTTTCCTTCTAATTTTAAAGTTGTCATAAACATTTCGTTTTAAATTTCACATCTCTCATTTTTGTACCAAAGTTGTTGTCCCATACCATACAAAGACAGTCAAGACTTAGATCAACTTCAATGCAAATGTGAATTTATTATTATGTGACTATGAGAATTAGAGAATGTAAATCTTATCTGATATAAAAAAAACTGTATTTAGACAATGCAAAAAAAAAAATTATCTCCAATACAAATGTTTAAAAGTAAACTTGAGTGATACATGTATACAAATAATTTGTTTGGTAAAATGTTGAGAAAATGTGAAAAGAGAAAAGATCTATTGGTTACTTTTGGCACATGTCTTAATAATTTTTGTCGTGTTATGATATGTCAGGTCAAATCAAAACATGGCATAAAAACACAAATTACCACTATTATACATATGGAATATGCTTGCAACTACAAGTACCTACAAAACATAGGATGGCTAAGACAGAATAATAATAATATTAAGACTCTCGTGTTGCTTTAATCAATAAAATGTGCACCATGTGACACCCCGCAAAATTCATAAATCGATTGACCAGGTTTAATACAAAAATGACGGAAATAAAAAAATATTTGGTAATATTCTCAGCATAACGAAATAATTAAAACTAAATAAGTAATAACGAGATAATGAAATACTGAATAACACAAATCCAACTCTAATACCAATCACTGTCAATACAAATAAACCAACACTTGAATATAAAAATGTATCTCAAATAAATGTCCAAATACGAATAAAAGTATCACATATATACAAGTTAACTGAAACTAAAAGGTACAAGAAGAGGATGAGCTACACTTGCTCGACTCCTACAACCTTGGAATAATGAATGGAATGTCGCTAAAGATGTCCTCCAATGAACTCGGTCAATTGGAACCACCGCAACCTAAGCGCTATGAAAACAGATATAATAACAACGTAAACAGCAAGCCTATGTTGAATAAGATTATAGAAGAATCCGGGCTATATTATATAACACCTCGTATTTTTGAAAATATTTAAAATTACATGTGTGCCCGTAAGTTAATTAATCTCAGAAATAGAGTGAATTGAATAAATGTTATTTAGCGAATATTGGATTAATATTTATTTGTTATTGTATTTACTTGTGTGATAAGTAAATGAAAACGTGTTATTTTGTGTTACATCATAAGTGACTAATTCGACGGGTTGACGATATCTCATTCGAGATACGCTTATGGGGTCGTTTTGGGAATGAAATGAGAAGTTGATGTCAGGTGAATCGGATGGTAATTTGGAGTGCGCATGTGACCTGGGATGGGCCGATATAATCAAAATTAGGTATCCATGGTGGTAATCGGGTTCCGGGAGCTTTTTAGACTAGTTAGAAATTGTATAGGGGCGTTTGGGTCATTTTACACTTAACCCTAAGCATATTTTCAAGATTAGGGGATAATTAGGGATGATGGATGATGGGGGCAGCCATTCCACCATTATAAAGTACCTACGGTTGAGAGAGAGGAGAAAAGAGAAGGGAGAACTCAAGAGGGATTCAAGAAAGCCAATTCTGGGAGAATTTGAAGCAATTCCGGGCTAGGATTCTCGTGTAAGAAGGTCCATAAAGAAGGAATTCATAATCTCTAACTTTATAAGGCAAGTGTTTAAACTTACGTTGAGGTGCCCATAAAAATAAATTGTGTGTGGCATCATTGAGGATAAACATCGAATGTTATGATGTCTTGAGGTGCTTGAGGATTAAGGTACACCATAGCTAGAAGCTCGTAGACTAGTGTCTTGCGAGCACCAAGTAATAACGATGTGGGTATTGAAAGGTTTGTAGAGTGCACCTATGATGATGAAGTACAAACAATGAAATCTTGTCGGGTTTTGGGAGTTTTGCATGAAATGTGCCTGGTGTTCTTAGAAGACCAATTAAGTGTGGTAAGAAGAGGCACTAGCATTCTAGTAATGATTGAGTTGAGGGTCAGATGATGATCCCCAGGTTGCGATTCGTGTAGTGTATGTGCCGGGTGTGGCTTCTAAATCGGCACAGAGAGGTGGTACAATCCCTAAGGTAGGAGGATTGTCATTATAGGAGTGGTGCTCGGATGTCAGGGAATGAATAGTCTAGGAAATGTATTCGAGACTTAGAGTGATGAGGTATGTGGAAATTTGAAAATGGAAACCGAGGTGGGGCAACATCGAAACATGATTAGTATGTCGGGGTATCAACTCTATATGCTAGGGTAACCTTGGTAATGGAAGGATTATGTAACAACCCGGATTTTTAAATGAGTATTTTTAAATAAAAATTGGAATATTCGAGAAAAATAAATTTTTGAATTTTATAAATTTTATTGGTTAAATATGTTGGTTATGATTTTAGAAGAATAGAACTTCAAGCGGAATTGAAATCGGATTTAAAACGAATTTTTAATAGAATTTTTAATATTTTGCCTTATGGTATTTTTAAGGGAAACTGTCAGATTTTAGGCATGATCGATCGATCAATGATTTTCATAGATTGATCGATGGTCCCAGAATCTGTGCGCAGCAGTTCATCATTTTGACGAAATAACAAAATTTATTTTTATTTTTAACCCCTAAACTTATCTATATAAAGGAGTTTCGGGTTTAGCTTTCAAAAACACATTCCCTCACCAAACCTTAGCAGCCAACCCCTATTTTCCCATCATCTTCCACCTCCAAAATCCAAACCTCCATTAAAACAGATTTTCAAGCTTAATTTTGGGGGTCAAAACATAATTATATCAAGGTGGTTCAAGAGGGCTTTTCGATCAATTTTTCGAGGAGAACACGAATCTCTCTTCAATTTCTACATCGAAAAAAATCAGGCATGTTATCCTATACTTTTCCTTTAGTGTTATGTGTCTTGATTATAGCATCCATTAAAACTCATGTGTTCTAAAATAAATTAAAGAACATAATATTTTGAAGAAATTAATTACGGGGCTGCTTTGTGAAAATAATTAATCATACCCAATAATTATAACTTTGTTGTTATTTGGATTGTATTTACTTCGTTGGTGTTATTTTGGACATATATATGTAGAGGAGCCCTTAGTAATTTAATTTTTATGTTTATGTAAAAATTCCTAAATTAATTAAATTACTTGTGCTAGAAATAAATAACTATTACGAAACTTGCGATTAATAATGATTCGAAAAAATCATAATAATTACGTGTTCTTAATTTCCCCATATTTAGATTAAAAATCATTTATTGGGAATTTAGCGTTGTTAAGAATATTATCATAAATTGTAAATTGTGTCACTTATGAAATATTATAATATTGAATATTTCAGGAACGTTGGCATTTTAGATAATTGATTTTCACCCCATCTTATAGTACACTTATTAGGTATGGGACTAATAAAGTGGGCCTTAGTTACGATTTATGCTAATTAGGTATGAGGCTAGTTAATATAAATCTACGCGGGTTATATAAATTGTGGTGGGGGCAAATTCTCTATATTTACTATTGATGTGATAACCTAGGATTGATATCTACGTGAAGTAAAAATTGTTATAGTCATCATTTATTAATGATGGGATGAAATTTTGTTCTGGGAACTTTTAATTGGGACTAAGGAATATTTTACGAATTTTCACATCGCTTTTAAGGGTGGGGAGAATTTATTGTGAATAATGAGTATGAGAAATTTTGGGAAAACAATACCGCAAGACTAAAACTGGTATTAAAATTCTTGGCGACATAATGTGTCCAGGGACGACAGTTTAACCGGGTCAGAGGATGATTTATGTCGTGTCGTGTGTGGAACCTTGTCATATCTCGAGGATTGCAGTATAAAAACGGATCATACGGCGGACTTGACAAGGGGATGTGTGTGTGTGTATGAAACCTTGTCATATCGCGAGCGTCGAACGGATCAGACGGCGGACTTGACAAGGGGATGGGTGGTAATATTAATGTCATTTTGGTTTAAATCACCCGTAGCGGGAGGACCGCTATACCTAATAATAAAGTGAGAACAATTCATCCTGGTTAATTCAAACACATTAACATCGTAGGACTTGGGTTAATTTAAAATAATATTGGTGTGGCACATTTAAACCTTGCGGGTACTTAGAAATTTATTGTTAAAGATTATAGACTCTCTTTTAAAATATTCTATGGTTATGGTCGATATGTATAGCACTATTGTCTGGGTTCAAGGACCCTAGTTGAATGGAGTAGCCGGTATTCATGCTAAGGGCTTTGGCTCTAACACATGCGATGACTAATATTTTCAGGGATTTAATTGGAGTAGCTGCATAGAAATTATTGGAGATCCTTTGGAAGTGCAGACGGAGCCATATAATTGTTATTAGTTTATTTCTTCTCCTATGCAGTCGTGTTTATTGTGAGTCTATATTTGGGTTTATATTGGGCCTTTCGGTTCCAAAGTTGTCTTAAGATTTCAGTTTGGTTTGATTTATTGTAATAGTTGAGATATTCAGAGATTGCATGTGACAGACTTTATATCGTACTTTGGTGAAATCAGTTGGATGTTCTTAAATATTTGGGATTGATTTAAAATATTCATCTTGTGGATTAAAAATAATATGTCTCACATTTGTCACATGATAAGGATGATATTTATTTTTTTTTAACTCCCGTCTTAATTTTGGTGGCGGTCGATGCCAGAATTTAGCGGGGTGTTACTGATGGTATCATAGCATGGTCTTAGGTCTCGTAGGTTATGAGTTCTCTTAGCTTCTGCGTTATCGATCTTTGATTCCCTTCATTGATTCGTACCTTCTAAAATAGTGATCCTAGCATACGTGTTAGCTAAATGTGAAAATAGGAATATCTATGAGAAGGATGCGCTATCATTTGGATAACTTGGAATTTTGTGGTGATTGTGGTAATTGAGGTTAGAATTAGTAATCTCTATGTAAGTATCGTTAGAGGTGATTTGGAGATGAGAGTTATTTTGGGTATTGTTAGAGCAAATTGTTGGTTATTGTAAGTATCGATTTTTGTGATATGAAGAAGTTTGTGGACATTGGGGTTTAAATGAATTTTGGATATTTAATCGGGTGATGATTCACGAGAGCGCGTGCTACGCCGTTATTTTCGTAGTTATGTATATATGTATATAGCTAATATGTGCTATATTTTCGACTGTGGGATTTTGTGTGACTAGAATTGGGCGTATGGGCTTCCAATTGTGACACTTTACGAGCAGGCATATGTGAGCCTTATTTTTATGCGTTTGGGGATTTCGTCAAATTTCGACGATGAAATTTATTTGGTAGTGGGGAAGTATGTAACAACCCGGATTTTTAATTGAGTATTTTTAAATAAAAATAGGAATATTCGAGAAAAATAAATTTTTGAATTTTATAAATTTTATTGGTTAAATATGTTGGTTATGATTTTAGAAGAATGGGACTTCAAGAGGAATTGAAATCGGATTTAAAACGATTTTTTAATAGAATTTTTAATATTTTGTCGTATGGTATTTTTAAGGGAAACTGTCAGATTTTAGGCATGATCGATCGATCGATGATTTTCATAGATCGATCGATGGTCCTAGAATTTGTGCGCAACAGTTCGTCATTTTGACGAAATAACGAAAAAAAAATTATTTTTAACCCCTAAACTTTTCTATATAAAGGATTTTCGAGTTTAGCTTTCAAAAACACATTACCTTGCCAACCCTTAGCAGCCAACCCCTATTTTCTCATCATCTTCCACCTCCAAAACCCAAACCTCCATTAAAACAGAATTTCTAGCTTAATTTTGGGGGTCAAAACATAATTACTTCAAAGGTGGTTCAAGAGGGGTTTTCGATCCATTTAAAACTCATGTGTTCTAAAATAAATTAAAAAATATACTATTTTGAAGAAATTAATTACGGTGTTGTTTTGTGAAAATAATTAATAATACCCAATAATTATAACTTTGTTGTTATTTGGATTGTATTTACTTCGTTGGTGTTATTGTGGGCATATTCATGTAGAGGAGCCCTTAGTAATTTAATTTGGATGTTTATGTAAAAATTCCTAAATTAATTAAATTACTTGTGCCAGAAAATAAATAACTACTATGGAACTTGCGATTAATAATGATTTGGAAAAATCATAATAATTACGTGTTCTTAATTTCCCCATATTTAGATTAAAAATCATTTATTGGGAATTTAGTGTTGTTGAGAATATTATCATAAATTGTAAATTATGTCACTTATGAAATATTATAATATTGAATATTTCAGGAATGTTGGTATTTTAAATAATTTATTTTCACCCATTATTATAGTACACTTGTTAGGTATGGGACTAACAAAGTGAGCCTTAGTTGTGATTTATGATAATTAGGTATGGGACTAGTTAATATAAATCTATGCGGGTTATATAAATTGGGTGGGGGCAAATTCTCTGTATTTATCGTTGATGTGATAACCTAGGATTGATATCCAGGTGAACTAAAAATTGTTATAATCATCATTTATTAATGATGGGATGAAATTTTATTCTGGGAACTTTTAATTGGGACTAAGGAATATTTTAAGGATTTTCGCATCGCTTTTAAGGGTGGGGAGAATTTATTGTGAATAATGAGTATGAGAAATTTTGGGAAAACAATACCGTAAGACTAAAACTGGTATTAAAATTCTTGGCGACATAATGTGTCCAGGGACGACAGTTTAACCGGGTCAGAGGATGATTTATGTCGTGTCGTGTGTGGAACCTTGTCATATCTCGAGGATTGCAGTATAAAAACGGATCATACGGCGGACTTGACAAGGGGATGTGTGTGTGTGTATGGAACCTTGTCATATCGCGAGGGTCGAACGGATCAGACGGCGGACTTGACAAGGGGATGGGTGGTAATATTAATGTCATTTTGGTTTAAATCACCCGTAGCGGGAGGACCGCTATACCTAATAATAAAGTGAGAACAATTCATCCTGGTTAATTCAAACACATTAACATCGTAGGACTTGGGTTAATTTAAAATAATATTGGTGTGGCACATTTAAACCTTGCGGGTACTTAGAAATTTATTGTTAAAGATTATAGACTCTCTTTTAAAATATTCTTTGGTTATGGTCGATATGTATAGCACTATTGTCTGGGTTCAAGGACCCTAGTTGAATGGAGTAGCCGGTATTCATGCTAAGGGCTTTGGCTCTAACACATGCGATGACTAATATTTTCAGGGATTTAATTGGAGTAGCTGCATAGAAATTATTGGAGATCCTTTGGAAGTGCAGACGGAGCCATATAATTGTTATTAGTTTATTTCTTCTCCTATGCAGTCGTGTTTATTGTGAGTCTATATTTGGGTTTATATTGGGCCTTTCGGTTCCAAAGTTGTCTTAAGATTTCAGTTTGGTTTGATTTATTGTAATAGTTGAGATATTCGGAGATTGCATGTGACAGACTTTATATCGTACTTTGGTGAAATCAGTTGGATGTTTTTAATATTTGGGATTGATTTAAAATATTTATCTTGTGGATTAAAAATAATAAGTCTCACATTTGTCACATGATAAGGATGATATTTAATTTTTTTAACTCCCGACTTAATTTTGGTGGCGGTCGACGCCCGAATTTAGCGGGATGTTACAGATGGTATCAGAGCCTTGTCTTAGGTCTCGTAGGTTCTGAGTTCGTTTAGCTTCAGCGTTACCGATCTTTGATTCCCTTCGTTGATTCGTACCTCCTAAAATAGTGATCCTAGCATACGTGTTAGCGAAATGTGGAAATAGGAAAATCAATGAGAAGGATGCGTTAGCCTTTGGATAACTTGGAGTTTTGTGGTGATCGTGGTAATTGAGGTTAGAATTAGTAATCGCTATGCGAGTATCGTTAGAGGTGATTTGGAGATGAGACTTATTTTGGGTATTGTTAGAGCAAATTGTTGATTATTGTAAGTATCGATTTTTATGATATGAAGAAGTTTGTGGACATTGGGGTTTAAATGAATTTTGGAGATTTAATCGAGTGATGATTCGCGAGAGCGCGTGGTACGCCGTTATTTTCTTAGTTATGTATATATGTATATAGGTGATATGCACAATATTTTCGACCGTGGGATTTTGTGCAACTAGAATTGGGCGTATGGGATTCCAATTGTGACACTTTACGAGTAGGCATATGTGAGCCTTATTTTTATGCATTTGGGGTTTTCGACAAATTTCGATGATGAAATTTCTTGTTAGTGGGGAAGTAAGTAACAACCCGGATTTTTAATTGATTATTTTTAAATAAAAATTGGAATATTCGAGAAAAATAAATTTTTGACTCTTGGTATTCTAAGTCGGCGAACATTAAGTAATTTTCAAGAGTTGTTTTGACTTCCAACTCTTAATTTCTTTGCCTTATTTAAAGGAGTCTTTTGGATTCCAACTCTTCATTTCTTTGCATTATAAAAGGGAGTCATGAGCAACACTTTTAACCTACTTTTGGCACATATTTTGGCAGCAAATATATTTTATATTCCTATTCTTTTTAATTATACTTTGGCCCTTGAGATTTGTGAGTTCCAACCTTATATTAGAGGTGTTCTTGGGGCTATTTTGTTGGAGGTTCTTGGAGGAGCTTTTATAGATCTTTTGTGTTGATCTTGAGGATGTGATCATTGGTTTCTCATCATGGTTTGAGGTATGGGTTTATTGGTTAAATATGTTGGTTATGATTTTAGAAGAATGGAACTTCAAGCGGAATTGAAATCGGATTTAAAACGATTTTTTAATAGAATTTTTAATATTTTGCCTTATGGTATTTTTAAGGGAAACTGTCAGATTTTAGGCATGATCGATCGATCGATGATTTTCATATATCGATCGATGGTCCTAGAATTTGTGCGCAACAGTTCGTCATTTTGACGAAATAACAAAATTTATTTTTATTTTTAACCCCTAAACTTTCCTATATAAAGGAGTTTCGGGTTTAGCTTTCAGAAACACATTCCCTTACCAACCCTTAGCAGCCAACCCCTATTTTCTCATCATCTTCCACCTACAAAACCCAAACCTCCATTAAAACAGATTTTCAAGCTTAATTTTGGGGGTCAAAACATAATTATTTCAAAGGTGGTTCAAGAGGGGTTTTCGATCCATTAAAACTCATGTGTTCTAAAATAAATCAAAGAACATAATATTTTGAAGAAATTAATTATGGGGTTGTTTTGTGAAAATAATTAATAATACCCAATAATTATAACTTTGTTGTTATTTGGATTGTATTTACTTCGTTGGTGTTATTGTGGGCATATACATGTAGATGAGCCCTTAGTAATTTAATTTGGATGTTTATGTAAAAATTCCTAAATTAATTAAATTACTTGTGCTAGAAAATAAATAACTATTATGGAACTTGCGATTAATAATGATTTGGAAAAATCATAATAATTTCGTGTTCTTAATTTCCCCATATTTAGATTAAAAATCATTTATTGGGAATTTAGTGTTGTTGAGAATATTATCATGAATTGTAAACTGTGTCACTTATGAAATATTATAATATTGAATATTTCGATAATGTTGGTATTTTAAATAATTTATTTTCACCCCTTATTATGGTACACTTGTTAGGTATGGGACTAACAAAGTGAGCCTTAGTTGTGATTTATGATAATTAGGTATGGGACTAGTTAATATAAATCTATGCGGGTTATATAAATTGGGTGGGGGCAAATTCTCTGTATTTATCGTTGATGTGATAACCTAGGATTGATATCTAGGTGAACTAAAAATTGTTCTAATCATCATTTATTAATGATGGGATGAAATTTATTCTGGGAACTTTTAATTGGGACTAAGGAATATTTTAAGGATTTTCACATCGCTTTTAAGGGTGGGGAGAATTTATTGTGAATAATGAGTATGAGAAATTTTGGGAAAACAATACCGCAAGACTAAAACTGGTATTAAAATTCTTGGCGACATAATGTGTCCAGGGACGACAGTTTAACCGGGTCAGAGGATGATTTATGTCGTGTCGTGTGTGGAACCTTGTCATATCTCGAGGATTGCAGTATAAAAACGGATCATACGGCGGACTTGACAAGGGGATGTGTGTGTGTGTATGGAACCTTGTCATATCGCGAGGGTCGAACGGATCAGACGGCGGACTTGACAAGGGGATGGGTGGTAATATTAATGTCATTTTAGTTTAAATCACCCGTAGCGGGAGGACCGCTGTACCTAATAATAAAGTGAGAACAATTCATCCTGGTAAATTCAAACACATTAACATCGTAGGACTTGGGTTAATTTAAAATAATATTGGTGTGGCACATTTAAACCTTGCGGGTACTTAGAAATTTATTGTTAAAGATTATAGACTCTCTTTTAAAATATTCTATGGTTATGGTCGATATGTATAGCACTATTGTCTGGGTTCAAGGACCCTAGTTGAATGGAGTAGCCGGTATTCATGCTAAGGGCTTTGGCTCTAACACATGCGATGACTAATATTTTCAGGGATTTAATTGGAGTAGCTGCATAGAAATTATTGGAGATCCTTTGGAAGTGCAGACGGAGCCATATAATTGTTATTAGTTTATTTCTTCTCCTATGCAGTCGTGTTTATTGTGAGTCTATATTTGGGTTTATATTGGGCCTTTCGGTTCCAAAGTTGTCTTAAGATTTCAGTTTGGTTTGATTTATTGTAATAGTTGAGATATTCGGAGATTGCATGTGACAGACTTTATATCGTACTTTGGTGAAATCAGTTGGATGTTCTTAAATATTTGGGATTGATTTAAAATATTCATCTTGTGGATTAAAAATAATATGTCTCACATTTGTCACATGATAAGGATGATATTTAATTTTTTTTAACTCCCGTCTTAATTTTGGTGGCGGTCGATGCCAGAATTTAGCGGGGTGTTACTGATGGTATCATAGCATGGTCTTAGGTCTCGTAGGTTATGAGTTCTCTTAGCTTCTGCGTTACCGATCTTTGATTCCCTTCATTGATTCGTACCTTCTAAAATAGTGATCCTAGCATACGTGTTAGCTAAATGTGAAAATAGGAATATCTATGAGAAGGATGCGCTATCATTTGGATAACTTGGAATTTTGTGGTGATTGTGGTAATTGAGGTTAGAATTAGTAATCTCTATGCGAGTATCGTTAGAGGGTATTTGGAGATGAGAGTTATTTTGGGTATTGTTAGAGCAAATTGTTGGTTATTGTAAGTATCGATTTTTGTGATATGAAGAAATTTGAGGACATTGGGGTTTAAATGAATTTTGGATATTTAATCGGGTGATGATTCGCGAGAGCGCGTGGTACGCTGTTATTTTCATAGTTATGTATATATGTATATAGGTTATATGCACTATATATTCGACCGTGGGATTTTGTGTGACTAGAATTGGGTGTATAAGCTTCCAATTGTGATACTCTACGAGTTGGCATATGTGAGCCTTATTTTTATGCGTTTGGGATTTTCGTCAAATTTCGAGGATGAAATTTCTTATTAGTGGGGAAGTATGTAACAATCTGAATTTTTAAATGAGTATTTTTAAATAAAAATTAGAATATTCGAGAAAAATCAAATTTTGAATTTTATAAATTTATTGGTTTAATTTGTCGGTTATGGTTTTAGAAGAATGGAACTTCAAGCGGAATTGAAATCGTATTTAAAACGAATTTTTAATAGAATTTTTAATATTTTGCCTTATGGTATTTTTAAGGGAAACTGTCAGATTTTAGGCATGATCGATCGATCGATGATTTTCATATATCGATCGATGGTCCCAAAATCTGTGGGCAGCAGTTCGTCATTTTGACAAAATAACGAAATTTATTTTTATTTTTAACCCATAAACTTTCCTATATATAGGAGTTTCGGGTTTAGCTTTAAAAAACACATTTCCTTACCAACCCCTATTTTCTCATCAGCTTCCACCTCCAAAACCCAAACCTCCATTAAAACAAATTTTCAAGCTTAATTTTGGGGGTCAAAACATAATTATTTCAAGGTGGTTCAAGAGGGTTTTTCGATCAATTTTTTGACGAAAACCCGAATCTCTCGTCAATTTCTACATCGAAAAAAATCAGGCATGTTATTCTATTCTTTTCCTTTAGTGTTATGTGTCTTGATTTTAGCCTTCATTAAAACTCATGTGTTCTAAATTAAATTAAAGAACATAATATTTTGAAGAAATTAAATACGGGATTGTTTTGTGAATATAATTTATAATATCCAATAATTATAACTTTGTTGTTATTTGGATTGTATTTACTCCGTTAGTGTTATTGTGGGCATATATATGTAGTAATTTAATTCGGATGTTTATGTAAAAATTCCTAAATTAATTATATTACTTTTGCTAGATAATAAATAACTATTATGGAACTTGCGATTAATAATGATTCGAAAAAATCATAATAATTATGTGTTCTTAATTTCCCTATATTTAGATTAAAAACCATTTATTGGGAATTTAGTGTTGTTGAGAATATTATAATAAATTGTAAATTGTGTCACTTAAGAAATATTATAATATTGAATTTTTTGGGAACGTTGGTAGTTTTGATAATTATTTTTCACCCCTTATTATAGTACACTTGTTAGATATGGGACTAATAAAGTCGGCCTTAGTTGCGATTTATGCTAATTAGTTATGGGAGTAGTTAATATAAATTTATGCAGGTTATATAAATTGGGTTGGAGGAAAATTTTCTATATTTACCGTTGATGTGATAATCTAGGATTGATATCTAGGTAAAGTAAAAATTATTATAATCATCATTTATTAATCATGGGATGAAATTTTGTTCTGGGAACTTTTACTTGGGACTAAGGAATATTTTGAGCATTTTCACATCGCTTTTAAGGGTGGGGAGAATTTATTGTGAATAATGAGTATGAGAAATTTTGGGGAAATAATACCGCAAGACTAAAACTGGTATTAAAATTGTTGGCGATATAATGTGTCCAGGGACGATAGTTTAACTGGGTCAGAGGAAGATTTATGTCGTGTGTGGAACCTTCTCATATCGCGAGGATCGCAGGATAAAAACGGATCACACGGCGGACTTGACAAGGGGATGTTTGTGTTGTGTGGAACCTTGTCATATCGCGAGAGTCGCAATATAAAAACCGATCACACGGCGGACTTGACAAGGGGATGGGTGGTAATATTAATGTCAGTTTGGTGTAAATCACCCATGGCGGGAGGACCGTTATACCTAATAATAAAGTGAGAACAATTCATCCTGATTAATTCAAACACATTATCATCATGGGACTTGGGTTAATTTAAAATAATATTGGTGTGGCACATTTAAACCTTGCGGGTACTTAGAAATTTATTGTTAAAGATTATAGACTCTCTTTTAAAATATTCTATGGTTATGGTCGATATGTATAGCACTATTTTCTGGGTTCAAGGACCCTAATTAAAAGGAGTACCCGGTATTCATGCTCAGGGCTTTGGCTCTGACACATGCGATGAATAATATTTTCAGGGATTTAATTGGAGTAGCTGAATAGAAATTATTGGAGATCCTTTGGAAGTGCAGACGGAGCCATATAATTGTTTAGTAGTTTATTTCTACTCCTATGCAATCGTATTTATTGTGAGACTATATTTGGGTTTTTATTGGGCCTTTCGGTGCCAAAGTTATCTTAAGATTTCAGTTTTGGTTTGATTTATTGTAATAATTGAGATATTCGGAGATTGCATGTGACGGACTTTATATCGTACTTTGGTGAAATCAGTTGGATGTTATTAAATATTTGGGATTGATTTAAAATATTCATCTTTTGGATTAAAAATAATATGTCTCACATTTTTCACATGCTAAGGATGATATTTAATTTTTTAACACTCGGCTTAATTTTGGTGGCAGCCGACGCCAGAATTTAGCGGGGTTTTACTGATTAGTTCTTGGCATGTTTTTTCAAGTTAGTACGGGTTAAGAGACGTAGCCTAGTGTGGTACTTACTACCCTTAGAATGCCAATGACGGTCGGTGTGGTCGTCATGTAAATTATGAGTGGGTAGAAACCAAAGGTAAGTTTGGTGACAATCTCTTTTGATCAAGAACACGATTAGGTGGGTGCATCGCTTAAACTAAGTAGTGTCTATGAAAATTTTGGATTTCGGCCAGGATACATTAAGGCAAATAATAACCAAAGTGCAATAGGGTTGTGACGTTGTCACTAGTGATTGGACATGATCAATGACTATAGCTTGAGGTGTACGCTAATCAGAATGATTCATTTACACCAAGGATGTGAAAGTAAGGCCTTTCTCCCAAGGAGGGAAGTCGGGCATTGATTTCCTCAGGGACTACTGATTCGTAAATTGCATTCACCTTATGACAATGAATGGTTATTGATACGTCACGAATATTGCATATGCGCGCCCGTTACCTTACGCATTCTAGCGCTTTTTGTGTTTTTCATGCCTATATTTATGCTCATTAGTAGACAACCTCTATTATGCATGTTTATATGCTTTCCAGGGTTAATTGTGCTTTTTTAGGTATTGGAACGCTTAAAGTGAGGTTCGTTTTCATTTCGAAGAATTTTCGTCAATGGACGCTACTTCAAAGGCATTTTAGACATTTCACCCCTCATTTTCGGCTCATCAGGATTCTACGGGAGAGTAGTTAGTCGAGTTGTCTTGGCGTAGGCATAAACGGTACGTATTTTCGGCCCCAGACGAAGCAGTTATGCCATTTTTCGTTTGCACCCTTTTCTCCCCATTCTTGAGCAGACTTAGCTGGAAAAGAGAGTACCGATTTAACGTCCCCTGGCCATCGATCTACCGGTCTTTGCAATTGTGCCTTGGAATCTTTATAGGGCCTTTTACCCGAAAGACCGATCGACCGGTCATGACCTCGCGGTCGACCGGTTGAAGCAGATTTCGCCACTTGTTTTCTTCTCTTTTCTTTTTCCCTTTCTTTTATTGTAACTTGGTATATAAGGGGCTACTTGTTATATTTGTAAATATCTGCTAATAATAGATCATTTTTCTCTTAGTTAGGGTTAGAGAATCTAGGGTTTGGAGATTTTGGTGGGTGTGGCACTTTCTCCCTCCTGGGGTTTATCCGTATAGTGGGTTTTTGCCCCCACCATGGTTGTATTTCTTTAATTTCTTTCTTTGTTAATTAGTTTATTACTTTGTAGTGTAGATTTACATGCTTTCTCACATTGCTTTATTTACTTACTTTCTTAATTAGGATTTCTTTATTACATTTAATTTATGTCATTTAATATGCTTTGTAGCTAGTTTAATATAGGTTGTGTTGGATTGAACTCACCTAAGGTTGATTTGGTTGTTTTTCTTTTGTTAGGGAGCTTATGAGTTTATTTCGATTGGGTTCTCCTAATTATTATGCCTAGGAGATTTAACGGGGTATCTCACGTATGCTCCGTATTTACGACCTTGCGTGCATAATTTTCGGGGTATTTGTTGACGCAAAAATTTTAGTAGACTTTTATGCGAATTTAGGGGTGTGACAACTCTTGATTTAATTAATTGCCGAAATGAGATTCAATCTTAATAACTCGTGAACTCATGTAACCATTTATACCAATTAACTCGGGGTGAGGGATATCTAGCGCAACCTATAGTTTTTATTCGCTTTGTTTATCTTAGTTTAATTTACCCTCGCCTAGAATAATCTTTTCTCTTTATTATCTTTTATTTTTGTTAACATTACTTTTTACACTTTTATTGAGAATTATTAAACCAATTAAATTTTAGCAACTTGTCTATGTGGATTCGATACCCGGACTGCCTGCTATACTCCCTTAAAAGAGTGTAGTCATCGTTTAGATTTATTGTATAGCGGTGGGAACCGAGAATAACGACCGGCGTATATCTTTACACTCTTGCGCCGCGGTTTCCCCCCGTTACCTAAATGGCGCCGTTGTTGGGGACTTTTCGTTTTAAAATTTATTTGATTTAGTATTTTGTAGTATTTTCTTTCTATTTGTATTTTTTTTTTGCTAACATTTTTGTAGGACTTCTACATTTGAGCGCCAAGAACCGCCTGAATTTTTCGATCGCGCATCATTTTGTGGAATTTGTTATCTTGAGCTATTTTGGGGGTAAGCATATCGTATTCTAATTCTTTCAATAATTGTAATGATAATTATCAAAATTCCCATAAACCTACGACTTTTGGTCAATACTTACAAACCCAAAAAAATGAAACATCTAAAATGTTTTTGGGTGAGTATTATGAAAGTCAAAGTATGGATTATGAGAATTTTGGGAATGATCATTTCAATTTTGGGTCGCAAGATTCTTATGATAATGATTTTGAAACTAAATGCATTATATTTTAAATTATTATAATAATGATCTTGATAGTTGCTCCGAGGATAATTTCCAAACTTTTCATTATCAAGAATCCGCACATCGGCCTATGACTTTCGGTGAGGGCTTATGCATGCTTGAAAATAAGAAAATTAAAATTCGTTATCGGGAAGAAAATCATTGTTGGGAGCATGAATTGGATTTATTATTTGAATCCGACGATGATTTTTCTTCCGAGACTTATGAAGTCGAGGAATGTTTTGAACCAAATGAGGATTTTGTGCCTAGTTTAGAACAAACCATTCTTTACTTGGCCCAAGGTATAGTGGATGATGAAAGTGAGCATGAAATGGACGTATATCCATTTGCAATGAAATGATTTCTTCTTTGGTCCCCAAAGAAGAATATTTCATTGAAAATGATATTATTTCCTTCGAAATTCAAGCTTCAAGCGATTATAACGCATCTCCAGAATTTGAATTTCTTTCATCCCCATATTTATTCTATACCGTCACACCGACGCTAGTACCCGATGAATTGGTCCAAAACCTTAAATCGTTTAACCTTTTCACCAATGGGGAGTTCTCGCTCGAGTCGCCTTCCATGAAGTCGTCTTTACCTCCATGTGCGCCACCTCCCATTCCAATTTCAAAATATTTCGGAGAAAATTCTTTTTTTTCCTCCTTTGTGTATTTGTCACCAGTTTTATCCAAATCCCCCATCCTCCCTCCAAAAATTTTAATTGGGTATCGTTCATATCTTCTGCCTTACGCGTGCCTTCCGTTGTTTAAACGGAATTCTTATTTTTCAGAAGGTATGCATGAAAGGGAGGGTCCTCCGTTAATCCTCCAAATTTAAATTTTATTTTGGGTGAACCCTCAAAAATTTCAACTTCTAGTGTATAGTTAGTTAATAGTTAAAATTTTAGGTTGTAAATAGTTAGTTTTGTTTTATTTTTATTTTTTCTCTTTTTTCTTACTTATTGTCTAGTGTAATTAGTTGAGTTTTTGTTATTTATTTTTGTTATGCTTGGTACTAACATGTTTTGTAGACTCATTAGACTTGTACTTTCACGAGATCGCTCCATTTTGAGTAATATTGCTTTTTTCCTCTCTGTAACTTGGTTCTTAATTCACATTGAGGACAATGTCAGGTTTTAAGTTAGGGGATGTGGGATATTCAGTTCATTAATTGGTAGTTTCTTTGATTTGATTATATGTTCTTTCCAAGCATGATTTTTTTGTAAAAAAATTAAAATTTTCAAAAATATTTTCTTTCTTTTTTCTCCTTTGTTGGGCATTTTGCATTTATTTTCGATGATAAATTTTAATAATTTTCCGATCCAATAGACAACTCAATGATGCATGTTCTCAATTTTAGAAGTTATTAGACTTTAGTCCTCAATTATTGATATTATGAATAACTTCATGAATTAAACTTTAATCCCATGAGCACATGCACTTTTCTTACTTTATTGATTTGGCTTAAGATTTTTGTAACTTGATAATCTTTTGTGCATTGTATATACTTACACCGAGTGAGCTTTGTGCTTTTCGTCATTTGTGAGTGTTATGCACTACTCTTTCCTCTTTGAAAACGTTACATTCGTTGGTAATCTCACTAATATTTCATTGATCACTCATTAATTGAGTTTATATTATGAAATGTGTTACTTGAGCATGATTTTCAAAGTTGTTTTGAGCCAAAAATTGCATAAACTTTAGGAAATGATCATAGGCCATCTTTGTTATATCACCCGTATTAGCCTTGGCCTCACCATATATGTTTTCACTCATCAACCCCTTTGAGCCTAACTATAGCCTTCTGTTTCATAACCCCAAAATCCCATAACCGACTCCACATTGGAGTTATAAACCATACATATTACCTTCTTTACCCTTGTTCAGAATGATACTTGGGATTGAATGATGTTCTCGCGTTATGCGATTGCGATTAAGCATGAAAGAGTAAGAAATGTAAAGAAAAGAAAAAGTGATGAAAAAAAGAAAAAGAGAAAGTAGAAAACAAAAGAAAAAGTGAGAAAAAGAAGAAAAGAAAATAAAAAGAAGTTTTTATATATTATGTATAGTGTTTAATAAGCTTTATTTACTCTCTCTGTTGTTGTATTCAATGCTTGTTATGGAATCATAGTCCAATTTTGAAATTTCCCGCAATTTACCATTATCCCGAGTTTTCATCCCCGAACACTTTGAATCCCTACATATTTTCTTCATTTCATAACCCTAGCCTGACCTACATTACAAGCCTATTAAAGTCCTGTGTGATCCTAGGGTGATTCAATTCAAAAGTTTATATAGTTTTGATAATATATGAAAATTGATTTTACCTCCTTTAATGACAGTATCCTTCATTGAGATTATATGTTTTTCAATTTTTATATAGCGTTCTTCATTTGTGACATGTGTCAGCCTAGTTTCCATTTCCATTTACTCTTTGTGCCCGCATGTCCCGTGTATTACTTCCATTTTCATAGTGATTTCATTTGTTGTGCGTAATATCCGGTGAGGATTGATACTTATGCAAGCTTTATGGTTGTTATCCGGTTTATATAAGTTTTTTACTAAATCATACTTTGCGTGTACTCGCTCCCCTCCCACGTTTCAAGGTTTCAATTCTACGAAGTTCATCCTATAATGTTAATAATACGGACTTTTGTGTGAATTCATTCACTTTGCTAATAATGTGTATGGAATCTTTTTCTTATTGTTGAGTTTGTCGTATGTTGATTGGGCATATTTTGAGGAAACGATATGATGTTTGTGAGTTTCATCCCTAAAAATCCTCACGAGAAGACACTCGACCACTAGGGTAACCTAGGGCTTTAACAGCTTATTGCATACGCTAAATGCAATCATATTTCCTACGAAAGTGGCATTATGCATATATACATTTTGTGTCGCCTTTTGTGGACTGGTTTTTTTGTTTCATCACTATGGACTAGCAATGTCTAAGTTAGGGGGGTGATACGTCATGAATATTGCATATGTGCGTCCATTACCTTATGCATTCTAGTGCTTTTTGTGCTCTTTATGCCTATATTTAAGCTCTTTAACCAGTCAACCTCTATTATGTATGTTCATATGCTTTGCAGAGGTTAATTGTGCTTTTGTAGGTATTGGAACGTTTCATGTGAGGTTCAATTGCATTTCAAAGAATTTTCGTAATCGGACGCTACTTCAAGGGAATTTTATACATTTCACACTTCATCTCCGGTTCATCTGGATTCCACGGGAGCGTAGTTCGTCGAGATGGATTCGTGTGGCCATGAACAGCATGTCATTCTGAACCTAGACGAAGGAGTTATGCCATTTTTCGTTGAGCAGACTTGGCTGGAAAACAGAGTACCGGTCAATCGGCCCCTGGCCACCGATCAACCGGTGTTTGAGATTTTTCCTTGGAATCTTCACATGGGCTTTTACCAGAAGGCCCGGTAGACCGGTTATGACCTCAATGTCGACCGGTTGAAGCAGATTTCGGCCACTTGTTTTCTTTTCTTTTCTTTTTCCTTTTCTTTTATTATAACTTAGTATGTAAGGGGAGACCTGTTATATTCGTAAATATCTGGTAATAATAGATCATTTTTCTGTTAGTTAGGGTTAGGGAAGCTAGGGTTTGGAGAGTTTGGTGGGTGTGGCACTTTCTCCCTCCTGGGGTTTATCCGTATAGTGGGCTTTGCCCCCATCATGGTTGTGTAGAGCACTATTCATTATCTTCTTCATCGATCCAAGCTTCCATTGTTTGTATTTAGTTCATTTCTTGCTTTGTTAATTAGTTTATTGTTTTGTAGTGTAGATTTACATGCTTTCTTACATTTATTTATTTACTTGCTTTGTTAATTAGGTTTTCTTTATTGAATTTAATTTATGTCATTTAATATGCTTTCTAGCTAGTTTAATCTAGGATGTGTTGGATTGAACTCAACTAGGGTTGATTTGGTTGCTTTTCTTTGGTGATGGAGTTTACGAGTTTATTTCGATTGGGTTGTCCTAGTCATTATGCCTAGGAGATTTAACGGGGTGCATCACGTATGCTCCGTATTTACGACCTTGCATGCATAACTTTCAGGGTATTTGTTTACACCAAAATCTTAGTAGTCTTTTATGCGAATTTAGGGGTGTTACAACTCTTGATTTAATTAAATGACGAAATGATATTGAATCTTAATAACTCGTGAACCCATGTTGATATGACTAATATAGTCCCTACAGTCACAGACAGTATTAACAACAGGCCACTGCCTGGGAACAAACAGGTCGCGGCACTCTCCAGACGTGCTGCAGCCTAAATTCAGAGAGTCTGTAGCCTCATAGTTTATCAGACATGGCAATGCAACATTGGTCACTGCCTTGGTTCAAACAGGCCGGCGCATCTACACATTCGCTGCCGCCTGGGGCCAAACAGGTCGGAGCCTACTGCACACAGAACCTAGCCGCTGCCTTATTTCAGAAAGGCCGTAGAACCTTTAGAATGGTCGCTGCCTGACCTCAAACAGGACGCATCCCCTACTACTACATCAGACGTCTACTAGTTGTCCAACTTCTAGGAGGACTACATACTCATCTACTTATCCACTTGTCATGTGCCCTAGGCATGTGACATCACCTCTATTACTCCTATAAATAGAGGTGCTTACCTCATTATTGGGGATTTAAAGAGGATTCATAGGCGAATCGCTACTCAAATCTACTCTCTCTCTCTCTGGATATCACTTGGGGGATTACCCCCGCCGCAGTTGCATCGATCCGCAGGCCACATCCACCATTAGCAGCTTAGCCTACTACGATCATGTATTCTTTTCTCTTAACTCTACTGTACGCCTATCATGGCATTGTAAACTTGTACAACAAGGCGTATACAATGAGAGTAGGACAACAAAGTGGACGGACGCTTATTTTACTAGTCGAACCACTCTATATCTTGTGTTTTGTTTCTCTTTACTTGCTTTATATCTAGTATATCTATTCTATACTTGACATGATGATGTGAGTACGACTTGTGTCCAATTTCTCGTATCAACATTATAGCACCGTCTATGGGAAACAAGGTATATAATATTTTTTTTTTTCGTATTTTGGGTTCTTAACACCATTCTTCATTTATGGGGGACCCCTCGAGTCATCATCCCATGGGTGAGATTCGGTAGTTGAGCTCGTATTTTGCACATACACCCGCGAATGGGTATTATATATCTTCAGATCTGTTATTGGTCTCCTTTTTATGACCTAAGGTTTATTTTATATACCCCGCTGATGTTACCTCACCTAGATCGTGGTGAAAAACGCAAAAAGGTTATACCCTCGTAAAGGTGGGTAACTAGGGATGAGTTTTGTTTGCTTATTCGCTACTTTCTTTGCCCACGATCTAGGGCTTCCTACCAAATTGTGTCATTCTTTGCACTCGAGGACCATTGTGCCCCCGGTAGACTCGTAGTAGGCTGATTTATTGTGCTCTAGGCGGGCTCAGCCTAGTTTCAGACCCAATTCAGGGTGGTATGCCCCGAGGCTGCAAACAGGATGCAAACTAGCAAGTAAATTACTTTTGTGTCGCAGCCCCTCCATTGCAAATGGTGCATCTCTCTATTCAGCATATCGCCTAAGAGAACTTGGCAAAATAGTCCTCGAATCAACTTTGGTAAATTACAACTATAAGGTCGTAGCAGCATATCATGTGGTTCAATAAGCCACGGCAACATATTTGTTATACTTGATTATTTCTTCTGCATTCCTTGATTTACTCACTTCTGCTAGTTTCGTCTCAAAATTTGTATATTTTAAAGACTAACAAAGCAGATGGAATGAGTCTCAAGAGCAAGGTCAGAGCAGAATGAAGAGATTCTTCAGCTGTACAACCACCTCAATCATCTCTATGATAACCATGCTTCGCTCTAGACTCAGGTCAAATTTTTGACCCAGAGGGTTCTTATGCTGGAGGTTGCAGTATCAAAGGTTGTTGTTCCAACCATTGTGGTCGCAGCCATAGAAGACGCAGTTGCAGTTCCCACAACCATGGTCGCGGTAGCAGATGCAGAGATCACAGGGGAAGCAGACAAGAACCAAAAGATAAAGGTGGAGAAGGCAGAAAAAGTCTTTGCGTCCTACACCCCATTGCTCTATGAGGTTGAAGATATCGTTGAATTCATAAAAGAAGACAAGTTGCTCAAATGGCCTAAAAAGATTAAATCTCCTTCCCACAAAAGGAACAGGGATCAGTGGTGCAAATTTCACCAAGATCATTGCCATGACACAAGCAAATGTTTTGCGTTGAAAGATGAAATCGAAAGGCTTATGAGGCAGAGAATGTTGCAGCGATTCATAAAGGATGCATGCGAGATGCAGCCACTCCCAGAACTACTGAGGGCACTTATCTAACAGGCCGCATACCTCACTTCTGCATATGTTCCTGTTGTCTATTTTATATTGAAAGCTTTAATTGAATGTTGTCTTTAAGATTATGTATCTTTTTAATAAAGTCATAAATATATGCGTACATGAATATATGAAATTGGGCTTACTTTGCCATGTATTATGTCTTGTGTTTTCATTATCTGCTATCTCATAAAAGACTTTTTGTCTTAAACAGATTTAAAAATGAAGACAACATATTATCTCGGAAGAAACTATCTCAATAGGCTCACAACGCCCCCCGGGATGCCTAAGCATATGAAGGCAAATGGCAATTGAAAATCGTAAAAGTAACTCTCGGGGTGATTCGACTAGCCACGACGTCTTACAATTCTCGTTATGTGCTTCTGGATGATCTAATTAGCCAAGGGGGCTTACAATTCCCATTATCAGCTTTCGAGATCCCTACACTAGCCTGGGGAGGCTTGAAAATGTCATGTACATTAGCCTGGGGAGGCTTGAAAATGTCCCGTACATTGGGGAAGGTTCATAATATCTAAACTGGGAGGCCTGAAAATGTTCCGTGTATTAGCCTGGGGAGGCTTGAAAATGTCTCGTGTATCAGCTGGGGGAGGCTTGAAAATGTCCCACTCTACAATAGTAAATCCTCACAGGCCAAAGGCCTGATGGACCGTGACCCCACTTCGGCAGCAGCATTTCCAATCAAGTACAATTCAAATGAAAGGTGTTGTAGCCTTATCAATGTAATTGTGGCCAGTTCAAGATTTCCTAACATTGACCAAAGTCCGCAATAGCTGATGATATGATTACAAGTAAAACATTCAATTGTGACAGCAATTGCCGCAACTAAATGATGATTCTGAGCTGTATATTATTCAAAAGCTTGCATTAGAGCTGCGGCAGGAGAATGTCAGAATTAATAGTCTGCGAATAATCCTACATTTCTTTCGCCAGCTCTCAAAACTACACATGCAAGTCAGATATCACCGCGGCATCAATATTTATACAGATCAATTTAAAGCTCGTCAAAGAAAAACATGGCCGCGACAATAGTACATGATTCAGATGGGCATCCATAAAATAGTGGTCGCATCCTTGAACAAGCATAATGGCGTGAAAGATGGCAACAACCTAATTAGCCGCAGCACAACCAAGAAGCTGAGAATGTCCAACTGCCGTATTGATTAAGGCTGGAGCCCTATGCTAAAGGGTCTCGGAATAACATGAGTTCAGTGATCAAACTGGCCATTAAACTGCAAGATAAAATATAACATGTCGCAGAGTACACAAAGTAAAGCAGAAGAATTCAGTTGCAGCCCCAAAGTTATTTCCTTGGACCCCGTGGCTTGGAGGCTCATTAGTTAAAATGAATCACAAGGCAAAATAAGAAGTTGTAATGACCCCATGATCAATAAGAAGTTGCAAGATAAATATTATAGCGTCGCAGAATATGTAAAGTAAAACAAGCATGCAGTTAAAAGACAAAATAACTGAGGCGTTTACAAAAAAGGGACGCAGCCCAAATGAATTAACAATTCAGAGGTTGCAAGATTGTTCATAAAAAATATATTACTGTAAGGACATAGTCCGACACAATTTAGTATATCGTATATCACTACAAGTTTGTCAAAATTGGGAAGCTTACATCTACAATCGACGATCTGGATTTCGAGACGACTTCAACAATCATGCCCAACAAGGACAATTTTGGTAAAATGTATTTTAGAGCCATTTATATTTTATATAAAAAGTGTTGGGATATTTTTAAGAAAGTTAAAATATTTTTTGTTTATAAAAACTGATTTTTGAAATGATTTTTATTTTTCAAAAACATTTTCTCACAAAAGTATTTTGGATAAACACTCTTGATCCCGTAAACAGTTTTGGTTTTTAAGGATTTCAAGTTATTTAATATTCGGAAAAAAATTAAATGGATCGATGACTGTCGTTCAAACGACATCACATCTCGTTCAACGAGATGGAGTGTCGCTTTAACGATGTCGTATGTCGTTCGAACGACAAAAGTTAACTCTGACACATCACCGCCTTAAATGGTTTTATATATAGGGTGTCAGATCTCTATGTTTCGTGTGGAGAAAACACTGTTCCAATCAGAATATGTTTTTAGTATTTTTGGTTTATTTTCCATCACTTTTAAGGGTTCAAAATTTTTGTTTACAATTCACAAATCCCAGTGCTTTTTGTGTGAGTTGTTTTATGGAACCCAAAGCATATTTTTGCTGGGAGTTTTCATGTGATTCAACCTCGGTGGAGAAGGCATCTCCATATCTGATCGATGGATATCGAGCATAGTCATTCTGCGTGTGGACGAGCCGAAGACGACTAACCGACACCAAGAGGGTATTTCGCTGTCTCTCGTAGCTTTGAAGGTTTGACGAAGACACCATGCATTACACACTAGTGGACGATTATCAGGTTGTATGTAAGTCAATGGTCTTGTAAACTTTTTCAAAGTGTTATAAAAGGTTTTACCCAAAAGTGGTTTTTTGGTTTGAATGATTCATACTACTTAGATGTATGTTTAGGGTCTGAACTAAATTTGATTTTGGTTTGTTCAAATTTAGACACCTAATTAAATAAGTGTGTTTGAATCTCATTTGAAAATTTGCGAATTAAGTTGATTGGTATCACACCGCATTTTACAAATTGGTATCAGAGCAGGTAATGCTAATTTATTGCGTTTGATCCTTGTTTTACGCATATTTGTGTGATATTGATTTTGTTTGAAAAATCATTTTTTGTGAAAATTTGTCGCAATTTTCAACGGAGCACTTATCTAATTTGATGCGCCCTCTTATTGACACAAGTCAAAGTTTTAACAGTTTAAATAGTTTGAATTTGACGTTTGCAAAAAGAATTAAAGTTTTGAAACAAGAAAATTTTCCTTTTAAATCCACGATGGATCTTTTGCAAACGGTTCAAAATCAAAGAGATTTTTATCATGAAAATTTTGTTTCTTTGGATCCAGGCTTTAATGCTTTAAAATTGTCCAAAAGGGAGAGTGATGATAGAGTCATATTTTTAGAAAAAGAATTTAAGGACTTAAAAATTTCTAGGGTTCCCGTTTGTGCCGTCGAGGATAAAAAATTAATCAATGATTTTACGGCACTTGAAAAGACTATTTGGAATAGGTTTCTTTTAATTGAGGGTGAACGCGATAAACGATTAAGTTTAATTGATAATTTGAAAAAGAAATTCTTATCTTTGGAAGAGTCTAATTTGTTGCTTGAATCAAATATTTTGAAGTTGAAAAATGATTTAAACGATTCAAGTAGGTTTGATAGTGATGGTAATGGCTCGTCAAGTTCTAATGCTTCCCTTGCTAAAGCCAAAACCATTGTTTGTTTTAGAGGGTCAACCATCTCCAAGGACGTTAGAAAAGGTCAACCCATAGGTGTCGTTCCACCCTTTTCATTTGTTCACATTGTGATAGGAAAGGGCACCTAAGGCGATTTTGTTTTGATCTTCGAAGAGGTCCTACAAAGCTTAAGTCTAGTGTTCTCATGGTTTCCCTAACCCATATACGTCGTTTCACATCTATTTGGGTTAGGAAATCAGTCTTAGAGGAACTAGATTTTAGACGTGTTGATTCTCATTTGCTTGCACATGATTTTTCTCTTGATATATCATATAGATGATTGTGTTCGCATGTTTGTCATAAGCTAGTTGTGTTTCATGATTTATATGTTTAGCAGTGTTATGACATATAAACTTTTTGTATTGGATTTTTGTTTTTGAAAATTTTTGAAAAAATCGAAAAAGAGTTTTGTATTTTTTTTGCACCATTTATGAATGCACATTTAGGATGATCAAGCCACAACTTCATGCCATATCCATGTGACTATTTGATAGTGTTTTAAGACAAAATATTGTGTCTTTCTTGTGCTTTGCAAAGTTTGGAGTCTTTGAGATGATATATTGTTGTTATCTAATTGTTTGACTCACTTTGTCCTTTATTGCGCATGAGCACGAATTTATTTGATATTGTTCTTGTCAAATCACATATTGGTTACGTGTTTTCATCTCAATTCTGATAAAAGGTGTACATTTTTCGATCGTTTGCCATAAGTTTGTGTGAATTTTGTAAACGAAAAAGGGTTGCGAAAGGTATTCCTTTTTTTCCTTTGCGATATAGCCCCCGTTTAAATGGACCTAAAAAATTGAGACATTTTTATAATCCGGGGTCCAATGAGGTTTAATAGAGTCCAAAAAAATTGAAAGGCAATAAGAAGATATATATGCCAAAAAGTGGCGATTAGGTTTATTCACCAATTCTCCAATGTTTGAGGATTTAGATCACCTCAAAAAGAAAATATATATGAGGTAGTTTGGTTGGAGAATTAAAACGGCTTTGCACATCCTTAAAAAGTCTTGAAAAAACATGAAAATGTTTTAGACTTTATTGGTGTGAAAATCATGTTGACTTTGATTTTGTTGATTTTGATTTAAGACGATGTCATCTAAATTCAACACGTTTACACCTAAGGATGATTTTGATGTTCATTCGTTAGGAATACACTTATGCATCGTGCAGATATAATATGATTGAGTTTTATTTCCTATCGAATTTGTGCACACACACTCATTATGTATCCACGATTTGGTTATCTTAGTGTAAATTCATGGTGTGTAATTTTGTAACATCATTTATGTTTTTGTATGAAAAAATTTAAAATACAAAAATAGTTAGTTTGATTTTTTTCCCGTGACACCCCGATTTGCTTTATATGGTTTATTCTTTTATTTGTCTATTTCGGACAAATAAAAGGGGGGAGAACGAATTATGATTTTATGGGGGAGTTTTAGTATGGGGGAGATTTGATTATGCTTTAATTTTATTATGCTTTATATCATTTCAAAATCGATATGTTACGTGATTTTTGCTTTGTCTCATGTGTGTAGGTATAATTGAAGACTTTTGGATTGCACACCCTGATGAGAAAAGCTTGGAGATTTGAAAAGTTGATTGTTGAAGCTTTGTTCGAAGACTTGTCATTTTAGCTTTCCACATTTGAGTTTTTGGGAGGGTAGATTTGTATAGGTCATATTTTGTTTGATAATTCGAATAGTTGTATTTTGTACCGGCATAGACATAGGGGGAGATTTGTAAGGACATAGTCCGACATAATTTAGTATGTCGTATACCGCTACAAGTTTGTCGGAGATTTGGAAAGCTTACATCTACAATCGACGATCCGAATTTCAAGACGACTTCTACAATCATGCCCAACAAGGATAAATTTGGTAAAATGTATTTTAGTTCCATTTACATTTTACATAAAAAGTGTTGGAATTTTTTAAGAAAATTAAATATTTTTTATTTATGAAAAATAATTTTTGAAATGATTTTAAATGGTTTTTATTTTTCAAAAACATTTTCTCATAAAAATCTTTTGGATAAACACTCATGATCCCGTAAACAGTTTTGGTTTTGAAGGATTCCAAGTTAATTAATATTTTAAAAAAAAATTAAATGGATCCGTGATTGTCGTTCAAATGACGTCACATCTCATTCGAACAAGATGGAGTGTCGCTCAAACGATGTCGTATGTCGATCGAACGACAGAGGTTAACTCTAACACGTCACCACCTTAAATGGTTTTATATATAGGGTGTCAGACCTCTGTATTTCATGTGGAGAAAACACTGCTTCAATCAGAATACGTTTTTTGTGTTTTTGGTTTATACTCCATCACTTTTGAGGGTTCAAAATTTGTTTTTACATTTCACAAATCCCATTGCTTTTTATGTGAATTATTTTATGGAACCCAAAGTATAGTTTTGCTGGGAGTTTTGATGTGATTCAACCTCGGTGGAGAAGGCATCTCCATATCTGATCGGTGGATACCGAGCGTAGTCATTCTGCGTGTGGACGAGCCGAAGACGACGAACCGACACCTGGAGGGTATTTCATTGTCTCTCGTAGCTTTGAAGGTCTGACGAAGACACCGTGCATTACACACTTGTGGGCGATTATCAAGTTGTATGTAAGTCAATGGTCTTATAAACTTTTCAAAGTGTTATAAAAGGTTTTACCCAAAAGGGTTTTTTTCCTAATTCGGTCGTCTTTATTTCCATGCATGGTTTGAATGATTCATACTACTTAGATGCACGTTTAGGGGCTGAACTAAGTTTGAGTTTGGTTTGTTCAAATTTAGACACCTAATTAAATAAGTGTGTTTTAATCTCATTTGAAAATTTATGAATTAAGTTGATTGGTATCACACCGTGTTTTATAATTACAAGCCCAACAAGAGTACAAAAAGAATAAATCAAGATGTCGCGTCATCTACATCTTCAGCCTCATCATCATTTATGCAGCTTCCTCAGCCATCTTTCTAGCTCTCTCTTCCGCGACTGCTCTAATCTCAGCTACACACTGGTCATGCTCAGCATCACCCAATTTCCAAGACATGATTTGATCCTTGGAATTAGGGAAAAAAATTTTACCTTGTGCCTCAATTCTTGGAAGCCGCGGAGATAAGCCTTATTGATAGAGAGGAAGAAGTCTCTTAAAGTCTTGTATTTTGCCACAGCCTTGTTCGCAGTCTCAATCAAGGTTACGGCATGATCTTTATCTTTCTTTTTAAGAGCCGCGGTATGATCCAGAGTATCCTGGGTACACTTCCTCTCCAGATAGTCATACTTGCACTGGAGGAGAGAGAGCTTGCTCTCAGAAGTTAAAGCACGATAGCATCCGCGGATTGAGACTTTGCTATTTTTAGTGCCTCCACTACAGCCCTGAAGTTTTCTTCAGCATCTTGTCGGGCTTGAGCCACTGCTTGAACTTGAGCATCCGTGATCATCTTATATGCTTCAAGTGCCGCGACGGATGATTGTTTGCCCGCCTCAAAGGAAGAGGTCCTGGCCTTGTCCAGGTCATTCACGTGGACCCTTTCTGCAACCTCTTTCAGTTTGTAAAGCCCTTCATATTTGGCCCATCGGGTCATCACCACGGCCGCGGCAATCTTTGACCAAGGTTATTTTTATCACTGGAAGGCCTATCTGAGTACAAGTATTGATCCTTGTCCCTCAAAGTGAAGTAGTAGTACCATGGAAATTCCAAGGAGTTCTCCTTAGGCCTGTATAAATGGAAGAACTCTGCGGGAGTGATGTACTCATTGAATTTCTTCTGCCATAGAATCAAGGCAGAAAGAATGACCCTCCAGTCATTAGGATCTACTTGGGCAGGGGACAAATTAATTATGCTAAAGATCCTCCTAATAGGGCTGGGAATTGGCAGCAACCGCAGCCCGAGTAGAAAAGCGTGTAAAGGGAAACATATCCCATCATTTGGGACCGCGAAACATGACCTCTATTCCAATGATGGAAGGAGGCATATTGTTGTTTCAGGGAATTCAAAGGCCATAACAACCTGAGAGATCCACCCCTCATCCATTATGCAGGGGATGTTGAGTGATGCGGGAACTTTTTCAGATATTTGGTTTGAAGGCCCAGCTGGTGTATTCCTAACTTCTGATGGGACGGCCGAAGTCTCACCAGCGACCGCGGCTACGTCAGTAGCAGATGGGTGCTTGATTGTGTGTCCTCCTCCATTATATCTGCAGCTTCTCTTGTGCTCCTACAGTTTAAAGAGTCCACAGAGTCAGAGTCTAGAACGACACAATTTGGGTAATTCTTGAGTAGGTAATGCCCAACAGTTTTCAAAGGAGGCTCAGATGGGATGTCGGGAGGAGAGACGCCAAAGTGTGTGTTTCAAAAGTCCTTCAAAAACTCGTCAGGATTCCAACTCATATGGTTGCGACAAGACCTGAAAAGCAGACTCTGCTGATTAGGTGTCGCAGCCAGTATGGTCAGAGGCCTCTTAGAGGCCGCGGCAGGAACAAAAAAAGTAAGTATAAAAGTTTGAAAAATAAAATGGAGGTTTCAAGAGTAAGAGCCAACTACGAGAATCCTAAAAATCAAGCTACATGTCGCGGAATGTTATTTAATTGAGAGGTGTTACTATATGCCGCAGCCTACAACTCAAGAGCGAAAGGTTGTGGAAGATTCGTTCAAAACTAAACCCTAAAGGCAGAGGAACTATTATTGCACAAGTTGTGCTACTAGCTGTAGTCAAATGCATAAACATTGTTGACTATAAGTTATCAAGCCTAAAAATTGAAAACCTAAAATTCGAAGGGTTTACTGAAGAACATCAACAAGTTCAATATATCGATTCAAGTAACTACACAGCTAGTTCGAGAAGAAACAAATATTAGTTCATATAAGTCATGTATTATGGATTTAACTAAGTCATTGATTCGGGCAATTCATTTATTATGGATTCAAACAATTTATCCATCGATTATTCAGACAGAAGATCAAAAACTCCTAACCAAGCAAGATTTGGAAAGATATGGAAGGAAATGAAAAACTAGTTTGAAGATTACTTGGAAATCGAATACGTATGGAGAAATGTAATTGCTCAGCCTCAAATCCTCTACACACTACCCTGAAGCCACCGAAAAACTCAAAAGAAAAATTAGCAAAAGTTTCAAAGTTGTGGTGCCTACAAAGATAGTTTTCCCCACTCACAGAGTTCAGACATGTGATCTTGAGGGAAATATGGCAGAGAGAAGACTTGACCTAGATCTGATTGAAGAGAGAATAAAAGATGCAGAGGTTAGCCAAGCAGCCTACCAGCAGAGGACGGCTAAGTTCTACAACAAGAGGGTCAAAGCAAGGCGGATAGATGCGGGAGATTTAGTTCTGAAAAGGACGTGGCGGAAACCTAACAAGCTCTATGCCGACTGGTAAGGTCCTTATAGAGTTACTGACGAAGTCATCCCAGGGACCTATCAGCTGGAAAATCTAGAGGGAGAGCCCTTCTCCAACCCCTGGAATGCCGGCCATTTAAGAAGATACTACCAATAAAAGATCTTGGAGATTATCTTGTATGTTTTTCTTTTTCCATTGTATGACATAGTCTATAAATGAAAATTATCTTGCATGTGTTCCCTCATATCTGGTTTGTAGCAATCAAATTATATGGTCCAAATGTCCTCAAGTTATAAAGCATCATTCGTGATGAGATAGCAACAACCCAACGTTGGTGAAATGATATCCTAGAAAGGGGTCGACCCCATCCATGGATTTTCAATAACACCAAGAAGGGTTAACTTAACTATTAAAACATCATTAACTTGGTGAAAAAACCTCTATAGGTCGAGACGACAGTGCATGGACGAGACAATGCTCAACTGACCAAGGTAGTACGGGGTCATCAGATGTTCAAACCTCACAAGATGACCTTTATCACCTTGGCTATGAAGTTTCTTAATCTTCTCATAGGCATGAGGATTCAATCATGGGTCATCTTTGGCTGATATGGGGACCTTGGCCCACCTCAGAGGAGTTCTAGGCGCAGACGTCCCACAGGCTTAGTTGGGGCCAAACTCCTAAGCATCCGAAATGAAGAAGTATTGGGGTTTCCAATTGTGGTTAAAGGTCTGAGTCACCAATAAGATTTTCTTTCCAGACTTCTTGGCTTCAAAATGATAGTAGCCTGGATGAGTCTTGGAATATGATGGTGCGTAACAACCAAGGAATACATGAACTGGAAAATCGGTTTGATGTACAGCCTTCCAAAGGACGATTGATCCAATCATAACTCTCCATGCATTCGGAGATAGCTGATAAGGGTTAAGGTTTATGTGAGCAAGGATGGCTCGGATTATGGGGTGAATAGACAGACGAAAACCTAATTTAAACATTTGCTCATAAACGTAGATCTCATCATCTCGGTCGTTAAAGGCTCTCTCGTTCTCAAGAGGTATCCTCATAGAAATAGCGGGATCTATGTCATAGAGGTGTCTGAAGACTAAGAGATCAGCCTTAGATACAGAATTCTCATACTCAATGGCGATGGAGGTATCAACCTCACTCTCCTCCTCACTGTTATTCGTTGAGGACTCGGCCTGGGTGTTGTTCGGGTCACCGCTAACGAACCTCTAGCGAACTCGGCTTCAGTTGCGGCCGATAATGTCATGGAATTTATTAGAGGAGGAATGCAATATTGGGCTCTAATATTTCCACGAAACAAGAGTCATGTTATGACCCAACTCCTTTAGAAGACGAGATACGAGAGGAAACCTCTTCAGCATCAGACTCTGCACTTTGCATAAGAGAATAATCCATAGCCTCTTCATATGAATCCACGCTCTCGGCTTGTTTAGAGATGGACATAGGGTCGGTCGCAGACGACCCTGACATTGGTTCACCAGTCTCAACGACTTGAGGGTATACTACACCCAAGGGTGGTGGAAAGATAAGACGAACTAGAAAAGCCTCAGCCTTTCGACTATCGACTTGGGCTTCCTCTATCGGCTTAATCTTGTTAAAGCACTTCTCTCTCAGGCTAGGGAAGTCCTCTACTAACTTGTACAAGGGCCGTAGCATCCGAAGGACGAGGCTACACTTAGGTGAAACACGAAAAGGTAATAAAGGGTAAACAACTTAAAGTTAGACTATAGTTGACTCAAGGATCAAACCTTGGGAATTTGAAAGGTTTTCCTAAGAACACCAAGAACAAACCTAACTTGACCAACTGAAGATGATGACCGGAGCTTTCCTGAAACCTATATACCTGTAGTTTAACCCTAAAAACTCCTCGCAACCACCCAATCACTCCAAACCACCAATAAAGTTCCTCTCTCAGCCTAAAGACCTCACAACAATGGAAGTACAGCCACCGAAAAATCAAAACACCAACTGGAAAAATTCAAACAACGATTGGGATTGCTAGAAATGCAGAAACTTGGGGTGAAGAAGGTACCTGAACAAACCTAAGCTCTTGAGGTAGGGGAGGTTGACAGGAAGTGGCCTGAGAAAGAAAGACTTCCAGGTCTTTTGGAGTTTGGTAACTATGGAGGTTTTTGCAGAAAATGAGTATGGCGCGAAGGTTTGTTTGGAGAAGAAAGAGAAATGAATATTTGGGGGGCTTTAAATCTCCCCTAATAATTGTGCACATTTCCCAATAGTGCCATCATTGAGGGCACGAAACCCTAAGCGTGCAAGCACCCAATTAAACTTGGGGCAGACTCCAACCCACCAAAGCAGTGTCATCTGTCACCCACTCATCCATCAAGATGCATATAGCCAACACATCATAAACGTCACATCAATGCCCTCAGCAACTCATACCCCCAACCTCCTATTCACACAGAAGGCTAAGGGCTAGGGGGTGATTGACATGGTCAAAGTGTACCCTCGCCTCTTAGGACGAGTGGCGTCATATCTTATGGCCGAGTTGTCATAAGGTCCCCGCATGTCATTGACAGGGTCATCCTGATAAGGGTTAGCCTCGTCTCAACTAGCCTTGGTCATATGGGAAGCCAAGACCGCAAGAGCAACACATGTATAGCAAGGGCCCGTTTCGTACTCTACCATGGCCGGTAGCAGTATTGACCACGCTAATCCAACCTCGGTCTGTTCTATTCAGCCGAGGTCATACTTGTGTCTGTGAGCATGGGATAATCATATCGGAGTTAGCAACCTCGTATCCTAGCCGAGCTTCCAGCAGACGACATCAAGCAACGCGAGCAGGCATACCCACGTGGACAATTCTGTTATAACAAGATCATTCCCTCACGTGAAGGAATATTACATCATTATTATATACATGTGTCAGGGACAGGTGTCTTCATCTTATTGGGAGTTTCATCATGTGCATGTTGATTACATACTTAGGGGGGACATTACACCCCCCAAGCTCTATATACACTTCATCTTCTCCATGAGAAAGGATTCTTAATTAAGACCTCTAGTTAAAACTCTGCTCATTTAGATATAGAGAGACAGAGAGAAAGCTTTAGTGTTGTATCCATGGCCATTAGTGCCTTTGTTTAGTGGATTTGTCACACACTCACACAGTGGATGTAGGCCTAATTGGCATAACCACTTTATAACATTGTTTCTTCCTCTTATCCTTGTCTCCTTCTCTCATATATACATACATACATCTCCATTGTTGTGTTGAAGCTTAAGATATTCATAATCTCATCATCAATCTTGTGGTGCTGATTACAGCATCATCACATGTAACCATGTATACCAATTAACTCGGGGTGAGGGATATCTAGCGAAACCGATAGTTTTTATTCGCTTTTTTCATCTTAGTTTAATTTACCCTCACCTAGAATAGTCTCTTCTATTTATTATATTTTATTTTTGTTAACATTACTTTTTACACTTTTATTGAGAAGTATCAAACCAATTAAATTCTAGCAACTTGTCTCTGTGGATTCGATACCCGAGCTGGCCGCTATACTCCCTTAAAAGAGTGTAGTCATAGTTTAGGTTTTTTGTATAGCGATGGGAACCGAGAATAACGACTGACGTATATCTTTATACTCTTGCACCGCGGTTTCCCCCCGTTACCAAAATGGCACCGTTGTTGGGGACTTTTCGTTTTAGAATTAATTTGATATATAGTATTTCGTAGTATTTTCTTTCTATTTGTATTTTTTTTTTGGGCAAACATTTTTGTAGAACTTTTACATTTAAGCGCCAAGAACTGCTTGTATTTTTCGGTCGCGCATCATTTTGTGGAATTTGCTATCTTTAGCTATTTTTGGGGTAAAAAATCTTATTCCAATTCTTTCAGTAATCGTAATGATAATTCTCTAAATTCCCGTAAACTTATGACTTTTGGTCAGTACTTACAAACCCAAAAAATGAAACATCTAAAACGTCTTTGGATGAGTATTACGCAAGTCAAAGTATGGATTACGGGAATTTTGGGATGAGTATTTCGATTTTGGGTCACAAGATCCTTATTATAATAATTTTGAAACTAAATGCATCAGCATTCAAAATTCTTATAATAATGATTTTGATAGTTGTCCCGAGGATAATTTCCAAACTTTTCATTATCAAGAATCCGCGCCTCGGCTTATGACTTTCGATGAGGGCTTTCGCATGCCTGAAAATGAGAAAATTGAAAATCGTTATCGGGAAGAAAACCGTTATTGGAAGCATGAATTGGATTTATTATTTGAACCCGGCGACGATTTTTCTTCCGAGACTTTTGAAGTCAAGGAATGTTTTGAACCAAATGAGGATTTTGTGCCTAGTTTGGTGACCTTAGTTGAGTAAATGGTGACCTTAGTGTTGAGGGCTTCGAAAGTTTGTCTTAGGGGATTTTTGGGACATAGAATAGATGTTGGTGGAACCCTTAAGCTTGAGGATTTATAGATCGATAATTTCGAGGACGAAATTCCCTAAGGAGGGAAGTTTGTAATATCCTGTCCCAAATTTTAATTTAAATTATATGTGGATTATAAATGAGGACTTATTATAAGTACGGAAGAATTTTGGATAAAATTGGGGAAAAATAAAGGAAGAACAAAAGGAATCGTTCAAACTATATGAGGGTGTCGTTCGAACGACATGGGTGAGTCACGAGAAAGGTCGCGAGATACAGGGCTTCTAACAGCATGCTACTGACTTACAGTAGCAGGTCTCGCGAAGGGTCGTGCAATCCAGGCAAGGAACGACATAATAGAAATCGTTCGAACAACATAGGGAAAGTCGTTCGAACGACGTTTGTCGACTTTTTAGATTTTATTTCCCTTATGCGCTGTCACGGTTTCAACCCTTGATTTTGTATGCTATCGAACCCAGAACAACCCAGATTGGGAAAAACGAGAATTTAGAATCTTTGGAGGATTTATAAAGGGGTGTTTGGGCTCATTTGTTGAGCAAAATTGCAAGAAGAGATGGAGAGAGGGAAGATGGTGGTCTTCCTCTAATAGAGGGTTTCTCCCACCACTCCTCCACCATTCCACCACCATTTTATGTATTATTCCACCTTGTCCCAACCCACAATACCCGTTTCCACCATTGTTGAGGTAAAGTTACGAATTTTGGAGGTGTTGTTAGGAGTTTTTGAAGATGATGATGATGGAGCTTTCATGGAGTACGAAGTGAGTTTATAAGGGGGGTTCTTGCTTGGAAGCCTGTAAGAAGAGCATTGTTGGAGCTTTTGGAGGATACATTTGGTAATCCCTTGAGGCCACCTTAGGAGGTAACGGTTGTTACTCCTACACCAACACTTCCACCACCATTTGAGCCATTGGAGGTGGGAAAAACCTTACTCTTAGTGTAAGATTTATTTTGCACATTATAGTCTTGTAGTTAGGCTATTTGAGTAGGGTGCATTTTGTTAAATGGGGAAATTAATGTGTAGAAGACAATAAATATTTTTATGGAATAAAAATGTTGGAAAAATGTTGTTTTGATGGAAATAAAGAATGGATAGTGTGGGTACCCGAAATTTAGAACTATGGGCCTGGACGAGTAGCCCAGTTCTGGCGGCCCAAAGTCCAGGCCCCTCCTCTTTTATAATTGATCCTTATAATTGATCCTTATATTTGATCCGGTCTCCCCCCACGATCCCATGAAGGGAAGTTATAGGGGAAATGGAAAACATGGAGGAACCCATCACCTTCACTCATCTACATGCACATGTATATATTGAACCCTAGGTCCGGGGCAAAAGGACAAGTTGTATTCTCAGTAATCACTCTCCAGAGTATATAGAAATAACATCGACTGCACCACCGTGGACGTAGGCACATTTTGGCTGAACCACGTACATCATTTGTTGTGTGATTGGCATCCTCTATTCCTTGTTCTCTTCTTGATAATCTTTCTCTCATATTTATTTGTGTTGCATAATAATTGCATCCACAATTGGCGCCGTCTGTGGGAAACGTTCATCTTTCCCTGAGAAGAGCCCACATCAAGAAAGGAGTTTAAGATGTCTGGTCACAACAGCAATGCCCCCCAAGCAGGATATATTCAAGAGCCACCTGCTCCTCGCAGGATTAGGTCTGAAGTTCGACGTTCAGATCAGAGAGCTCGCCTGGAAAGACCAGCCTCAGAAGAAAGTCAGGGACCAGCGAGGTCCACGCAGATATCCAGGTTGATTGATGCGTACGAGGCAAGGCTCCACGAGCAGAGAGAGTCTTCTCGCAGGTACGAGGCTGAGAATGCTCGCTTGAAAAGAAGACTGGAAAGACTACAAAGGGAGTTTCGTCCTGATAACCGGAGAAGCCCATATCGCACGCCTAGCCCTCAGGCGAGCAAGTCTCGCAGCTGAGGAAGGAGCCCTAGGCGAGGATCTCAAAGGGACGAAGGAGGCGAGTCAGACGACGACCTCCACGAACAGCTGCGAAGAGCTCGCCGCCACAAGAGCCCTGCTCGCTGCGACGAGCTCATACGAAACATGGTCCGAAGGGAAATGGACCAGCATCCCGCTCACCACGGGACAAGATCAACTAGAGAACTCGCGAGGCGAGCTCTCAAAACCCAGATGAAGTCACCTTTCACGAAAGAAATCGAAGAGGAGGAAGCTCCCAAGAAATTTGTCATTCCAAGGTTCAAGGTTTACGACGGAAAAACTGATCCCATCGATCACGTCAGGCAATACCAACAGACAATGACCCTCTGGAGTCACCGTGATGCCCTGATGTGCCGTATTTTCCCCTCGAGCCTTCATGATGTATCACAGAAGTGGTTCGAAAGGCTCCCCCACCGGTCGATTAAGAATTTCAAATCCCTAGCCGAACTCTTTACGGCCCGATTCATTACCAGTAACTCCCATCCCAAAAGGATGGATGCTCTACTGACAATGAAGAAAACGCCTCAAGAAACCCTCCGAGAATACGCGAAGAGGTACTAGGAGTTATTCAATGAGATCGAAGACTGCGCGGAGGAGGTGGCAGTGGCCTCCTTCAAAATTGGGCTCCCTAATTCTTCCCTCCTCTACCAATCCCTGACAAAGAAGGAAGCTATGACCATTAACGACCTTATGGCCCGAATCGAGAAATACGCAAAGGTGGAAGATGTCACCCGCTCTAATACAGGAGAAAACGATCGAGCTAAGCTCACTACCAAGGTAGGTGAGAAGGCTGAGAATCAGAGGAAAGGAGGAAAGAACGGGGGCAAAAATGGCTCCAAAAACGGAGGGAACCAGGACACATCGAAAGCATTCCAGGCGGTCAACACCGTCTTCAAAGAACCAATTTACAAGGTTCTCGCGAAGATCAAGGATTAGCCATTTATCAAGTGGCCCAGGAAGATGGGGGGAGATCTCTCGAAGAGGAACAATGCGTTGAGATGCACTTTTCACAAAGAGGGAGGGCACAAGACCGAGCACTGCAAGGCTCTTAAGTCTCACCTCGAATAATTGGCCCACTCCGGGCATCTGAACGACTTTGTGGAGAAAAGGGCAGAGAAAGTGACTGCCAACAGAGAGATGAGACCCGAAAATGTGCTGGAGGATGATGCTGGACACGAGTTCGCCGTAATTCACGGAGTATCTGACGTCAAGCAGATACAAGGGAACTCAGCTCGAATGGAGCTGAAAAAACTTACAGCGGTAATGCAGCCTTTCAAATCGATCCAGCAAAATCACAGTCAGGAAATCGTCGATGAGCAGAGGACGTCAACTATAACAAGCATATTGTTTTTACGGATGAAGATTTGATGGGAGTAAGGACCCCACATTATGATGCCCTGGTCATTACACTCAGGATAGCCAACTTTGACATCGACAAGCTGCTTGTCGATCAAGGAAGCTCATCCGAAGTAATGTACCTCGACATGTTCAGGATATTAAAGTTGCGCGTCGCCGACCTAAAGGAAGCTACTGTACCTTTGGTCGGCTTCGCTGGGAAAATGACCATGCCCCTAGGCAAAATAGTGCTGCCAGTTCGTGCTGGGAATGTCTCCAAGATGATTGAGTTTTTGGTAGTTGACATCGAATCACCGTACCTGGCCATCCTCGGCAGAGGATGGCTTCATGCAATGAAGGCGGTCTCCTCGACCTACCATCAGAACCTCAAGTATGTAACCGAGCGAGGAGTGATGGAGATCCACGGCGACCAGGCGATGGCGAGGAAGTGCTTCATAGCAGCCATCCGACCAAAGCCAGTGAAGAAGGTCGGTCAACCCAGCGAGGAAGTTGAAAAGGGTGTGATACCTTCTAAATAGCAAATAAAGTATGGAAGACCAGGCTCCTCCCCTCCGAGCGTGTCATCGAGGACCTGGTAGAAGTTATAGCCGAAGTTGGTGACAGTAGCAGAGTCTTCTTGATTGGAGCATCTCTCACCGTTCGAGAACAGGAGTTGACGACCTTGCTGAGACACAATGTAGATGTTTTCGCATGGGAACCATACGAGCTGCCTAGCATTGATCCTGATATGGTCTGTCATCAGCTGCACGTCGACCCCACGTTCAAGCCAGTCACACAGAAGGCACGAAGAACTGCACCTGAGAAGGCTAAAGCGGTCGAAAAGGAGGTCAAAAAACTGCTGGATGCAGGATCCATACGGGAAGTACAATTCCCCAAGTGGTTGTCCAACCCAGTAGTAGTCCCGAAGAACAATGGGAAGTGGAGAGTTTGCATCGACTTCACTGACCTCAACAAAGCATGCCCAAAGAATAGTTTCCCCCTCCCAAAGATAGACCAACTAGTAGATGCCACTGCAGCTCACGAGCGAATGAGTTTCTTGGACGCATACTCAGGATACCACCAGATCCCCTTGTATGCCCCAAACCAAGACAAAACGGCGTTCATCACGACGGTTGGGTTGTATTGCTACAAAGTCATGCCATTTGGGCTCAAGAATGCAGGAGCAACCTACCAGCGGCTGGTCACAAAAATGTTTAAGGATCAAATGGGAGACACAATGGAGGTCTACATCGGCGACATGCTCGTTAAGAGCAAGAAGAAGGAAAATCACCTCTCAGACCTGTCAAAGACCTTCGAAATCCTCAGGAAGTACCGAATAAAGCTTAATGCGAGCAAATGTTCCTTCGGTGTCCAGTCAGGGAAATTTCTTGGATACTTAGTCAACAAGAGAGGCATAGAAACTAATATGGACCAGATCGATGCAATCAACAAGGTACAACCACCTCGAACAGTCTGGGACGTGCAGAAGCTCACTGGAATGCTCGCTACCTTAAATCGCTTCATTTCCAAATCCTCCGAGAAGTGCAAGCCTTTTTTCCAACTTCTAAAGGGAATAAACGAATAGAATGGAGCCCTGACTGCTCGCGAGCATTGGACGAGCTCAAGTCTAACTTAAGCTCTCCACCGCTGCTTGTCATACCACAACCAATGGATTCTTTGTACCTATACCTCTCGGTATCCAGTCACACTACCAGCTCGGCGTTAATATGCGAGGTCGAAGGAATCCAACACCCCGTTTACTACGCGAGCAAGACCTTATTAGACGCCGAGCAAAGGTACCTGCCATTAGAGAAGCTCGCCTTTGCACTAGTGATAGCCTCGAGGAAACTGAAGCATTACTTTGAAGCTCATACTATCATCGTCCTTACATCGCACCCCCTTAAGGCGATCCTAAGGAAAGCGGATTTGTCAGACAGATTGTCTAAGTGGTCAGTCGAGCTCGGACGATTCGACATCCAATTTCAACCAAGGACCGCCATCAAGGGACAGATGCTTGCTGATTTCATAGCTGAATTCACTGGAAAAGAACTCCCTGATCAACCTCAACCAACAAAGCAAAAAGAGAACCCAGCAACAGTGAAAACATGGAAACTATTCGTTGATGGAGCCTTCAACTCAAAGGGGGCAGGCGTAGGCATCGTCCTCATCACCCCAGAAAACACCATCCTTGAGCAAGGAATCAGGCTTGGATTTGCAGCCTCCAACAACGAAGCAGAGTACGAAGCCCTAATAGCCGGTCTCCAAAAGGCGCAAATTCTGGGAGCAAAACGTTTACAGGTGTTCGGCGATTCTCAACTAGCCTCCAATCAGATAAGTGGAGATTACAACGCGAAGGATGAAAAGATGGCAGCCTACCTCGCCCTAGTGAGGAAACTAATGACGAGCTTTGAGGAGATCGACATCCAGCAGTTTCCCAGAGGACAAAACAGTCATGCCGACGCCTTAGCAGCCCTAAGCTCGGCAGTCGATTCTAGTCTTAAAATGGTCATTCCCATCGATTTCCTCACTTGTCCAAGCATTAACCACAACAGCAAGCTGCCAAATGTGGAACAAATACTCCAGGTGTGATCAGCCCCAGCTGGATTGACCCCTTAAGAGACTATTTAAAGGAAGGCACGCTCCCCGAAGACAAGAAAATCACCCACCAGATAAGAGTCAAAGTTGCTCGCTTTCACTTATCCACAGGAGGCGACTTGTATAAGAAGTCCTTCTCTGGTCCCTACCTTAGATGTGTCCACCCGGGCGATGTCGAGCAAGTGCTGCGCGAGCTTCACGAAGGAATCTGTGGAAGTAATGTCGGAGTAAGGTCTCTAGCCTTTCGAGCAATGAAGGAAGGCTACTGGTGGCCATATATGCAAAACGACTCCGCAGTATATGTCCGCAAATGCCCGAAATGCCAGCTTCACGCTTCATTGGTCCACCAACCAGCCAGCGACCTAAAATCCCTGACCAGCCCGTGGCCCTTCGCCCAATGGGGGATGGACATCGTGGGACCACTACCCACTGCTGCCGGCAATCACAAATACATGTTGGTTGCAACTGACTACTTCACCAAATGGATCGAGGCAGAACCATTGGCAAACATCTGAGACGCCGACATGATAAGATTCATATGGAGGAATGTAATCACTCGATTCGGAATCCCCAGAACCATCATCACTGATAATGGGACACAATTCGAGAGTGGCCCCTTTCAGGACTTCTATAACGAGCACGGGATCAGGCACAACTTTAGTTCGGTGTCCTACCCTCAGAGCAATGGGCAAGCAGAAGCTTCCAACAAAACTGTGATCGATGGATTGAAGAAGCGACTAGAGCAAGCCAAGGGCGCATGGGCAACCAAGCTACCCCATGTCCTATGGGCATACCGAACAACTCCTCGGCGAGCAACAGGAGAAACCCCATTTTTGCTAACATATGGCATGAAAGCAGTCATTCCACTAGAAGCGGGCTTGCCAACAATGAGATCCGACCTAGTCGACCAAGGCCAGAATGATGGGGCATCGCTCGTCGAACTCGACCTAGCCGACGAGCGTAGAGAACTGGCCCTGGTGAAGCTTGCGAGCTATCAGCAACAACTCGCAAAGCACTACCACAAAAGGGTTAACCCGAGAAGATTCCAAGTTAGGGACTATGTTCTAAGAAAAGTCCTGGGCAACGCGATGAAGTCATCAGATGGCAAGCTAGGCCCAAACTGGGAAGGACGTTTAAAATAACTAAAGACGACCTGCGAGGTGCCTATCATTTGGAAACGATGGAGGGCAGAGAGATACCACGAGCATGGAACGCAGCTAATCTCAAGAAATTATATTTTTAGATTCTCAAGGAATTCTATTGTTGAATCTTTTTCTTGTATTTGTTATGTGAAAGGACAGTTCATTTCCCTTATTACTAATGAAATTAGTAACAGTTGCATTTCATCACACATCTTTTCCAAATCACAGGCACGATGGTCGATATAGCAGGGGAATACCCCTCCTCAGGTCATCGTCATGAAACACGAGAGACCTCTTAGCATTGCCCCTGGCAATATATAAAGCCCTACAGAGGATTCTTAGGCAATGCGACCAGATTTTATATTGGTCATCAAACCTACTTTGGTTGAGTAAAATCCTGATCGGATGAAGACATCCAATACCAGGTGTGTCCTCGCCAATTGCCCTACTTAGGCCTAAGGGAGTGTGACGACACAATCTAAAAGGTAAAGTGGGGCATAATGGTATTTTGGTATTATACTGGACTGGGGGGACACTTGCATGGAAAAATAAAAAGGATTATCAAGCAGCAAGAATATAAAAAGATTGGATAACACGTTTAGTCAGCAAAATCGCCCAAAACACGAATTTTTTATTGATCTGTTATATTTACAACAGTGATAATACATGTTTAGTCGGCGAAGCTCGCCCAAAGCATTTACATTATCGAAAAGGACAAAAGAATAACAGCATGTTATATTTACAAAAAAGATAATACACGTTTAGTCGGCGAAGCTCGCCCAAAACGTTTACATTATCAAAAGAAAAAACTTGCAAAAAATTCAAGGAGGAAGCCTCCGAGCAAGATAGTCTGCCACCCTAGCTCTTCGTCCATCATCAGGAGTAGGGACCAGTTCTTCCACAACCTCATATGCGTCCAACTCTAACAGTTGCCGAGGAATGGCATCAATAGGGATCCATCTATCATCTCTCCTGAATGGATTGGGCAACATAGTGGACGAGGACATCTCGTCACGATACCACAACACTGAGTTCCTCGGGACCTGGAGTTCTTTCAAGGCACTCAACCACCCTCTGATAAAAGAAATTTCTTCAAACTCGGATAGTCTTGTGGGAGCATCTAGCCAACCTTGATCATAACCATCAGCCCATGCTTGTCGAGGACCCTTCTTGAATAAATGCCGAAGTCGAGTAACGTCCCTCTGAAGACCAGCAGCAGTTACATATGCTCGGAGGACATCATCGCGGAGCTCTTCCATCTCCTTATCCCGCTGTTCTTCCGCCTCCCTGTTCCTGCCCCTGGTGTTCCTAACAGCTCGCGGGAGGGGAGGACGAGTGGAACCTCGCGGCATAGGAGGAGCATGTCCAGCTCGCGAAGACGAGAAGCCTTGCAAAATCGTTGAAGCAGTGCTCGGCGCATGCTCTCTAAGTTGCAGGACTTCCCTCCTCAGATTTTCATTCTCCTACTGCAGAAATTCCCCAACTTGATTTATCTCGGTGGCCTCTAGCAACCTTGCTCTCAGAACATTGACCTCCTCTTGTACAGAAGCACCAATGCCTTCCATCTCCTGGAGTCTGTCCTTCAGCTTAGCCACTAGCTCGGACTGATCCTATATTTTTGGTTCCTCGACCTAAGAGACTTACAAAGCCTAACAAAGGCCTGACGAACCTGAGGACTGGCATTGGGACCAAGGTTCCTGCCCAATTGAGATGTGGCAGGAATATAGTCTTCTACATCTGTCAACTACAAGACATAAAAGTGCAAAGGAAAGAGAAATCAATCAATGCATTGGAAAAAGAAGCCTTTTATTTCATTATTGAAGGTCAAGTACATCGAGCAGGAAACGAAAAATTACAAACAAAAGTACAAAAGAAGTTCTAAGGGAGGATTAACTAGCAACCTCAGGCTGCCCGGGGGTGGCTGGCTACTTCCCCTTATCAGCAGCAGCAGAGGCATCCCCCTCTACAGCGATACCCCCGTTCGCCTGGGCAGGACCAGCACCGGCAAGGGTTGTCTGAGAAGTAAGATCAACACCCTCGATGGTTGGGGCAGGGGCTTCTTCGTTCACGGTTGGCCTTGGACCCGGGTCGTGCTCGTCGAACAGCGGAGACTCAGCATCAACACCAGCAGCTAGGAGGGCCTTGTTCCAGCCCTTCTTGAAGTTCAAACGGTTGATATAGCCTATTTGCACTTCGACGTCTTCATAAGCCGCAGTCCATCCGGAGTTGAATGAATCCTCCTTGATGGTGGCTACCATGGACTCCTCCTTCAGCTGCTCGGTCAGGGCCTTGTTCTCCTCCACCACACCCAGCTTGCTCGAGCAGACTAGGTCATAGGCCTGCCTCAACTCGCTCAGCTCCTTAACCGCCGCATCCCTTTCTCGGTTAGAATTGATAAGGGCCAGATCAGAGGAAGCTCGGGCGGCATCAGCAGCCTTCAGGTCAGCCTCCAGCCGAGAACCCCTGACTTCCAGAGCGGACTTCTGCTGCTCCAGCTCGCCATTCATCCTCACCAACTCGTCGCGAGAACAGTAGAGCACAGCAAAGTCCGTCACAAACTGCCAAAAATAAAGAAGGAATCAAGAAGGAGAAATAATTAAAACTCGTTAAGGAATTGAAAAGGGAAAGAACCTTACCAAGGCCAGTCTCTAGCTAGCTTGGAGGGCTAATTGATCAGACCCCAGTGCCCTCTAGCGATCTGCAGGAAGAACTGCCCTCTCAAGCAGTGCAGGAGCCAGCTGAGGGGAAGTGGCAACCGAGGGCCCCTCGGACAAAGCTGACACCGGGACCAAGACTTGCCCAGCCTTCGTCCTCGACTCCATCTTCCTCCTCTCTTCCTCTCTCCCTCTCTATCATTTTCCTCTCCTCCACCTTCTTCCTCTCCTCCTCCTTCTTTCTCTCCCTCTCTCTCACCTGCTCTTCTTCTCTCTTCCTCTCTTGCTCCTGCGTGGAAGACCGAGAACCAGTGGCCACCGCCCCAGAAGAAGACTTTTGTTTCTTCGACCTCTGTGCAAGAAGCACATGGTCCTCATCATCATCGTCTCTTATCAGGTTCTTCCTTGGAGGCATATCCTTGCCTGAACTGCTGGTAGTGCTCGACGAGTCTTGAACTGCGGAATCCTCTTCAGAAGAACTACTACTGTCAGAACTCCCTACACCACTCACAGCACCTACAGGCTCACTCTCAGAGCTGCTCTCATCTTCGTCCAACTGGATAGGCTCAACTGTAACCTCTCCAAAAGAATCAAACTCTGGAACACTATCCACAGGTCGTGCTATGAAGCTGGAGCCTGTGTTCTTGTACTCGAGCAAAAAGGCAGCAGATCTGGGATGCTGGTCGTCACCCAGAGGCTCTCTAATATTCCAAGCTTTCACCAACTCCGAGATACGAACCTCGCTGAGAGCAGGCTCCAAATTCTTTGTCCTCACTGTAAAAGAAAAAGCAAAGAGAGGTTAGAAAAGTCGCAAGTCAGCAAAAGTTGAAAGAACAGTACAATGTCTACCTATATATTCTTCCCCATAAAAAGGGACAGTGAACCTCTCAGACCTCGACCCTTCAAACTGGGGAGAGAACTGCCAATTCCTAACAAGGAAACCCTCTTACCAGTAGTCCTTATGGGAATCAGGTAGGTTTACTACCAATACCCTATCAGGACTCCTAGCTTTGAGGTATAAGGCATCTGAGCTAGTTCGAGAGAAGGAATAGCAGAAACAGATCTCAGCAAGTCCTAACCTAGTACCATACAACTGGTTTATTCTATTGACGTCATTTACTATCTTCCACACATTGGGCGAGCACTGTGCGGGAACAATACCGAAATAACCAAAAAACTGCAGAAATAGATCATTAGGGGGAAAAGTAAGTCTCCCCTCGGAGAGCAACAAAACATGGATCCAGTGGGCATCCTCTATATCCCTAACATTCCTAGGAGGGGAGGCACAACATTCAATATCTACCCACTCAGGAATATTGTAGAACTTCCTGAACTCAGAGATTGACCTATTTCCAATCTTCGCCATTGAAAAACTCAAAGAAACTCTACAAACCAAAGAGAAAGTGCAGAGAAAGGGCACGAAAAACTTACAAAACAGAAGATCGGTTCGAGTGATGAAGAAGCACGAGCTCAATACGATTAAGAAGCAATGGGAATGGGGATTCAGAGCAGAAGGTACGAGGCGTTAGAGTTCTCAGAAGAAGGAAGAGTAATGGAAAGGCAGAAACGGTGAATGAAAAAGAGGTTATCCCAACAAGCCTTCAATTCTAATCATAGCGCACGGATAGCGAAGCGGGTGCCACCAAAGCAACTTCACGGTTTTCGAAAAATCACAAATCAGCCATAATGGACGTAGGCACATTTTTGGCTGAACCACGTACATCATTTGTTGTGTGATTGGCATCCTCTATTCCTTGTTCTCTTCTTGATAATCTCTCTCATATTTATTTGTGTTGCATAATAATTGCATCCACAGATAGTTATATTTCAAGAGTTTGAATGTTAAAAATTGGTATTTTATGAAGATGGTGTATTTTAAAGAAAGATTAAGGTTAAACATTTTATAAAATAAAATGTTTGTAAATAATGTGATTTTGTGGAATATTTGGTGAAATAATAATATTTGAAGTTCTTGTGAAAATAAAGGTTTTATGAAAAATAAACATTCATTGAGTTTGCAGAAATTAAATGTGTTTTATGTCTTGAAAATGTACTTTTTGCAAGCGTTATGAATTTCTAGAATGAAAAATGTGTTTAAACCATGTAGTAGGATTTTTGGAATTAAAATCCATCTTCTCGTATATATAAACTTGTAGTTTTATGGCACTAAATGTATATACAAGTTTATAGAAGATTTTGTTGGGTTTGAACATTAAATAAGAAAGTTTAGAAAATTAGTCTTCAAAGTGTGTGAAATTGGAACTAAAAGATATAATGAACATAAGATTATAAGACTACACATGTTGGTAAATAGAAATGGTATTTTCTTATAAAAGTAGTCTTAAGTGTAAATGGAGTTGTTGATTGAAAAAATAAAAAGAAATGTGTGGCTTGAAAAAATATTGATAAAAGTATTCATTAAGTGTTAAAGGGTAAACATGGAAAAGTTAGTGTGTAACTTAGTAATGTTGTAAAGGATTAACACTTATGGAATTAAAAAGGGATTAATCTTATAAAAGCGTTTCCAATTAAGAAGAATATTACTCCAATGGTAAAAAGGTGTTGAAATGTAAAAACACTTAAGAAGTTGGTGTGAATAACTTAATAGTGTCTTTGGAAAAATTAACACTTGTGAAAAGGGAGTAAGAGGTGATTTTGGAAACAAATGGGTAAAATGATAATTTTACTTTAAAGTGGAACATTTTTTTTTTAAATGAAAATGTTGTAATAGGTGCTACACAAATTGGTCCTCAACGTATATGATTTTTGGAATAAAATCAAAGTTAGAGTATAAAGGACATGAAATGGTAAATTTTCAAAGTATAACACAAGTTGGGGTGGTAAAGTCCCCGATTTTGGCTTCGGCCGGATAAAAAAGAAAAGTTGAATAATCTGGACATTTGTAAAATATTAAAACACATAAAGGGAACTCGGATAACACCGGGATAAAGCAAGAAGGGCCCAGAGCCCTTGGGTGAAAAACCTTAAAACACTGGCCATAGCATATAGTGCGCATAACCGGCGCTGTGGAGCCCGTGGAAGTATGCGGTATTAGAAAATTTCGAGAAAAAATAAAAGAAAATTTGGAACATGTCAAGAAATGGATTGTGTAATAAATTTGTTAATACAACCTAACTTGTATGAATAAATAAATGTTCTGGTAAAGGTTAAAATGAACAAATGAATGTATAATTGATTAAGGTCCATAGAGGAAGGAAAAAGGGTAAAGTAAGTGGGTAAGTGGGTGGATGGGTGATTAAGCAACCTAAGCGGTTAAACTCATAATTAACACAAGAATGTGTTGTAAAAAGATTTTTGAAAGATTAAATGAGTATTTTCTAACATGGTATTTGCATGTGTTGAAAGGGTGAGTTTCAACGAAAACACTAAAGTGTATTGAAATAAATAAATAAAAAATGTGATTACAGTAAAGGAATGTGTTTGGATAAATCAAATGTGGTGGTTTCAAATGTTGAACCGGGTGTGTTAAATAAAGTGAGAAATGTTAAGTATTAGTAAATGAAGTTTTTACAAGATTAAGGTAAATTAATCAGAGCAAGGTTTCGAAAGTAAAATTATTTATGCATTGGAACATGTATTTTTCAAAGGTATACATATGTAGATATACATACATATTTTTGCATGCATGTGATTGTAGCGTGTGAGTATTCTTTCTTCCGTTCGTTTCTATGTTGTATTTGTATAATCCCACTGGGCATAGGCTCACACCCTCGCTTTGTTATGGCAGGATGGAAGCGATTTCGTATTTTGAGAGCATTATACAAGTATTTTATTTATTTTTACGTTGGTAGCTCTGTTTACTTGGACTTCGAGGTGCTCCCTCCCCATGGGTCCCTCATGTAGTTTATTTTGAAGCTGAAATCGCATGCTAACAAGTGAAATATTAACTAAAATAAATTTAGACTAGCAACATTATGTAGGTTGTTCCATTGCATTTCACACCTAACCCTCGGGTCGGAGCGAGTTAACGCACAGGTAACCCATAAATTCGGGTCTGGCGTTACAGTAGAGGAGACTTCAGAGAGTATAGTTGTCTCGTTATATTCGATCCCGGTGCGTTGAGAATTTACTGATGTGATTCAGGGGATATCGGGTTTACCGATGAGAGGAGAAATTTTGCTCGTTATTCATTTAACGCTAGGGACTTAGTGATAGTGCGAGCACAATATTTATTATATGACTCCTTTAGGGATGTGGGAGTTGAGGATTAGACTTCTACGTCTGGAGGCAAGATATTGAGTGTCCCGGTTATGTGCTTTGGGTCTACGGATCTCGATGATCGATAATGCGAGGTAGTAGTGTATTGGGAGGGTTCCTTGTTTGGATTTATCTTGCGAGACGTCTAGCACATGAACCTTAGTGAGCGTCGGGAGTTGAAAGACGTGTTAAGCACTAGAGCATGGGTCTAGTACTTTAGTTATTACACGTGTGTAGATAATACTTTGAGTTGAGAGCTATTCTACGATTTAAGGACAGTGGAGCCAGGTAGTGTTGTGTAGGGAGCACTGTGGAACGTTTGCACCACTAATTGATAGGTGGAGCAATATCGAGAATAATTAAGTCGCGATTAGTAGGGTAATCGAGTATACCCTTACTGTATAGCCACACCGAGCATGCGGGGACGAGTTTGATATAAATATGGTAGATCTGTTATAATTGTGCATATATTCACAGGATATAGGGTGTATGGGCACCCTGGTTAGTTCGATTTTCAGTATCGTCCGAGATAACGAAACGTGGGAATAAATGTGTTGAGTCGTATGCCTATATGGTAGTTAGAAACTGAGTTGGAATAGTAAGATGGACTGAACTTTGTTAGAAGGAGGAAGATAGTCTGGATGTATACAGCAAGGAGAGTTGTCACACCTGAGATGAGTTGAAAGCCTGTGTCTTCACAGGGTAGGGATCTCTCTTGTCAAGGTCGGATCCAACAAATTTGGGAAATAGAGTGGAGTCGTACTCAATCAAGTTTTGAGGGTGGCTTGCGCATAAATAGGATGTTGATTTTACCAAATGAGAAGGACCCAGGAAGTGCGCAGTTTTGGAGCAGAGGCATAAGTCACGGTTTTGGTATAACCCAGGAATGGGAGTAAGATGTATCATATAATGTGGGATACAAAGCGCATGGGTCGGTATGAAGTGAGACATAGTGAAGTTTGTCTCTAGGTGCACCACTCGTTAGAGGGGAAAAAAAGGTCGGTCTTAGGCGATCAACTAGAGTTTTGCAATACTTGGTGATTCCAGTGACGAAATGGATAGGAAACCGATGGAGTTCGTCTTTGGATTACCAATGTCTCGGAATGGTCAAGATTTTCTTTCGGTTTGTTGAGTTGGTTGCTAAGATGGAGAAGATATTGCTAATTTGGGTGGATTACACTATCGAGCAGTGTGTTGCCCAACATTTCATTGAAGAAATGGAATGAACCGGCATAAAGTGTCGCCCAACATTATTGTGGATCAGGTTGCGATCCTTAAGTCCCACCTCTGATAAGGATTTATCAGGAGGCGATGGGGACGAAGTTGTATTTTGAGCAAGGTGTGTCACCCGTAGACCGATGGGTAGACAAAGGGGATGACTAAGATGTTGGAGGATATGTGATGGATGTGTATTCTGGATTTCTAAGGTAAGTGAGAGGAGTAATTACCGTTGGTAGAGTTACGTTTAATAACTCATACCAAGTTATTATTAGCAAGACGTCTTTTGAGGCTTTGTACGGGAGACCTTATAGTCCGCCATCTGGTTGGTTAGAGGTAGGGGATAACAAGATTCTCGGACAGGACGTGATTCAGAGTCCGTCGGGAAGAATTGAGTTAATCAGAATGTGTAGTTCAGGAACGTCATAAGAGTTACGTCGTTGCGAACTAAAATTTTTGAAGTCTGGCGTGAGTGGTCATGTGTTATTAAGGGTGTCTCCCATGAAGGGAGTTATGGGCTTTGGCAAAAGGAAGTTGGCACCTAGGGAAGCGAGTCTATCCTCAGTATTGAGATGATAGAGTCAGTGGTGTATAGGCTCGTCTTATTGGAGCATTTTTAGCGGGTTCACAATGTGTTTTGTGTGTCGTCATTAAGGTGAAACCTTAAGAATGATGTAGTATATCGGTAAAAAATGAGTTGAACAGACTTGTCGCTAGTCTTGGGCCGTAGTGAGTATGCCTTCAGTTGAGATGGTATCGTTAGTTGGTGTATAATGAAGGCACCACAATGTTGCCATGAGTTGATTTTGGGTAGGTGAGGATGTCCTGCGGTAAATATCTGAAGTTCTTGCTATCAGGTATATCCGAATTTCAGGGACAATATTCATTTGTAAGGGGGGGGAGTATGTAAGATCTCGTATTTTGGGGAATATTTAAATTATAGGCGTTCTTGTAATTTAATTAATTTGATAAATAAAGTGAATTGAATAAATGTTAATTAGCAAATATTGGATTGAGATTTATGTGTTATTATATTTACTTGTGTGATAAGTAAATGAAAACATTTTATTTTACATTACGTCGTAAGTAAAATCGACGCGTTGACGGTATCTGATTTGGGATGTGCGTGTGGGATCATATTGGAAATGAGATGGAAAATTAATGTTAGGTGACTCGGATGGTGATTTCGAGTACACTGATGACCTGGGATGGATAGAGATAGTCAAAATAAGGTACCCGGGGATGGCATTTCGATTTTGGGATCTTTGTGAACTAATCATAACTCATATAGGGGCGTCCAGGTCATTTTACACTTAACCCTAAGCATAATTTCGAGATTAGGGGGATAATTAGAGATTGTGGATGATGGCAGCAGCCATTCCATCATTCTAAAATACCTAGGCTTGAGAGAGAAAAGAAAATAGAAGGGAGAACTCAAGAGGGATTCAATAAAGTCAATCCGGGGAGAATTTGGAGCAATACCGGGCTAGGATTCTCGTGCAAGAAGATTCATAAAGAAGGAATTCAGAATCTCCAACCTTATAAGGCAAGTGTTTAAACTTGCTTTAAGATTTTATGCTATGTCTTGAATTCATATTAGAGAGTGAAAAATATGATTTTTTTGGTGGGATTCACATGATAAAAATGGGATTTGGGGAATGATATTATTGTAGATGATTTAATTGTAATCCCATAGATGTAATTTGAGATTGTGTTATATAAAAGATTCGATTTTGAACAAAAATCGATAATGATTCACAGAGAAGACGAAATCTGGAATGGTTCTTGGGAGAAATTAAAGAACCTTAGGATTTAATTAAGAACACGTTTGATTTCTTGTTGTTTATGTTGAATCCCTTGGACTAGTATGTTATCAGATGATTTGAGACCTAAAAATATGTTTCCTTAAGTTTAGAAGTGATGGGACAATGTTAGGATGGGTTTGGATGAAATTTGGAGACCCTATAGTGCATAGAAGAATGGGAAAATTCGTCAAACTCGTAACAGACCCACCCAAGCCAGAACCAGGGGCCCAACCAGTTCGGACAGGGGGCGAATCGGTTCGATTTACCTATTCAGCCCAAGTTGGGTATTTTGATGCTTTCGTGAATCATTTGGGGTTCGGGTTAATCTAGGAGGTCCGAATATGAGATTAGCACTTCTAAAAAATATTTAAGACATCATTTTATCTTGGGTAATCAGAAATAAAATCTGGGGTATGGAAATATAGGTGTGTAAGGTGAACAACACTCGAAAATTAATTAATGAAATTGGTTTGGAATTCGGATAGAAACGGGATACGGGGAAAAGTAGAACAACTTATTGTCCAGAATAATAATGATGTTTGTGAATTAATTATAAGTGAGTGACTACTTATGTATTCAGGAGTCGGGGTTAGAGTCGAGAATTATGGGCTAATGCGACAAGTGACAAGCACGTTTAGCCGATTATATATATGTGTGTGTGTGTGTGTGTGTGTGTGTGTGTGTGAAACATACCTACTCTATGGATGTTATCATCAGAGGTTGTGCGTTGTGGGGGGTCTACCCTAGCGTTAACAAGCATGTATTGGACCGATTCCCCGGGTCATAGGTCTGTCGCACGACTATTGTATATGAGTTTAGAGCCTAGTGGGGTAATGTGGTATGGCTATGACCCACGGGTGTAAGATTATAACTACCTCATGTTATGCGTTTACGATTTGGGTTCGGTGGCGATATTTTGACCCAGTGGCCCACGAGTGGTACATGATGTACCTGGAGTCTGATAGCATGCTAGAGATTGTGTCCGCGAGGTAAAGCTCTGAAGATGCGGTTATACGTATATAGCGATATATATATATATATATATATATATATATATATATATATATATATATATATATAGAGAGAGAGAGAGAGAGAGAGAGAGAGAGACACCCTCTCATGTAACGACTCCATATGTTGCAAATCCCGGTACATACCATTTCTTTAAAATAGTAAAAAAATGAATTTTTGGATGAAACTTCATTGATATAATTTCTACGGTGAGAAGATCATCTCCAAATTTTTTTATCGAAAAATTCAATAAAATAACCGTTGAGATGAGGTGATGTGTACAAAAATGGTATAAATATGCATTTTCGATCGTTGAAATGTTGGCGATCATCTCACTCATTTTTTGATTGAATTTTTTTATGAAACTTCGTGGATATGATCGAGATCATATCCATGAAGTTTCATAAAAAAAAAATCAATCAATAATGCGACTGATGCCGACCCAACATTTCAACAATTGAAAATATATATTTATATCATTTTTTTTACATACCACCTCATTTCAACTCGAGTTTTACTAATTTTTTTGACGAAACAAATTGAAGATGATCTTCTCACCCTGGAGATCATATTCAAGAAGTTTCATCAAAAAAATTATTTTTTTACTATTTAAAAAAAATGGTATATACCGGGATCTGCAACATAAGGAATCCTTACAAAAAACTTTCTGCATGTATATATATATATATATATATATATATATATATATAGGAAAATGTCAGACACATCGAGTGTTAGTGCTGATTTAGTACCGATACTGCTTTATTTGTTTGTACTATGGTGTGGGTCCCGCCAGGGAATGCTGTAGGTCCCACCAATGTTCAATAAAATAAAGCGCATTTAGTATTAAACCGGTACTTAAACCCGACAAGTGTATCATTACTCATATATATATATATATATATATATATATATATATATATATATATATATATATATATGCGTGTGTGTGTGTGTGTGTGTGAGTGTGTGATAAATATATACGGGTGAATAACATGAATGTGTGAAGATTGAATTAATAACTAGTGTGAAGTTATATGTATCGGTTAACGATGAGAATTAAAATGATTTAGCATATGTGTTAGCTAAATACGAATTTAAGCAAAGAACAAATACATGTGACACGGTTTGGCTAAAAGCTAGCGTATGGGACTAAGATAAATGTTGGTACTAGTTAGGCATGGTAGCATAACCAGGGTATTTAAAATACATATATTAGGTGCACACTATAGATGAAGGGTGAGGATTATCTCATGGGAGTGCGATACCGATTTAAATATGAACACTTACATTATTTTAAATAATTGCAAAAAAAATTCAAATAGTTTTGAGCTCCGACCCGTATCAAAATATTTTCAAAACTTTTAGATGTCCAGCCACAGGGATATCAGGTTTAACCATTCCTTCCGATCAAACAATGTCGCAATAGTTGTGGATGTCTGCAGGGATTTACTAAACGCATTTATCTTTGGTTTCTAGATAGGATTTCAGCCAGTTGTTATTCAGGCATGTCACCCATTAACAGACATTGTTTATTTTATTTAGATTTTATTTCATTTCAATTCAGAAGGATTATTGTATGGAAACTTTTACCGAATGTTATTCGATTACTTTGATTTTTGCACTTATTTAGTATTAAGTTTGTTATCGTGGTGAATGGATATTTGTATTAGGCATGGTTTGTTGTATGAATGGAAGTTTTTATAAACAAGTTAATAAGTTTCTGAAATTTGATATCGGACTTAATAGGTTACTAGTAATTAATTTGATTTTTGACAGTAATTCTAAGAATGAGTCAGTCTGAGATTCCTATTTTATTTTAGTAGAGGATTGATCACCTGTTATTTTAATTAGCGGGGTGTCACATATTATAGCTATACATTTGCCAATCTTCTTTTAGTGAATTTTAAGTTAATAGTTACCCCAACCCAGCAACCTAAAATAATATGCGGTTTTTAATTCCGAACCCATATCTAGCTCATGTGATTAAATTTTTACGTGTTCGTTCTTTAATCTTTACATTTACAACATTAGATTAATCTCTTTTATTGTGAATCATATGATGTACTAAAGTCTCAAACCTAAGGTACGTCTCAGTAAAATAATAGACTTATATCTCAAGTCTATCAATATTAGGCTATCCCACGCCAATAATGAAATATGCACGTCTCTAGTATAAGTAATACACAAATCATAAGTACGTAGGTAGGCATCCCTACTATAAGTCATATAAATCTCTAGTTAGGGTTTTGACTAATTTATATATTCTCCCCAAAAGGGTAAAAGCCGCACTAGTGCATCATACTGACCCTAATAATCCCGCTCAAAAACCTAATTATCTAGGCTTCCAAAATTCGATTTAATAACTAATCCCACTCCCGTATTTTAACCTAATGCATCATACTCAATTTAACTCTACAAAACAACCAAGGTCAAAACTACCCAACTAATCCAAACCCCAAATCCCAAAGCCTCGACTCAAAATAATCATATGCTCATACATCTCCAACTAAACCAAAGGCCAATCCAAACTAACCTTAAATCCCAAAAACCAAGCGAGCAAATCACATGCCCAAATTGCACAAAAAACTGGAATCATCGATCAATCCCTACATGTATTTGAAAACTCTCTTGTTACGGGATTCCTCGTCCCCAAAAGCCCAATTCCTCACCCTAAAACACCATTAATGAACTATAAAGCTTCATCCAAGCACCCAAGTAGTATTCAAACAATAAATTCACATCATATAAACAGTTGAAACCTATTTCTAACATCAAATCTCAAGGTTACATCAAGATTCATAAAAACACAATTTATAAGCCAAGAACCCTAAATTTTACAATTTCTTTAATTAAATAATGATTTCGAAGGATTAATTCACATAATCAAAGGGATTTTAATTCATTTACAGTAGAAAACATATTCTAATCATTTTCAAACATTTGAGTTCCAATTCATGAGAGAATCAATCAAATTAAGAAGGAATATAACTTAATTACTATCTTGATTAGGTTAGTACGATATTAAACATTTTAAATCATTCAAATCAAAGTTAGGACATAATTATATTGAGATTTAATGAATAGATATAATCTTAACACATGCAATCATAATCTAATTCTATATAAACTTGCCCCATTTGATTTGGGGAGAAATCATGCCCAAATTCTCAATTTCCTTCTCTCTCTCTCTCTCTCTCTCTCTCTCTCTCTCTCTCTCTCTCTCCGCTTCCCAAAATTGTGTTTTGTGAATAGTGAGACTCCTAAAGTTTCATTAAGCCCCCTAATTTTTGAAATTGGGTTTGGGCCCAAAATGGGCCCTAACTAAATGGTCCAAAATAGTCTCATAATGATCTAAAAACCCACTTACGTCATGTACTAATCAATAGGCTTATAACACCATTTTAAACGAAAATCGAACCTTCTACTCGTCTCAAAAGCCGAATGCCAAATATATCAAAAATAAATAACTAACAACTCAGTTATTTAGTAACTAACTGATACAAGTCCAAATATTAAGCAATCTACTTAATGAATTATCGTGTCTTAAATCTGATTTCAAATCCCAATTAATCACCACATAAAATGTTAATAGTGACATCTCACATCACAATCAAGCACACCTAATTAATTTTCACAATTTTTCATAATTAAATAATATGCTTAAAAATACGAAGTATTACAGACTATGAGTAATCACCATTTGTAAATATGTATATTCCAAATATTTATCAAATTCAAAATTGAAATAATAAGTCTGCAACAAGTATTAATTTGTTATTTGGCGTAATCCAAAATTTTAAACAAAAGATATGGACCCCAAAAAAATTTTGGTGTTTAGAAAAACTAAAAAATAATAATTTGGGGGCAATTAGGTAATAAGTTTATTTTCCATTTAGTCCATCTTACGCTTTCCATGTTTAAAAAGGCGCGTCGTCCGTCGACAATTTATTTCTGAGGAAAGGTTTTAGGGTTTACGGTTCAAGTTATTTTAAGATTTTTTATTTTAGTTTTTGTTTACGATTTAGATTTTTTTTTTTTTATAGGTTTTAGAGGTGGGGGGGAATAGCGTGACATTTTTTTGGGGGGGGAGGGGGGGGGGGGGGGGAGGGAGGGGTTGTATCGTTCAAGTTTTATGGTTTAGGATTTTATATACGAGCGGCAATCTTAAAAACAACACGATGACACGACACAAAACAACATGAAATAGTGTTCGCGTTGTAACTTTTTAAACAATGACATGTCGTGTTCATGTCGACATGTCATCGTTTAAAAAGATGCAACGCGAACGCTATTTCATCATTTAAAAAGATGCAAACGTGTCAAATTCTGAAGGGGCCGTTTTTCATGTCATGTTGTGTCATGACCCAATAATTTTTATTGGGTCAAACTGTAAGCAACCGTTCAGAGAACATGATACTGAAAAATAGCATTGGCAATCTTTTATACTATTTTGATACATCAGGTAGGGGTAGGTGGCTTAGAGACCACAACCTTTGAGTTGGAGGTGTGGGCTATGGCTCCCAAGGCTAGCCCTTGGGATTCACTGGCATTCAAATAAATGCTCAAGGAAAGTGAAAATTTGAAACACATGACCACATGTGAAAAGAGCCCAAAAAAATGGGTCCAACTTTCAGGTGTCCAAAACCATACAAGAACCTAACAAATGACAAAAAATAAAAAAATGTCATAACAGTAGTTAAGAAAACAACAAAAGTGAACAGAAAATATATTGAAATTCAACTATGGTGTTGCCTAGGCATAGCGAACTGCTCTATATGGGCCTGCAGTGTCACAAATTTAAGAGCCCAAAGCTGTTGAATTTTGACTTAACAGATCCAGGGGTAAAGAGCGAGCTCATAAAGTAGAGGTGTCAATGGACGAAGACGTGGGAATAAAACATTTCTAATTTCTGTCGAATACATATCACGGCTCCTTCAAATTCAATTTAACTCTACAGCCAACAATAAAATCATACGTGTGCTAACCTATATCAATAACTCATCCCATAAGAATCTCAATTTATTTAAGAGGAATATACCAAATAGTCCTTCGAACTTTTTTTAATACACGTTTAGTTCAAGCGTTTTTATTTTGCACCAAAAAGCCATTTACCATGTCAAAAAGGCTTTACCATGCCGCTGGCACGGACCTTTAAAGATAAGAGAATAAGGGATTTTTTGGTACAAAATAAAACGCTTGGACTAAATGTATATTAAAAAATGTTTGAGGAACTTTTTGGTATTTGATCATTTATTTAATACTTCAGCGAGCAGAATATTATATTTAAAAATAAAATCAGGCTAATTGTCAAACTTGTCAAGTACTGCTTGATAACAATCATGATGATCAATAAGACAAGATTATTTTTTGTGTGTGGCATGTTGTTGGGTGGGGGAAGGGGGAGAAATTAAAAAGGCAATTATACACTGATATGCTAGCCTATATCAATTAAAAAAGCAACAGCAACAAACTATTCACCAACCGTTAGCTTCTGGTTATCCTGAAGTCAAAATAGCACTCCTCACAAAATTAACCATCAATTTTGTCAACTCAACCTACTTCCATTTAGCAAGGAGCAACTTCAGTATTCTACTTGTACCCCATGAGTACAAGAGTTCGCTGCCTTATAGACTGTTCTTACTCTGCTCTACTCATGAAAAGAAAGGTGTGCAGGAGAGGAGAGCAATGGGGAGATCATACCACATACTCTCCCTTGAGTAAAACGTTCCAGATCTCGGGACAACCCGTATATAATTATGATAAATTTTATTTAAATTATACTTATCTTATGTGATATGAATAATGTGTTATTAGTATATCTAATGTTAAGTGATTATGGTTAGTATAATTCTACTTTCATAAATCATGAAATGTCGAATTATTTACGAACACAAGATTTGGTTATTTTCGATAGAAATGTTCATGTTTAAGACTAGTTTTGACCCTTGTAACATTACAATTGACTTGAGCTGAAAACTACATAGTTGTAGATATGTGAGTTAGGGTTGTAACACAACAAACGGTGCATCAAACGGATGTTCGAGTAAGAAGTTAGGTCGAAATTACGAGAAGGGGCGAATCTGTCAATTCCCTTGAGTGGTAAATTGTCTTTTATTAAACCAAATGTTTTAATTTGATTGGATGGTTTGGGAGGCAGCCTTGGCCGACTTAAAACTCTCCCTTAACCTTATTTCTTCAGCAAATAAGTCCCTAGGTTCAGTTTGAGGTGATATTAGCTTGAGGAAAGAGAGGTAGAAGTTAAGGAAGAAAGGGTTACAAGGAAAATCTAGGAAAACAATTCCAAGAAAATCCTTAAGGTGTTTCCAAGGTAATATTATGTGTTAATATTGTTTTAATCTTCTATTATACTTATTTCAAAGTATATAAATCGTGAATTATTGATCCAAATTCCATCCTCCTTTGTGATAATATGTATTGGTTCATATGTGAGATAAGTGGTGTTATAGGTCATATTGCTTTGTATTGAAACCCTTTGTATTCAAACTTGCATATCTCTTTGTGTGCTTACTGGAATTCAGAAATTCCAATTGGATATGAAAATAGACTTATATATTCATATCATATCCGAAAATCAGAATTTAACTCCTTATGGTTAGGTCTTAGTGATGGTTGCAAGTTGGCATATAGTTGCTGTTTGAATATTTCATTTCGGTATGCCTTGAGTTTGGTCAAGCTTTTGAGATAGCAAATGAAGTCCAAATATTATGAAACTTTAATTATGTACTATTCATTATGTCTAATGAAATTGGGTTGAAAATCATGGAAAGTTATGCTGTATAAAAATTATGAAAATTCTTGGAACTCGAAGGAACAATAGAGGAGTTTGTAGGGCAGATTTCTTGTGTTGTAAAGAAATGGCCATAACTTGCCCTAAGAAGCTTGAAAAATTACACAGTCACTTGTAACGGAAAGTATATTCAGATGCGTTTTCAGATTGATAAGATTGAACACCTGTATGTGTACTATTTATGAATATGGTATGGTTAAGTATGGACGACAATGATTTGACGCCATATTGGATACCCCATGAAAGAATGTTTGTATCTACTCCTTCCCAAGGGTATTTTGAGTACATGTTTCATGTATATATATATTCAGAAGTATACTTTTATGTTTACTTGAGTTTAGTTATAAATTCCTTACAAGGTAGTTTCTAGGGTTGAATGTTCATGACCTTATCAACATATATACCATCGTTTCGTATTTACATATGTTTCATGGAATATGACTTGAGTAGAATCATATTGTGGTTGTGTATTTATTTAAAGTTACATAATTATATTAAGATAATACTTATGATTGAGTTTCAATACTGATTTAGTTGGATTAACAGGTGTAAGGTCAAATCAACCAAGTTCAGCTCCACCCGAGGGAAACGCGAATACATAGTTGACAACACAAGGTGAGTGTACTTACTGGGTTGATTTTGGATATGACATGTATGTATCATATGTTGAGATGATATGACTTATTTAAAAGTCATGAGATGTTGATATGTTATGGCTTATTTAAAAGCCAAGAGATGTTGAGATGTTATGGCTTATTTAAAGGCCAAGCGATGTTGAGATGTTATGGCTTATTTAAAGGCCAAGAGATGTTGAGATGTTATGGCTTTATAAAAGTCAGGATATGTTGAGTTGCTATGCAATTCAGGAGATGTTAGGTTTTTTTTTAAACCTATGGATATGATTATTGCCTACGGACAGGAGATGTGGGGTTTATTAACTCCGGATATGTATATGGCCTAATTTGGCACAGAGATGTATATATTGTTATGTTGAGATGTTAATATAGTGCTTTTACTATAGATAGCTGTAGTACATTCACTAAGTTTTTAAACTCATGGTTTTATATGTTTACATTTTCAGGTTTTCCAGCTGCCACTGCCAGGTCTAGGAGGTTGAGTAAATAGAAGTAGGGTCTTGTTAGTTTGTTTTATACACTGTACTGTTGTAATTAAGTTAAATGATATGTGAGTTCTGGTGATATTATGTCTCCTTAAAACGATTGGATTTTTTTTTATATTCCGCATTTTAACCTTGAAGTTGTTTCAATATGTATTACCTAAATAATATATAAATTATAATTGTGGTTTGTAAACTATTTAGTTAATTATATCCTAATGGGGTTAGGGGGTGACAACTTGGTATCAGAGCCTTAGGTTTTTATATTCTGGGGTTAGAGAATCTAGATATGGCAGTGGCAGAAATAGCGTTGTGTGGGTCATTTATATTATTTTGTGAGAAATACTAACCATTATGTTAGAAATAAATGTTGTATTCTTGTTTCGATAATTGTGGTTTATGACAGATAGTAAGCTATGGAAGGAGCAAATGTTCATGAGAGGGTAGATGAGGAGTCTTCAAATACAGTAAACCAGCAAAATCCAAATAATGTAGAGGGGGCTCCTGAACAACTTACAGATATGCAGAAGATGGCTCGTGCCATGACTTTAATGGCAGAACAACAAAACATGTTTATGATGCAAATGGCAGAATAACAAGCCAAATACTTGGAGGAGCAGACTTTGGCAAGAAGAGAAAGGGAAATACAACGAGAGGAGAAGAATACTCTGTACGAGAAGTTTATCAAATTGAACCCTCCAGCATTCTCAGCTTCTGTAGATCCTTTAGAAGTTGAGGCTTGGGTTAGAGACTCAGAAACTATCTTCGGGGTGATGAATGTACCTGGCGCGCAGAAGGTGATTTTGGTTACTCTCATGTTAAAGGGAGAAGCTAAATATTGGTGGGAGTCTTCCAAACATTTATTTCTTACTCCGGAGGGAGGTGAGGTAATTACTTGGGATTCCTTTATTAAAGTCTTATATGAAAAGTATTTCCCTCGCATGTACCGGAAGCAAAAGGAGAGAGAATTTTTATCATTGACTCAGGGGAATATGTCGGTCAGGGAGTATGAAACTAAATTCACATCTTTGTCTCGATTTTCATTACATTTCTTACGTGATGAGGAGGATAAATGCACCAGATTTCAGGATGGGTTGAATTTGGTTATCAAGTCTAGACTCACTGCACTTGAGATGGTAGATTATTCTTCCTTAGTTAACAAAGCTATGATGGTTGAACGAGATGTTAACGACGCAATAAAGAATAGGGAACAAAGGGGAAAGAGGAGTAGATTTGATCTATCTCAGCAAAAGGAAGGCAATGTAGAATACTCGAAACAGGGGAGTCAAAGATTTCAGCGCGGTAGAGGGTCTGAAAATATTGTTCAGAATAGGACACCAAGCAGTTTTAGGGGTGTAGGATCGATGGGCCAACAGAATAGACAGCAGGAGAATGACAATGGGCAGTCTAAGCCTGTTACATGCTATTTTTGCAAAGCTGAGGGCCATATCAGTCCAGATTGTCCCAAGTTAAAGGGGGTAAAGTGTTATCACTGTCATCAAATTGGTCATACCAAAAAGAACTGTCCTATGCTACTGGGAGGGATTCAATCAGCTACTACTAGTCGAGGCTCATCACCAGGAGGCATAGGGAGAGGAGGAGGTAGAGGACAGGCTAGTGGATCCAGGGCTCCGGGAAGGATATTTGCTATGACTTTACAGGATGCTCAGGCTACTCCAGAGGTGGTGACAGGTACATTTTCTATCATGAACAAACATGCTTACGTGCTTATTGATCCAGGTTCTACTCATTCATTTGTAGCACTGTCATTTACCATGCATTTGGGTAGACCATGTTCTTATCTAGATTGTGGTTTATATATTTCTACACCTATGGGGGATGTGATGTTAGTTGAGATTGTGTATAAAAATTGTGTATTGTATATGGGGGAGAGGGCGTGGACCATTGATTTAATTCCCCTAGATATTCGAGATTTTGATATTATCTTGGGCATGGACTGGCTATCTTCCTACCATGCATCAATTGACTGTTTTCGTAAGGAGGTTACATTTAATATGCCGGGGGAGGAAGAATTCAAATTTACTGGGGAAAGAAATGTGGTTCCGAACTGTCTTATTTCAGCCCTTCGGGCGAGGAAATTGTTAAAGAAGGGTTGTCAAGGCTTTTTTAGCATATATTGTGGATACAAACAGGGAATTGCAAAAATTAGAAGATATCCCAGTCGTTAAGGATTTTGCAGATGTGTTCCCAGATGAATTACCAGGATTGCCACCTAGCAGAGAGGTAGAGTTTACTATCGATTTAGTGCCTGGTACAGCTCCAGTTTCTATTTCTCCATATAGAATGGCACATGTGGAACTAAAGGAGTTAAAGGTTCAACTGCAAGATTTGCTAGATAGGGGTTTTATTCGACCCAGTGTATCACCATGGGTGATTTTGCAGATGCATTCCCAGATGAATTATCAGGATTGCCACCTAGCAGAGAGGTAGAGTTTACTATCGATTTAGTGCCTGGTACAGCTCCAGTTTCTATTTCTCCATATAGAATGGCACATGTGGAACTAAAGGAGTTAAAGGTTCAACTGCAAGATTTGCTAGATAGAGGTTTTATTCGACCCAGTGTATCACCATGGGGCGCTCCAGTATTATTTGTGAAGAAGAAAGATGGCACCATGCGACTCTGCATTAATTATCGACAGTTGAACAAGGTGACTATTCGAAATAAATATACATTGCCTCGTATTCGTATTGATGATTTGTTTGATCAATTACAGGGTGCTAAAGTGTTTTCAAAAATTGATTTGAGATCGGGTTATCATCAATTAAGGGTGAGAGATTGTGACATTTCTAAGACAGCTTTTCGTTCTCGCTATGGTCATTATGAATTTTTGGTAATGCCATTTGGGTTAACGAATGCTCCTGCGGCGTTTATGGATTTAATGAATCGAGTATTTCATCCTTTCATAGATTCGTTCGTGATTGTCTTTATCGATGATGTTTTGATATACTCACCTAGCCATGAGGAAGATGAGAAGCATCTAAGAGTTATATTGCAAGTTTTGCGAGATAGTCAATTGTTTGCGAAGTTTAGCAAATGTGAGTTTTGGTTAAATCAGGTAGTATTTCTGGGGCATGTTGTTTCGGGAGATGGAATTTATGTTGACCCTAAGAAGGTAGAGGCAATTGTGCAATGGGAAAGACCGAGGAATGTAACGGAGATAAGGAGTTTCCTAGGATTGGCTGGATATTATAGAAGATTCATAAAGGGGTTTTCATCTATAGCCTTGCCGTAGACTAAATTGACCCGAAAGGAAGTGAAATTTGTGTGGAGTGATGAATGCCAGCACAGCTTTGAAATGTTGAAAAATAGGCTAGTATCAGCTCCAGTTCTCACTGTTCCATCTAGTAGAGAAGGTTTTGTGATTTATACTGACGCTTCACATCAGGGCCTGGGTTGTGTTTTCATGCAACATGGAAAGGTAATTTCTTATGCATCTAGACAGTTGAAGACGCATGAACGTAATTATCCTACGCACGATTTAGAACTTGCGGCTATTGTTTATGCCTTAAAATTATGGAGACATCATTTGTATGGAGAGGCGTGTGAAATTTTCAGTGACCATCAAAGTTTGAAGTATTTATTTACACAGAGAGACTTGAATTTGAGACAAAGACGTTGGATGGAGTTAATTAAAGATTATGATTGTACCATTCACCATCATCCCGGGAGGGCCAATGTTGTTGCAGATGCTCTAAGTCGAAAGTCATTGGAGAGGTTCTCTTGTATTCAATGTGCACGGGTTGGCAATATTATGGAATTAAGACTGATGGGAGTCGAGTTGAACTTATCTAAAATGGGGGCGTTATTTGCACATGTTAAAGTGAGACCTTTACTGGCAGAACGCATACGAAATTTGTAAGTCAGTGATCCATTCCTTGAAAAGAAGAAACGGGAAATCCTGGATAGTAAAGAGAGTGACTTTGAAATTAAGAAGGATGAATCATTGTGTTATAAAAACAGAATTTGTGTACCGAATGATCCGTCCTTAAAGAAGGATATATTAGAAGAGGCACATAGTTCTATTTACTCTATGCATCCAGGAGGTACCAAAATGTACAGAGATTTGAAAGAGTATTACTGGTGGAACAATATGAAATGTGAGATTGCCGAATTTGTAGCTAAATGTTTAGTATGTCAACAAGTGAAAGCGGAGCATCAGAAGCCGGCAGGACTATTGCAGTCATTGCCTATTCCGGAATGGAAGTGGGAGCATATAACGATGGATTTTGTTGTAGGATTGCCACGATCACCAAAGGGGCAAGATTCTATTTGGGTGATTGTAGATCGATTGACAAAGTCAGCTCATTTTCTTCCAGTTAAGACCACCTACACGGTTGACAAGTATGCACGTATGTACGTTGATGAGATTATTCGTTTACATGGGGCACCAGTGTCAATTGTATCAGATAGAGATCCAACGTTCACTTCTAAGTTTTGGCCTCGTTTACAGAATGCCATGGGCACAAGTTTGAAGTTCAGCACTGCATTTCATCCACAAACCGATGGGCAATCTGAGAGGACGATTCAAATATTAGAAGACATGCTACGAGCTTGTGTATTTGACTTCAAGGGCAGTTGGGATGATCATTTGCCATTGATGGAATTTGCGTATAATAATAATTATCAGTCCACCATTGGTATGGCTCCTTATGAAGCTTTATATGGGAGGAGATGTAGAACGCCATTATGTTGGGATGAAGTGGGTGAAAGGAAAGTTTTGGGTCCTGAACTGATAGATATGACAACTGAGAAGATCAAAATGATTCGGGAACGGATAAAGATAGCGCAAAGTAAGCAGAAATTTTATGCAGATAAGAGGAAGTATCCATTGGAATTTCAGAAGGGGGATTTTGTATTCCTACGTATTTCCCCGTGGAAAGGCGTTGTGAGATTTGGAAAGAAGGGGAAACTAAGTCCAAGATACATTGGACCATATGAAGTGTTGGAAAGAATTGGAACCCTGGCATATAGATTAGCATTACCTCCAGAGTTATCACGTTTGCATGACGTGTTCCATGTATCAATGCTTCGTAAGTATTTGGCAGATCCATCTCATCAACTGAAATCCCAACCTATTGAACTGAAAGAAGACTTGTCGTACATCGAGGAACCGGTGGAAATTCTTGATCGTAAGGAGCAAGTATTGAGGAATAAGGTTATTCCCTTAGTTAAAGTTATGTGGATGAGCCATGGAATTAAAGAAGCAACTTGGGAAACGGAGGATAGCATGAAGAAACAGTATCCCCATTTGTTTGGTAAGTGTCATTCGTATTAAATTTCGGGGACGAAATTTTCTAAGGGGGGGAGGTTTTGACAACCCGTATATAATTATGATAAATTTTATTTAAATTATACTTATCTTATGTGATATGAATAATGTGTTATTAGTATATCTAATGTTAAGTGATTATGGTTAGTATAATTCTACTTTCATAAATCATGAAATGTCGAATTATTTACGAACACAAGATTTGGTTATTTTCGATAGAAATGTTCATGTTTAAGACTAGTTTTGGCCCTTGTAACATTACAATTGACTTGAGCTGAAAACTACATAGTTGTAGATATGTGAGTTAGGATTGTAACACAACAAACGGTGCATCAAACGGATGTTCGAGTAAGAAGTTAGGTCGAAATTACGAGAAGGGGCGAATCTGTCAATTCCCTTAAGTGGTAAATTGTCTTTTATTAAACCAAATGTTTTAATTTGATTGGATGGTTTGGGAGGCAGCCTTGGCCGACTTAAAACTCTCCCTTAACCTTATTTCTTCAGCAAATAAGTCCCTAGGTTCAGTTTGAGGTGATATTAGCTTGAGGAAAGAGAGGTAGAAGTTAAGGAAGAAAGGGTTACAAGGAAAATCTAGGAAAACAATTCCAAGAAAATCCTTAAGGTGTTTCCAAGGTAATATTATGTGTTAATATTGTTTTAATCTTCTATTATACTTATTTCAAAGTATATAAATCGTGAATTATTGATCCAAATTCCATCCTCCTTTGTGATAATATGTATTGGTTCATATGTGAGATAAGTGGTGTTATAGGTCATATTGCTTTGTATTGAAACCCTTTGTATTCAAACTTGCATATCTCTTTGTGTGCTTACTGGAATTCAGAAATTCCAATTATATATGAAAATAGACTTATATATTCATATCATATCCGAAAATCAGAATTTAACTCCTTATGGTTAGGTCTTAGTGATGGTTGCAAGTTGGCATATAGTTGCTGTTTGAATATTTCATTTCGGTATGCCTTGAGTTTGGTCAAGCTTTTGAGATAGCAAATGAAGTCCAAATATTATGAAACTTTAATTATGTACTATTCATTATGTCTAATGAAATTGGGTTGAAAATCATGGAAAGTTATGCTGTATAAAAATTATGAAAATTCTTGGAAGTCGAAGGAACAATAGAGGAGTTTGTAGGGCAGATTTCTTGTGTTGTAAAGAAATGGCCATAACTTGCCCTAAGAAGCTTGAAAAATTACACCGTCACTTGTAACGGAAAGTATATTCAGATGCGTTTTCAGATTGATAAGATTGAACACCTGTATGTGTACTATTTATGAATATGGTATGGTTAAGTATGGACGACAATGATTTGACGCCATATTGGATACCCCATGAAAGAATGTTTGTATCTACTCCTTCCCGAGGGTATTTTGAGTACATGTTTCATGTATATATATATTCAGAAGTATACTTTTATGTTTACTTGAGTTTAGTTATAAATTCCTTACGAGGTAGTTTCTAGGGTTGAATGTTCATGACCTTATCAACATATATACCATCGTTTCGTATTTACATATGTTTCATGGAATATGACTTGAGTAGAATCATATTGTGGTTGTGTACTTATTTAAAGTTACATAATTATATTAAGATAATACTTATGATTGAGTTTCAATACTGATTTAGTTGGATTAACAGGTGTAAGGTCAAATCAACCAAGTTCAGCTCCACCCGAGGGAAACGCGAATACATAGTTGACAACACAAGGTGAGTGTACTTACTGGGTTGGTTTTTGATATGACATGTATGTATCATATGTTGAGATGATATGACTTATTTAAAAGTCAAGAGATGTTGATATGTTATGGCTTATTTAAAAGCCAAGAGATGTTGAGATGTTATGGCTTATTTAAAGGCCAAGAGATGTTGAGATGTTACGGCTTTATAAAAGTCAGGATATGTTGAGTTGCTATGCAATTCAGGAGATGTTAGGTTTTTTTTTAAACCTATGGATATGATTATTGCCTACGGGCAGGAGATGTGGGGTTTATTAACTCCGGATATGTATATGGCCTAATTTGGCACAGAGATGTATATACTGTTATGTTGAGATGTTAATATAGTGCTTTTACTATAGATAGTTGTAGTACATTCACTGAGTTTTTAAACTCATGGTTTTATATGTTTACATTTTCAGGTTTTCCAGCTGCCACTGCCAGGTCTAGGAGGTTGAGTAAATAGGAGGTTGAGTAAATAGAAGTAGGGTCTTGTTAGTTTGTTTTATACACTGTACTAGTTGTAATTAAGTCAAATGATATGTGAGTTCTGGTGATATTATGTCTCCTTAAAACGATTGGATTTTTTTTTATATTCCGCATTTTAACCTTGAAGTTGTTTCGATATGTATTACCTAAATAATATATAAATTATAATTGTAGTTTGTAAACTATTTAGTTAATTATATCCTAATAGGGTTAGGGGGTGACATTTGCCCAGTACAAGATTCGGCAGAACCAGCCTCAGCAAAATTTCGATCAAAATAGCTCAAACTGGTTTCAAAATGACTTGTACTTGTATTGGCCAAAAGCCGAAAGTTACAGCAAAATAGTTTTTAACCTATCTTGCTCAATGGGTTAATATTAGTAGAGAATGAAAAATAAATAAAAGATAAACCAAATTATCTATACACCTAACCTAACCCAAAACATTACCGCAAACAACAATAACATCCCAAGCCTGCCCCTCATTTACCGCATACCACGCACATATGTACCCCATAAGCAATACCTTTCAGGTTTTTAGATATAAAAATAAAAGAACTCCATTCTTCTATTCCAATACACTAGATTTGTTGACTTTCTTTTGTGTTTATGGGTTTTTTAAATCGCCATCTCTTCCTGAAGACAATTAATCAATAATCCCTACTCATTGGTGGAGCCAGGAATTTAGGGTGGGTGGGGCACAACGCAATGACAGGGGTTCGGAGGCGATAGCCCCCGAAAATTTTTTATTGTTATTTTTATGTTTTTACAAATATTTGATTGATAATTTGTATTTTTAGACAATTATAACACAAATAAAACAACATCGAATACAATAACATCGAATACAAATATTTAATTGATAATTTGTATTTTTATATCTATTATTCTAGAAAATTATAATAGACAATTTTTATTAGGGTTATTTTTATGTTTTTACAAATATTTGATTGATCATTTGAATTTTTAGACAATTATAACTCAAATAAAACAACATTGAATACAATAACATCGAATACAAATATTTAAGACAACTCAACATTCATTATCATATTGTCAAACTTAGGGCATTAATTTGATAAAAAAAAAATAGGCATATTGCAAAACATTAAACAACAATAAAATTTAACACATCAATTAATATAAATAACCATAGTATTATTAGATTTAAAAAGGTTCTAAAAGGCGCGAGGCGTGGTCGAGGCGTAGAGGTCAAGCCTCAAGCCTTAGGAGCCTAGGCGTAAAAAGGCGTTTTTCCTTTTTTTATTATTTTAATTATTCTAAGGCTAGTAATATAATAAAATAATACATACCTTGAATTTTGAAAATATATTCATATGTTTGGTAGCCATCTTTCTCATATTCATGCTCCATAACCAATATTTGTCAACTAATCCTTCGTTTTTTTAAAAAAAAGTGTGCCTTAAGCCTTTTACCAAGAATAAGGCGTAATAAGGCGTGGGCGATGCGTTTCTCCCAAGCCTCAAGCCTAGGCGGGCCTTTTAGAACACAGGATTTAATAAAAGGGGCATATACCAAATAGTCCATTAAACTACTTTTAATACGTGTATAGTCCAAGTCTTTTTATTTTGCACCAGAAAGTCCTTCACCATGCCAAAAACGCTTTAACATGCCGCTAGCGCGGACCTTTAAAGATAAGAGAATATGGGACTTTTTTGTACAAAATAAAAGGCTTGGACTAAATGTGTATTAAAAAATATTCGAGGGACTTTTTGGTATTTGATCCTTAATAAATATACATAAATATAATAAAGTAAAAACCACATACCAACAATAAGCCAATAACAATTCACCAACCATAAATAACAACCAAAATACCAAATTAAACTATGTTAATCAACCATAAAATTAAACCAAATCAAACATTTAATTAATCAACAATTTATTAAACAGATAAAATCTAAACAAAAATAAATCGAACCCTAAAATAGAAAACAATTATCAATTTGTTACCTTAAGAGGGAGAAAGAGAGAGAGGTGTTCCTAACGGAAGCCAAGAATCCCGCCGGTGGCAACAATGGGCTGAGTCTTGTTCGGTGGGGTGAGCCCATTTCTTTAGGGAAAGCACTGGATGAAAGAGAAATGAGGCTTTTTTTGGTTTGGGTAAGTAAATGTTAGATTGTGGTGCTTTTGGGTATAGAATCAAGGGTAAAAGGCGGGTAGTCAAAAGTTAAAATTTCCAAACTTTATCATATTTGCATAAGTGAACCTAAAAATCTTGCAAAAATTCAAATCAACCCTAAACTTCGTAATTTTTCTTCCCAAAATCCTGACTGAGGCACTTGCCCTACTTATAGTTTTTACAAACAAAAAGAGCAGAGGCTTCTAATCGCAGGATATGTTCTACACCTACCTGTGATGTCTACCAACCCAAATTTCTCCATTGATACACAATTTTTGCATCTCCAGCCTATACTTATTTGCCCGATCTCTATTTCCTGCCAACTACACCTACCTACCTAGGACAAACCTATGTTCCTTTCTCCTCTTTTTATTACTTATTTTCATTTTTTAATTAATTTTTTTTACTTCTCAGGTTTTCTCCCATCTCTATACATATTATGCTTCATTTATTCTTTTTCCAGCACATTCTCTTCTTCTTTCAAGAGAGCAGTGGGCATACAAAGTCTTACTTTGAACTGTCCTCAGTTCAATGACATTTTATTCACATTTCCCATGCTGCTTTCCTCCACTTCCTCTCTTCAGACTCACTTTCGGTCTGCGTAGGTACAACAAGCTTCAAGCTGGCTCACATCATCTCTACTCTTCCCTCATCGTCCTTGCCCTTCTTTCACTCTTGCCCTTAAGGCAATTATTCAACCCCAGCTCACATTTAACCCTTATAATCTGATTCAGAGGACGAATACTCTAGCATCCTAATCGGTTGATCACCGGTTAGTAATCTTCAGATCAAGGAGTTTTTTAGAGTAACTAGAAGGTAGGAGTGACAAAAGAAGACCAACTTAATTAACCAGTTGATCCCAATCATTTAAAACCCATCTAAACACTATATTTAAACGGGTGGGCTCACCCAATTAAACCCATTTAATTAAAAGGTTGAGTTGGGTTATTATTGGGTTAGCCATTAACCCAATAATCCTTTGACCCCAAAATCAAAATCTCCTAATTAGCAATCTTATGTCTAAGACGACTTCTCTCTATCTATCTGATTCTCAACGGTTTCTTGCAGGATTTCGTGTTCAACAGGAAGATTTAGTCAATCCACCTTGATTCTCGTCGGATTCTCACCGTCACGGGGGTTGAGTTTGTCTCAACTTCTCAATTTTAACATCGTCTTAATTTAACCTTTTAAGCTTCTTCATCCATGGGTAAGCTTTTGTTCCTTATTAATCCATCTATAATGGTAGCAACAACATATCACTTTCAGGTGAGACCATTGTATTTCAGTCATTTATTACAAAATACCTAGACATAGTACTGGTATATCGTTATGTATCTTAATCACCAAGTCTTATAATTGGCCACCAAGTTTTTTAAGCCTAATAACAGTCTCATGTACAAGTAAACATTGCATTAATACATATCATATTTTCTCAATTTCTCTCTCTACATTCACATAGTATCAGAGCCTATATTCTAGGCCTCGTCATCTTCTGCTTCCATCGGTGGGTGACGTTTCATGTCACTCGTCAGACCACTCAACAACCACCGCATCATCACTACCAGCTAACAAAACACCGTAACAAACCCATCACATCAGCCAAATACCCAAGATTAAAACAAACGACCTAATACCAACCATCTCAAAATCTCTGCCGAAATCACGTGTGACGTTTTGTGGTTTGATGGCTAAGACTCATCCGAATGTGGTTGGGTGAGTTTGTTGGACAAAAGATGTTAATTCCGGTGAAGAAATTGAAAAGAAAGTGCAGACTTGTTCAAAATCGAGGGAGAGAGGCGGATACGAAGTCGGTGATTGTTGATTCGCGATGATTAAGCGATTGTGTGTAGGACAGCTAACTAGAGGTGGTGAGCCGAAACGGAGAATGTCGATGGAAGTGAAAGATAACGAGACCTAGAATATAAACTCTGATACCATGTGAATGTAGAGAGAGAATGAGAGAATCTTATGTGTAGATGTAATGGTTAACTTGTACATGGGCCTGTAAGTACGCTTACAAAACTTGATGGCCAAATATAAGACTTGGTGATTAAGATACATAACAACATACTAATATTATGTCGATATAATTATACACTAGCATGTAGATATAATTATACACTAGCATCCCCCTCAAACTCAACAAGATGGTTAAGTATTGAACTACTTGAATTTGCTAATCAAATCTAACGTTAGATAAAGGTGATGATATCAGCAATCAACGTCAACAACATCAACCAAATCTATTAACAAACTTCGTCGATTTCCGACAAGCCTCATCGGCGCCAATCAACCCCTCCTACATTCTCAACCCTTGCCACCACACGCCTATAAGCTCCACCGCGATAATTGCGAGTGAGATCCACTCGCTGCATCACCTCTAGCTCACCGTCAATCGAACCCCGAAATCTTCCATCTCCTTTCCTATCAATTACTGGGTTTTCTCAACCCCGAATCACTCATAAATAATGATAAACCCAATACCCATCTAATTTCCTCTCTAAACAACCCATTATCTCCTCTTTGATGATGTCTAGACCCAACGAACCCCATCAAAATCTCTTTACCCTAACATTGTCATGATGCTATCTTACCATCGTCAAACTCAACTCCAAATCACTAGATACTTAATTTCATAACAGAACCGAGTCAAATCAAATTGAAACCCATATCAACTTAGATTGATTCATCACCTAGTCATCATGAACTTAAAAGCCTATCAGCCTCACCACTAACACCAATCTCCACCATTGAGATTTTAGTCCATGTCTCATGACACCATCAATAATGAAGAAATATCTTATTTCCTCTCCATTGCTTTATTTTTCAATCCCATTTGACTTTAACATTGTCGGCATCTACAATTGCCGACTCGTTGGTCATTGTTCCCGCTCGTCATCTCTAATTATCTCACATGCACACAATCACCGCGAATCAACCATCACCAACTTCATCTCCGCCTCTCCCCCCACGATTATGAAAAGGGCTACACTTTTTTCTCAGTTCTTCGTCGGCATCGGCACATTTTGGGCAGCAAACTCACCCAATCGTATTTGGATGAGATGAATCTCAACCATCAAACTCACAAAGAGAAAGCGGGTATGGATTGAAATATTAGAGATTAGGCTCAAATTAACATTCCTTTGATCGTTGTAGGCGATTTCAATTCGGTTTCGACATATTTTAAATATGTAGGTATATCCCCAAATGGCATCTTGTGTTTAAAACTTTTAGTTATCATTAATTCTCCGTCGCTAGTATCCTACGATACATGATATGTATCCCGATACGATACATGATACACAAGTGAAATGACACGAGTCACACATCTGAATCGCAAATGCCTTGTATCTCAAGCGTATCTTTCTGTATCCCGATACGATACTTGTATCTTATGCACACAGCGATGACTCAAAAAATTTTAGCCAATTTTCTGGGGAAAAAAACTAATTTTGAGCTCTTTGGGGCTTCCGATTTTATGATTCTTTCTCTTAGCCTTGTGAAATGACTGGAAAAAAAACAAAAAATAACAAAAACCCTTTAAGAATTCTAACTTTTTCTCAATTCCTTATCTTGTGCAATCTACCACTTCATTTTCCGTGTGTGAAACCCACTTCACTGTTTGCGATTCTCATTAAGAAAATAGTAACTTTTAAATGAAGTTTTATATGTCATAAGATTGTTTTGTTAACGTTATGTATATTTATTATGGAATATTGAACCTGACTAGTTCGACGCGCGTTAGTATACTCATTTAGACAATGTTATGCATATCCAATGTTTAAAAAGGCGTTTGAGGCTTACGCCTCGAGGCGAGGCGTTCAAAAAATGCCTTGAGGCTTAAGCCTCAGGGTTGAATTTGAGGCTTACGCCTCGGTGCGCCTCGAGGCTTACGCCTCGGTGCGCCTCACGCCTTGTTGTTGAGGCGCGAAAAAAAAAACTCTTGTTCTTTTTTTTGTTTTAAAACTGCACTTAACTTGTACTATTTACTATTGTAAATTGAGAAAAAATTTTAAAAAATAACCAATATGTTAATGAAAATTAAAAAACTTATTTTGTCAATTTGATTTTGTTTGAAATAAATGTACTAAATTAACTTCAATATGATTTTTTTTTTAAAGTTTCCAGTTTTTTGGTTTTCAACTTAGATTAATATGTTATCTTTAACTAAACTGAATATATATTAAGAAACTAATATATTTCAAAGTTTTTTTTTTTTTTTAATAAACTTAGGTTGATATGTTTTATTATTTTTTAAATAAAATTGCTGTTTTTTTAATCTTAGCTTATAAATCAATGTTTTTTAATAAATTTGTTTGTTAAGTTGCATTGATTAATTTACTGTCATAATATAAAATAACCAATATGTGAATGAAGCTAAAAAAATGATTTTGCCAATATGATTTTGCATTGATTAATTTATTGTCATATTATAAAATAACCAATATGTTAAAATTGATTTTCTCAAATTGTTTTTTTTAAAAGTTATCTCGGGGGAACGAAAAAATGTCAAACTATGTGAGAAAGTCCTCAAGGATGTTTTTTTTTTGTAGTTTTATTTTATATTTCTTTGTTATTTTATTTTTATGGTTTTATTAGTATTTTTTTAATATTATTTTGCTCCTTTTTTTTCTTTTTCAGTGAGGCTTACGCCTCGCCTCTCCGCGACTAAAACGCCTCGCGTCGCCTTTCGCCTTTTTAAACATTGTGCATATCAAATGATGGTTTTTAATGTATAATGTTCACATTATTAATCTTATTCTTATAAAATTCGATATTTTTTTCGAAATTATTGGACTCTTTAAATAGCGTTGTGTATCGCCTTATACAATGACCGAGTTTGGAAAATTGGGCATTAGAGTCGTAAACTGCGATCGAAATTTTGCACAATTAATTTAAAAGTCCAATTTGTTTAATTTATTTTTACATTTCTTGTCTCTTTCACTTTGCAACATTAATCATGTCATAAAATTGGTTTAAAACTAAAATACGTCGTATAATTTATTGAAAGTGTTTTCTTATGGATTTTTTTTTAATTTCTACAACTTATATTATTTTGGGGAAAGTACTCTTAGGTCCCTATCAAACAAATTTTAAACAGTAAAGGAATTTTGATAAATTTTAAACACTTAGGTCCACTAATCCTCTTCTTGTAGAAGTCTACGCTAGTGGCATAACAAGTGGAAAATTATCAACAAGGGACCTAATTGTAAATTGCCCTATTATTTTTTTGTACCATATCTTCCTATACGTATCCTGATACACGATGTGCGATACATAGGATTTTCGATACGCAATATATATCCCAATTTGACAGCTGTGCATTAATTCTTAACAATCACATGGTTTAACCTCTAACGACTGACCTTTTACGTGGACAAAAAAGAGAAGACACTAGCCTATTCAGATATGTATAATTTATCGTAAAAAAGGTAAAAAAAAAAAAGGGTCAAACTGGATGGTCCGGTCCCAATCCAACTCAGATTTGAACTGACCTCATTTGACAATTATATTCATGGTTCAATGTCTTGACCGAGTTGGTATCGCAAGGCACCACTCCGACTCCCATAGGCGAATCAAAGAAAAATATTTATCGTGGTATATCGCTGCGATATCGACGATTCAGAGATGTGACACTAATATCTCGGACGAGACAACTGAAAATCAGTCAAGTTGATCAAGAAGGAGAACCCAAATCAAGAAGAAGAAGAAGTTTTTAACGAGAAGAAGCAGCCCATTTTTTGGCCGCCTTGTGTTCTTAGAAGTCGGCTTCAAATCTCAGTTTTCTAGTGTTTCTGAAAGAGGTACTTTGTAGGTGGCTTCGTAAAGAGGTAAATTTAAGTCTGTCGGCCTTTTCTTTTTCACCTGAACGTTTTTTTTAAGATATGCTTTTTGTTTTTGTTCATATTTCATTTGCTAAAAAACTGTACTGTATAAAATAAACAGTTAAATGCTTTTACAAAAAACTAGACTGTACTAAATAAACTGTACTACACAAAAAACTGTACTGTACAAAAACAAAAAAACAATTAAATGCTTGTACATTTGCGTTTCACAGTTGTAGAAGTTCAATTTATTGTACAAAATAAAATATAACCGTTTTGTAGAAAAAAAATAATTAAAAATTATCTTTTTACATTTGTTTTTGGCATTGATAAAAGTTCATTGTATCTTTTTGTTAAAAAAAAGGATAATATTTTTGTATATAATAACAATACGTAAAAATAACAGTTTCTATATTTGTTTTTTTGTACAAAATAATAATCAAAAGTTTAACAGTTTTAAAATTTGTTGTAAATTTATCATATGAATAAAAAATGGTTTGTTGTACATTTTTAACATTAGTAATATGACTTCGATTAAAATTTGTTGTACATTTTTAATAAATTAGTACTATTTCTTAAAAATTTGGTGTACATTTTTTAAAAACTATTATTATTTCTTAAAAATTAGCAGTATCCCTTAAAAAATTGCTAATATTTCTTAAAAAATGCTCTCTATTTTGTAGACCACATTTTCAAATTATGGGTCATTTAGCCACTCATCCCAACCATATGGTTCATACTTTTATCCTTATCCTACGGGGGGAAATTATCCTTATTCACATCATTACCACGATCGATATCACCACTAGATAGGGAGTTGAAATGATGAAAAAAATGTGATAATTTCTATGCAACCTCTTTATCTAGATTGATGTGTCATTTACTTGTTTTTTAATTTAATATTAATTTATAATGGAATATTGAATTTGACTAGTTCGACCCACGTCGATATAATCAATTTAACAATGCTATGAATATAAAAGGATTATTCTGAACTTATCTGATTGATACACATTATTAATCTTGTTTTTTTAGAAATTTTTTTGAAATTTTTTGGGCTCTCTAAGTAGCATATCTTTGTGTATTGCCTACCATAATTATATTGTTTGGATCGGACTCATTAAACCTCGACCCATTAGTGAACCGCTCATTTGCCATGCTTAAGGAGTAGGTTTGTCAATCACAAGTAGGTTGTGTTGAATCTGAAGTTTTGAATCTGAATTTGAAAAATGAAAAATGGGTTTGTTACTGTATCTGAAGTTTGGAATGTGAATTTGAAAAATGAAAAATGGGTTTGTTAATGATTCAGACTTCGTAGGTTCATTTACCTCTTAATCAAAAATAGCCTTTACACTCTTAATCACTTTAAAAAAAAAAACTATTTGGTATCTCTTAAAACAAACAATACCTTGAGTTCAAAACCCACATCAAACATTCAAAATTTCTCACCAAAATTGCCAATCATGACATTGATATAATAAATCCAGTACAATAACATGTAATATAATTAGCAATACTTTAGGTATTTTCTTAAAGAAACACAAACCCACTTACCTTAAGGTCCGAAAAAAGTCTCAAAGCTCATCCTCCATCCTCAAATACTCCCCAATATCGGCCTGGTGCAGCACAACAATCCCATTGGGGTCCATCTTCCTACAATCCTGTGTAGATTTGGCTGCAATCCCAAACCCCAACGGCACATCCGACATTGAAAAGACCACAACCCCATCTTGAGGCACAATATTCTCCGTTATCCTCCCCAACCCACCTTTCAAAACATGGTTCCCGTACAAAAACGACATTTCACTGGTGGGTTTAAGCCAAACCTTGTGTTTGGCATTGGCGGCGAGGAGGTTTAAGGAGTGGATGGTGAGGTGAAAGTGGCCGCCTTTTGTGAACTTGCCGATGTTGGTGCCGAGAGAGACGAGGTTGTCGCGTTTGACGTTGGTGGCTCGCTTGACGAGGGCTTCGCTCACGTAGTGGACTCGGTTGCGGTTGAGGCGGAAGCAGTAGCGGCCGGGATTGGGGTCGGGGCCTTCGTGAGAGGGGCTATCCACGATGTTCTTCAGGTTGTTGCCGGTGAATTTGAACAGCTTTTCGAATACTTGAGTCGTCTCGTTCTCGTCTAGTGGCCTCATTGCTCTGTTTTCGCTATGCTTTTCAACCCTAATGCGGAGTTGCTGGGCTTATATACTATACTTTTGGGACTTAGTTATGTATCAAACCTGTTCAATACTATAAAACACTTACGAAGCCGAGGTTAATTCTATTTAGACCATGGTTTTAAATACCGATATCAGGTAACGTAAGAGTTGCGGTAGCGGTGTAATGGTATTGGAGTATCGAACGTAATATAATGGAAATTGGTTACAGCGCATAAATCCATAAAATGAAATAATACTTTTATTTTGACTATATAATATTGAATTTAATTAACATATGAATTATTAAAGCACGTAAAAGCATTTTATTACTTTATCAAATTCTAAAAAGTAAAAACACATTACCCAATAACTTAATATGCCTAAATGTCATTACACAATTATGATATTACTATCACCATACCACTAAACAAATATAATAATAAACTTAATTACATTTTATTTACACCTTATATTTTTGGGGTACAATGTGATTTCTCATATCATTCGTTAAAAACAAGATGAAATAAAAAATTTGTTTGTTTGTTTTTTTCGGAACTTAATTAACAAAAATTGCACTGCTCTCTCCTCTTACGACACTTAAAACAAAAATCAAACAATTTTTTTTTCCTCTCAACCACAAAATGAGATAAGGTTATTTGTTTACTTTAAATATCACAAGAAAACCTCTCTTTCTCTCTCTCACGGCACCAGCTCTCTTCCCCCTCTCAACCACAAAATCCCAAATATCAAATACACTTACCACACCATACTCACTACTCACCTTGAAAATCCGAGAAATGCCGATCGCATGTCCAAATCCAACTCCAACGCCCACTGTAACTTGATTTGCAGGATATTTGTTGTTCATTTGGTAATATTTTCTTTCTTTCTTTCTTTCTTTCTTTGTCACTCAAAAGTTGCTGCTAAAGAAACTTACCAAATCTCTGTTTTTTTATCCTTTCTCTTTTTCATTTTTCATTAAAAAAATCGAACCGTAACGGTTGGTAACAGGTTGTAACGGCGTTACCGTTACGTATCGCATTCGTAACGGAATACGGGTGTGAATTGAGTACACCCCGATATATTGGTATTTATCCGAATTGGTTCCTCGAGATACCATTACGTAACGGCCGATTCGTTGCGTAATGGTCGTCTTTTAAAACCATAATTTAGACCCTCTTCGATAGAAAAGTAGAAATATACAAATAATATCAGGACAAATGACTCCAGGGCAAATAATTTCAAAATAAAACAATATTTTTCAACATGTATATATTTGATACAAGTTGGAAAATTATAGATTTTCTACCTTTTCTATCAAACACAAAAGCTAAAAAATAAAAATAAATGTGAAAATTTTATTTACATAATATATAAATAAACAAAAAAATATATATGAAATACATGAAATGTTTTAAAAATATACGAAATATATGAAATATTTTTTAAAAATATATGAAATATACGGAAGTTATTAAATATAGGAAAAATACACGCAATATACGATATATAGGAAATATTTAAAAATATATTCAAAATATATAACTATATATATATATATATATATATTAAATATACGAAATATATTAAATACACAAAATATATAAATGTACGACATATATGCAGTATACAAAATATACATATATACTAAAATATATTAAATATAAAAATATACGAAATATAAAAATATACAAAAAATATTAAATATATGAAATATACGCACTAAACATATATACGAAATATATAAATACATGGAATATATTAAATATATACATATATGAAATATACGCAATATATATGAAATATATAAATGTACTGAATATATAAATATACGAAATATATTAAATATACGAAATATATACATATATGAAATATACGCAATATACATATATACTAAAATATATCAAATATATAAATATACGAAATCTATACATGTATGAAATATACGCAATATACGGAATATACAAATATACTAAAATATATGAAATATACGAAACATATAGATATATGAAATATACGAAATATATATTTACAAATTTACGAATTATATATATTTATATATTTACGAAATATATAGAGTAATTTAAAAAAATGGCTTTGAGTGATTTGCCACTCAAAGAGGGCAAACAAAAACACTTCTCCCCACCCCCCACCCCCCAAAAAAGAATTGGTTTCTACCTTAAGGTGACAAATTGTGCTTAAGGGTGTTGTACATGGTAAACAAAATACAAAACAAATTTAGGCTATTCAACGGTCAAAAAGTTGAAATATTTTGAAATTTTCTAACTTTTTGAAATTTGCTCTGAATTAAAGTTGTTTATGATCATTATTTTTATCCTTTTATTTTCTCAAGACATTTCTTCTTTTCCCATATTATTGCTTCTACCCTGTCTCTTATTTTCCCTGCCTTGCAAAAGCCAAACGCAATGACATTTCTTCTCCTCCCATATTATTTCTCCCACCCCGTCTCTTTTTATCCTAGCTCTTTGAACCTGCCAAGTCAATATTCATCGAATGGCTCCACATTTGGTTCTCTCTTCTGATTGATTAGATATTCAAAAGACAAACTTTTCACTTTCTTCTTTCCTTTTATTCTTCAATCCAATAGCTTAACATCGATGATTAACGGGACTCTTCGCCAGAATCTTCACCCTCTAAAAACCCTTTTGATCTCCTCAACGAGTAAGACCAGGTTTTGCTTTGTTTTAATTTCTTTTCATTTTTTTACCTTCTTTTTAATTGATGGGTATTTTGTTGCATTCATAGTTATTGTTGTTAAAAGATTTATGGCCAACAAGATTTGGTAACAAGAAAATAATGGGTTATTAATTTATTTTTTCCATGTTTAGACTAGGTTTGGGTTTCTGCTTCTTTTTAATGTAATAGAATTGATGGATATTTGTTTTTATTCATAGTTATTGTTGCTTGACCCTGTTGTGAATTAAAAATAAGATTTTTTTTTTAATTTTTACCTTTTTAAAATTAATCTACTAAAATTGACGGGTATATGTTTTTATTCATGGTTATTGTTGTTAAAACTTGTATTTAGCCAACAAGATTTGGTGAGAAGCGGTGATGGGCCTGAGTTTTTTTTTTTTTTTTTTTGTGGGGGGGGGAGGGGGAGGGGGGTGTTATGCATAGTGTTCAAACTAGGTTTGGTTTTATGCCTTCTTTTTAATCTACTATAATTTTTGGGTTTCTTTTAATTTTTTATTCATAATTATTGTTACTTGAACCTATTGTGAATTAAAAGAAGTTTTTTTTTTAATTTCTACCTTTTTTAATTGATCTGCTAGAATTTATGGGTACATATTTTTATAGAGAATTAAGGTAAAGGTCGTGTTCCTTCCTATATTTGAATTTTTAGGACAATGCTTTTCAAGTTTATAAATCTAGTCCCTGTGGTACAATAGCATTTATTTGTGTGGTCCCTTTAGAGTTAGGAGCTCATTTTTTTTGTCCGCGCCAGCGGCACCATTTTTCATGGTGTTTTTAGTACAGGGACTAAATTTATAAAATTATGTGGAGTGTCCTATTTTTATACACTTTGAGAATTATGAAGACCTTTCCCCAAAATCCCCTTATTTTTATTCATAATCATTGTTGCTTCACGCTCTTGTGAACTAATTAGATATTCAAAAGACACAAACTTTTCACATTCTTCCTTCCTTTTATTCTTATATCATCTTATCCACTCTATCTTTATATATGTGTTCAGTCCTCACTGATTCATCTTCCCCCAATTTTCTTTTTTTCTGCAATGGTATTAAGTCCTCGATTGTAATTTGTTCTCACTCTTCATCATCGGGTAATACGATTCGAACGGTTTAAATTTTCATAGGCTCATTTGTTCATCAATAAGTCTTTTTTCTTCCAAGTTTTTTTAAATATAAAACACTATAAGACACGATAACGACTTAAATTTTTTACACAAATACCAGATGACACGAATTAGTGTCAAAAATACCTAACAGAAATATTAATTATCGTGTCAATTTTGGATAACTTTTGTGTTATTTTGTATCGTTTTTTCGTGTTGTTTCTATAATTACCACCACTATTGCTAACCTTATATTCTATTTTTGCTTTCCTAATTTTGTTATTTCATTATATAGAAAAATAGTATTATAAACTTAATATTGAATTTGTTATTGGATAGTAATCACTTGAATGATGACAATTGAATATTGGTACTTTATCTATTGTTTTCATGGTATAATTATAGGAGTAATATTCAAATATTGAGTAATAAAAGTCATGGATTTTCGAATGTTTTTCCTTTTTTGTTGAACAACACAATCAGTAGTATTGCCATCTGCTAAGGTACAGGGGTGATTTTTTCAAAATGACGATCACAATAGTCTGGCCCGCGCATCGCGCAAGTTTTCATCTAGTTGTATATAATACACCTACAACCATTAATCTTTTGTATGTCTCGTTAGGTTCATGTATTTCTAGTAAATGGTTAAGTTATCCAATTTAGAGGGTGCCCATATTAAGCACTTAAATTTATGATGAATGCACCCCCCTTTTATAGGAGTTCATCATATCTTTAAAGAGATACATGATAAATAAGATGTAAAGTGATCATCCAAGCTTAAATCGCCTCTTGGTCGGCACAACAAAAGAAATGGTGCGAATTCCATAGAAATCATGGTCACAACGAATAAGTGTCTTAACTCTAAAATATGGTAATGAAAGACTAAATAAATATGTCATTTGTTCCGATCAAGCTCCCTAACAACACAAGGATAGCAGTGACAAACATCAATCATCGTTCCCCGATAAAAAGAAAGATAAAGGGTGAAAATACAAAAACGATGATGATGATTTATAACATGAGGATGAGTTCGAACTCCCAAAGAAGATTAAGGGACTAAAGGATTTTATTGGTGTGATCTCGTTCGAAATGTAATTCATTGCATGAGATGTAGCTGATGAAGGTGAATCACTGGTGGAGAGAATAGCATATACTAACAAAGCTAAAGATTGCATTAGTAAAGGCTCAAAAGGAAGTGAATTTGACTTAAGCTATAGAAGTCTGCACTTGTAAAGTAAAAAAAAGATTGCTTTCTCAAATGCCAACCTCAGTGGTTTGTTATACCACCATGATGACTATTTAGTTGTAAATCTTCTAATTCATGAACGCGCAGTACAAAGAGTCTTGTTAAACAATAGTATCTCCACTCACGTACTCTTCTATGACTTCTTCAAGAAATTAAAGCCCTCAGAGGGAAAATTGTTTCCCTACAATCATCCCCTGATTGGTTTCTTGGGGGACAAAGTATATCCGTTAGGAACGATCGAACTAGAAGTCACAGCAGGAACATCATTGATCGGTAACACTTAGAAGACGAGTTTCTATTTCATTGATGAAAATGTCTTATCAGCGTATACTATTATTTTTAGGTGTGTTGGGCTTAAAAAAATTGAGGTTATTTTCCTGCTAGTGGGTTTTTCCTCTTAAATCTATTAAAATCCTTCTTTAAGATCCTTTAATGGTGTTTCAATGATATTTTAAGGCAGGGCTAACAATTTTTGACACGAATCAAACTCGACACAAAAATGACAAGTTCGAGTCATGTATAAACATGTTTGGTTCAAAATCAAACCGGGCCCGATTAACCCACAACTTAAACTGGTCATGTCTTGGGTTGAACCCGCTAACTCGCATTGGACCCACAGTTGACACTATTAATTTTTGGGTCATTTTCAAGTAAAAAAATTAACATTTGTAAGCACAAAATAAAATTTGCCCTTGATTGTTTCTTTTTACTATTGATCCAATGGTGTTCAAGAAAAGTTTGAGGTAAGTTATAAAGTAAAGCCTAACGAGTACGTTTGTCAAACTCAACTAAAAGTAAAAAACCTTAGGTTAAGTTTTTCTCCCTCTCTCTCCTCGGTAGTCTTCTTTTTCTTTCCCTCTCTTCTCGCACTCTTCTCTTCTCCTCTAACTAACGTCGACGTCTCCCTCTCTTCTCCTCCAACCAGCGTTGGCGACTTCACTCTCCCACTAGCGTCGCAGATCCTCTCATCTTCTTCCTCACAGCGCCAGTAGATCCACTCCAACCGAGTGTTTCCTCCCCGAGCTTTTCCTACAAGAATATATATAGAGAGAGATTTATTATAGATTTAATTCATTACAAATTCAGACCTATATATAGCTTCATGACATACCCAGATTCATACAGAGACTCTTTACAAATTCAGATTCATTATTTACAGATTTATATATGTATTTATTTGCAATTGTGTTTTATTTTTAGATGACGGTTTGGATGTAAATTTACTCTAATTCCATTGATGTTGATGTGTAACAATGGATGACGAGGATGACGATGTTGTGGAAGTGGAGGTAGAGAAAGAAAATGATGCAAACAAATCAACTACTACTGTGAAGGGTCAAGTCAAAGGAGATAAGCGTAAAAGGAGACTTACTCATGCTGTATAGGTTTTCTTTGATAGTCTCAAGCAAAATGGGGTGGATGGTAAATCAAGATGTAAGTGCGAGAAGTTTGGAATCATTTTCATTTGTTATGGCAAGTATGAAACTGGTAATTTAAAGCGTTATTGGAAAATATGTCCAAGAACTACTACTCATGATATAGGACAATTAATTATTGAACAACAACTAGAGGCATCGGCTCTATCATTTGGTGTCCCAAGGATTGATCCTGAAATATTTAGGGATATGTTGATTGCTACATTCGTTATGCATGATTTACTATTTTTATTTATTGAGTATAAGGGCATAAGATCGATCTTTTTGTATTTACGTGATGATGTCTTACTTATATCTCACAACACCACTAAGGTTGTCGTGCTAAAATGTATAATAGGGGGAATTCTAGGGTTAAACAAATGATTGATATAACTCCTGGTAGTGTATGCTTAACTTCAAATTTGTGGTCTTTAATTGTCACAAATGGGTATATATATATCATGACACATTTTCTTGACAAGGATTGGGTTTTGCAAAAAAAAAACAAGGTATTAAATGTTTCATACATGGAACCTCCAAACAATGGGGTTTCTTTGTGTGATAATTTCTTTATTTTTTAAGGGAGTGGGGGATTGAAAAAAATTATTTTTTATGGCCCTAGATAATTGATCTTCAAATGATTCATTTGTTGGTATGTATTAAACACAGTTGAATGTTAGGAAAGCTCTTTTGTGCAATAAGAAATTCTTTCACATTAGTTATTGTGCACACATCCTTAACTTGATTGTTCAAGATGGTTTGAAAGAGATTGACATGGTTGTTCAAAAAATTCGTGAGATCATTATGTATATTAAGGGTTCACACGATAGGAAAGTAAGCTTTGTTGAATGTGCAAAATTATTGTCGATTGATGTTAAGAAAGGTTTAAGACAAATTATTACTATAAAATGGAATTCAATATTCCTAATTCTTTAGTGGAATATTTTCTACCATCAAGTCTTTTCCCATTTGATATTAAGTGACTATAATTACAAGCATTGTCCTTCGGACAGTGAGTGGGAGAAAATATGTAAGTTTTTAGCTATATTTCATAATTTAACTTGTGTTTTCTCTCGAACAACATATCCTACCACAAATTTGTACTCTCCTTTAGTGTTTATGGCATACTTGACATTGAAATAACAAATCGAAAGTAATGACCCATACTTACAAAACATGGTTGTCACGATTGATGCAAAATTTGAGAAGTATTTGGCTAATTTTAGCACAATTTTGGTTATAGCGGTGATATTAGATCCTCCGTACAAGATTCACTTTGTGGATTTTTATTATAAGAAAGTGTCTAGGATTGGTTCACTTGAATTTTTGAAAATTTAAGAAAATCTGTTTATACTTTTTGTTGAATATGATTGATTCGTCCTGAATCATTGCACATATTGCCTCTCGAAACTTATGCTTTCTAGCCCCTTCAGGCACTTTAATTCCTATAATTATGCTCAATAACTAGTCAACCTACGTTTTATAATCTAACATGTTATTTGAGGTATTATTGAGTGTTTGTAGGTATTAAGGTGCTTAGTGTGAAGTTTGACAGCATTCTGGTAAAGTTCCGTTGCAAATTGGCACGTTTAGGGGCAATTTAATAAATTCACACTTTGGAATTTTTTCCCAAAGTCTTCACAGAAGTTGAAGTTCTTGGGACAAGCTTCGCATGGCCACGAACAATGCATGAATCCAAGCCGTAACGAAGAAGTTACGGGCCTTTGATCGAAGGAAGAATTATAAGAAATTCACAATGACACAAACATTTAAATAAATTCCACTGGTGTCCTCTCCCCCAAAATTGCAACAAGGGTCCAATTCGACCATGGTCTTTGGCACGATTTGCAACGGGTCCTTACTGTCGTGATGGTCTTTTGCCATATACAGCTGGTCGATTTCAATGGGTGGAGGTCTTGCTTTTGCCATATGTTGCACATGTGTAGCAAAGGGATTGATGGTTTTAGCTTTGGGGTGTTAGCAGGTCTCGGCAAAGATAGGATAGCAGTGGGAAGTTTCTGCAGGACCGGTCGATCGGCCCAGCCCCACTGAATGACCAGTGATTTGGTTTTTGCCGTGGGAGCTTCACAGAACGTTTTTCCCCTTTGACCGGTCGACCGGGTACCCACACGCGATCGACCGAGTTTGCTATCTTGGCCGCATTTTGTTACTTCTTGTCCCTTTTCTTTTCTATTTTCTTTTTCTTTTATTTTTGTTTCTTTTATTTGTAACTTACTATAAATATAGACTTTAGTTTATTTTTGTATATTTCTAGTTTTTCCCTTCTCTCTTATTTAGGTTAGTTTAGGGTTTGGAGAGGGAGTGGTGAGTGTGCCATTTTCTCCCTCCTAACGTTTACTCTTATAGTGGGTTTACCCATTTGTAGTTGTGTAAGAACACTATTCCTCTTTCTTCTCCATTTATGTAAGTTGTTTATTTCTTTATTGCTTGTCTTGCTATTTAATTACTTGCTTTGTAGTGTAGATTTATTTCTTTCTTTACCTTGCTTTATTTACTTGCTTTGTTAATTAGGTTTAATTTCCTGCATTTAATTACATGCCATTTACTATGCTTTCTAGCTAATTTAAATTAGGCTGTGTTGGATTGAACTCACTTAGGGTTGATGGTTTCTTTGCTATGGTGATGGTTTTTACTCGTTTATTTCGATTGGGTTATCCTAGTTATTATGCCTAGGAGATTTAACGGGGTATATCACGTATGCTCCGTATTTACGACCTTGCGTGCATAATTTTCGGGGTATTTGTTGACGCCAAAATTATAGTAGTCTTTTATGAGAATTTAGGGGTGTGACAACTCTTGATTTAATTAATTAACGAAACGCGATCCAATCTTAATGACTTGTAAAGCCATATAACCATTTATACCCATTAACTCGAGGTGAGAGATATCTGTCGAAACCTATAGTTTTTATTCCTTTTTGTAATCTAGTTTAAATACCCATGCCTAGTATAATCTTTTCTTTTGTTAACAATTATCTTTTACACTTTTATTTTAGAAGTATTAAACCGAATAAATTCTAACAACTTGTTTATGTGGATTTTTGATACCCGGATTGGCCGCTATACTCCCTTAATAGAGTATAGTCAATAGTTTAGGTTTTTGTATTGATTTGATGAGCCGAATGTAATAAACGACCGGCATCGGTGACGCAACACCGTGACAAAACCCAGTCAATCAAAATGGTGACGTTCTCGAGGATGATTTGCTTTGAATCTTAATTGATTTAGTGCTTTGATCTCGATAACTTGCTCTATCAAATGGTGTCGTTGCCGGGGAGTTTTTGTTTTAGAATTTAATTGATTTAATATTTCGTAGTATTTTTATTTATTTATATTCTTTGTTAACAATTTTAGTAATACTTCTACATTTGAGCTCCAAGAAACGCTTGAATTTTTCGGTCGCGCATCACTTTGTGGACTTTGCCACCTCGATAATTTTTGGGGTAAGCATGTCTTATTCCAATTATTTCGATAATCGTAATGATAATTCTCAAAATTCCCCTTCCCCTATGACTTTTGGTCAATAGTTACATACCCAAAAAATTGCAAATTATAAAATGTATTTGAGTGAGTATAACAAAAATCAAATTATAGCTTATGGAAATTTTGGAATGATCATTTCAATTTTGGGTCATAAGGTCCTTATAATAAGAATGGTGAAACTAAATGCATTAGCTTTCAAAATTCTTATATTAATGATTTTGATAGTAGTTATGATGATAACTTTTAAGTTTCGCATTTTTAAGAATTCGCGCCTCGGCCTATGACCTTCGGTGAGGGCTTGCGCATGCTTGAAAATGAAAAAATTGAAAATCGTTATTGGGAAGAAAACCGTTGTTGGGAGCATGAGTTGGATTTATTATTTAAATCCAACAACAATTTTTCTTTCAAGACTTTTGAAGTCGAGGAATGTTTTGAACCAAATCAGGATTTTGTTCCTACTTTGGAACAAACCATTCTTGCCTTGACCTATAGCATAGTAGAGAATGAAAATGAAGAAGAAATGGATGTAGTATCCATTTGCAATGAAATGATATCTTTCTTGATTCTCAAAGTAGAAAGTTTCATTGAAAATGATCATATTTCCTTCGAAATTCAATCCTCAAGCGATGATAACTCATCTCTTCAGCTTTAATTTCTTTCCTCCCCATCTTTATTCTATACTGTCACACCGATGCAAGTACCTGATGAATCTGTTCAAAAACTTCATAGTTCCAAACCCTTTCACCGATGAGGAGTACTCGCTTGAGTTGCCCTCCATGAAGGCATATTTGCCTCCATGTGCGCTACCTCTCATTCCAATTACAAAATATTTGGAAGAAAATCTTATTTTTTTCCCCCATTTGATTTTGTCACCCGTTTCATCCAAATACCCCATCCTCCCTCCAAATTTTTTAATTACGTATGGTTCATTTCTTCCACCTTACACATACCTTCCGTTGTTTGAACGGAATTCATATTTTTCGAAAGGTATGCATGAAAGGGAGGGTCTCCTGTTGATCCTCAAAAGTCAAATCGTATGTTGGGTGGACCCTAAAAAATTTCAACTTCTTGTGTATAGTAAGTTAGAAGTTAAAATTGCAGGTTGTAAATAGTTAGTTTTTATTTTTATTTTTCTTCTTTATTCTTACTTATTATTTAGTGTAGTTTGTTAAGTTTTTGTTATTTGTTTTTGTTATGCTTGGTACTAACATGTTTTGTAGAATCATTGGACTTGTACTTTCCGGAGATCTCCATTTTGGGTAATATCGCAATTTTCATCTCTTTAATTTGGTTCTTAATTCACATTGAGGACAATATCAAGTTTTAAGTAGGGGTGTGGGATATTCTATCCATTTATTGGTAGTTTCTTTAATTTGATTACATATTATTCTCAAGCATGCTTTGTTGTAAAAAATTAAAAATTTCAAAAATATTTTCTTTCTTTTTTCTCCTTTGTTGGGCATTTTGCCTTTGTTTCTGATGATAAATTTCAATAATGGCCCGATCTAATAGACAACTCAATAATGCATGTTCTCGATTTTATAAGTTATTAAACTTTTGTCCTCAATGATTGATATTATGAATAACTTCATGAATTAAACTTTAATCCCATGAGCACATGCGCTTTCCTTGTTTAAATGATTTGGTTTAAATTTTTTATAGCTCGGTAATCTTTTATTGCATTGTTTATACTTACGCCGAGTGAGTTTTGGACTTTTCTTCGTTTGTGAGTGTTATACACTTCTCTTTCCTCCTAGAAAACGTTACAGTTGTTGGTAATCTCACTATTCTTCCATTGATCATTCATTAATTGAGTTCATACTTTAAATGTGTTACTTGAGCATGATTTTCAAAGTTTTTATTTACTCGAGAATTGCGTAAACTTTAGGAAATGATCATAAGCCATCTTTGTTATATCACCCATATTAGCCTTGACCTCACCTTAAAGATTTTCCCTCGTCAACCCCTTTGAGCCTAAATATAGCCTTTTGTTTCATAACCCCAAATCCCATAACCAACTCCACATTGGAGTTATAAATCATATATATCACCTTTCGTATCGTTGTTTGGAATGATACATGGGATTGAATGATGTTCGCATTATGTGGTTGCAATTAAGCATGTGAGAGTGAGAAAAGTGAAGAAAAGAAAGAAGTGAAAAAGAGAAGAAAAAGAGAAAATTGAAAACAAAAGAAAAGTGAGAAAAAAGTAGAAGAAAAGAAAAGAAAGTGAAATTTGTATATGTTGTATATAGTGTTCAATAAGCTTTGTTTACTCTCCCCATTGTTATATTCAATGCCTTTTATGGAAGTTATTTTCCAATTTTGATATTGCCCTTATTTTTCATTATCCCGAGTTTTTGTAGAATTGCTACAATGGAATATTGCGATTTCTAAAAAAAAAATCCAATTTTAGTTAAACCCTAAAACATGCATCTAAGTGATTGAATTAAATATGAAAATAAAAAAATCACAAGATCAAATATTAGGAACACCAAATTCAGGAAAAATTCTCGAAGGGCAAAACCTGTTATTTCTAGAACTTTGAAAAGTTTATAAGAACATTGACTTACATACAACTTGATCTCCTACAAGAGTAACGCACGATGCCTTCGTCAAACCTTCAAAGTAACGGTTAAAATCAGCAGTGGTTCACACGCAGCTATACCACAAGGACACGTAGTCTTCAAGGTGTAAATTATCCTCCCCACAAGAGTAACTTCATTGAGACTCCCTCCACAATAGCACACAGTTCTCCGGTTGTTAAGTTCTCCCAACAAATGTAAAGTTTCAACAACCTTGAATCTAGGGTTCCAAAACAATTCACTAAAAGATTGGGATGTTTTGTGAATTAAAAATAAAAGGTTTAGAACCTAAAAGAAGAAGACAAAAATCATTTATGCAGTAGCAGTTTCGTCTATTGAAAATATGCAGGTCTTCTTGTGAAAAACGGGGTTGGAAAAGCCTATTTATAAAAAACTTAAGGCGTCGCGTCGCTCGAACGAGAACAATCTCGTTTGAACGATATGTATATGTCATTTGAACTACATAATCAGGCCGTTCGAAAGACCTATTAAACGAGATTTCATGCATGCTTATAGATAATTTCAATACGAACGCGTGGCCGCCAGTTTCGTATTTTTTTTTATTTTTTATGAATTAGTTATGATTTTTCTACGGAAAAGTCTCTGAGAACAAAATCTTTAGAAAATATTTGATAAAAATATCCCAAGACTTTAAGTGAAATGCTAAGGAATTAAAACTCAACCTTACCAAAATTAACCTCGTGGAGTCTTGAATGTTGAAGAACTTGATATTCGGATCCGTATTTGATGCTTGAATGCTCTTTGACGGTGTAGCTGTATACGACATACTAAATTGATAACGGACAATGAAAATAATGTCCTTACAGTTTTCATCCCCGAACACTTTGAATCCGTTTATATTTACCCTACATTTCATAGCCTTAACCCCGAACCTACATTACAACCCTATACAAGTCCTATGTGATCCTTGGGTGAATTAAATTTAAAAGTTTAAATAGTTTTGATAATCTGTGAAAATACATTTTGCCTCCTTTAATGACGGTATCTTTTATTGAGATTATAGTTTTTCATTTTTTGTGTAGCGTTCTTATTTTGTGACATGTGCGCGGCCTAGTTTCCATTTACGTTTACTCTTTATGCTCGCATGTCCCGTGTATTAACTCCCATTCATAGTGATTTCATTTGTTGAGTGTAATGCCCAGTGAGGATTGACTTATATGCACACTTGAATGTTTATTATCCGGTTTATATAAGTTTTTAGCAAATCATACTTTGCATGTGCTCACTCCCCTACCACATTTTAAGGTTCCAATTCTACGAAGTTTATTCTATAATGTTAATAATACAGACTTTTGTGTGAATTCATTCACTTTGCTAATAACGTGTTTGAAATCATTTTTGCTATTATTGGGCTTATCGCATGTTGATTGGGCGTATTTTGAGGAAACCATATGATGTTTGTGGGTTTTTTCCCTGAAAACCGTCACGAGATGATACTTGTCCATTAGGGTAACCTGGGGTTTAACAGCTTATTGCATATGCTAAATGTAATCGTTCGCCCACAAAAGCGGCTTTTATCTCTTTTGTATATTTCTCCTATTTTGTGGTTTTCTTATAGTTCCTCTTGCGTTGAATTTCATTACTAGGGACTAGCAATATTTAAGTTAGGGGGTGTTATTCGTCCCGAATCATTGCACTTATTACCTTCGAAACTTATGCATTTTAGCCCCTTCGGGCACTTTAATTCCTATAAATATGCTTGATAACCGAAAAACCTCCATTATATAAGCTAACATGTTATTTGAGTTATTATTGAGTGTTTGTAGGTATTACGGTGCTTAGTATGAAGTTTGGTGGCATTCCGGTAAAGTTTCATCGCAAATTGGCACGTTCAGGGGCAATTTAGTAAATTCACACTTAGGGGTTTTTGCCTAAAGTCTTCACAAAAGTTGAATTTCTTGGTCTAAGCTTCGCGTGGTCGTGAACGGTGCACGAATCCGAGCCCTAACTAAGAAGTTAAGGGCCTTTGATCGAAGGAAGAATTATAAGAAATTCACAATGACACAAACAATTAAATGAATTCCACTTGTGTCCTCTCCCCCAAAATTGCAGTAAGGGTCCAATTCGACCCATGGTCTTTGGCATGATTTGCAGTGGGTCCTTAGTGTCGTGATGGTCATTTTTCATATGCAGTTGGTCCATTTCAATGGGTGGAGGTCTTAGTTTTGCCATATGTTGCAGATCTGTAGCAAAGGGATTGATGGTTTTGGCTTTGGGGTGTTAGGAGGTCTCGGCAAAGATAGGATAGTAGGGGGAGGTTTCTGCAAGATCAGTCGATCGTCCTAAAGCCACCGGTTGACCGGTGATTTGGTTTTTTGCCGTGGGAGCTTTACAATACATTTTTTCACTTTGACCGGTCGACCGGGTTTGCTATTTTGGCCCCGTTTTGCTACTTTTTTTCCCTTTTTATTTTCTTTTTCTTTTCTTTTTGTTTCTTTTATTTGTAACTTACTATAAATTGAAACTTTCATTTATTTTCGTATATTTCTAGTTTTTCCCTTCTCTCTTAGTTAGGTTAATTTAGGGTTTGGAGAGGGAGTTGTGAGTGTGCCATTTTCTCCCTCCCGAGGTTTACTCTTATAGTGGGTTTACCCATTTGTGGTTGTGTAAGAACATTATTCCTCTTTCTTCTCCATTTATGTAAGTTGTTTATTTCTTTATTTCTTGTCTTGCTATTTAATTACTTGCTTTGTAGTGTAGATTTATTGATTTCTTTACCTTGCTTTATTTACATGCTTTGTTAATTAGGTTTAATTTCTTGCATTTAATTACATGCCATTTACCATGCTTTCTAGGTAATTTAAATTAGGTTGTGTTGGATTGAACTCACCTAGGGTTGATGGTTGTTTTGCTATGGTGATGGCTTTTACTCGTTTATTTTGATTGGGTTGTCCTAGTTATTACGCCCAGGAGATTTAACGGGGTATATCACGTATGCTCTGTATTTACGACCTTACGCGTGTAATTTTTGGGGTATTTGTAGACGCCCAAATCATAGTAGTCTTTTATGCGAATTTAGGGGTGTGACAACTCTTGATTTAATTAATTGACGAAATGAGATTTAGTCTTAATAACTTGTGAACCCATGTAACCATTTATACCAATTAACTCGGGGTGAGGGATATCTGTCACTACCTATAGTTTTTATTCCTTTTTGTAATCTAGTTTAAATACCCATGCCTAGTATAATATTTTCCCTCATTCGCAATTATCTTTTACACTTTTATTGAGAAGTATTAAATCAGTATAATTTTAATAACTAGTCTCTGTGAATTCAATACCCGGATTGGCCGCTATAATCCCTTAAAAGAGTGTAGTCAATAGTCTAGGTTTTTGCATAGCAGTAGGAGCCAAGCATAACGATCGGCGTATATCTTTATACACTTGCGCCAGGATTTTTCCCTGTTATCAATGATGTGAAGCCTCCATATCATAATTCCATGCGAAACAGATTTATTGGTAGCTTTAACAATGATCCCTTTAGCTTGGATACAAGAGATGTATTAATGGTAAATGTTTTTTCAATTTTTTGTGTTATTAATTTCTAATTTCTGTAATGCTATGTCATTTACCATCCAATTTTTTTTTCATGTGTTGTTCTTTTGTAGGAGTTCGATGATTTTGAAAGTGAGGAATTTAGTTCTTATGCTCAAAAGTCACAACTTGAGTTTTATTTGGACGAACCAAGGATTTGTAGGAAATATGGATGTCATTTTATTGACTTTATAATTCTTATTATGTAATGAAATATCTAATGGGTTGTTTTTCATTGTTTCCTTTCTTTTTAGGTATGGATTAGAATTGGAAATTACTTTTTTTGGTAGAATTTAAGATGAAGTTTGGCATCTTTTATGTGGTTTGAGATTTGGAGTGTGAATGTTGGCAACTCAACTTGACAACAGTTTTTTTTTTGTTATGTGTATATTTTATTACCACGTGTGATATGTGTAATGGATATGAGTGAATGATGCTATGGAGGAAATTTGCGAAATATTTTTTTTGACTTTGTTATGTTGTTGGATAAATTAATGTATTCATAATAATTATTGTTTTATTTATGACATTTTTTTGTGTGATTATGATCTTATTTTTTGGGATATAGTTCCTAATTTTATTTTTTTAGTGTGTATATTTTAGACAAGTTATATTATAAACTGGTTGAACATTGTCCATATATTAAACCAGTTTTCATAGATCTTGTCGTTGTAAACGGGTTAAAAATAACCCAATTTATTAAACAGCTCACACTGGTCGTGTCATGTAAACGCGTTGAACACGATCCATTTATTAAACAGGTTACATGGGTTGTGTCGTGTTGAACATGACCTATTTATTAATTGGGTTATGCGAGTCGGGTCGTGTTGTCAAGTTAAACATGACATGTTTATTAAACGGGTTATGTGGGTCATGTTGTGTAACCCATTTATTAAATAGGTATTGTCCGAGTTATGAACAATGACATGATTACTTAAATGTGTCGTGTTTGGGTTTGGGGTATAATCCGAATAATCATGTCTCGATACGACACCCGAACATAACTCGAAAACACGAATTGATAACTCTACTTTAAGGTGGCGAGGGGTTTAAGAAATAACTCGTGTTCTTATAGAGTTAATATTTAAGGAAATGGCTAAAAAAATCATGTAAATTTTATTTTTTAAATTTCCACAATGCAAAAGTCCCATTTTGACCCACAATAGCGACCTCGGGTCTCGTGGTCCAAGCCCAGTATAACGTTATTGGCCACCACTATAATGGTCGGGTAAGTCGTGTCGTAGGTGATAGATTTGATTCATTTGCTTGTAATTTTTTATTTGTGTATTTTTGTCACGCATTAGATAAAGGGGGAGATTGTAAGAGTGTAATATACTCATGTGTCCCACAACATTGGAATTATCTTATTCCCTTTAGCAAAACACACCTTGAGTTTATTCCAAGATACCATTGCCTCGAGCTAAGCACTTAGAATAAAGGTATATTATCTAGCAGTCTTAGATTCACCCTTTGTTAAATTAACATTTATAATTGGAAAATCTTATGTTTTTAACCCCGTGGTCCTTTTAAGATTACCAATTACAAGATGTTATATTTTTCCCATATAAAAAACTTGTGTTTTTAAAATTCATATTTTGTATTTAGAATTTTTACTTTTAACAAGGCAAAATTATATGTTTTGTGAAAGTTTGCAAAATAGGGCAATTTTTGTTTTCATCCACGACTTGTTCATTGGAAGCACACGAGAGTGACACAAGATTTTGCATCAACAAAGGGTCTGGTTCGTTGGTCTCATCCTATGAAAACTATGTTAGTTCAAATCTACGGTCTCTTGTGAGACCTCATTCACTGGCTTGTCGCCTCAGTGAGATAGGTTTTTGTGTCAGTGAAGCATCTAGTTCACTGGTCGTGACATATATTAACCTACGTAGAAGAATTATGGTTACATGCATGCGACCTTAGTCACTGACCTTTCACATAAATGAACAAAGCCATCGTTGTAATAAAGCTATCAAATTTGACACTTTTTTGAGATCTTTCCATATTGATCTCATTGGGAGTGGGCCTTGACACAATCTTTATTGACAACCAATAAAGATTGCTTTTAAAACACTTGGGATGTATTACTTGAGTGTTATCCCAATTATTTTCGTATTCAAGTGTTATACATAATCATGTTTCCCTCCTTATTTCATGTTGATTTGGAGTGAACATTTATAAGAAGAAAAGATAAAAATATTCATCTTTTCAAAGAGAATTTTTCTTAGTATCTTGTATACATTCAAAGCTTTATGATTTATTCTTGAATCCTTGAAAGCAAGACTTTTGTAATCGATTTAGTTTAAATAAATAAATTTTCAAAATAGTTTATTCTTTAGTATGGTATTCTTTCAAACTTACAAAAATCACTTGTGTGTTTTATAAAGAAGCCAAACCTTTTACTATATCTTTTAATTCACAAAATATTCTCACACATCCTAATTATAGTTGTTGGTTACTATGTGGTTCCATTACCTCGTAAAAAAGTATTATTTTACTTTAAATGACATTTATTGCGATAAGACTTTAAGATGTTGGACAAATCCAAAATCGACTGTGGTTGTGTAGCATTCTCCAGATGTTGGCGCTCTCCCTAGAGAATATGGTACGAACGATTAGACAGTCAGTTAATGCATTATGTGATTGTAAGTCATCTTAATATATTTATAAAACTCTACCATAGTACATTTGTCATTCATTTTGGCCCGAGGTTTTTTTCCTGTTAGTGGGTTTTTCGTACATATAGTGTCGTGTGAATTATTTTATCTTTCCACATATTAGAATCATTTTTCTTAATTTGAAGATAAATTTATTAGATTCTAATATTTAATAAACATATTATCATATCAACTTTTAAGATGATTTAACCCCATTGTCAAATTTAAAAGAAACATTACTCCTCAACTGGTATTTTACTTTTTATTAGGTAGCTACCGTCGAGAGCTCTCATTCTTAGTTGGTATTAAAGAGGGTCTTATTATTTAAGGTTTAATACCATTGAGTAGATCTTTTTCTTTTGATATGGATAATGGTTCATCCTTTTGACGGTAAAAACTATTTCTATTGAAAAATTCGTATGGTTGCACACATGATGTTAATGGATGATCAAATTTAGAATTATGTTTTGACGGGTTAGAAATCATCAGTTACCGTAGTTAATGATGCCCGAGTCCCCAAAATTTGATCTAGTTAGGATGATAATGGCGTCAAGAAAAATGTGTGGAACGCTAAGGGTTTAAATATAACCTTTAGTTGTGTAACCGTAAGCGAGTTTAGGCGCATTTTGATGTTCTTTACATCTAAGGAGGCATGGGAAGTTTTATAGACGACCTATGAAGGCACCTACATCGTGAAGCATGAGAAGTTTCAACGCTTTACCCCCATTTCAAACTCCTTACCGTGAAGAAGAACAAAACATTTGATGAATTATATGCTGAATTAAGGGACATAGTTAATTCCATGTTTTCTTTGGGAAAGGTCATCAAAGAGAAAATAATCATTGATAAAATTCTTAGATGCATACCCAATAGTTTTTGTCGAAAGGTTGATTCCATAGGAGAAGTTCGATCCTTAATTAAAATTCCAATGAAAGTAAATGAATTAGTAGGATCACTTCAAACCTGTGAAGTGAATTTGAATTATTGCCCGAGAGAACCTATTAAAAAGAAGAGCGTAGCTTTTAAAGTGAAAGCTCGTAAGGTTTCTCCATCTAGTTCCCTTGACCTTAGTGAATCTTAGTGAATAAGATATAACCTTATTTACTAGGAAATTTTCCAAGACTTAGCAAAAGCAATTTTAAACCAAAGATAACCAAAAATCGCACCCGCCTGGTTTTGAGTTTTATTAAGGAAGTGAGGATAAGAAGTTACATTCCCCAAGTTCGATCACATGTTACACAAGTGGTGGTAAATGAAATTATTCCAAGTAATATGCTACAAAATCGGGTCAAGGTAGTGATAAAAATTCATATCATGCCATTTTTAGTGATGATTATGACTCCAATTAAGAAACTCCTAATAGTAGCTATGCAACTTTTATGGCTTAGGGGAATTTTGGAGATTATGATGATTTAGAGGGATTTAATTTTCATCTCACGTGCGTTGATGTTACCATTAATACCTTCTTGGATAATGGTAAGGGTTTGATTATGTCACCATCAATGCTTATGCTCCTCTTTTTTAGGAGACTATAGAATTGTAGAAGAAGAACATAAAATTCTCCACCATGCTAGACAACATTGAAGAACAGAGGGCTTTGGTGAGTGAGAGTTATGAGAACGACTTAGATGCTCATAATATAGTTTTTATTAGACCAAATTGCACAAAAGGGTGATTGTAATGTCTTCCTTCGTGTTAAGGTTGAGTGCTTAAGAAAATCCTTGAAACAAAGTAAAACTCTCAGATTGCCTTAATAAAAACATTCAGATTGCCTTAATGAACAAAATTTTCATACTCGAGATCAATTTTCAATCCATATTTACTAGGGAGTAGATCATTGAAACACAATAGTGGAATTGAGTTTTTAAGTGAGATTTATTCGTCTCCTTGTAGTATAGTCTCTTATCCATGCCTTGTATCACAACCCATTTTCCACCATGATTAGATAGTTCTTATTCAAATGATACATGTGTGAAGAATAAAATGAAGGTGAAGTTCACTTGTTTCGATTGTGATAAGGAGTGACTTTTGAAAGTTTTTTTTTTCAAATAAAAGAAACATGCTATAAGAAACCTGATTGTTCCGGTAGAACCCACCCGTATAAGTGTACCCATTGCCATAATATAGGCCACCTTAGATGGTTTTGTGTTTTACTTCCACCATTCATTCATTCATTTAATAATCTTTACAAATAGTTTGCATGTTGGTCAAAAGGGTAAGAAGAAGATATGGACTCCTAGCAAGGCCCCTAAGGTAAAAGCAACCATGGTTGTTCCCAAAGTCGGGTCCAGTCCGTTGCCACACAAATTTATTGTAGTTGGTCTAGGAACCTCAACGTTGATCTAGAGAAATCGACGACCTTATGAAGTGTTGGAGGTCATTTCCCCCTCTAAGTGATTAGAGTTAGGATCTATAGATATGTCTAAGATGTTCTTTAGACTTCTCATCTTATTCCTTTGTTATATCTAGATTCAGTTTTATCGCATGTTATTTGGTTTATTTGTTTATTCATGCCGACAACATTTACTTTTGTACAATATAGTTCTATATGTTTTTAGGTATTCATATATCCCATGAGCTACATTTTAGCATATATACGTAGATATTGTGCAATCGGTTTCATTTATGGATTATATGATCCATGTTTAAAATTTTATATCTTTAAGTGACTTAGTAAATTAAGCTTGTAAAATTTAGAGTACTTTGTTATAACTCATACATCACAACACACCATCACTTAAGTAATTTACATGCAAACTAATATGAAGGGGTTTGTTTTCTTCTTCTAGTATAAATTAAAAGATTTATGCATTTTTTTAGAAAAAAGGGTATAATTTGTAATCCTTATATATGAGAGAAGTTTGATCATGGATGATCTTGAAAAAACAAATGCTAAACATTAAAAAATTCACGAGAAAAAAAGTGGTTAGGACTATGACATTAGGTAAAAAGGGATACTTACCTTTGAAATTGAAAACAAGTTCCCTGCTTATGTTTGAGTGAATGTCATCGCTTTTTAAAACCATTTTTATTGCGATGTCCCAAGGATTATAATCTATCTAAAACTGGGTAACACCAAAAATATGAGACTTGAAATATTTTAACTAAATACCACTAAATGAGTAAGACAAAAGTGGTAGTTAAAAATGATGGAAAGAAACAAAGTTTTTTCAAAGTGGCATAAACCCAGAAATTTCAAAAAGTGATATAAAACATTAGTCTTCATTATATATTTTATATGTTAATGATCATTATATTCTTTCTTATCATGAGTTATGTCTTTAAATTACTCTTCTTTTAAATGGTTGTAATTTGAAGCATTATGTCATTTGAATGTTAAATTATTCTTTATGTTGAGTATTTGACATAAATGTGAACATTAAGTATGATTTCAAAAGTATATTTGGCCATATCAAAGTTTATTTTTTAAGGGATACAGTGCATTTTATTGAACTAAGAAGACTATTTTCACACTTTGTGTGCCTCTCTTTTTGCACTTTTAGATTCCTTGTACATGTTCACATCATGCGAACAAATAACTGCTCTAGAGTGACATAGTTACGGCAAACGAACATAGAACTTTGTGTCCGCGAATTTGTATGGGGTGAGTAAAGTTTCTTTATGAATCTATTTAAAAAATGTACCCATCTCCGCCCAAACTAAGCTCTTTCAGCACATAATTTAATCTTTCTTTCTACCATATTCATATCTTGGGAGTTTAGATATTCATATTCTAGATCTAAGCGGATATTTGTATTCTTGGTAAGTTTTCGTCATAGAATTTGTGAATTTCTCTTTTCTTAGATACTATGGTTTGGTTTTGTATCTTGTTGGTTTGGTTTTGAGTTTTGTGTATAATTGATGAATTTATTTATCTTGAGATGAGATTCTTTAACTGAAAGTAGTTGTTCTTAGCTTAGCTCTGTAATTTATTACCAAATTCACCCATTGTGGGGGATAATGAGAAAACATTTGAGGAGAAGGAACATGTCCATTGATCCTATCAAAGATCTCACACCGAAAAGGACAAATACTGTTTATCCCGACCTAGTGGAAATCTCAAAATTAGGTAAAGTCGATCAACTTGGATAAATATCGAAGGTCAAGGAGTCTGATTAGTGTCAAATGTGATATTTTATTACCCCTTTTCTGTATAATATTACAGTTCCATGCTCGTTAAATCGCCTTAATCATAGTCATCTATTGTATAACCTTAATATTCATTATTAGTCGCTTTTTCAAGGTTTATTTGAGTATTTGTAAGGTTTGGGAAGATAATGATGAAGCCTGGAAGCATTTAGAGCAAGAAGCATCAAAAAATGTGCTTTCAAGGGAAAAATTGGATTTTCCTAAAGATAGTTCCGGACTTGTACTCATCACGAATATTGTTGATGTCAAAGTAAGGAACATTTACATTTAAACGGCGCGTCAATCTGATCTCAAACGAAGAAGTTATGAAGAGTCAAAGTTTGAAACTGGAAAAAATCAAAAGTCAAAGTTTTGGGTCAACACAAAAGTCAAACCTTATCAATTGGACTCCATTGAAAATTTGTTTTTCTCAAAACAATGGTCACGTCAACGGAACATTAATCCAAAGTCAAGCCTTGGGGGTGAAAAATGCAATCATGGAAACTTGGGCTTAAAGAAGGTTATATTTTAGTGAGTGCACTATATTTAATAAGAAAGAAATTAGCTCGTTGGTTAATGAGGGAAGGAAGAGAGTAAAAGGCCCTGGGTTCAAATCTCACCCGAGCCCTATATCTTTTTTAACAAAGTAGAATAAAAGAATTAAAAAGCTTTAATTGTTACTGGGGACTCAAACCCGAGTCCTCCTTCCTTCTTTCCTTAACCACTAAACCAAATACTCATTCGTTGAATATATACCCCAAAATATATAACCCGTATTCTGAGCTCAGTTCCTTTCTAACCACCCATTTCCACTAATTTTTTCCTCTTTTCAAAATCATTCTGCTTTGTACTTTTATCTATGTTTCTATTGTGAAAAAGACCAAGATTCCCATTTTAAAAATTCCCACCAACAATGTATTATTTCAATTTTAGCCCTCAACTATTTTTTCTTCACCCATAAAAGGGGTCTTCCCTTACACTAATTAACACCAAATATTAGAGTTGGAAAATGACAATTTTAGAGTAGGAAATTCTCCCTTGGTTTTATTACTTTAGTATTTTTGGAGAGATTTACGAGGTTATAATATGAAGATCGAGTGACACATTCAAATATTCAATCTAAATTCTTCTCATTTTTTATTTCATTCGTGTTCAAGTAAGTTTTATTATTTTTACCGCCTTATCTCATATACCGTTATATTTAATTATTCAAACAATGCTTTATAGATAATTAAACTAGGTTGAGATTCATGAACTCACCATGGGTATGTGGTTGCTTCGCTATAGTATGATGAAATAAGAGTTGTTTTGATGGGTTAATTATTCTCAATTTTAGACCTTGGAACTTTAATGGGGTATATCATTTATGCACCATATTTTCTACCTTGTGCGTGTAATTTTGGGAGTATTGTTGATGACAAACTCGTATTTAACTTTTATGAAAATTTGGGGAGTGACACTCTAGGTTTAAATAATTATTAATTAATATATGTGTAACCATGTAACGATTTAAGTTATATATTTTGAAGCAAGGAATTTAATTCTCAACCTATAGTTTTCATACTTGTAAATTAATTTAGTTTAAACACATGCCTATATTAATTGTAGTATAAGAACATTTAAAATTATAAAACATCTTTTACACTTTATCTTAAATGTAACACCCCGCGTAAAACAGGAGACGATACTACGATTAAAACTAAATTAAATCCTCAACAATTAGTATAGTGCATCTATATTCCACAAAATAAATATAACGAATCCAAAATTTACACTTCCAAAATAATTACAATTAAATTTCACTCGAAAATTATACTAATCTCTCCAAATAAATTACACTGCCCAGCTACACAAAAATAAAATCCTCCAAACGTCGAGCTCTAGAATTCTCCAAAAATCCATAGCGTCCAAATCTATGTTAACCTACCATTAAAAAGAAAAATACGGGGAAGTACACAATATGACAAGAATGGATGCTCAAAAAAATAACGGTGAACAAAATGCAACAATACGAATCTGAATTCAAGTCCAATGCGACATCCAAGCATTATACAAATTTATTTTTCAATAACACATCAATAGGTCACCAGGCCTCAACTAAGCTTCGTAAAGCCTCATCCTGGCTATTGAACTTTTGAACTATTGACGGGTAACCATTCTTCGTGCCATATAAAAATTAAATGACACCATGCCCATCAACAAACACAATAACTCAGTCGAATATATGTTTTAAATTCCAATAAACGTCATTATATCAATAATATGAGTACAAATAAATTAGGAACAAACTATTATTCTCGAGATAGTTAAGGAGCATATTACGTAAATCCCGTACCTTAAAATCATCACAAGAAACTCATAAGATTCTGCCTCAAAATTATGATCACACCACTGTGTTCCTCTCACGAAAATAATAAAAACTCGTTCTAGCCCAAACTCGAGAAAATACCAAATAAGCCTTCAAATCTTGAGTTAAAACTTGCTAATTTGGGGGCTAGGGTTTGTAGGAGGAAGAAGATGAAAATCATAAGGGTCTACTGCTCTTAGAGGTTGTGAAAATATGTTTGAAAAGTCTTAACCCCGTATTAATTTAAGTGGAGAAAGATTAAATAATTTAAGTGGCATTAGAATCCTATTAAAACTAAAATAGTTCACATGTTAGTCACGCTCCAGAACCGTGACAAACAGTTAGTCACGCTTTAAAGCCGTGATAAATTATCTTAAGCGGGATTTTCTATTTTGGCCCCATTTTTTTAGCCTAGAGAGTTTTATGTTTTGAGGACTCTTCTAAACGACCCAAGACTTATATATACTCATATTATGAGTCTTTTAAGCTAGTTTTCCAAATTTTAAATTAATTTAATTAATTAGCAGATTAATTTACAGGTCGTTACGTACTTTCCCGCTAGCACAGGAACTTCGTCCTTGAAATTCGACGAAGCGTAAACGCACAAAATAAAATAAGGCTCACATATACCTATCCATACATACCACGATTAGGCGCCCATTCACCCAATCCTACCCGCATGTAACTCACGATAAATGTAAGGACATATTTTATAAGTCCTGTTTATATTAGAGTATTTCGTATACTACTGCAACCGTCGAAGAATTATTCCAGATCATTCAAGCATCAAGACGGATCCGAATATCAAAGTTCTTCATCAAAGGAGTCTCTGCGAGATTAATTTTGGTAAGGTTGTGTTTAAGTACCTTAGCATTTCACTTAGAGTATTGGAATTATTTTTCATAAAAAAATTTCTAAGTGTTGGAGCGGAGATTTTAATGTTTTCGTCAAAAATATATTTTTCGGCGTGTTTGAGGCGGTGCAATTACTAAGCAAAAGATAAAAGAAAAAATATTATTTTATAGGTTCGTTCGAATGATAGCCTATGTTGTTCAAACGACATGGCATGTCGCGCGATGTATCAAACGACATTGGATATCGTTCAAACGACATTCAATCTCGTTTGAACGAGCCGCCGCCTTAAAGTCTTTTATAAATAGGACTCTCCAACTCCGTTTTTCAGAAGAAGACCTGTGCAAAAACTGTCTACGTTTTCTGCAAACAACAGTACGAATTAGTCTTCTCACTTTAGAGGTTTAATCCTTTGTTTTTACAATTCATAAAACATCTCAATCCTTTAGTAAATTGTTTTCGAACCCAAAATACGATCTTGCTGATATTGCTCTTGTAGAAAGGATAAATCTACATCATACGACTGCGTGTCATTGAGGATCTTGCTGTGTGAAGATTCTTTGCTGATTTGGACTGAGGTTCATAAAGAGTGTTGCGGTATTCCTAGGCTGATGATAGGACTACGGTTCTCGTTGATTGCTGCGCGTAATTCATTGTTGACGACACCAATCGATGCCTGTGGGTATTCGTTTGTTAAAAATCTATTTCATTGTAATTCGTGTAAGTTGCGATTTACAAATTATAGTGAAATAAAAGGTTTTTCTCTTCGAGAATTTTTCCTGATATTAGTTTCCTTTGCATACTTATTGATTTTATGTTATCAAATCACCTAGATGCATGTGTTAGGGTTTTACTAAAATTTGGGTTAAGTAAAATTGGATTTATTTGAGAAGTCGCATTAATCCACTGTAGCGCACACTCTTACAAATTGGTATCAGAGCGGATTACGCTAATTTATCGTGTGATCCTAGTTTTTCACGACCTTTTATGTGTTCATGAACCTTGTCTTTAAGTATGCCTTTTGGGGGATTTGACGATTTCGATGTCACTTGTCTGACGGAACTATTTGGAAATCTCGGTTGAAATTGGCTTTTAAAACTCTCGTTAAAAAGAAAGAATCTAAGAGATGTCTTTGTTGTGAGGGGATTGGCCATAGCATAGATGAGTGCCCCACCAAAGTTAGGGAGTGTTTAATAAACCAATTGCTTATATTGTCACCCTTAGTGAGAATGACCACACTGAAGAAAATTTTTGTGCAAGTAAGTGTGTCCTTCCCAACTGTGTGGCTACTCATGAGAATGACGATGAAAAAACGTGTGTATATTATGTACAGTTTAGGGTTATGAAAAAAATTCAGAAAAATACAAAAAAAAATTAGTTTATCTTTAGAATAATTTTTAGGTTTAGTTTTTAGTCTTCTTTATATAATAAAGTGTTGAAAATTGTGAAGAAGTTGGACGAATGTCAAGGCGCATTTCAAGACAAATTTGTGGAAAAAATTGCGTATTGTATTTTTACATTCTCTTTTCAATTTATTTCCTTCTTAACATATTATTTATTGTTGTTTATGCACACATGAGAATGTTTGGCTAAACACCCCGTTCAAGAGGTGGGATGCACTGCGAATGATGTTAGTTTAATTAATCAATTTCATTAATGCTATAATTCTAGGAAAATTATTTTTAACTGTCACTAATTAATTTATGTAACGAGAGTTAGTAAATTAATTGAACAAATTAATGTTTGAATTTAGGAATCGAACTATATATAGGTTTTTTCGATATTTGAATATTAATTCGGTATTGAAATTTAAGGATTGATATTGTTTTCTTTAAATTGATCCTAGTGGGTAATTTTCTGAAAATAATATGATTCTTAACTTTTCATTGTGTGACATTTTTAAATTAATTTTCTGAAAAATATTTTATTAAATTTATAATTATAACGAGAGTTAGATTATCGATTTAATATTATCCCGCAATATTTCACATTAATAAGTTGAGAAATTAAAATAATTGAATATGTAGTGTAATCCCATCTCTTGACCTTCTCACATTATTTCACAATTGGTTGCACATTCTTTTTCATTATTTAGTCATTTTATAATTTTAGCATTTAATTAGTTAATTTTTCCCTTGAAATTATTATTTTTTAAATAAAATAAAAAATATTTTAATAAAAAAATTAGAATTGCATGTTTTCACATTAATTGTTTCACCTTGGAAGTTGGATTGATACCCGTGCTTACCGCAATACGAGTTATTTTTAGACAAGTTTTGTAGGTACTCAAGAAAATTTTGAGAGTGGCTTTTGAAGACAACGATCGTACAACGACCATATACGCAAATAGCCTTCTTATCACCGTTATTGGTGATGATAGTCCTTAGTACCCCAAAGTGTGTTATGTGCTTCTCCAGATGAACCTGGTCATCTCTGAGTCACAAATATTCTCCAGTGGTTTTGCCTCTACCCATTTGGTGAAGTAATATGTGTCAACCAACAGATACTTCGGATTCCTAGATGCGGTAGGCAGTAGTCCCACTATGTCTAGTCCCCATTGCGCGAATGGCCACGGGCGTGTTAATGATTTCAAGTCGATAGTAGGTTGGTGATATATAGGAGAATGCTTCTGATATTTTTCACCATTGCGAACGTAAGTGCTCGCATCTTTTTGCATACGAGGCCACCAATAACCTACCTTAATTGCTCGGAAGGCCAACGATCTCCCTCCTGCGTGACTCCCACAAATGCCCTCATGAAGTTCAATAAGTACTTGCCCAGTGTCAAATGGATGGACGCACTGGAGATAACGACTCGTGAATGACTTTTTATAGAGTTTTCCTTCTGGGGTGAGGTAAAAGCGGGCAACCTTGACCCTTACCTGATGGGCTAACTTCTTATCGTCGGGAAATATGTCACTCTGTAGATAAGTGATGATGGGATCCATCCAACTTGGAGCCCTCTCTGTGAGGAGGACTTGCTTGGCTACGACTGCCTGATCAATACTTGGCTGTGCGAGGAATATATCTGAATGGTTCTCCTTAAGTCAGAGTCCATTGTCGAGCTCAGGGTTGTTAAGGCATCGGCGTGACTGTTTTGCCCCCAGGGGAACTGTTGAATGTCCACTTTCTCAAATTCTGTCATAAGTTCTCTAACCACGGCAAGGTAAGCGACCATTCTATCATCTTTGGCATTGAAGTCCCCATTTACTTGGTTAGAGACCAGTTTGGAGTCCTCGAACACGTGAATGCGCTTTGCCCCTAGGGGTTAGGCCTTGAGCAAACAAGCGATCAGTGCTTCGTATTTAGCTTTGTTATTGGAGGCCTCAAATCCCAATCTGATTCCTTACTCTATGATAACACGTTCCGGAGTGATAAGGATGATGCCTAATCCTACCCCCTTAGAATTGGAGGATCCATCAACATATAGGTTCTCGTCCTTAGACTATGCTTCCTCATTTGATGACTCATTTGCTCCTAATTGTTTGATTGGCTGGTCTCCTGTGAATTCAACAATGACGTCTTCTAGGACTTATACCTTAATCGTCGTTCTTGGTTAAAAGTGGATAACAAATCTACCGAGTTCCACAAACCACTTTAAGAGTCGTCCGGAGAGGTTGGATTTTCGAAGAACGACTTTGAGGGGCTAGAAAGCGATTACTATTATTAAGTGGGATTCAAAGTAATGTTTCAGCTTCCTTGAGGCGACCATCAATGCATAGGTGAGTTTTTCCAGAGGAAGGTACTACTGCAATACGTCCAGAAGTGTCTTACTAGCATAATAAATCGGGTTCTGACCTCCCTCCTTCTCACACACCAGAGCGAAGCTTACAGCGTGGTCTTACACTGTAAGGTAAAGATATAATAGGTCTCCATCATTTGGAATTACCAGTAGGGGTGGTTTGCTAAGGTAAGATTTGATCTCTTCCAAAGCTTTTGAACAGTCATTATTCCATATGAGGCCTTTGTCCTTCTTCAAGAGCTGAAAGAATAGTTAGCGGCATTCCTAAGACGTAGAGATGTAGCAATTGAGCGCCACGAGCATAACAATCAGCTTTTGAACATCTCGCAACGTTTGAGGAGGCTGGAATCTTGTGATAGCACTGACCTGATTCGGTTGGCCTCAATCCCTCTTTTACTGACTAGATAGCCCAAGACCTTTCCTGACTGGACACCGAATGAACACTTACTTGCATTAAGCATCATCCGGTACTTCTCGAGGATCTCAAAAGTTTTGGCTAAGTCCATGAGATGGTCGCCCTTACTCTTATTTTTTACTAGCATATCGTTGATGTAGACTTCCATCGTGTCTCCCATCTATCTCTTGAACATCTTGGTGACTAGCCTCTGATAAGTTGTCCCCATGTTCTTTAAGCCGAACGACATAACCTTGTAGAAATATAATCCGACGGGGGGTTATAAAGGACGTTTTTCCCTGATCGAGTTTAAATAATGGAATCTAATAATTGCCAGAGTAAACGTCCAAGAAACTCATTCTTTCATGCGTCGTCGTAACATCAACCAACCGGTCTATTTTGGGAAGTGGGAAGCTATCTTTGGAACATGCTTTGTTGAGGTCTGTGAAATCAATACAGACCTTAAAACTGGCGTTGCTCTTGCGTACCACTATCAGGTCGGACAACCATTTAGGGAGCTAAACTTCCCTGATGGATACTGCATCTAGTAGCTTCCCTACTTTATTTTTCATCGCTTAAGCCTTATCGGGGGTTGTTCGTTAAATGATCGGCTTGAAGGTCGGATCGACGTGCAGGCGATGGCAGGCTACGTTATGATCAATCCCTGACAAATCATATTATTCCCAGGCGAAAACATCTAGATTGCTTCTGAGAAATGCAATTAATTCTTTCTTCTCTTTATCGTTGAGTATGGCTCCAATAAAAAATTTCCTCACTGGAAAGTTGTCATCAACCCCAATTTCTTCGAGGCTTTCGACGACCCTATCAGCGGTGATTGATATGCCCTAAATGTGCCATCTCGGCTCAGAGACATCGACCTCGGCCGAGTACATGACCGACGTTGGAAGGGCCTTGGATTAGTGACAACAAGCCTCGGTCATAGCAAAGTCGGCCTTGGCCGACACTACTACCAACCTCGTCAAGGGGAGCTTGCATGACACAGGGGAACAGCAGTTCGTCAGGTCACCCAGGTATGACAACCTCGGCAGGGGGTAAGCCGAGGTTACAAGGAGCTATACTTCTACCAAGGCCAATCCTAGTAGTGAATCAGCCAATGTTCCGGGCATAGTCCAGCTTAACCTCGGTCCAGGCCGACCTCAATACCTTACCTTGGCTTCGCTTAAGCCGAGACCATGATGGCTCATCTCGGATTGGATGGGCAGCTAGACCTTACCAACCTCGGACTCTTCCAGGCCGAGGTTATGACCAAGCACGAAGGCCGAGCACTTATTAACATATGTGTGGACAAGGACACGTGGACACAAATCAGTTATAACAAATCATTCCCCCTACGTGGGGGGAATATTTCATCATCATTCTCTACATGTGACAGGGACAGATGTCTTCATCATATTGGCTAGATCAACACACACATGCTCTTTACATGCATGAGGGGTACACTACACCCCCAGGCACTATAAATACTTGTTTTCTCCTTCTTAGAAAGGGATCCAAAATTAGCAACTCTAGCTGAAACTTTGTTCAAATACACAGTAGAGAGAGAAAGCTCGAGAGATTGTATCCATGGCCATTAGAGCCCTCATGAAGTGATACACATCATACACTTGCACAGTGGACGTAGGCCTGATTGGCTGAACCACTTATATTTCGGTGTAAATCCTTTTCTCCTCACCTCCTTCTACTATATGTGTATGCACTCTTATGCTGCCATTGTTAACATTACACTGAGCTCACAAACACCTTGAAGGGTGGCGGTGTTTCTAGCATCATCAGGGTGTACCTTAGTTTCTTCCACCCTTAGTCGACCCTACTGTAATTGTTATTTGGAGGGTACATCCTCCTTATGGACTTCCTCCTAAGAATCTTTACCTCCTTCTTCTTTTTCTTATTGGGGATAATGTCCGCGATGCAGCACTTCCTGGCAGTGGACTGATCGCCACATATATCGACCACGCCCCGATCAGTAACACACTTTAACTTTTGGTGGTAGGTGAATGGTACGACCTTCATGGCATGCATCCAACCTTTGACTAAGATGGCATGATATGGGGACTCAATGTCCACCACTAACAACTCAACTAGCTTTAAGATGTTACCTTCCTTGATTGATATGACTATCTTTCCAGCAGCATCATGATCCTCTATGCAAAGCTGACCAACGAAACTGTGGCTTCCTTGAGGTCGGCGATGTTTAGCTTCAGCTTGTGGAACAACTCTAGGTAAATTACTTATAACAAACTCCCTTGGTCTAGAGAACCTTATCAATGTCCCAATTAGCAATTCTGAGGGTAATTATCAATGTGTCATGATGTGGGGTTCTGACCCCAACCAAATCTTCCTCTGTGAAAACAATTGGCTTGGTGTAGTCGACGTCCTCTAGTTGCTAACGTTTATCAGCCTGGGTTTTAGCGGTGTCGATCTAAAATGCCTCCCTGATGGCAGTTACCTTCTTCATCTCCATCCGAACATATTTTCCTCATATTTGCTTAAGATCTGATGCCCCATGGATTATCGTGAACTCATGTTATGTGTCATCGTCAAGGACGTTGTCTGACTATTGGTCGCCATTATCTAAGACCTTATTAATTTTCTTTTCTATGTACTCATTGAGGTGCCCATCGTGGGCCATCTCCTCCAAGTGTGACTTCAGAGCCTTGCAATTTTTAGTCATGTGGTTGCCCTCCAAGTGTGCCCATCTTTTCGTTGGGTCTCCACCAGTCTTTTTGGACCACTTGATGAATGGATGGTCTTTGATCTTGCTCAAGATCTTGTATATGGGTTCCTTAAAGACTGTGTTAACAGTCTGGAACACCTTGGTGGGATCGACCTTATTCCCATTCTTTGAGCCATACTTACCCCCATTCTCGTTCCCTTTTTTCGGAGTATCACGCTTTTCTGTGACTTTGATTGCATTTGCTTGACCTTCGCCCCTTGTATTAGAGTGAACCACATCTTCCACCTTAGCGTATTTAACAATACGATCTATGAGGTCATCAATGGTGTTGGCCTCCTTCTTAGTTAGGGGTTGGTGCAGCAAAGAGGTGGTCGACATGCCGCTTTTGAAGGATGCAACGAAAACTTGCTCCGAGCAATCCTCGACGTCATTGAAGATTTATTAATACCTTTTGGCATATTAACAAAGACTATCCCGTGGATTTTTCTTCATCGTGAGCAATGCATCCATCGGCTTGGGGTGGGAGTTACTGGTTATGAAAGCTAGAGCCTTGAAGTTTCTGATGAACCTGTGAGGAAGCTTCTCAAACCACTTTTATGCTACGTCATGTAGTATAGAAAGGAAAATTCGACACATTAGTGCATCGTTATGGATCCATAAGGTCATTGCTTATCTTTATTGCCAAACGTGATTTAATGGATCTGTCTTTCTGTCATAAATCTTGAACTTGAGAACTAAAAATTCTTTAGAGGCTCATCCTTTTTTATCGCCCTTGAGAAAGGGCATATCATGTGGGTATTGAGAGCCCTCCTGGCTATCTCTTTGGTGGACCTAGCTCCACGATGGTTTCGATGTTTCCTATCTCTCTACGGACCAGAATCCTAATGTCTTTGTTCGATCGACCGTTGCTCCTGTGGCGCCTCTCTGGATGGCCACGCTCTGATCGACCATTCTCTGACCTAGCACGTTCAGTTCTAACTCAGTCGCGTCGGGAGCTCCTCCCTCGGCTACGGGTATTACTCACCTGAGAAGTAAGAGTCTTATCACAACGTTTCCTCATGACCCTATGGAGATCTCTCTCCATTATTTCGGGTCGCCTTTGGAGGCGAGTATTCTCTTCCACCTGGAGGCGCATAGCCTCTTCTTGTTCTTGAAGCCTGGCTTCGTAAGAGGCGACTAACCTAAAAATTTGTGTAAACCTGGGTGGTGCTTGGATTTCGTCGGAAAGTTGCCGTTCTTGGCGGAATCTGAGGAATGTTGTTGCTATAGTGAGACATAACGGGCTTTCTATTTGTGAAGGTTATCGTAGGAATATAAAACATTTTCTATAGATGACACCAATTGTGAGTACAAAAATTATCACAATAGAATTCCACAAAATAATCACAAAGAACATAAAGTAAAAATCACACACACAACAACAATAAACGTGGTTCGACAACTTACCTACATCCCTGAATTGGTTACTGTTTTATTAGTGTCTGTCACACCCCGCGCAATCCGACAGATGGGGTGGCCAGCCACCGTCACCGAACTACGCCGGGCGTAAGCTAAATAAATACCATTCTTAGCATGAGACATATATGAGACATAAATAAATCAGTCCATAAGATAAAAATTGAATCAATTTCAAATGATCATAAACAACTAAGCGATAAAAGATCCATCACATGCTAAAACTCATAATAAAACCAATCTCCAATAATGATTAAATAAAATCTAAATAATACAGATTTGAATAATCCAACTGAAAACCTCTAACAACAACTTTGGAATCGAATGGCCCAATTGAACTCAAATGAAGTCTCATAATTAAATACGACTGAAAAGGAAAGTCTAACTAAACAATGCAGTAAAACGAATAAACTCTAGCTACACCTGCAAATGATAACTTAGATAATCCTTAGCAGTTTCCCCAAAACTTATCCTAAAAACGTTAGTCAATGCACGAGGTCAGAGCCCCAAGCATGAATACACACCACTCCCCTCAAATAGGATCCTTGAATCCCGACAGTAGCATTATACACAATAAATATCATAATAGAATATTTTAATTAAACGCAATAAATATAAATCACTAACTACCCGTAGAGATCACCATTTAAAAAGGCACACTAATATGATTTTAAATTCCCAAGTCCCCCGATGATGATTTTATTTAATTAGCCCATTTTATTATTGTTCTCACTTTTTATTATGACGATCCTCCCGTCCTGGGTGGTAATCCACCAAAGTGTCACACGTTCCCTTGTCAATAGCCAACCGAATCCGTTTAAACTGTCGATCCCTCGCAATGTGATAAGGTTCTAACTCACGACACGACATAAATCACGCAAGTTGACTCGTTTAAACGACACATCTTGTCGCCACCAATTCTAATACCAATTTTATCTTTAGGCATTAATTCTCAATTTCTCAATTTATAAATTACCCCACCATTTTAATCGATGTGAGATCCTCAAAATACCCCCTTATCCCCATACCTAAGGGTCCCCAAGTTATCAATACGTCCTACTCAATGTATAAGATGAATTTCTAACATTAACCTCAACCTAGTCTCATGCCTAGGCTCGCGTAACGACTATAAAGTGACAAAAATCAACCCACCCCCGACATAATAAAGTCGTAATAATCTACCCTCACTAATACCATACCTAGAAGGCATAAATCATCAAAAGGCCTACCCACTAGTCCCATACGTAGAAGACATCCTAAAATATAGGGAGAGCAAAAATATCCAACAACCCGTCGTCACAAAAGGCAATTAAATAATACCAACAAGTCACACAACCAATCATAATTAATCAACGTATACAAATACGCATGATAGTCCAATTTAATTAAATCTTAATTTAATTATCACATCGTCAAAATACCCAATTAATCCCATTTAATTAATTTAACTTAAATACACCGAGATTTCATCATTAATACAACAAAATTCCAATTTCATTATCTCTACATAAATTACATGAGTTATACGCATCCAAAGTCATTTATTTCAAAACCAAGGTGTTTCTACATGCAACCTACACCAATAAAATCCAAAATCCACTCATCAATCCTACGTACCCAAGGGTTATACATATTATTCAAATTGAAAGATTTAACAAAAATAGCCCCATAGTTAGTGTCCACTTTCTCTAATTAAGTTACCAATTGATTTTAAGAAAACATGTAATTAAGTGTTTAGGCGACACTTAAAAAGCATAATACTAAAGGAAAATAATAGAGTATTCATGCCTGAGATTAAGTTGAAGAAAAACTGGTAGCACGGTTGGATTCCTCTCGAAAAATTAATAAAGAAGTGTTCTCGAACAAACTAGATTTAAACCCCAATTAAGCCTCCCAAAACTTGTGACAAAAACTTGATTATGTTGGGGGTTGGTGATTATGGTGGAGAGGAAGAACTTTTGGAAGAGTTCTCTGGTGAAAAACTTGGAAAAAAGTAATTATGAGAAGTCCCCCCACGGATTATTAGTCTTATTTACTAATTAGGAATCCTAATCCAATTCCAACTCTACAAAACAAATGATGGACTTGCGCCAGATCAGAGGTAGTTGATCAATCGACACCCTGGATCGATCGAGAAGGTTGGCAGAAAGATCCCCCACAAAATGCCTATAAGGCAAAAATAATTAAAAACTCAATTAAAAATCCATTTTAAATCCGATTTCAATTCCACTTGAAGTTTTCTTCTTCTAAAATCATGACCAACATATTTATTTAATAAAAATCATTAAATTCAAAATTTTATTTTTCTCGAATATTCCAATTAATTAATTAAATTAATTAATAAAAATACGGGGTGTTACATACTTTCCTATTAGTAAAGAATTTCGTCCTCGAAATTAGATGAAACATACACATTAACGCATAAATCTCACAAAAGAAAATAAGGCTCAAATATGCCTACCCGTAGAATATCACAATTAGGCGCCCATACACCTAATCTACCCGTATGTAAACCTTAACAAAAATACAATATACATAAAGCCTACATATTAGTGTCTAAGAAGATATTACGTACCGTGATACTCTACTAGCCACGTAATTTGTCCTGCTCTGATTGAAGCTGATGAGGCACGTAGCACCTCCCATAACCGGTATTTGTTGAAGCTGCGGCTACCCCCTACGCACCTGACGATGCCGGTGCTCCCTGAACACCTACTGCTGCGAGAACTGGAGGCCTCAGTCCTTGTTGTCCCCGTACCCCTGGACCTTGTTACCCTTGTGTGGTTTGACCCTGCTGGGCTTGCGCCGCTTGGCCTTGTTGTTCCTCTTTTTTGAAACACTTAGCCGCCTTATATCCTACCTTCTCACAAAAAAATCATTCCCCTTTAAAAGGTTCATAACGTCTAGTATTTGCTCGCTCCTCTCCTTGACCTTGTTGTTCCTGATTGGTCATCTGCCTCTTCCCTGCTTGATCATTGTGACCCTTATTCTCACGACCTTGTCCATTTAATTCTTGTCTCTTTCCCAACTTCTTTTGATAATTTCCCTTCTCTTGCCATAAAAATATTGCGACATCCACCACCCGAGTATAGGTAGTGTATGTTGGATTCCCTAACACCATCTGTCGAATCGACCAAGAAAATACCTTAATGAAACACTCCATTTTATTCACCTCATTACTAACCTCCTCAGCCACAAACATGGATAAATTAGTGAACTCTTGTTCATACTCGACAATTGATTTTGAACCTTGCTACAAGTCCATGAATTCTCTCTTCTTCGAGTTCCTAATTGCATATGGAAAGTACTTATTATTGAACTTGATCAGAAATTCTGCATATCCCAATTGATCTCTCTCCTCCGACGTGGTGGCACTCTCCCACCACTGCAAAGCATCCCCAGTCAGCTTAAATATCGCTAACATCTTCCCGTGCAGTCCACCATCCTCAAATGCCTCTCCATGTCCCTCCTCCATTGGTGAGCAACCGTTGGGTCAGATCCCCCTCCAAAGGTGGGAGGATTGCCCTTAAGGAATCTGGTTCTTACCCTATCCCAAGCTGAAATGGATGTACCCTGCTGTTGAGCCTCTAAAGTCATCCATCTCCAAACCGGTCGCCGTTGACTCATGAATGATAGCCTCTAACTCCTCGGCGTCCAAAACAATCTAATACCACCTCTCCTAAGCCGCGGGACCAGAAACAGACTCCTCTCTCCTATTCCCAACTCTCCTTGTGTTCGCCATCCAAAAAGATAGGAAAAAAATAACATCAGACTCACAATGACTAAGAGTACAAATCATCAAAAGGTATCAAAGGTAAACAACGCGGAAGCTAAAACGAACTCATAACCTATGAAACCTAAGACCATGCTCTGATACCATATGTCACACCCCGCGCAATCCGATAGACGGAGTGGATAGCCACCGTCGCCTAACTATGTCGGGCGTGTGTAAGGACATATTTTTATAAGCCCGTTATCAATTTAGTATGTCGTATACCGCTACACAGTCGAAGAGCATTCAAGAACATTCAAGCATCAAAGACGGATTCAAATGTCAAGTTCTTCATAAAAAAGACTCCGCGAAGTTTACTTTGGTAAGGCTATATTTTTAATACCTAAACTTTACACTTAGAGCTTTTGGGATATTTTTACAAAATATTTTCTAAGTGTTGGAGCGGACTTTTTCGTCAAAATTTGAGAATGAGTATTTTTTCTAAGTATTGGAGCAGACATTAAAATAATATTTTTTTGATGCAGCAGTCGTTCAAATGACATAGCACTGTCGTTCGAACGAGATAACCATGTCGCCCGATCTCGTTTGAGCGACACGTGTCCTTCGTTCGAGCGACATCCTTATCTCGTTCGAACGAGCTCTAATACCGAGGCAGTGCGTTCTTGTATAAATACTCATTAAATGGTTTCGTTTTCATGAAGAAGTCCCAGCGTTTTGAAAGACAAAAAACTGCGAAAGCATAATACTTTTGGCTTGTTCCTTTTAGGGTTTAATCCCTTTACAATTCACAAAAAATCCATATGCTTTGGTGAATTGTTTTGGTGTTGAAGAACACACTTTTGCTTTTGTTTACCTTTGTGGGAAGAACTCTACAATCGGAGAGCTACGTGCTATTGTGGAGGGAGTCCTTATAAAGTTCACACTTGTGGAGAAGTCGTTTTCTTCTTCATTGCTGACCATCTGGAGTTCTTGCGGGAGATTCCAGCCGATGACATTTGTAGCCGTTGCTTTGAAGGTTTGACGAAGACACCGTGCGTTACACTTGTGGGCGATTATCAGGTTGTATGTAAGTCAATGGTCTTGTGAATTCTTCCAAGTTATAGAAATAAAAGGTTTTGTCCTTTGGGGATATTTTCTGAATATTTGTGTCGCATGCTTTATCTATTTATGAGTTGACACACGCACACATGTAGTTGAATGTTTAGGGTCTGAATTGATTTGGTTTGAATAGTCTCTAATTAAATAAGTGTGCCAAATCAGAAAGGTGCAAATTAATTTAAATTGGTATCACACACCGCATTTATTCGGTTTTTCAGCGTAAACTAAATAAATACCATTCTTAGCATGAGACAGATATGAGACATAAATAAATCAGTCCATAAGATAAAAATTGAATCAATTTCAAATGATCATAAACAACTAAGCGATAAAAGATCCATCACATGCTAAAACTCTGAATAAATTCATTCTCCAATAATGATTAAATAAAATCTAAATAATAAAGATCTGAATAATCCAACTGAAAACCTCTAACAACTTTGGAACCGAATGGCCGAATAGAACTCAATGAAGTCTCATAATTAAATACGACTGAAAAGGAAAGTCTAACAAAATAATGCAGTAAAACGAATAAATTCCAGCTGCACCTCCAAATGATAACTTCGATAATCCTTAGCAGCGTCCCCAGAACTTATCCTGAAAAAGTTAGTCAACACACGAGGTCAGAGCGCCGAGCATGAATACACACTACTCCCCTAAAATAGGATCCTTGAATCCAGATAATAGCAGTATACGAAATAAATATCACAATAGAATATTTTAATTAAATGAGATAATTAAACGCGATAAATATAAATCACTAACTACCCTTAGAGATCCCCATTTAAAAAGGCACACCATTATGATTTTAAATTCCTTAGTCCCCCGATGCTAATTTTATTTAATTAACCCATTTTATTATTGTTCTCACTTTTTATTATGACGGTTGTTGATGTAAAAAATTAGATTATCTCTAATTATTCAATCACAAATAAAAATAAATAGGACAAAAGAATTTTAAAGTGGTTCAGCCTTATAAGAATGGCCTACGTCCACTGTTTTTGTTATTGCTGACTGTTTGGGAATTCTCGATAACAGGTTTAACCAAGAAATTCCGAGTCCTCTTACAATGAGGATGATACAATGTATTTATAGCCCTGAGGCTGTACATGTGAAAGGGTAATACACATCTATCCAATAGGTGTGTACATCTGTATGATAATAATAAGCATTCAATGCGCAGTCAATCTGTTGATTATCCTGATATTAATGCTCTATACGAGATGCAGCTCAGACCGCCTAAGCTACTCGGACCGCCTAAGTAGCTCAGTACTCATGAGTTGCTCAGTGTAGTAAAGTTCCTTGGAGAACGCTTGTTGCTCGGAGCGTCTGAGTTGGTCGGGGAGGTTGAGTTCCTCGAAGTCAAGGTGTTGTTCAAAAATGCTTGTAGGTGCCATGTAGACTGACACGTGTCTCCACATAATTAATCCATGTCAGCAGGCTAAATTTGGTATCAACAGAAGCCCCCAATGTTTCACAGTTCGTGGTTGAGGAGTGTGGAACATTCTTCTCGAAATATGGCGGGATTAAATAATCATCCTGAATTTTAGGAGTGTTTTCCTTGTATTTATTTTTTCTTTCGAATTCGTAGAATCGAACTTTTTGAATTCTTATAACCGCCTCGGTCTCCGTGCCCTTTTTGTCCTTTTAGCCGCCGGTTGCGCAACCGTCTTTTTTTTTGTAATCATTATTTTTACTCCTTCCTAAGGTAAGGTATTTAAGCGTTGCAAAAAATCCTATCGTCTTTTACTTTTTCAAATCTGTATCTTTAAGTTTTCCATTTCTTCTCTCTCTTGTGCGTTCATTCCTTCCATTTTTCGTTGTCAACTGATCCATCATTTTTCTGTAAGATCTTCTTCCTTCTCTTTTATTTCCTTTATTCATCATGGTTTACCTTGTTGAGTCGCTTGATAAATTTCGTTCTGATTTTTCTATTCCTCCATGGGTCATACTGGAGGAACTTTCTGGTCCTTCTGATTATGTTCGTTTGACTGAGGGACATTGGTTCCCCAGTCTCTTTGTGGCCGAATGTGACTTTTCTTTTCCAACAAACCCCTTATGTCTGGAATTCTGTCAATATTTTGACGTGGTACCCGCAAAAGTAGCCCCCAATACATGGAGAATAATTAATGGAGTCCATAGGTTAAATCAGATTCATAGAACCCGTATAAAAATTCCAGAAATTATGTTTTGCTATAGATGGGCTGTCGGTGACAATACTTTTTATTTGAAAACTAGGTTTTTAAATAGGGCTTTAATGGTCAATCTCCCAGATGCCAATAGGGATTACTTCAAGCATGGTGTTGTTATGAAAAATTGGCAACATGCTCCACTAACCGGAAATGATGTGTATCAGGGTCCCAGATGCCCTCCCTATGGCAATGGGATAGGTTGTTTTTACTTTATTTTATTTTTAAAATGATACTTTCTTTGTGTTTGATAAAACGTGTCACTGATATTTTAATTTTTATTTATTTGCAGTTGACAGTAAAAGAAGGTCTTCAAAAGAGACAGAAGTTAATTTAAAGCATATGAAACTTATCTGGGGTTTGCATCAAACCGTTGTCGACGAGCATATCAGATCAGCTTTATACTTGTTGCAGTACAAGAGTTACACCTCGTCTTTTACTGCTCGTCCTGTGATAAGTGACATAGAACCAGCACCAATTTCTGAAGGTTCTTCTCCTGAATCACATATTCCTCTTAGTGACAGAATGAAGAGAAGAAGAGCTCGTGCCCTCTTCGAGAAATCTGCCTCTACTGCTGGAGAGGCAAAGAAAAGCAAGCAGGATGTCCCAGAAGAAGGGACAAGAAAAATCGATGCACCCCCTCCAGCTGCTACTATGAAGGTTGCCGAGAAGCCCCCAGTGGCTCCGAGCAAGGTCGTTGCTCCAAGTGAGGTTATAGTCATATCCCCGATCAAGACCACATCCTTGGTCGAAACTGTTCCTGCTCCCCCGAGGAAGCTGAAGAAGAGCTCCTCTGATAAATTGACTGAATCCTTCTCTCAGCCTTTAACTGCTGGAAGTGGTGTTCCCACTTTTATTGCTCTGAGCTCTGCCATGAGCTCGGTGAAGTCTTGGATTATCCCCGAGATCCAAGATGTTAAAGAGAGTCTTTCTCGGGAGATGGTTACCACCTTGGCCGCTCGACATGTTGCCTCTGTAAGTATTATTAATCTAAACTTTCATTTTTCAATGCTATATCTTTGCACTGACTTGCAATTGTTTTCTTTTTTTCAGTTGGTAACTTGTTTCAATACAATTTTGAAAAAGGATGAATCTATTAAAGCTTCAAGATCCTCGTCAGGTGTAGAGGAGGCTTTTGTAGGTCTGATGCGGTCTTTAAAGGATTCTCGTCAGAAGTATGTTGATGATAAAGCTGCTTGGGAGAAGCAGCTCAATTCCACCGAGCAGGAGAGGGATCAGGCTGTTGAAGTCTCCAAGGGGTTGGAGAAGAAAATAAAAGATTTGGAGAAGAAGAACAAAGAGCTCGAAGGGAAGCTCCAACATGCTGGTGAGTTTGAAAATAAGCTCAAATCTGCTGAGGAAGAGCTAAGTAGACTTCGTGACGCTGGTCATCAGAAGGAAGAACTGGAGAATAAATTGAAGGTTATCGAGGAGCTCCTCAGGAAAAGGACCTCCTCGGAGAGAGAAAAAAGAAGAAAGGCTGTTAAGAAATCCTTCAGCGCTCGCTGGGATAAGGGGTGGAATAAGGGTTTGGCTGCCATGATTTCACAAATGGAATATGGCAGCCTCAAGTACTTTAGGGATGGCTGGGTCACTGCTCTAAGAGAGATGAATGTTGATGAGAATTCAGATTTATTTCAGCGACACATCCCTGGCCCCCCTCCATCTCCTGGGGAAGAAGAAGAGGACGAAGCTGCCTCCGAGGAATCCTCCATGGTGATTAGAGATCAGATTTCTCATGCCCCAGTTGTCCAAACTTCCCATGAGCAGCTTCAACTTACCTTCATTTCAGCGGAGCAGCTTCCAGCACCCACCGAACAACCATCAATGCCATCCGAGCAACCTACCTCCTCGTCCCAGCCTCCCGAGAAAGTTTTAGGAGACAAGGAGAAGGTGTAGAGTTGTTCAGACTTTTCTCTCTGTTTATTTTTATCAAATGTAACTCTGAACTATGTACTTTTATTTTATGATGTAATAAAATTTGAAATTTTAATTATTCATACTGTTGATTCTCTTCTTCTTTCTCTGTTTGCACTCTTATTGATTCTGGCTATCTCTTCCTTTTACTAGTTTATGGCCAGGATGGAATTATTATCAGCTCATGATACAAAATTGCTAAAACAATGCAATGAATACTTCAAAGCTGGTTATGAAGATATGACTGAAGCTCAAGTCGTTGATATCCTCGGTCCAGATGCTTCAGAGCGAGCAGTTGAGGCCTACCAGTACTTAAAGTGCCTGCTCGATCGTGCAGTGGCTAACAATGTAGCATATTATGAAATGATTGAAGACCTCGAGGGCACTCTTGAGGAGCTTTAACAACAATACAAGGAATCTACAACCCTCTTGCACTAGGGATATGAGAAGAAGTATCAGCAACTAAGTGCTGATAAAGGATATGATGAATTGGTTGCTGCCTAAGACATGAAAGAGAGAACTCTGAAGACCGAGGTCGAAGAGCACAGGTAGATAGCTAAGTTGCTGGAGCAGGAAAATAATAACCTACGAGGAGAGGTATCTCAGCTGAAATCTGCAGCCTCTACCTCAAGCGCTTTGATCCTTGTGAACGACAAGGGGTTCTCTTTCTTGGAGGTCGAAAATGCCAATCTGAGAGACGAATTAAAAACCTTGAAGAGGATTGGGCCTTCTACTTCTGCTCGGGGACGAGCAAGAGCTTCTCGGATTACTGTTGAGGAACAAAGAACTCAATCGGCCCTAGAGAACCAAGCCTTCCAATTGATGGCAAAGAACCAGGCATTAGCTGAGATGTCTAAGAAGATTCAAGCCTTTGACGAGCAACTGGTTGCCCAAAATTCTGCCTTGGAGAATAAAACGAATCTGGTAAAGAATCTCCACGAGCAGCTAGAAAGATTAACCTACCAATTCCACAAGTAGCCTAGAGAGTTCTGGATAGCTAGTTATAATGAAGCCCTCTATCATCTTGACGACCGGATCCAGCAATCGAACAACGAGGGGTATAAGCAAGGATGGCTGAATGCCTTGGGTGTGCTGCAGCTGGAACAAGGTCATTATTTGTGGGATTACCATAATCCTGGGTTGCTCGACCTGCCAGTGCCACCTTTCAAACTCGACATGAGCTGGATTCCTACTCGATCCATTCCTCAATGCCTGATTTTAAAGTATCTCGGCGACTACAGTCTTCATTCCAACTTCGAGATATCTCGCCCAGAGTACCTCCTTGATCGGCCATCAGTAATGAATATCAGGATGCTCAAAGATTTGAACTTCATAAACTCCCCCTATGCCTTAGACGATCCTCCTGCTGGTGAAGAACCTGTTTCAAAGGCAGAGGGGAAGAAACCAATAGAATAGGATTCCTGATGTAATAATTTCTTATGTATTTTCATTCTTAATGTATTTTGTTCTGGATTTAATGAAAAACTTTTAGTTTTCTTTGCAATCTTGATTGTCATTGTCTTGTGAATATTTTGTAAAACATTTCTTTTATTTACTAATGAATGTGCATGTATATCTGTTAAAAAGATAACAATATTGTTGTTATTTTAAATTGCCGATAAACTAAAGTTGGTGAAAACTTATTGTCAACTATCCTGAATTTGTGGTAATCATTTGACGACATGTATATCTGTTAAAAAGAAAACTTATTGTCGACTATCCTGAATTTATGGTAATCATTTGACGACTAACCAAAGTTGGTGATATTTTGTTTTCCGACCAACTTAGAGTTGGTGATAATTTAAAATGTTACAAGTATAAAAAATTTTGTTTTATTTTTTATTGTAATGACTTATCACTTTTTAATGCTAAGCCATCATATGACTTTTATCACATAATCCTGCTTTGTTTAATAAAAATATACCCGACCAACCGTAGTTGACAGATTTTTATTCCCGACCAACCTTAGTTGGTGGATTTTTATTCCCGACAAACCTTAGTTGGTGGATTTTTATTCCCGACCAACTATAGTTGGTGTATTTTCTTCCCAACCAACCTTAGTTGGTGATTCTGGGATTTTTTATTCCCGACCAACCTTAGTTGGTGGATTTTCTTTCCAACCAACCGTAGTTGATGATTCTGGGATTTTTTATTCCCGACCAACCTTAGCTGGTGGATTTTCTTCCCAACCAACCGTAGTTGGTGATTCTGGGATTTTTTTATTCCCGACCAACCTTAGCTGGTGGATTTTCTTCCCAACCAACCGTAGTTGGTGATTCTGGGATTTTTTTATTCCCGACCAACCTTAGCTGGTGGATTTTCTTTCCAACCAACCGTAGTTGGTGATTCTGGGATTTTTTTATTCCCGACCAACCTTAGCTGGTGGATTTTCTTCCCAACCAACCGTAGTTGGTGATTCTGGGATTGATGCGTAGTGTGTAGCACTAGCACTCCGAAAAAATTTCAACAAAAGGAGATAATTGGGCAAAACATCCATAACTTTTATTCATATTAAAGAAAACTGCATTACATAGGAATCCCCAACTACTGATAATATTTGCGAAGATGCTATGCGTTCCATGCATTCTTAAACTCCTCCCCTTCTAAAGTTTCAATCATATATGTCCCTAGTCGAACAACCTCTGTTACTCGGTAAGGCCCATGCCAATTAGCTTCCAGTTTGTTATGCTTTTGAATCACTTTCTTTAGCACATAGTCTCCTTCCTTCAGATCGCATTTCTTCACTCTCTTGTTGTAGAACAGAGCTGTTCGTTGTTGGTATGCATCATTCCTGATTGCTGCTTCTTCTCTAACTTCCTCGAGCATATCTAAGTCTAGTCTTCTCATTAAGTCGCTGACAGGGGAATTAAAATTTAGTACTCTGTGTGTTGGGAGGCCCAACTCGGCAGGTATAACATCTTCACTTCCAAACGCCAGCATATATGGAGATTCTCCTGTTGCTGCTCGGGGAGTAGTACGATAAGCCCACAGTACAGAATGTACTCGTTGATCCAGTTAGCCTTCGCATCATCCAATCATTTTCTCAAACCATTCAGCAGCGTTCTGTTTGTCACCTCAGTTTGTCCATTGCTCTGGGGATGGCCTGGTGCAGAGTGGGTCTTCAAGATGTTTGACTAATGACAATAGGCAGCGAACTCCTCGTTGTCAAATTGAGTTCCATGATCTGTAATTAAGGCATGAGGAAGACCATATCTACAAATGTTGTTCTTCCAAATAAATTGGTACACTTTATCGTACGTCATATCAATGAGGGGCTCAGCTTCCACCCATTTAGTAAAGTAATCCACCGCGACCATAAGATATTTAAATCTTCTCCTGGTAGTTGAAAGTGGCCCGACCAAATCTATTCCCCACATGACAAACGACCAAGGGGAAGTAATGGGTGTTAGCAATGCCTGTGGAGTTCTTCGGATAGAGGAGAAGCGTTGACATTTGTCACATTTCTTGGCATAAGCTATACAATCAGCCCTCATCGTTGGCCAATAGTATCCTTGTGTCATTATTCTTTGCAAAAGCGTCCGACCTGCTACATGGGCTCCACAGGACCCTTCATGGACCTCTTCAATCAAATCTTTCACCTCGGAGGGATGCACACATTTCTGCAATCCTGCTACAATTCCTCGTCTGTATAGAATACCATTAGTCAGTACATAACGAGCAGCTTTAAACTTTAGTTTCTTGGCTGAAAGTTTGTCAGTTGGTAATTACCCTTCCTCAATATATGCCCTGATGGGATCCATCCAAGATGGCCCTAAATCAAGGGTAATAAATTTCATCGTCAGATCTTCATCTATGCTTCGACTAGACAAGACTTCTATTGGGATTATTCTTCATAGCTCGGTGCGTGTGGCTGAAGTTAACCGAGCTAAGGCATCTGCTCTTGCATTCTCTAATCTTGGTATTCTAATTATCTGTACTGTAATTAGGCTTGATAAGACCTTCATTGCTTTTGCATGATACCTGATCATTAATTCTCCTTTGGCTGCATATACTCCTAGCATTTGATTTACGATCAATTGCGAGTCACTGAATACAATAACCTGCTCTGCTCCCATGGTTTTTGCCAAACTAAGACCAGCAATCATAGCTTCATATTCAACCTCATCATTAGAAGCTTTGAATTAGAAGCGCAGAGCATACTCCACATTGACCTCATCCAGGCTGTTCAAAACAATCCCTGCCCCACAGCCGGTAGTGCAAGATGAGCCATCCACATATAGATTCCATACAGGTACCTCGTCTTCAAATTTTTGATCGGACAGAGTTCCTCGGTGGAATATTTGCTACTTTCTTTTATCCTTCTCTAGCACTTCTTGCTGCTCGTCGACCATCTTCTCTTGCTCGCCGACTAACTTAAGTTGATCGGGGTTTAAATTTGATGATCCTGTAACATCCACAGGTTGGTTGGTGCTCAGCTTTTGCTCCTCGGGGGTATCAGGATAGGTGAATTCTGCTATAAAATCTGCTACTGCTTGCCCTTAAAGCGACGATCTGGGTTCATAAACTATATCATATTCACCAAGTTCTACTGCCCAGTACATCAATCTCCTCAATTTTCTTATTTATGAAGAGCTTGCCTCAATGGCATATCAGTATACACAACTATGGTATGAGCTTGGAAGTACGGCCTCATTCTCCTACTTGCCTCGATCAATGCTAGTGCTAATTTTTCCAGTCTTGGATATCTGATCTCTGCTCCTTGGAAGGCCTTGTTAGTATAATAAATCGGTTTTTTCACTCCATTCTCAATTCTTATTAATGCCGAGCTGACTGCATTCTCCGACATTGTCAATTACAAGTACAATCTTTCTCCCATCACTGGCCTGGACAACAATGGAGGTGCTCCCAGATATCTCTTCAACTTTTGAAGGCTTTCTCACATTCATCATTCCATTCAAACGTTTTTCAGAGTGTTTTGAAGAACGGGAGGCATTTATCCGTTGCTCGTGATACAAATCTATTAAGTGCGGTAACTCACCCTGTGAGACTTTGCACTTCCTTCTTCGTCATTGGAGATCGTAATCCTAATAGAGCCTTGATCTTCTCTGGGTTTGCTTCGATTCCTCGTTGGTTGACGATATACCCGAGGAACATGACTTCTCGTACTCCAAATATGCACTTGGTGGGATTCAACTTCATTTGATATTTATCTAGTTGATCAGAGGTCTGGCCTAAGTCAATTAGATGATCAAAAGCTCTCTTGCTCTTCATCAGCATATCATCAACATAAACTTCCATATTGCAACTGATTTGTTCTGCAAAGACTTTGTTCATCAGCCGCTGATATGTTGCACCTGCATTTTTTAAACCAAAAGGCATAACATTATAACAATAAGTTCCCTAGGGGTAATGAAAGAGGTACTCTCCCTGTCTTCAGGTTTCATTTTAATCTGGTTGTATCCAGAATAAGCATCCATGAAGCTCAACAGCTCGTGTCCCGAGGTAGCATCAACTAATTGATTAATTCGGGGTAAGGGAAAATGATCCTTTGGGCATGCCTTGTTGAGGTCGGTGAAGTCTACACACATCCTCCACTTGTTGTTCTTCTTCTTCACCATCACCACATTTGCTAACCAGTCTGGATAATTAACATCTTCAATAAAGAAAGCTTTCTGGAGCTTCTCTACCTCCTCTTGTATAGCTTGGTTCTTTTCGGGGCTGAACACTCTTCTTCTCTGCTTCACTGGTTTGATCTCCTTATTCACATTGAGCTCGTGACATAAGAAATTTAGGTTTATTCCTGGCATATCCTCATGACTCCAAGCAAAAGTTTGTTTTCTGGTTTTTAGGAAAACTATTAATTCCTACTTTAGTGAGGCATCCAACGATGAACCTATTTGAGTTGTTCGTTCCGGGTATTCGTCGTCCAAAATGACATTTTCAGTAGCTTCCACCACCTGACCTTTCACGAGCTGCGACTCGTCTCTAGGATCCAATGTTTCAATCTCTGCACCTTCATCCACTTGATAGGTAGTAGTCTTTTTCCTAGATTCCTCCAGTTCTTCCTGCTCAGCGGATGAATAATAGCATTCCCGAGCTACTTTTTGGTCACCCTTCACAACTCCTACTCCAAAATTAGTTGGAAATTTCAGACATTGATGTACAGTAGATGGTACTGCTTCCAACTTCTTCAAACCTACCCTTCCCATGATGATATTGTAAGCCGACTGGACATTCTTATCCATCACAAAGAAACGTACTCTCTCTGTTCGATAAGCAGGCCATGTACCAATGAACATATCTAACTTGATCGTCGCAAGTGGAAAAACTTTCTCGCCAGCAAAATCGAGGAGGGGCCTGTGATAAGGCTCCAACTGAGACAACTTTAGATTTAAGCTGTCAAAGCATGATTGGAACATAATATCTGCCGAGCTACCATTATCACCCACTACTCTTGAGATCATCATTTCCTTCATCCTCATTTTGATTACCAGTGGGTCATCATGAGGATACAGCACACCTGTGAGGTCGTTCTTTGAGAAACCGATGACCAGTTTTTCTTTGTTTACCTTCCTCGGGCAATCATCCTCAGCTAAATTTATTCGTTGAATGTATGAGAAAGCTTGAGCCTCATTGAGGTAAGCTTCTCTCTCTGCAGTAAGGTCACCACCTCATGCATCTCCACCTGTAATAACATTACAATCAAATGACCCAAAACGTATTGAAAATACCTCACGTTCTGGATACCTTGGTCTTTTGGGGAGATCGGGGTCGTCTTTTGGATCCTTTTCATGGTCTCTTTTCTTGTTCTCCTCTGCTCGACGAGGAGATCTAGACCTCTGTCTTGCTCGATCGCTGCTTCTTCTTTTATTTTTACGATCAACATACTTGGTCAGCTTTCCTCGTCTGATGAGTGCTTCGATCTCATTCTGAAGAGCTATGCAATTTATGGTCGTATGGCCATGGTCTTTATGGAACTCACAATATTTGGCCTTATTCCTCTTGTCAGGGTCTGTCTTCATTTTCTATGGCCAGTTTAGCTCCTCGCTGTTCTTGATTTCTTCTAGAACGTGGTTGATGTCTACCTTCAAAGGAGTATAATTTTCAAATTTCTTCAATACTTCCCATGATGGATTTGCTTTTGACTGCTTGTCACCACCATTATTTTTATGCTCTTTCTTTTTAGCCTTATCAACCTCCACCTTGGTCTCTTTGTTGTCCATATTCTTCTTCGTTGCCACAGCCTCCTCGGCATTCATGATTTTGGCCGCTTTTGCCATTAATTCTGACATGGTTTTGGGTGGATCTTTGGCCAAAGTGTAGTACAACTTGTTGGGCAACAGCCCACTCATCAAAGCAGTAATCGCTGTCTTTTCCTCATAATCAATAACTTCGAGCTTCTCGTTATTAAAACGAGTTATATAATCCCTGGTGCTCTCACCCGCTTTTTTGTCTAACACTTAACAAGTGTGCTACTCGTTTAACTAGTTTTGCTCCAAAATAAAAATTTCCAATGAAGAGCTCAGCCAGTTGAAAGAAAGTTGAAATCTTACCCCGAGGAAGATTATTATACCATATTTGAGTAGATCCGGTAAGAGTTCCCGAAAATGCCCTGCACCTCATCTCATCTGGCACATCGTAGATGTCAGCAGCATCTTGGTATTATTCTATATGAAGGACAGGGTCAGTCTTTCCATCATATTTATGAGTCACAACAGGTGCTTTGAACTTCGATGGTGTGGGAAAATCCACAATTGCTTGGATAAAAGGTGTCCCTTATACAAAAGTTCTTTGTAGAGGATTCTTGGCCTTAGCCATTTCTCCTAGTCTATCTTCCAACCTTTGAATAGAGCTTTTCCAGGCATCATTTCCCTCCTCGGGCCTGTTGGTTCGAGCAACTGATCGTGTTGAAGTCGCTTTCTGGGATCTTTCATGACGAGAAGTTGGTCGTGATTGGGCAGAACCTTACCTTAGATCGGATGGTCATCGAAAGCTCCTCGACACAGCCTTGGGAGGACTTATATTCCTCCTTGGGCCCAAACGATCAAAAGGAGATGCCCTACTTAATCTTTCCAATGCACTAGTCCTTTTTGGAGAGAGAGAGTGACATTTTGTTCAGTATCTGTGGCTCGTACTGACGAAGTTCGACCTGGTTGATAAGAAAAATCATTAGATCTCTCAGTGCGATATGAATCGGTATGCCTAATACGCGAATAAAGTAAACGGGTGTTTCTTTGAACGCTTCGTTGTCCTGAATGAGTCGGTGCTCCACCCTGGATAGTTTGTATGAGTTGTCGCATAGTTTCTTGCATGACTGTCTGGCCCTGGGCAGATTAGTCATTATTCCGGCCAGATCTCGGACATTTGGAGGAGCAGATGGATTTGGGGGATTTCCAGCATTTCGATTATTGGATTTAGGATTATTAGCCATTGTTGATGAATTGTTTTGGTGAAAAAACGATAATTACAGTCGTTTTCCCACAGACGACGCCAATTTGTTGATGTAAAAAAATAGATTATCTCTAATTATTCAATCACAGATAAAAATAAATAAGACAAAAGAATTTTAAAGTGGTTCAGCCTTATAAGAATGGCCTACGTCCACTGTTTTTGTTATTGCTGACTGTTTGGGAATTCTCGATAACAGGTTTAACCAAGAAATTCCGAGTCTCCTTACAATGAGGATGATACAATGTATTTATAGCCCTGAGGCTGTACATGTGAAAGGGTAATACACAACTGTCCAATAGGCGTGTACATCTGTATGATAATAATAAGCATTCAATGCGCAGTCAATCTGTTGATTATCCTGATATTAATGCTCTGTACGAGATGCAGATCGGACCGCCTAAGTAGCTCGGTACTCATGAGTTGCTCGGTGTAGTAAAGTTCCTCGGAGAACGCTTGTTGCTCGGAGCCTCTCAGTTGGTCGGGGAGGTTGAGTTCCTCGAAGTCAAGGTGTTGTTAAAAAATGCTTGCAGGTGCCATGTAGACTGACATGTGTCTCCACATAATTAATCCATGTCAGCAGGCTGAACTTGGTATCAACAACGGTCCTCCCGTCCCGGGTGGTAATCCACCAAAGTGTCACACTTCCCCTTATCAATAGCCAGCCGGATCTGTTTAAACTGTCGATCTCCCGCAATATGACAAGATTTCAACTCACGACACGACATAAATCACCCACGCTGACCCGTTTAAACTGTCGATCCCTGACACATTATGTCGCCACCAATTTTAATACCAATTTTATCTTTAGGCATTAATTCTCAATTTCTCAAATTATAAATTACCCCACCCTTTTAATCGATGTGAGATCCTCAAAATGCCCCTTTAGCCCCGTACCTAAGGGTCCCCAAGTTATCAATACGTCCTACCCTATGTATAGGATGAATTTCTAACATAAACCTCAACCTAGTCTCATTCCTAGGCTAGCGCAATGACGATAAAGTGACAAAAATCAGCGCACCTCCGACATAATAAAGTCGTAATAATCTTCCCTCACTAGTTCCATACCTAGAAGACGTAAATCATCAAAAGGCTTACCCACTAGTCCCATACCTAGAAGGCATCCTAAAATATATGGAGAGCAAAAATACCCAACAACCCGTTGTTACAAAAGACAATTAAATAATACCAACAAGTCACACAACTAATCATAATTAATCAACGTATATAACTACGCATGATAGTCCACGTCAATTAAATCTTAATTTAATTATCACATCGTCAAAATACCCAATTAATCCCATTTAATTAATTTAACTTAAATACACTGAGATTTCATCATTAATACAACAAAATTCCAATTTCATTATCTCTACATAAATTACGTGAGTTATACGAATCCAAAATCATTTATTTCAAAACCAAGGTTTTTCTATATGCAACCTACACCAATAAAATTCAAAATCCACTCATCAATCCTACATCCCCAAGGGTTATGAATATTATTTAGATTAAAAGATTTGATAAAAACACCCCCATAGTTAGTATCCACTTTCGCTAATTAAGTTACTAATTGATTTAAAGAAAATATGTAATTAAGTGTTTAAGTGACACTTAAAACTCATAATACTAAAGAAAAATATAAGTGTATTCATGCTTGAAATTAAGTTGAAGAAAAACTGGTAGCACGATTGGATTCCTCTCGAATAATTAATAAAGAAGTGTTCTTGAACAAACTTGATTTAAACCCCAATCAAGCCTCCCAAAACTTGTGACAAAAACTTGATTATGTTGGGGGTTGATGATTATGGTGGAGAGGAAAAACTTTTGGAAGAGTTCTCTTGTGCAAAACTTGGAAAAAGTGATCATGAGAAGTCCCCCCACGGATTATTATTCTTATATACTAATTAGGAATCCTAATCCAATTCCAACTCTACAAAACAAATGACCGACTTGCGCCAGATCTGAGGTAGTTGATCGATCGACTCTCTAGGTCGATCGATTGATCGAGCAGGTCGGCAGACAGATCCCCCACAAAATGCCTATAAGGCAAAAATAATTAAAAATCCATTTTAAATCCGATTTTAATTCCGCTTGAAGTTTTATTCTTCTAAAATCATGACCAACATATTTATTTAATAAAAATCATTAAATTCAAAATTTTATTTTTCTCGAATATTCTAATTAATTAATTAAATTAATTAATAAAAATATGGGGTGTTAGAGTGTCTCTCAATGCTCAAGATTATATCCCTTCGCCCCGTGTCAAGGTTTACACTTTATGGAATTAGGGAATAAGTGATTCAATTCTCTAGGTAACTCGACCAGCTTGTTAGATAGCATGTAAGTGTCCCTGAATATCTCCCTGAGATTGTTGTTAACTAATTCGTGCTTATTCCCATGAATTTAAGCACATGTTAAATACATGGATAAAACAATAATTATCCTAAAGTTGGGCCAAGCAGTCCGTCTTGCGTGTTGCGCTGGTCGACTGAATAATTGGGCCTTTTAATATGCCCCCACAATTATATTCTATTCTTTATTTCTTTTTTTAAAGATAGAGTTTTTTTAACAAAATTTGTTTTTCTTTATAAGAATATGATTTTTTTTATTAAAAAAAATACCGTTATTTTAAGAAAAAATATTTTTTTATATAAAAAAATAAAGTTTTATAAAAAAACTACAGTTTCGTAGAAATAAACTTTTGAAAAAATATTTTTTTATAAAAAAAATACTGTTTTTATGTTTTTTTTATCTTATTTTATGTTGTTGCTATTTTTTGCTATAGCCTTTCCCTTTTCTTTTTTCTTTATTCCTTTTTGAAACAATAGTTTCTATAAAAAAACACATTTTATTTAATAAAAGATACACTTTTTATAAAAAAAATACAGTTTTTTATAAAGAAAATACAGTTTTTAATATAAAATACAGTTTTAAAAAAGGATCAATTACTAAAAAAATCCCGCAAATATTTTTTAATACACATTTACTCAGCCTTTTTATTTTATTCCAAAAAAATCCTAAAACACCTATTTAACCAATTTTCTCTTTTTTTTAAACATCCGCGCTAGCGGCATTCCCGCCCCACTTCCCCCTTCCCGCGGACCTCCCACTGTTGGAGCTCTGACGACTTAATAAAAGTTCAAGGGATTATTTGGTATATACCCATTTAAAAAAAATATAATTTCTTATAAAATACATTTTTTATGTTTTTTTATTTATATCATGTTTTTTTTCTATAGCCTCTCTTTTTTTTCGTTATTTCTTTTTAAAAGTACAGTTTTTATAAAAAAAAAAACATTTTTTAATATAAAAAAACAATACAATTTAAAAAACTGTTTTCTTAAATATTTTTTTCTTTTCAAGAATTTTTTTTCCCAATCATTTATTAAGTTTTGATACATGTCAATGTATAATTGGTTGTTAATCATGTAAAAAGCTTTACCTAGATAGCATGCAAGATTTAATAGAAATTTTCATTAAAACTGTTAAAATTTATTTAAAATTAAAATATAAGGATTATTATTACAAAAATTAAAAGTAATTCTAAAGTTCAAAATCATCCCATGAGGTTAAATTTACAATTAACCTTATTTTTAATCAATTTATGTCGTTACAAATTAAACTCGGGAAAATGTTCCTCAAGTGAAGACTTAATGGAGCTTTTCTTTCAACTTTGTTTTGACGTATTCCTATGCAACTTGCATGACTTTGGTGCTTTATTGTGTTATCTTCTTCCGTCCGTCAATAACAATGTTAAAATGTACACACACAGCACGACTGCTTGATTTTTACTCAAAAGATTAACTTATATTGTACTCCAATTCTTTAGAGCCGTCTCTTTGATATTCATATTTAGATACTACTTTATTTATTGTGACAGCTAAACTGATAATATAATTTATTATACTTTTAATATATATGGTGACGGCGATTTGTATGTTTCAAAAAGTCTCAACAAAACCATGAAGTCTTAAAAGCAAACTACTGTATTTGAAGGGTCCGTTTGGTTCGAAATAAAATATATTTTAACACGGTAAAAAATAATATGGTGAAATACGTTTTTACCTATTTAAAATTAATTTTTTATTGGATTAACATTGTGAATAAGTGCACACCCTATAATTATAAAATTTTAAACAAGAATATAGAAAAAAATTGACTCTAAATAGGTGAAAACGTATTTCATCATATTACTTTTCACCGCGTTGAAACATATTTTACCCCGAACCAAACGGACCCGAAATGTTCATTAATCACCCACCATCATTCACAAAAATGATTATTAATCAATTAACATAAGATTAGAAATCATCCATACCAACATAAAACAAAACACAAAGTAATTAAAACCCACAATCAAACCCCCCATCAAACCCTCCATCAAAGCCATCAGACACCATATCACCAATCAACAGCCCACCAATAGCTCCACCCAACAACCCGGCCCCCAATCCTAACCCGAACTTATTCTTTTTTGGCGGCTGTTGCACCTGTTGCGGTGGGTACCCGTATCCCTGTGGAGGCGGGTACCCATAACCCGGTGGAGGACCTTGTGGTGGATACCCACCATATTGTTGTGGTGGTGGTGGGTAACCAGGATATCCACCAGGTGGTGCCATGTAAGCCTGTTGTGGCGGCGGCGGTGGTGGATATATTGAGCTGGGTCCCTCACCCGGAGTTACGGCAGGATAAGCGGTCACAACTTCATCAGACTTGACAACCTCGGAATTATTGTCAATAAACTTGTAAGAAAAATTCAATTGGCCTTTTGGTTTACCAGATGGTTTTCTAACTTGGTACGTAACAAATTGCATGTTTTTATTACCTTGCGCGGCAACAGCGTCTAAGAGTTCTTTTATTGGAACGTGTACCTCTCCGATGTCTTTGTCGCCGAGGTTGCGTTGACATCTTAGTTCGAAGACGAGGGTGAGGCGGTTTTGATCTGCTGCTTGCGCGTCTATGTTGAACTTCATGGGGAAGTTCCATGAAGGGTTGGTGTGGCCGTTGTTGTCCACGGGGGTGCTTTGTTTTTGTTTGGTGTGGTCGCCGGTTATTGAAACCACGACGTACACGTCCATTTTGGAGAAGAGGTTGACTTGCTTGATGCCTTTGGCGGACACCAGGTTGATATCTAATGTACGGTACACCATTTTGATCTCAAATGAAATTCTATGAGAAACAGAGATTGTGTAGACAATTTAGATATATAGGGGAGAATAAGTGGAAACGGCAATGAGATGCGGATGAGAAGTTTCCAAGTAAATGATACAACTCAACGGCCAAACGCGTTATCGGTTTATTTCAAGTCAACTCTCACGAATTCTAACCCAACATGCCAATAGAGAATGCAGAAAAATATTAAAAGACAAAAAAAAAAAAAAAAAATGGGTTCCCGTGATAAGTAAAATGTCATGGAAGACTAATATGGTCACTTACGGATTAGCAAAATTGGTTGCATTTAACAAGGCTCGTGTGACAACCAGGGGCGGACCTAGGTGGTCCCGAAGGTGGGCGGCCGCCCACCTAGATTTTTCGGAATTTTTTCCCCGGTATAGGCTAAAAAAACAACTTTTTGGACCTTTGTGTAAATTTTCATAGTGAAAGGCATTGAGTTTTTTGTCATTTCAAAATATTTGGGGAGGAAATGTAAATAAACTAAACCCAAATCATACCCACGCGCGTTTTATTCCTAAAAAAAAGAACCCTAAGTCAGTCTCTCCTCTCACTCAGCGATTTTCTTCCTTACATTTCCATACCTAACCAAAGAAAGAAAATGGTTGTAGCAGCAGCCCCTTCCCTTTGCAGTGCCACCCACTGCAGTGCCCCTTATCTCTCCCTCTCTTGGCACCGCCGATCGCCCCCTCCTCTGCTCCCAGTCCTCTCTTCTCGCTGCTCCAACTTCTCACGCAACCTCTCCGCCCCCTTTCTCCGGCATAGGCGGCTCTTCCTCCGGTCCAATCAGAGCCTGTGATTTTCATAGGTAACGTTCTCCTCTTTATTTATTTTTCAGTTCATTTGAATGAATAGATGGTGGATGTTCTCTTGATTAGATGATTAAATATTATGTTATATTAGTTTAATTAGATTATTAAATGTTCAAGTTCAATGTTTAAATTTTTTTGTTAAATGTTAAATTAGGTTATTAAAAATATTTAGGTTGTTGGGTTGTTAAAATTTTTTATTGGTTGTTAGAATGATTGAACTAAAATTTATTGGTTGTGAGAAATATCCCTAAAAATTGCAAAAAATTATAAATATCCCTAAAAAATCGCCTCGGGGGCTCCCGCCCCCGAACCCCCGGCATTACTCAAAAGTTTCGCACCCCCGACTAAAAATCTTGGGTCCGCCACTGGTGACAACTAAAGTTTCACGGAAGCCTAGTTTGGCCACTTTTGGGTTAGAAAAATTGGTTGCATTTGACAACCGATTTTGATAATCCGGACAAATTTTGCAAATATGCTTACGACTCTAAACAGTCAAAAACAAAAAATGGGTTAGCAAAGATAACATTTTACAAATATGTCGATGGTTCTCGAGAAGATCTCAATGGCATTTAAATTACATAAACATTTCGATTTTTTCTCTCTTTCTCTCACTACAATCATAACCACACCAGACTCAAGCTAGAATATTCCAAATCACGAACCTTCACATTGAATCTGATGACCATCAAGCTCCTGATTTACCAATCATGAAATTAGTTTATGTTGTATGACATTCATCAATATTGGATTTACCAATCATGAAATTAGTTTGTGTTGTAAGACATTCATCAATATTGACTGCACAAACCTTATATTGTATGATAAATTGAACAAACCCTTAGTTTTTAAGAAATGATTTTGATAATTGTGTTGTTGAAAAAGCTAAGACAATCACAAAACACCAAATGAATGTAAGAAAATCTCAATAATGAAGTCGGATTTGACGAATCCATATTTTGAACTTCGTCACAAAACCTTTGTTTGCCTATCACTATTTATGATCACTAAACTTGGTATCAAATAATCGATTTTAGTTCCTTTCATTAAAAGATGATACAACTAGTAGGTGACTCGCAACTGTTGGGGTTTAAGCACATTTGATGTTACACTATCGATTGTATTCTCAAATGTCTACAAATACCATTGATGTTTTAGAAATGAGTATTGTTAACTAGTTTTAAATCTTAGTAACAAAGTGTACTTTCGACCTTTTTTATAGTTAAATGTTTTGGCTTAGCATTCTCTCTTAATAGTTAATTCATGTCTTTTAGATTAAAATATGACAAAATCAACCTCGTTCGACTGATTTAGAGTGAAAGAGACAAGAGTTATTGATGACTAAAGATCATATATTCCTCCTAATACTTTATGTGAAACATGTTGAGCAAGAAAGAGTAGATTGAAAATAAATCAGGTCGTGTAGAAAATACTGAATGATAAAGAAGTTTATATATATTTAACGAGTGATGAAGCGACTAGGGACGATGGTTATACAAGTGATATAAGTAATAACAGGAATGTTAAGAGTGACAATGGAATTAATGTTGAAGGTGAAGGTAAGGGGTAATGATGAGGATAGTGAGGATGAGAGTGAAAAATGATGGTGAGAAGAGAGATGATGAATATATTGAGAATTAGAGTGAAATTAGATAGGAATATGGTGATAATTGATATAAAGAAAGAGATAATGTAATACACCGTACTTTTAAAGATATTTAAATTACACTGTGGATGTAATTTGATAATTTGAGGAATTACAAGGTGTAACTATGACATTGAAGCTTGCCCCTCTTAGTTGGGGAAAATTGCTATTTATAGTCATTAGAAAGTCAAGAGGTGCAATGCCTTTTATAGATTCAAGCATTTAGACCTTTACATAATAATATCTAGCTGGGTGTCTCTTCACGTGCATGTACATGGTGACTGTTGCATATCCCACGTGTGGCTTTCCATATGGATAACCATTCAACTTATTAGAGGTGGTCGGCTAGGTAGCCAACCAACAGGTACTTGTGCCGACCAAATTTGATCTAATGTGGCAGACATCATGATAATGTTGACATGTGTCACTGTATTACTAGTCCATATGATTAAATAATTTTAACCTACAACAAAAGCCACCAATGATCATACTTGAGGATATATGAAAATAATGGAGTATTCACTTCAAGACACTGCTCAGTGCTCAAAAGGTTGAAGGTTGGCAGCGACCTCCTAGACTTGTAAATATTTCACTGCTGTACTAGAGCGGTGGCACTTTTGTAAATAGCTTGAAAAATACAAACAATCGGAGGGCATGTTGGTCCTTTTGCTTTCTTGGGTTCGAGAAGTCGTATAAATTTCAACCGTTTAGTTCAATTAATCATTACAAATCACGAATATTAAGAGGCTTCATTATCTCTTTAAAAAGTTGAGTTTCCATCCATTTCCTTTACCTCATTGTTCTCGAACTCACTCTCTTTTACTGTTGCATTTTCTCAATACTATTTAAGAGTTTTCCATCCCTGTAGTAGAAATGGTAAGAGTTTTCTGTCCTTCAACTTTTTCTTTTTGAATTTTTTAGAATGGTTTATATTATTGATGAAGGGTCTTTAGAGTAGTTTAAAGAGATGAGGAAAATTCCAGATTGGGTAACAATGGAAATGGTGTCTGGGCCTTATGATTTGTGTGCATTAGATGAGGGTCACTAGTTTCCCACAATATATATAGCTGAATGTGGAGTCATTTTTCCTCCTAATAACCTATTTTTGGAGTTTTGCTAATACTTTGATGTGGTATCCGCAAAAGTAGCTCCCAATAGTTGGAGGTTAGTAAATGGGGTTAATCGTCTTAACGAACTATACGGAACCCACATAGGAATAATGGAGTTAATGTATTGTTATAAGTGAAGAACCATTGAAAATGATATTTATTACCTGAAGACACGTCAAGTCAATAGGGATTTGGTAGTTAACTTGCTTGATTCTAATAAGGATTAGTGGGATTATGGAGTCTTTGTAAAGAACTAGCAACATTCTCCCCTTCCTAAGGGGGTAAGGTATACTAGTCCCAGATGCCCCCAGGAAGGGAGTGGCATCGGTCGACGATTTATGTTACTTGTGTTTAATTTTGCATACTTTAAGTTTATTGTTATGCCAACTAATATACTGTGCCTTTTTGTAGAGAGAATAAAGAAAGAGTGTTCCCCTGATTCAGAAGTGAACTTTAAGGAGATAAAATTCATTTGGTCCATTCAACAAAGAATTGGAGAATATCACCCTAGGTCGTACTCTATTTTTTTAGAGTATAAGATCTATATCATCTCCTTTGTAGCTCAGCCTACGAAGGACTTTCCCTCCCCCCTAGATTTGGAGGATTCTATCTCTTTAGTTGTTCCATTTGAATCTCCTATTGAAGAAGGAAAAACTATTTTGGGAGGAACTTATTCCTAATTTGAATCACCTGATCTAACTACCATCCAACCACTTCCTCATCTCCAAGAAAGATGGTGAAGAGAAATATCCCCAATATGATGTATGGACCTGTGTCCCCCTTCAGTAGAGAAGAAATAAAACACTGGGGAAGGTTCAAAGAAATCAAGAACACTGAAACTCAGTTTAAGAAACTGAAAAGAGGTTCAGTTTTCCAACATGAATTAGTCCAAAAAACCCAAGCCGACCAGGCCTCTATAGCATTTGCCTATGTGGTAGTGAACCTTGGTCTGGCTAGGGGTTTGATTCACTAAGAGTATTGCCCGCAGATAGATTGATGGTTTCTCCCCTATCTAGGGAAAGACTGTTAGAGAGGGAAAACCAAAACTTGGCTCTGTTAATTATTTATATAGACTTGACTTCTTTAATTTATTTTCTCCTTAATAATTTTTGATGATTGCCTTGTGCTTGTACTGTTTGCAGTTTTTGGTCGACTATAACCAACTGTTGATAAGGGATGATCAGTTGTGGGCATCATCCACTGATGTTGAAGAGACTTTCAAAATCTCAAAGAGGTCTTTGGATGCCACTAAGAAGGACCATAAAAAGGACCAGGAAAAATGGCAATGCCTCTTGAATAAAGTCGAGATGCAAACGAATGATGCCGAGATGGCTGCTGCTAATTCTGCTCTGGAGATTGTTAAAGAGAAGAGTAAGTTCTAAGATCTGAAAGCCATGGTGAATAAGGGAAAGGAAGATTCCTTCACCAGGGGATGGGACAAGGCCTTCACCACTACTGCTCTTTAAATTGAGTATATAAAGAAAGTTGCCTTTAAGGAAGAGTGTATCACATATTTCAATTAGGCAAGTACTACCTCCAACCCACACCTTTTCCAACAGTGCAATCCTAGAGCTCCTCAAAGCATTGATGAAGATATGGAAGAGGAGGAAGGCACTAGTGAGTCTTCAATGGTTATATAGGCTTCTATGGTGGTTGACCACTCAACTGAGGAAGATGTGAAGGACAAGGAAAAGGTGAAGCTTCTTTAGCCAGTTGGAGGTTTTTAATTTCACTTTTGTAATGCTTAATTCCTTTATTGTAATTCAGAACAAGAAATTTTTATCTCATTTTTCAATAACAATAAAACCTGGTGTTGGACTTTCATACTATTGCCTCAGAACTTGTTAATCAACTATTGTGCTTATAGTCTTGTTTTCCAGTTTAAATCTAGGAGATATGCCATAGTATCTGCTGAGAGTGATTTGTATAGGAGAAGTTGATAGGCAGGGTTTCTCCGCGGCGCGAGAGTCACCTACGCGCCGGTCGTTTTATGTTCGGCTCACCTGAACTATACAAAAACCTAAACTACGACTACACTCAACGGGTGAGTATAGCGGTAAGTCGGGTATCGAAAATCCACAGAGACAAGTTGCTAGAATTTATGTAATTTAATACTCCGAAATAAAAGTATAAAAGATGATTACAAACTAAAAGAAAAGATGCATAAAGGGAAATGATTAACTAGGCAATGTATTGAAACTAAATTATGAAAGCGAGTAAAAACTATAGGTTGCGTCGAATATCCCTCACCCGAGTTAATTAGTATAAAATGGTCACATGGGTCGACGAGTTATTAAAAATGCATCTCGTTTCGACAATTAATTAAATCAAGGGTTGTTACGCCCTAAATCGTCATAAAAGCCTAATAATATTTTGGCGTCAACAAATATCCCAGAAATTACGCGCGAAAGGTCGTAAGCACGGGACATACATTATATTCCCCGTCAAATCTCCTAGGCGTAATAACTAGGACAACGCACTCGAAATAGACCCGTAAACTCCACCACCAAAGCAAAGCAACGCGTCAACTCGAGTGAGTTCAATTCAAACACAACCTAATTTAAATTACCTCAAAAGCATGTTAAAAATGTGATAAATGGAAAGCGGTAAATAAATGCGGTAAATCTATACTAGAAAGCATGTAAATCAAAGCATGTAAATAAAGCAAGAAAACCTAAATTAGAAAGCTTGTAAATTATACTACAACAATGGAAACAAAGGAAATACAACTTAAATAAAATGGAGAGGATGATGAATAGTCAACTTACACAACAAATGGGGTGTCAAACCAAGTATAAATGAAGAAGAACCATCCAAAACCACCCAAACCCTAACTGCCACTCTCTACAATCTATTCTAACTAACTATATCTGAATTAAAACCAAAAATGGGTTTATATAGTAAGTGGGAAAAAGTAAGGGAAAAAGGAAAGAAAGAGGAAAGAGCCCAAAATATCTGGCACTACCGGTCGACCGGTCGCAGGGGCGCGGTCGACCGGCCGCTTAGGCAAAAGAATACTGTCTCCTTCCCACGGCAAAAGTTGAAACCGTGGTCGACCGGTCCCAGGGACACGGTCGACCGGTACTCTGTTTTCAGGCTGCATTTGGTCCATGATGAGGGGGAAAGGTCCATTACGGAAACAAGCCTAGCTTCTTCGTCCAAACTCCAAACGACGCACCGTTTGCGGCCACGCGATGCTAACTCAATGAACTACGCATCCGTGGAATTTCCATGAGCCGGATAAGAAATGTGAATTGACTAAAATTCCCTTGAAGTAGCGTTCAACGATGGAACTTCTTCGAAATGCAACTGAACCTCACTTTTAGCGTTCCAATACCTACAAAAGCACAAATAACCCCTACAAAGCATGTATATATCCAAATCCAAGGTTGTCTGGTTAATGGGCATAATTATAGGCATTTAGGACCGTAAAAGTGCTAGAATTCATAAAGATAACGGGAGGAAATATGCAATATTCAATACGAATCAGAAGTGCTCGATTATTTGGCATTGGCTATGAGGACTTGGATGGAGATGAGCTAGAAGTGTTGCCCGACTTTGGTGATTCGAACTAAGTGAAGGAAGACTATCTTTATCTTCACAAACTCTTTGACCAGGCAGTGGCAAATAATGTTGCTCATTAAGAAATGATTGGGTAAATGCGAAAGGATTACAAAGCTTCTCTCGCTAGCCTTCATGCTGATTATGAAGCAAAGTATAACCCATTGATCATTGGGCATAGTTTTGATAAAAAAAACTTCAAGATATTTCTTTGGTATACTAGAAGAAGTAATTCTCATTGAACTGCGAAGTGGACAGTGATTGGGAGGTAGCGAGCTTGTTAAAAAGTGAGAACAATGACCTTAGGAATGAACTTAAGAGTCTAAAAAAATTATCTGGGATCATGCAGGATGAAGGTGCTTCCTTTTTAAAGCAGTAAAATGCAAGGTTGATGGAGGAACTTGAGACTTTAAAGAGGACCAAGTTTGACAAATCATCTAGATAAGTAGTGGTTACTCGACCAATTATTGAGGAGGAAAGGACAAAGAAGACCTTAGACAACCAGGCAACCTTGATCAAAAGTAAAAATGTGGCCATTAAGAAGCTAACTGACAAGGTTGATCGGATAAATTTTATTTTCACAGGAAAACCAGGGCGATTTGGATGGATGGGTATGATGAAGCTTGACTCATTTAGAGGATGAATTAAAATAAGCTCATTGTAAAGGTTATAAGTGGGGTTGGATGAATGTACTATCAATTTGAAGGTTTCTGAAAATGATCCCTTGTGGTATTAGCATGACCCATGTATATATGATTACCCAAATCCTCCCTATAAGATTAATGCTGACTAGATCCCTACTGATGCCGTTCCCAAGAGCCTAGTTAGGAAGTATGAGTGATTTTGATCTATTTGATGAAGACATCTATGTTCTTCCTCAACACGTAGTGAATAGGCTGAGTTTGAGTGGTCGTGACAAACTTAGATACTTGAGTTCTATAATTTTACCTTTTGCTCTCGATGTTCCTCCTGTGAGAATGGATAAAGATCAAGGGAAACACCCTGCTGAATGATGACTGTCCTGCTTTCACTTTTGTCTTGATATTGTAATGTTTAATTTTGAATATCAATTTGTAATAAACTATCAAGATCCTTTGAATAAACTATGTTTGTTGGCAAACATATGTTAATTCTGTATTTGGAGTTTATTAAGCAGCTAAGCATTTTGATTAGTTGGTTAGTTATTGAAGAAGACTAATCTGCTTGACTGGTTTATGATTTAGGATGAACTTGACTTGTCCATCCTTAGGTTCTACTAATGCACTTAGATTTGTCAAAAAATATCTTTTTTTTAGACTAAGTGTTTGCATTAGTTACCATTGGCGAGTAAATGTTTGAGTATTTTTCCTTAATTTGGTCTAGTAAAACTTCTTATTCTTGACTTTAGGTCATACAGGATGTTTTTTTATGAACTTCTTATTCGTGAATTGTCAAAGACAAAGCCATACACGAGATGAAGTTTTTTCTTTGTGCTTATGCTTACGATTGGTTGTTTGAGATGATTGTCATCTCTTACCCCCCCAAAAAAACATAAAAACTGAAGTTTAAATGCAAACAAACCAGATATTTTCTAACTGAAGTGATCATAACTATTACATAAAGTTTCACTTCATAATTACTAGTAATACTTTCTAAGGTGCTCAGCATTCCATGGGTTCTTAAATTCTTCCCCTTCAAGTGTTTCCATACGGTAAGTTCCCGGTCGAACAACTGTTGAGATGCGATAAGGGCCATACCAATTAGCCTCCAATTTGTTGCCTTTCTATAGTACTTTTTTAGAATATAATCTCCTTCCTTCAAGTTGCTAGACTTCACTCTCTATTGTAAAAGTGAGCAGTGCGTTGCTGGTAGGCATCCATTTGAAGCGAAACATCTTCACTTACCTCTTCAATCAAGTCCAGGTCTAATATCCTCATGAGATCACTTTTTAGTGAGGCAAAATTGAGCACTAAGTGGCTTGGTGGCCTATTTCTATCGGAACCACTACTTCTGTTCCAAATGCTAGCATATAGGGAGTTTCACCAATAGTTGTCCTTGGTGTGGTTCTAAATGCCTAAAGAACAATATGCAGTTCATTAATCCAGTTACCCTTTGCATCATCTAGTGTCTTTTTCAAACTGTCGAGCAATATTCTGTTGGTTACTTATATTTGACCATTGCATTGAGGATGTCTTGGGACATAATGAAGTTTCTGAATTTTGGACTGGATACAATAATCCTCAAAATCCTAATTATCAAATTAAATGTCATGGTCAGTGATGAAGGCATACGACATCCCATAATGGCATATGATATGTTTTCATATAAATTGGAATACTCTTTCGTAGGGAATTTCCAACAAGGGTACAACGTCTACCCATTTGGTGAAGTAATCTACTGTAACCACTAAGTATTTGAATTGTCTTTTTGTCTTTAGCAATGGGCCGACCAAATCGATTCCCCAAATGACAAAAGTTTGGGGAAAAGTGATTGAAGTTGTGGTAGCCCCCGGTCTTGTATGTACACCAGTGAATTTTGAGCAATTTTCACATTTCCTAATAAATAAAGTGCAGCCTTCTTTCATAGTTGGCAAGTAATACCCCTGCGTTGCTACTCGTCTTATTATTTATCGTCCTACTAACTGAGATCCACATGAGCCTTCATATAATTCCTTAATTAAATCTTATACTTCGGTGGGGTGTACACATCGGATCAAAGAGAAAATGTTTACTTTCTTATACAAGATTCCCCTCTCCAGTAACTAACTACTTTGTACCTCATTTTTCTCACCTCTTTGGGGTCGACAGGCAACACACCTCTGTCAATATCATCCATGATGGTCCTAGTTCTATGGATATGAAGGTGACATTAATTTCTTTTATGCTTCTGTTTATAAGGATTTCTATAGGGATGGTTTCCTTAACTCCATATTGGTTGCTGCGACCAACCGAGAAAGTGCACTTGCTTGGGCATTCTCAATTCTTAGTATTTAAATCATCTTGACTGCTAGAAATTTGGAGATGATGCTTAAAGATTTTGACAGATACTTGGTCATGAGTTCCCCTTCGACCTCGTATAATTTGGATTACGTGATTAACAATTTAATGGGAATCACTATTAGCTATGACTTGCTCAGCACCCAACGATAATGTTAACTCCAAGCTAGTAATCAGTGCTTCATATTCTGCTTTATTATTAGAGACTTAAAATTGAAAACGAAGTGCATATTCCACATCTATGTCATCAGGGGTGTTGATAATAAGTCCCGCTCCACTATCCATAGTCCAGGAAGATCCATCTACATACAACTTCCAGATAGGGATGTCTTCGTCAAAACTCCCTTCACATAGGGTTCCTTGCTTGAATAACTTTTTTCTCATTTCATCATATTGCTTGGCGATCTCTTTTGCAGCTGACGTTTCAGGCTTGTCTTATATAGAAGTTTTTTTCAGAGAGGTTTGTTCGGTTCACTTTAGTTTTGAGCTCTCTTCCCATGAAGTCTTCTCGGCGGGTAAACTCTAACTCGTGGTGTCCTCTTCATAAGTGAATTCAACGATGAAATCTACTATAACTTACCTTTCACTATTGTTATTGGCTCGTAGAGTATATCATATTCTCTCAGTTCCACTACCCAACCCATCAATCTTTCTTACTTTTCCGGCTTATAAATTTTCTAGCACAATAGTAGGTCAGTGTAGACTACAATGGTGCGTGCTTGGAAATACAATTTAATCCTTCTCAATACTTCAATGAGCGTTAAACCTATTTTCTCCAGGAAAGGATATCTGCACTCCGCCCCTCTAAAAGCCTTACTAGTGTAATATAATGGTTTTTGAATCCCATTTTCTAGTCGAACAAGGGTTTAACTAACTACAAACTCTGACATAGCAAGATATAAATATAATTTCTCTCCCATGAGCGGTCGAGAGAGTAGTGTTGTAGATCCCAAGTATTGCTTTAGGTCCTGAAAGGATTTATCACATTTCTCATTCCATCAAAAGGTTTTCCTGAGAACCTTGAATAACGACGGACATTTATCAGTAGCTCGAGAGTTATATCAGTTGAGAGTTTATACCCTTTCAGTGAATTTATGCTTATCTTTCTTACATGAGGGAGATTGCATGTTAATTAACTCCTTGATCTTTTTTAGATTAGCTTCAATTACTCTCTGATTCATAACGAATCCTAAAAACATACCCTCTTGTACGTCGAACACGCATTTGGTCGGGTTGAGTTTTATATAATGCTTCTCAAGTTGGTCAAATGTCTGGCTTAAGTTTTTAATGTGGTTGGAAACTCTCTTGCTTTTGGTAAGCATGTCGTCTACATATACTTCCATGTTCTTTCTAATTTTCTCCTCGAAAACCTTATTCACCAGCCTTTAGTACATTCTTTGGCCAAAAGCCATAACGTTATAGCAATAAGTAGCTCTACTGGTGATGAATGATGTACTATCCCTATCTTCTAACTTTATTTTGATCTGATTATATCCTGAATAGGCATCCATCAAGCTTAGTAACTCGTCTCCTACAGTAGCATCCACCGGTTGATCAATCCTTCATAAAGAAAAATGATCTTTGGGACATGCTTTGTTGAGGTCGGTAAGGTCAACACATATGCTCCATTTATTGTTATTCTCTCTCACCGTCACTACATTAGCCAACCAATTCGGGTACCTAACATCTTCAATGAATTTGGCCTTTGTAACTTGTCTACCTCCTCTTGGATGGATATATTCTTCTCGGGACTAAACACCTGTCATTTTTATTTGATCAGCTTAGCATTGTTGGTGATATTCCATTCGTGGCATATAAATTTTGGATCAATTCTTAGCATGTCTTCATAATTCCATGCGAACACACTCTTTTTCTCTTTAAGGAATGTTATTAACTCCTGTTAGAGGGATGGTTCTAAGGTTGAGCTTTTTTGGTAGTCCTCTCTGGTCATTCATCATCCAGTATGATTATTTTTATCGCCTTCATAACTTGTCCTTTAACCAAGTCTTCTTCCTCCCTTGGATAAGGTTTAAATTTGGTAGGTGGTGGTGATTTTTTTCAACTCCTCTTAATCGACAGAGGTATAGTAGCATTCTTTAAATTTCACTTGATTTACCTTCACCACGACGACGCCATAGTGATTGGGGAATTTCAAGCATTAATGGATAGTGGATTGCACCATTTCAAATTTCTTTAGGCCGACCTTACCGAGAATCATATTGTAGGCTGACTGAATGTTCTTATCTAGGATGAAGAAGTGGTTCTTCTCAGTTCTATTATCTGGAAAAGTTCCAATCAAATCTTCCAACTTCACAGTTCCTAAAGGATAAATCATGTCCCCTAAGAAACCTATTAGAGGTTTATGATAAGGTTCCAACTTGCTGTCTCTTAGTCCCAAACTATGGAAATAATTATAAAACATAACGTCAGCCGAGCTACAGTTGTCTACTAGGATCCTAGTAATCCTTGTTCATGTACTCTAAAGGTGACGACTAGAGGATCGTCATGTGTGTATATCACTCCAGATAGGTCGTTCTTGGAAAAGCCAATGACTAGCTTGTCTTTGTTCACCTTTCTGGGTTAGGCATATACCTCGTTTGATAAGTTAATTTTTCAAATGTAAGAACTATATTTAGTCTCATTTAAATAATCTATTCTCTCATCTATTTCATCTCCACAACTAGTGTCTCCCCCTGCAATAAAATGACAAACAAAGGATATAATTTTTATATCAAGCTATGGCTCCCCGAGTCTCTTCGGCAAGTCTGGATCATCTCCTGAATCATCATCCCGACCTTTCTTCTTGTCATCTATGTCTTTGTAAATGGATTCTAATATTCTTCTGGAGTCCCGATCTTTTATCCGATCAAAAAACTTGGTCAGCTTGCCATGGTGAATGAGAGATTTTATTTTATTTTTTAGGGAAATTCAATTATCAGTGCTATGCCCGTGATCTTTGTGAAATTCATAATATTTAGACTTATCCCTCCGATTAGGGAGTGATTTCAACTGCCTAGTCCATTTCAAGTCTCTGCTTCCCCTGATTTCTTTCAAGATGTTATGAATACTAATTGTGAGAGGAGTGTATTCCTCATACTTCTTAGGCCTCTCAACTTTCTTATCTTTTTGCTCCTTCTTCTCCGAACTCTTTTGATTGTCAACATTGGCTCTTGGAACTTTCTTGGCATTCATATCTTCCTCGGCGTTCATGATTTTTCCCTCATTTGCCATTAATTATGTCATGGTTTTAGGAGTCTCCTTTGCCAATGCATAATATAGCTTTTCGAGAAGCAGTCCACTTATCAGAGCGATGATGGCCATCTTTTCCTCATAGTCCAATACTTTTAACTTCTCACTGTCAAAGCGGGTAATGTATTTGCTAGTAGTTTCTCCTGGTCATTAGTGAACGCTTAATAAATGGGGTACTCTTTTAATTGTCTTAGCTTCGAAATAGATTTTGCTGATGAATAGTTAGACGAGCTTTCCTCAGAGTAAATTATTGTACCAAATTTGGTAAGATCCAGTGATGGTACTTAAGAACGCTCAACAACGCAGCTCATCAGGGAAATAGTAGATATTTTTTATGACCTGATATTATTCAACATGGAGGACAGGGTCAGTCTTATCATCATATTTAAGAGTAACTATTAGTGGTTTGAATTTGGAAGGTGTGGAATGAAGGGAGATCCCTTCACAAAGCTCCTCTGTAGTGGATTTTTAGTCTTGGCTATATACTCTAAGAAATCTTCCAGTCCCTATATTGATCCCTTCCAAGAGTGAACTTTTGGATTAGATTTGGTTGAGCAGTTTTGGTGGCTCAACCATTCATTTGTGCTGAGCTCTCAACTTGAGAAGACTACTCGGCACGCACGGATCCCCATATGATAATTTTGGACTAACTAATCCTTTATGATGATCACATGATTTAGACGTCTCCCTATGATGGCCTCTAGTTTCTCGGGGACCAAGACGATCGAAGGCAAAGGCTTTGCTTAACCTTTTCAAAGCGCTCGACCGTTCTAGAGTGAGAGACCTACCACCATAGTAGTTAGTGGATCTTGAGAACACATTATATAATTGACTTACTAGAGTCTATATTATATAGGAGTTCCAACTATTTTGGATATTGAGACAAAGTAGGTTAGATTTTATGAGCTACTCCATATCCCAAAGGTTCAAGAAGAAGAAGGAAGAAGAAGCATTCCAGTCAAAGAAAACATAAAGATTAACCTAAAGGGAAGTTAATTCCACTTATAACCACTTTAGGACACTTGCACTACATATTTTTTTTTATTCCTACGTGCATATGTGGTTTTTAAACACTTCAAATAATTTTTAAATGAATTTAACTCATTAAACAACATTTTTAAAACATTTTAAATAATTTTGAATTAATTAAAACATGGTTTTTAAAAGTATTGGGGATATAATTTGTATTTTAGAAAGTATTTGATTTGCCTCAAAGTTAGCTTGGGTAGAATTTCAAATCGCTGGAGACTTCAGGCTACGTTTGTATTTATTTTCAAAACACGCATTTTTGTTTAATCTGGTTCATACACGTGTTGGCTCATTAAGCATTAGATCTGTGTTTTCTCGCAAACACAAACCCACCTACCAATCTCAGCCCTTGGATGACTTTAATCAACAATCTGTAGGTCTTTAGTTACAATTCCAGTGCTTACCTTTTAACCAGTGAGATTACGTTGTTTCACCATTTGTTATAAGCCTTTAGATTTCAAGTCAAACTTATAAGACCAAATCTCAGTCCTTGGATTGCAACTGATGTTCGAGATCCTTCTTCACCAAGTATAAAAGAGAACCAAGTCTCAGCATTTGAATAATTTTACTAGTTCATCCAAAAGAGAGGAGAAAAAAGAGAGTAGAGAGATAAGGGAAGAAACAGGGGAGAAAAAAGAGAGAAAATAGAGAAGAAGATTACCCATATTCTATCCATCACACCTCCGAGAGATTCCCCATAACCCATACACCTTTAACCTTCAAAGAATCATCTACCAGAAGCCAAAATAATGAGAGTTAGAGCCATTTTAGGGTTTCTGTGAGTTTAGTGGTAGGTTTGACGTTTGGAAGAAGACCTGTTTTTGTTTAAGTCTCTCTTATAACTCTTCTCTGAGAAAATAACGAGTTTCACATGATGAAACTTGAGATTTTCTAAAGAGAACATCACATGCCTATTTTTTAAAGTTCTTTATCTGGATCTCTTTCTTTAAATCCATCTGATTATAAGGTTTTTGAAAAACAAACTTCTAAAATTTCAAGAAAATAGCAGATCCTTAAGAACATTTGTGTCTTCTGTTTTATATTTCACACTTTGTGAAATAAACGTGTACAAAAATAAAAACAAGACACATAGGACCTTGGCTATTTTTGAAAGCAAGGTTGCTTTTCTAGATCTGATCTTGAATAAGAAGTTTCTTTTACAAAATCATTTGAATCAGATCTTGCATGTCATATAGAATTTATTGATTCGTAGGATATTGTTTGTATAAATTCTTTGAGAGGGTGAGTTGCAAAAATCTGCATATAGATCCCACACAAAGACTTCTCACATGAACACTTAGACACAGTGGTTCTGTTTGAGACTTAAAGTTGAAAGAGTTGCTGGAATCGGAATTCAAAGAGAATGAGGTCAAGGAAAGGGGAAAAAAGAAATAAAGAAGCAATTAGTTCTAGTCAGAAAACCTTTGGAGTGGAGTAGCTCATGTAGGTATAACTCTTAACTTAGATTTAGTATCCTTGTGTGTTTGCTTAAGTGTTGTAACTTGATTCTTTATTCTAGTGAATTTTTGTTTTGTGCCGTGAGGACACCGTGGATGTTTCCATTGATTAAGGGTTTTACCATGTTAAATTCACGTGTCTATTCCTTTGAATGTTCTTAATTGTTGTTGTGATTAGTACTGAATGGTAGCTTTAGTAGATGCTTTTTAAATTTAAAAAAAAACTAAGGTAATCAACTAGACCATATATTCAGAAGGTTTTTTCAACACATCTTGTGTTTTTTGAAAAGAGTTTTGCCCAAAAAGTTTATTCGAAGTTTACATAATTTATAACATTTTGTTATTAACTTTGTAGACAAGTTTTTCAAGTGGTATCAGAGAAGGACCATCTTTTGTGATTCTGAAACTTTAAAAATTATTTTTGAAACTTCTTTCAAAAACTCTGAATATGGAAAAAGGATTTGAGAAGTTTGGTAATCTCTCCAGACCACCACTCTTTGATGGAAATAACTTTTCATACTGTAAAGTATGAATGGTTTCTTTCATTCAAGGAACCCTCGGTGATGATGTCTGGAAAATGATGGAAAAAGGGTATGAACATCCTACTAAGGCCATCTATGAAACTAATCCAACAAGGATTAAGAAACTTCTCGGTGAATTTACTAAGGAAGAGAAAAAGGCATCCCTATATAATAACAAAGGCAAGAATGCCATCTTTATGTCCATTAATGAACATGAATTCAAAATAATATCCATATGTTCAACTTCTAAAGAGGATGGGACGCTCTTGTCACTGCTCATGAAGGTGATGATAGAGTTAAGGCATGAAAAAATCAAATGCTGGTCTAGCAATACAACAACCTGATAATGGATGAAAATGAATCTTTTGATGATTTCTACATTAGGTTGACTGATATTTTCACAAAACTTCATGCAAATGGTATAACCTATAGTAGAAAGGAAATTGTTCAAAATATTCTTAGGTCACTGCCTTCTAAATTCGAGAATAAAAGTTATGCCATTGAAGAAATATACAATCCTAATATGACTCCCGAATTGCTTAGTAGTAAATTGAGGACTGTATAATTGGAGTTAGACTTCAAAAAGCAACAGGCCAGATAGAACAAGAAACCCACTAGTTCTAATGTTGTGTTTTCATCTAAAATGCATGTTCCTAAAATAAGTTCCTTGGACTTTGACCCTGACTGTGCTGATGACTGTGATTTAGATGACCTTGACAATCAAATATCTCTTATGAGCAAGCATTTCAAAAAGATTTTGAAATTCATAAATGTTGTAGCCTATAAACAAGGCAAGTCAAATTGTCAAGGAATTCAAAATCGCAGACCTCATGACAGAGACAATGCCAAACACTCGCATGACAATAAAAAGACTTGTGACAATAACAGACCTAAGACAGACCTGAAAGATGTGAAATGTCATAGGCGTGGTAAAATGGGACATTATTCTAGTAAATTTCTAACTAATATTAACAATAATAACAAGGCTAATGTGTGTAAAACTTAGGACGACTCAAGTGATTCTGATGAAGATGAAACAGAGTCAACCCAGAATGATGAGTATTGCATGTCCTTCTTTGTCAAAATTGTATATAATGATGATGATGCATGACTATCTACTCACAAATCTGTGTTGACTGCTAAAGTTGATGATCGTACTACTCATTTGATTGTTGAGAGTAATCTAAGTGTGAGTCGAAGCGTTAATAGTACTAATGAACTGAACGTGTGCGTTAGTAAAAAAGAACCAAGTAATATTTTAGAGAACACTTCACACGATACACTTAGTGAGTCTGATGATGAGTTGCCTGATTTATATGAGTTATACACGAAAATGGTTAAGACGAGTGCCCGTCTTGAAAAAAAACAATAAAATCATTAACTGAGCTTATCGATTTACTTAACCAGACCATTAGGAAGAATACTGAAGACTATACTGCCCATTGTATTACTCATGAGACTGAGATTCAAGAATTTGCCTTAAAAATAAAAGATTTATCTAAGAAAAATCACGAGTTTGAATAAAAATATAAGGCAACCCTTGTTGAACTAGAAGAGTCTAAGCAAAAGGTCTCAAATGTGTTTAAGAAATGTCAACACTTTGAAACCCAAGATAAATCTTATGAAGAAACTTTTGTTGGAAGTAAATTTGACTCTGAAGACAAGTCTGGCCTAAGTTTTGTAGAAATAGTGCAAACAAGTAAGACCGAAGTTTCTACTAAAAATGTGACTTTTATCAAACAAGGCTAAACTTGTAAAATTGATCAAAAAGGGGAACTTAGTCTCAATGTCTCTTGAGAAAAACTTGATCAATACAATCAACAATTTAATTCAAATGGTCATGCTAAATATGTTTGTCCCTCCATTAGAAGCCAAAGCCAAAAATTTAAGACCAATGATAATTGGATGACTGTACTAAATAGAGCCAAACCCATCTTTAAAGACTTTAGTAATAAAGTCAACACCCATCGGTACTATTCTTACTGTGACGTCTTTGGCCACACTCTTGAAGAATGTTTTCAAAAAAGGATATACATAACCACGTACCTTAACTTTAACTATTCTAGGAAATTAAGAAATACTTATGTACTCCCTAGACATGCCACAAACAACTCTAACTCTAAAAAGAAAAAGGGAGCGTCCAAGACTAAGAAAAAGGTATTTAAAAAGTCCCCACAAACCTTCACTAAGTCAAAAGGCCACAAAACTTTAAAAACTAGGCCTATATGGATTAGAAAAGATGATCTATTACCCCAGCTCAAGTGCAACATTGTCATTTCTGCTTTAAAGGCACAAAGCACTTCAATTGGATGGTATTTAGACTCCGAATGTTCTAAACATATGATCGGGGATGAAACCAAGTTGAAAAACAAGACGGACTTCTTAGGAGGTAGTGTTATGTTTGGAGATGGTGTCTCATCTCAGATCATTGGAAAGGGAACATTGAGTGAGAATGGGTTTCCTAGTTTAAATGATGTACTCTTAGTCAAAGACCTTAAAGCTAATCTCTTAAGCATATATCAATTATGTGATTCCAATCATACCGTTACTTCTTCAAAAAATGATTGCAAAATTATTAATTTAAAAGGAAACTATGTATTAACAGGAAACAGAACTCGGGAAAACTATTACACAGTAATTCCCAAGTCTGCTTCTTGCCATGTTGCCAGATTAGAGGATTCTGACCTTTGGCATAATAGACGAGGACATATGAATTTTGATAATCTTAGAAGACTAAGCTCCTAAGAAATAGTTAGAGGTTTAGCCAAAATCAAAATTTCATTCAATCCGATATGCGGACCATGTCAGGAAGGGAGAATAAGTAAATCCCCTCATAAGAAAGTTAAGGATGTGTTAACCATAAAACCTTTAGAACTTATCCATATGGACCTTATGGGTCCCTTAAGGACTGTTAGTCTCTGTGGTAATAGTTATATCCTGGTTATAGTAGACTACTATACCCGATATACTTGGGTTGCTTTTATAAAACAAAAATTAGATACCTTCGGTGAATTCTTGGAAATTCTTTTGAAAATAGATAATGATAAGGACGCCCAAGTATGTCGTATTAAGAGTGACATAGGTGGAGAGTTCAAAGACTCTGGTGTTACTGAATACTACGTAGCCAATGGCTATAAACACGAGTTTAATGCTCTCAAAATACCCCAGCAAAATGACATCATTGAACGTAAGAATAGAATTCTACAAGAAATGGCTAGGGTTATGCTACACGCTAAAAATCTTCCTAGATATTTTTAGGTAGAAGTCGTTCAAACCGCATGTCATGTCATTAATCGTGTATACCTTAGGAAAAGTTCCAAACAAACCCCATAAAAAGCCTAACTTAAATTTTTTTTAAACTTTTGGGAGTAATTGTTATGTCTATAAAGACAGAGAACAACTTTCAAAATTTGATACCCGAGGAGATAAAGGAATATTTCTTGGTTGTTCCAAAAATAGTAGGGCTTTTCGTGTTTTTAATTATCGAACCAAAACCATTATGGAATCCATTAATGTAATTATAGACGATACGAGTGTAGAGAGTATTGCCCGTCAATTATTGCGACAAGATGAGGATAAACCAAATTTTCAAATTGCACCCTCACAAGATAATAATTCACTGCCACCCGAGAATCCTTCTGTACCCACCTGGGTTTCTAAAGACCATCCTATTGAAACTGTAGTTTATAATCCGTCTGAACTTGTTAGAACAAGGTCCCAACTTCGAAATGTGGTATAATTTGCATGTTTTGTTTTCCCCGAGGAACCTAAAAATTTAAATGATGCCCTTTCTGGCTCTTTCTGGATCAATTCTATGTAAGATGAGGTTGTCCAATTTCAGAGTCACGATGTGTGGTATCTTGTTCCCAGGCCAAAAGATTCGAAGGTTATCGGCACACGATGGATTTTCAAAAACAAAACAGATGAAAATGGGGAGGTCATTAGAAATAAAGCTAGGTTGGTTGCACACGGATACTCGCAGATAGAAGGAATTGACTTCGATGAAACTTTTTCACCTGTTACTCGTCTTGAGTCAGTTCGTCTCCTCCTTGCCATATCTTGTCACCTGTAATTCAAGTTATTCCTAATGGATGTTAAGTCTGCATTTTTGAATGGAATTTTGACTGAGGAGGTATACATAGAGAAACCTAAAGGGTTTTTAGATCCATCACACCTTGACTACGTCTTTAGGCTTAAGAAATACTTATACAGTTTGAAACAAGCTCCTAGAGCTTGGTATGATCGACTGTCTACTTTTTTAGTGTCTCACAAATTATCAGAGGAGGAAATGATTAATCGTTGTTTGTTAGAAAAGAAAATCAACATGTCTTAATTGTACAAGTATACGGTGACGATATAATATTTAGATCCACTTGTTCTAAACAAGTTAAGAATTTTTTCGACATCATGCATGCTGAATTTCAGATGTCACTTATAGGTGAGCTTCAATATTTTTTAGGTCTATAAGTAAAACAATGTAGTGATGGTCTTTTTATCACTCAATCTAAATACGCTACAGAACTTGTTAAAAAATTCGGATTAGAAAGCGCTAAACCTTCTAGATTCCCCACAAAACACTCTAAAGATGATAATGGTAAAAATGTTGATTCCACTCTATATCGAAGTATGATAGGGAGTCTCTTGTATCTTATAGCATCTAGACCCGACATTTCCTTCGCAATCTGTATATGTGCTCGATATCAAAGTAAACCTAGGGAATCCCACTTTTCAAGTGTGAAGAGAATTATTAAATATGTTAAAGGTACTTTAAAATTTAGAATTGGTTACACAAAGGACACAACTAGTTCCATTGTAGGGTACACCGATGTCGATTGGGACAGATGCTCTAATGATATCAAAAGCACGTCTGGTGCGTGTTATTATGTAGGAAATAATCTTGTAGGTTGGTCATGTAAGAAACAAAATTTTATTTACTTATCTAGCACATAATCTGAATATATACCAGCAAGTAGTTGTTGTTCACAACTTTTGTGGATTAAACAGATGCTTAGAGATTATGGTATCATGAAAAATTAGTTAACCATATTGTTGATGTAAAAAATTAGATCACTCTAATAATTCAATCACAGATAAATAAATGAGACAAAAGATTTTAAAGTGGTTCGGCCTTATAAAAATGGCCTACGTCCACTGTTGTTTTATTGCTGAATATTTGGGAATTCTCGATTACAAGCAATTCTGTTCTCGATTCCAAGGTTTTTGATTCGGATCCCTTACAATGAGGATTGTACAATGTATTTATAGCCCTGAGGCTGTAATGTGAAAGGGTAATACATTAAATGATATACATACGAAAGGGTAATACATTTAATGCCCTATTTGCGTGTGCGTCTGAATGATAAGCATTTAATGAATCAGTTGAACTGTTGGTTATCCAGCTATTAATGCTTTGTTCGAGATGCAGCTCAGACCACCTGAGTTGCTCGGACCGCCTAAGCTTCTTGGTATTCAAGAGTTCCTAGGAGAGGTCTGTTCCTCGGAGCGTATGAGTTCCTCGGAGAGGTCTATTCCTCGGAGCGTATGAGTTCCTCGGAGTAACATGGTTCCTCGAATCGTGTGATCATCTCAGAAGTGCTTGTTGTTGCCATGTAGATAGCCACGTGTCCTCATATGATTGGTCCAAGTCAGCAGATTAAATTTGGTATCAACAGAAGCCCCCAATGTTTCATAGTTTAAAATTTAAGGAGTATGGAACATTCTTTCTCGGAATATGGTTGCTTTAAATAGTCTTCCTGATTTTTAGGAGCATTTACCTTGTATTTATTTCTCCTTCCCAATTCGTAGAATCATGTTTTTTTGGACTTTTCTGCGTGCTTCGATTCCCGCGTCACTTTTTGTCTTTTTAGCCGCTGTTGTTCGCTTTGATTCCCGCGCCAATATTTAATTCCCTTTTAGCCACCGGTAACGTAATCATCTTTTTTTGTAATCATTACTTCACCATTTCCCAAGGCAAGGTATTTAAACTTTACATACACTCCCGTCGTCTTCTACCTTTTCAAATTTTCGTCTTTTGAGTTGTACGTCGTCTCTTCCTACTCTCTTGTGCATTCATCTTTTCCGTCGTTCGTTGTTAGCAGATCCATTCTTTTCCTGTAAGATCTTCTTCCTTCTTCTTTATTTCTTTATTCACCATGGTTTACCTTGTTGAGTCTCTTGAGAAGTTTCGTTCTGATTTCTCCATTCCCTCTTGGGTTGTCTTGGAAGATCTTTCTGAGCCTTCTAGTTACTTCCATTTGGCCGAGGGACATTGGTTCCCCAGTCTCTTTTTTGCTGAGTGTGGATTTTCTTTTCCACTAAATTCCTTGTGTCTAGAATTCTGTCAGTACTTTGACGTTGTTCCTGTACGAATAGCCCCCAACACATGGAGAATAATTAATGGGGTGCATAGGTTAAATCAAGTGCATGGAACTCGTATATGAATTCAAGAAATCATGTACTTCTATAGATGGGCAGTTAATGAAAATATTTATTATTTAAAAACTAGATTCTTAAATAGAGCCTTAGTAGTCAATCTCCCTGATGCCAATAGGGATTATTTTGAGCATGGGGTTGTCATAAAAAATTGGCAACACCCTCCTTTAACTGGAGATGAGGTTTACCAGGGTCCCATATGCCCTCCTTATGGCAATGGGATAGGTTATTTTTATTTCATTTTATTTTGAAATGATGCTTCTTTCGTGTTTGATAAAATGTGCCACTGATGACAATGTTTATTTATTTGCAGTTGATAGCAAGAGAAAGTGCCTAAAAGAAGCAGATGTCAATATAAGGTATTTGAAACTTATCTGGAGTCTTCATCAAAGTGTTGCCGACGAACACATTAGATCAACTTCGTATCTACTCCAGTACAAGAGCTACACCACTTCTTTCACTGCTTGTCCAACGATAGGTGAGTCAGAGCCAGTACCAGCCTCTGCAAGCTCTTCACCTGAATCCAATATTCATTTGAGCTAAAGGATGAAGAAGAGAAGGCCTCCCACCTTGTTTGAGAAAACTGCCTCTGGTTCTGGAGAGGCAAAAAGGAGTAAAATTGACGTCCCAAGGGAGGGGACAAAGAAGACTGATGCAGCTCCTCCAGCTGCTCCTGCTAAAGTTGCCGAGAAGGTTGCTGATAAGCCCGCAGTGGCTCCGAGCAGGTCTGCTGCTCCTGGAGAGGTGATTGTGATATCACCGACCAAGGGTTCTTCCTTGGTTGAATCTGTACCTGTTCCCCCGAGGAGGCTGAAGAAGAGATCCTCGATCAATTTGGCTGACACCTTTACTTAGCCCCCAGCTGTTGGGACTGGAGTTCCCACTTTTGTTCCCCCGAGCTCTGACATGAGCTCGGTAAAGTCCTTGATCATTCCCGAGGTTCAAGGTACTGAAGAAAACCTTACTCGGGATATGGTTACCTCACTAGATGCTCTTCACCTTGCTTCTGTAAGTCTTTTTACTTAGAATTTTTCATATTTCCTTTGTCATTTCTGTTTCTAACTTGCTTTCTTTTTCTGTTCACAGTTGACGAGCTGCTTTAATATAATCCTGAAGAAGGATGAAGCGATTAAGGCTTTTTGCTCCTCGTTCAGTGTGGAGGGAGCTCTGGGAGAAGCTACCAAATCTCTGGCAGATTCTCGCCAGAAATATGCTGATGACAAAGCTGCCTGGGAGAAGAAACTTGCCTCCTCCGAGCAAGAAAAAGATCGAACTATTAATGCCTCCAAGGAGTTGGAGAAGAAAAATAATGCCTTGGAGAAGGCAAATAAAGAGCTTGAATAGAAGCTCAAAGCCGCTGGAGAGTTGGAAAATAAACTCAATGCTGCCGAGGAGGATTTAGCCAAACTTCAGGAAGTAGGTCGGCAGAAGGAGGAGGCTGAAAATAAATTGAAGGCTGCTGAGAACCTGCTGTCCGAGAAGCTTGCCTTGGAGAAGACCAAGAGGAAAGCTGCTGTGAAGAAGTCCTTCAGCTCTGGCTGGGACAAGGGGTGGAACAAGGGGTGTGCTGCCATGGTATCTCAAGTGGACTATGGTAGTCTAAAGTATTTTAGGGATGGATGGGTTGCTGCCCTTCAGGAAATGAAGATCGACGAGTCATCCAAGCTCTTCCAGCGACATATCCCTGGTCCCCCTCCAACTCCAGAAGAATTAGAAGAGGACGAAGCTACCTCTGAAGAGTCTTCGATGGTGATAGGAGATCATGCCCTAGCCATTCAGTCTACTGTCGAGGAAGATCAGCAAATCATTTCTTCCTCCGAGCAACTGCCTACTCTCCCCGAGCAACTATCCCTTCCTTCCGAGCAACCTACCTCTTCATCCCAGCCTCCCGAGAAGGTTTTGGGAGATAAGGAAAAGGTGTAGTGTTGTTCGGGTTTCTTTTTATTTTGTTTCTCTTTATCAAATGTAACTCAGAATATGTAACTCTGAACTATGATCTAATAAAACTTGAACTTTTTTCCATACTGTTGTTCATCTTCTATTCATACTCTGTTCATTCTTCTTATTGATGATTGCTCTTCTTTCTCTGCTAGTTTCTGGCCAAGATGGAGCTGCTATCTGCCCATGATACAAAGCTGATGCGATAATGTAATGAATACTATAAGGCTGGTCACACAGACCTTAGTGCATCACAAGTTATAGGCATCCTTGGTCATGATGCTTCAGAACAGGCAGTTGAAGCATATCAGTACCTGAAGTGTTTACTTGACCGAGCAGTGGCCAATAATGTGGCTTACTATGAAATGATCGAGGATCTCCAGTGTACCCTCGAAGACCTTCAGAATCAGTACAAGGAATCAACTGCCCTGTTGCATGAGGGGTACGAAAAGAAGTACAAGCTGATTATGGCTGACAAGGGCTACGAGAAGCTTTTTTCTGGGTATGATCTGAGGGAGAGAACTTTGAAGGGTGAGGTCGAACAATGTAGACAGATTGCTGAGTTGCTGGAAAAGGAAAACAACAACCTGTAAAAGGAGTTGTCACAATTGAAGTCTGCAGCTTCTTCTTCAACAGCCCTAATCCCAGTGACTGATGAGGGATTTTCGTTCTTAGAGGTTGAGAATGCCAAGTTGAGGGACGAGTTGGATACTTTGAAGAGCTCGGGCACCTCTACATCTTCTCGTGGTCGAGCAAGAGCAGCATCTCGGGTTCTTGTCGAGGAGCAGAGAACTCAATCTGCGTTAGAGAACCAAGCTTTCCAATTAACGACGAAAAACCAGGCTTTGTCTGATATGTCAAAGAAGATTAGGGACTTGGAAAAATAGCTCTCTGCGCAGAAGTCAGTCTTGGAGAATAAGGAGCTTTTTATCAAGAATCTCCACGAGCAACTAGAAAGGCTAACATATCAATTCCACAAATAGCCCAGGAAGTTCTGGATGGCTGGATACAACGAAGCACTATTCCACTTGGACGATCGTATCCAGAATGCCAACAATGAGGGCTACAAGCAAGGCTGGCTGAATGCCTTAGGTGTGTTGAAGCTCGAACAAGGCCATTATCTGTGGGACTACCATGATCCCGGGTTACTCGACTTGCCTGTGCCACCATACAATTTGGAGATGGATTGGATTCCTGCTCGGGCCATTCCTCAGAGCTTAATTTCAAAGTACCTCGGTGACTACAATCTTCACTCTCAAATCGAGGTATCTCGTCCCGAGCATCTTTTAGATCGACCATCCGTGATGAATGTCAAGATGCTGAAGGATCTTAACTTTATCAATTCTCCTCAGTCTTTAAATGATCCGCCTGCTGGCGAGGAACCTGTGTCAAAAGCATATGGAAAGAGACCAGTAGAATAGGAATTTTTGATGTAATAGTTAGTATACATGTCAATGTAACTGTAATTTTATTATCAATGTAATTTATTTTGAATTCAATGAAAGACTTTCATTTTTGTTTGCTATTATCTTTTAGTTATCAAACACTTTATATTTATGCATATCTGATAAAGAGATAACAATATTGTGTTGTTTGTCGACCAACTTAGTAATAAAAAGTTACAAGTATCAATAATGTTGCTCGCTCATTTAATAATAAAGTCACGAGTATAAAAATGTTTAAAATTTTTCCAACCAACCAAGGTCATTAAATTATGCTTGTCGACCAACTATAGGTAGTGGGTTTTTATCCCCGACCAACCATACTTGGTAGATTTTTATTGTCGACCAACTACGATTAGTGAGTTTTTTCCCCCGACTAGCCATACTTGGTAGATTTTTATCTTTTTCATAAAATGCGTCCGACCACCCAAGATCGATAAATTCTACTTGTCGACAAACTATAGTTAGTGGGTTTTTATCCCCGACCAGCCATAGTTAGCAACTTTTGCACTTTCTGGAATAATCTTACCTCCCGACCAACATAAGTTGGCATTTTTGAGAATGTACGTACCTTCCGACCAACATAAGTTTGGCATTTGCGAGCACATTTTGTTTCCTAGCCAAACAGGTTGGCATTTTTAGGAATATATCGTTTCCTAGCCAAACATGTTGGCATTTTTAGGAATATTTCGTTTCCTAGCCAAACAGGTTGGCATTTTTAGGAATATATCGTTTCCTAGCCAAACAGGTTGGCATTTTTAGGAATATTTTGTTTCCTAGCCAAACAGGTTGGCATTTTTAGGAATATATCGTTTCTTAACCAACCGAAGTTGGCTTTTTTAGGAATATTTTGTTTCCTAGCCAAACAGGTTGGCATTTTTAGGAATATTTCGTTTCCTAACCAACCGAGATTGGCATTTTTAGGAATATATTATTTCCTAACCAACCGAAGTTGGCATTTTTTAGGAATATATTGTTGAGCAGTCTGAGCTTTGCCGAGTAGTGTGTAGCACTAGTATTCCCCGAAAAATTCTCAATAAAAGGAGAGACTTTGGCAGAATATCTCCATTTTATTCATACTGATGGAACTGTGTTACATATACATCACTGATAATACTTGCGTAGGTGCTCTGCGTTCCATGCATTCTTAAACTCCTCGCCTTCTAAAGTTGCTATTCGATAAGTTCTTGGTCGAACAACTTCTGTAACTCGGTATGGTCCATGCCAGTTTTCTTCCAGCTTATTGTGTTTTTGAATTACTTTTTTCAGCACATAGTCTCCTTCTTTCAGGTCGCACTTCTTTACCCTTTTGTTGTAGAACAAAGCTGTTTACTGCTAGTAAGAAGCATTTCTAATGGCTGCTTCTTCTCTGACTTCCTCGAGCATGTTTAAATCCAGTCTTCTCATTAAGTCGCTGATAGGGGAATTGAAATTCAATACTCTGTGTGTTGGGAGGCCCAACTTGGCAGGTATGACAGCTTCACTTCCAAACGCCAGCATGTATGGTGATTCTCCAGTTGCTACTCGGGGAGTAGTTCGGTAAGACCAAAGTACTGATTGTATCTCATTGATCCAGTTTGCTTTTGCATCATCCAATCGTTTCTTCAATTTGTTCATCAGCGTTCTGTTTGTCACTTCAGTTTTTCCATTGCTTTGAGGATGGCCTGGTGCTGAATGGACCTTCAAAATGTTTGACTGATGACAATAGGCGGCAAACTCCTCGTTATCAAATTGTGTTCCATGGTCTGTGATGAAGGCATGAGGGAGACCATATCGGCAAATGATGTTCTTCCAAACAAATTAGTACACCTTCTCATACGTCATGTCAATGAGTGGCTCAGCTTCTACCCACTTAGTAAAATAATCCACTGTGACGACGAGATACTTGAACCTTCCTCGGGTCGTTGGCAGTGGGCCAACCAAATCAATTCCCCAAATGGCAAATGGCCAAGGGGAAGTTATGGGTGTCAACAATGCTTGTGGAGTTCTTCGGATGGAGGAGAAACGCTGGCACTTGTCACACTTCTTGGCATAGGCTATACAATCAGCCCTCATCATCGGCCAGTAGTATCCCTGCGTCATCACCCTTTGCAAAAGCGTCCGACCTGCTACATGTGCTCTACAAGACCCTTCATGGATTTCTTTAATCAATTCTTTTACCTCGGAGGGATGTACGCATCTCTGCAAACCTGCCATAATTCCTCGTCTATATAAAACACCATTAGTTAATACATACCGAGCAACTTTAAACTTTAATTTCTTGGCTGCGAGCTTGTCAATTGGCAATTCTCCCTCCTCGATATACGCCCTGATGGGATCCATCCAAGATGGTCCTAAATCAAGGGTGATAAAGTTCATCGTTAGATCTTCATTTATACTCCGACCAACTAACACTTCAATTGGGATTGTTCGTCGTAGCTCGGTGCGACTAGCTGATGCTAGTCGAGCTAGGGCGTCTGCTCTCGCATTCTCCATTCTTGGTATTCTGACCAGCTGAATAACGGAAAATTCTGACACCAGCTCCTTTGCCTTTGCATGATATCTGATCATTAATTCTCCTCTAACTGCATATACTCCCATCATTTGGTTTACAATCAATTGAGAGTCACTGAAGATCACAACCTGCTGCGCCTCCATAATTTTTTCCAAATTAAGCCTTGCAATCATGGCCTCATATTCAGTCTCATTGTTGGAAGCTTTGAATTGGAAACGCAAGGCGTATTCCATATCAACCTCGTCTGGAGTGCTCAAAACTATCCCCGCGCCACATCCTGCAGTGCAAGATGAGCCATCTACATATAGCCTCCATATAGGTAACTCGTCTTCAAATTTCGAATCAGTCAGAGTTCCTCGGTGAAATATTTGCTGCTTCCTTTCATCCTCCCCGGATTTTTCTCACTCCTCGTCGATCATCTTTTCTTTCACTTTTACCAACCGGAGTTGGTCTGAGCTCAAAATTGATGATCCTGTAACATCCACTCGCCCTTTTACCAACCGGAGTTGGTCTGATCTTGTGTCTGTTGATCCTGTAACATCCACAGGTTGATCAGCGAGCAAATCTTGTTCCTCGTCCGGAGTCCTCACAACTATCTCTGCATCACATCCTGTAACATCTACACGCCTTTTTACCAATCGGAATTGGTATGAGCTTGTGTTTGTTGGTCCTGTAACATCCATAAGTTGATCAGCGAGAAACTTTTGCTCCTTGGGGGTATCAGGATAGGTGAACTCCGCTATAAAGTCTGCTACAGCCTGCCCCTTTAGCGATGATCTTGTTTCATAAATTATATCATATTCACTGAGCTCTATTGCCCAGTACATCAATCTCCCTGATTTTTCTGGCTTATGAAGGGCTTACCTTAATGGCACATCGGTATATACTACTATAGTATGAGCCTGGAAGTATGGCCTCATTCTCCTGCTCTCCTCAATCAGGGCCAGTGCCAATTTCTCCAACCTTGGATATTTGATCTCTGCTCCTCGGAAGGCCTTATTTGTGTAGTAAATTGGTTTTTGTACTCCATTTTCCACTATGATTAACGCCGAGCTAACTGCATTCTCGGACACTGCAAGGTACAAATATAATTTTTCTCCCATCACCGGCCTGGACAATAGTGGAGGTGCTCCCAAGTATTTCTTCAAGTCTTGAAAAGCCTTCTCACATTCATCATTCCACTCAAAAGTCTTTCTGAGTGTCTTGAAGAATGGGAGACATCTATCTGGTGCTCGTGACACAAATCTGTTGAGTGCCGTTACTCGTCCTGTGAGACTCTGTACTTCCTTCTTCGTCGTTGGAGATTGCAGCCCTAATAGAGCTTTGATCTTTTCAGGATTTTCTTCAATGCCTCGTTGATTGACAATGTACCCGAGAAACATGCCTTCTCGTACTCCAAAGATGCACTTCGTCGGGTTCAGCTTCATTTGATATTTATCTAGTTGATCAAAAGTTTGACTTAAGTCAACTAGATGATCGACAACTTTCTTACTTTTTGTCAGCATGTCGTCAACATAGATTTCCATACTGTCACTGATTTGTTCAGCAAAGACCTTGTTCATCAGCCTCTGATATGTCGCACCTGCATTTTTCAAACCAAAAGGCATAACATTATAACAATAAGTTCCCCTAGGGGTAATGAAAGAAGTACTCTCCCTGTCTTCAGGTTTCATTTTGATCTGATTGTAACTAGAATAAGCATCCATGAAGCTCAGCAACTCATGTCCCGAGGTAGCATCTACCAGTTGATCAATTCGGGGCAATGGAAAGTGATCCTTTGGGCATGCCTTGTTGAGGTCGGTGAAGTCTACGCACATCCTCCACTTGTTATTCTTCTTCTTTACCATTACCACATTAGCTAACCAATCTGGATATTTAACATCTTCAATGAAACAAGCTTTCCGGAGCTTCTCGACTTCCTCCTGTATAGTTTGATTCTTCTCGGGACTGAATACCCTTCTTCTCTGCTTCACAGGCTTGATCTCCTTATTCACATTGAGTTTGTGATATAAGAAGTTTGGGTCTATCCCAGGCATATCTTCATGACTCCACGCAAAAGTTTGTTTTCTATTTCTAAGGAAAGTTATCAATTCTTATTTTAATGAGGCTTCCAACGATGAACCTATTTGAGTAGTCAGGGTGTTCGTCGTCCAGAATGATGTTTTCAGTAGCTTCCACCACTTGACCCTTCACGAGTTGCGACTCATCTCGAGGATCCAATGTTTCAATTTCTGCACCTTCATCCACTTGATAGGTAGTAGTCTTTTTCTTTGATTCTTTCAGTTCTTCTTGCTCGGCGGATGAATAATAGCATTCCCGAGCTACTTTCTGATCACCTTTCACAACTCCTACTCTAAAGTTTGTTGGAAATATTAGGCACTGATGCACTGTAGATGGTACAACCTCGAACTTCTTAAATCCTACTCTTCCCATGATGATATTGTACGATGATTGGACATTCTTATCCATCACGAAGAAACGTATTCTTTCTGTCCGACAAGCAAGCCACGTACCAATGAATATATCCAACTTGATCGTCCCAAGTGGAAATACTTTCTCGCCAGCAAAATCGATGAGGGGTCGGTGGTAAGGCTCCAGTTGAGATAGCTTTAGATTTAAACTATTAAAGCACGAGTAGAACATGATGTCTGTCGAGCTACCATTGTCGACCAGCACTCTTGAAATCATTACCTCCTTCATTCTCATCTTGATCACCAGTGGATCATCGTGAGGATATAAAACACCTGCAAGGTCATTTTTTGAAAAACCGATGACCAATTTCTCCTTGTTCACCTTCCTCGGGCGATCTTCCTCAGCTAGATTTATTCGTTGAATGTACGAGCAAGCTTGATCCTTACCGAGGTAAGCTTTTCTTTCTGCAGTAAGGTCTCCTCCTCCTGCATCTCCTCCTGTAATAACATTACAATCAAATGACCCAAAGCATATTGAAAATACCTCTCGTTCTGGCTGCCTTGGTTTCTTGGGAAGATCGGGGTCATCCTCTGGATCAACTTCATGGTTTCTCTTCTTGTTCTCCTCTTCTCGACGAGGAGATCTAGACCTCTCTCTAGTTCGGTCGTTGTTTCTTCTTTTGCCTCCCCGATCAACATACTTTGCCAGCTTTCCTCGTCGGATGAGTGTTTTAATCTCATTCTGAAGATCTATGCAATTTTTAGTCATATGGCCATGATCCTTGTGAAACTCGCAATATTTTTCCTTATTCCTCGTGTCAGGGTCTGCCTTCATTTTCTTTAGCCAGTTTAACTCCTCGCTGTTCTTAATTTCTTCCAGGACGTGGTTGATATTTGCCTTCAAAGGTGTGTAATTATCAAATTTCCTCAAGACCTCCCATGACGACCTATTTTTGGATTGTTTATCACCACCATTGTTCTTATATTCTATCTTCTTAGCTTTATCACCTTCCACCTTGGTTTCTTTGGTGTCCATATTCTTCTTCGCAGACATTGCCTCCTTGACATTCATAATCTTGGACGCTTTTCCCATCAGGTCCGACATGGTTCGAGGTGGATCTTTGGCCAAAGTGTAGTACAACTTGTTAGGCAGCAGTCCACTCATCAAAGCGGTAATCGATGTCTTCTCCTCATAATCAATGACTTCGAGTTTCTCGTTATTAAAACGAGTTATATAATCTCTGATACTCTCACCAACTTTTTGTCTAACACTTAACAAATGTGCTACTCGTTTAACTGGCTTTGCTCCAAAGCAGAAATTCCCAATGAATAACTCGGCCAGTTGAAGAAAAGTTGGAATCTTACCCCGAGGAAGATTATTATACCATATCTGAGCAGATCCGGTAAGAGTTCCAGAGAATGCCCTGCATCTCATCTCGTCTGGGACAGCATAGATGTCGGCAGCAGCTTGATATTGTTCTATATGAAGGACAGGGTCAGTCTTCCCATCATACTTGGGAGTCACAACAGGTGCTTTGAACTTTGATGGTGTTAGAAAATCAACAATGTCCTGGACAAAAGGTGTTCCTCGAACAAAGGTCCGTTGTAGAGGGTTCTTGGCCCTAGCCATTTCCCCTAATCTATCCTCCAGCCTCTGAATAGATCCTTTCCATGCATCATTTCCTTCCTCAGGCCTATTGGTTCGAGCAACTGATCGCGTTGAAGTGGCTTCCTGGGATTTATCTTGACGAGTAGCTGGTCGGTCATAGGATCCATCTTGACGAGCAGTCTCATCCCTTGTCCTTCTCACATTTATCACACTCGGTTACGTGTCGTTTAAGTTCCTTTAGTCACTTAATTTTTTTCAGCAATAATTAGTTAATTCTCCCTTGAAATTATATATATATATATATATAATTTAATAATGAAAAAGTTAAAATTGCATGCATTCACATTCATTGTTCATCACTTCAAAGTTGGATTGATACCCATACTTATCGCAATACAAGTAGTTTAACAAGTTTTGCAGGTATTCAAGGGATTTTGATACATCTTTTGAAGACAACGACACATATGTAAAAAGCGAGTTATCACCGCACACCTGGGGTTTTAAAAGAAAAACAAGAAAACACAATTTCCCGCAGGTCAAAGCCCGAAAACTTTGAAAATATTTTGCAAGTAATTAATTAGTTTTAATCGACAAAACTCATAGTGTATTAGCCCAATCCCACTAATACTATCTATTAGCTAAGTGTAAACTTACTTCACTAGATATATGATCATAAAATATATCGTAGCAAAACACTGGCTATAAATAAATATTCACACAATAAATATAACATAGATAAACTCCTACTATAAGTAGATATACACATTGTATTGTATAACATACATATATATCACTCACTATATATGTATAACCGTATCCCCAAGGCATGGACCTCGCGGATGCATCCCTCGTGTTCTATTAGGCTCCAGGCTTCACGCATCACACTGAGCCACCAGATTGGAATCTCACACA